>CM074747.1:612500-1212500 GCA_037367245.1 Phrynocephalus guinanensis
GAGTTTTCCTGTGTGACAGGCGCAAGATAAACGCCGGCGTTCCCTTTCCCTTTTTGTTTGGAGCAAAAAAAACAATGTTGCGCCGCTTTCTCCTCGCCGTCTTGGCGAGGCAGCTGAGAGCCTGCCGAAGAGCTCCTGTCATCCCGCAATGACAAGCCGAGGCGCCGGTTTTGAAATGGGGGGTGCGGGGGGGGGTTGTTTCTTAACAATTACAGGAGTGCTTGTCAAGGCCCGCTTTCGTCTCGCTCCAGGCGCGCAGGCTTTTAAGTGCACCGGGGAGCGCTCGCTCCCCTCAACAGCCGCGCGCGCCCGGCGGTCCCTCTTCTTTCCCGAGCCGGCCAGGGCAGCGTGGTGGCTGCAAGACTGGCTGCCACTCCCTGCCTCGCTCAGGGGCCGCTCCTGGCAGGCAGGCAGGCAGGCAGGCAGGCAGGCAGGCAGGCAGGCAGGCAGGCAGGGTGCGTGCAGAAGGAGGCCCCTGAAGCACCTGCGCGGGGTCAGGGAGGGGGTCTTCTTACAGCTGAGGGCATCCAGTGTGCCCAAGGAGCAGGGCGGGGGCGCACGAGAAGGCCAGCTTGGAGGGAGGTAGAAGGAAGGAAGGAAGGAAGGAAGGAAGGAAGGAGGTGCCCGTGAAAAGGCCGGCTCCAAAGTCCCTAAGCCTAGTCCAGCACCCTTCTCCGCTGAGGCCACAGCCAGCCCTGGGAGCCCAAGTTTGCTTTGCAGGGAGCCTCGGCCTGTCAGGTTGTAGTGCACCCACTGAACCCGTAATTGCCAGCATCCAAGGAAGGGTTTGCACGGAGGGAGGGGCATCAGGTGGTGCCTTTGGGCTCCCTCTCTCCTTGGCTCCTCTGCTGCCCAGACCCTCTTGGCAGTGGCTGCCAACACCCGGAGGGTCTTTCTCTGTGTTGGCTCAGAGGTATGACTGCAATGCTTTGCTTTTTTTCATCCCCTCCCCGCCCCCAAAGAGGAGGGGGAGAGAGAGAAAGAGATAGGTGTTTTCTTACTCACCCACCCCAACTGCTTATGTGCAGCCTGGGTCATTCCCCTTCCATGCTATATATATGCATCCACTTTGGAAATGTTCCCTTGGGTGAGCTCCTTTGAAAAACAATCAGTGCAAAAGTAGTGCCTCTTTATTTTAAATGGTACGGAGAGGGAGGGAGGGGAGAACCACTCATAAAACTCCACAACTGGCTTGTTGTTTAAATCACAGGGGGGGGGGGGAAGCCTCTGACTTAGTTTGGTTTGAAAGTCCCCCGTAAATTGCAGCCCTTATCCACGGTCCCCTGGAAGGGCTGCGGGTTCCTACAAGCTTTGCAGAGAAATGAAGAAGAAGAAGAATTTGATGGTATTAATGCCCTCCCCCCATGGCTAATTTGCACATTTAAACATTGTTTAATTTGCCAAACGGGTCTAGTCCAGTAGTAAATAAAGATGTGAGATCTGAGAAGGGTGTCTTCCTTCCATGGATTTATCTCCACCTGTTTCCACCTCTTCTTCATCTTCTTCTCCTCCTCCTCCTCCCCAACTTCCCAGGTTCAGAGCTGATGCCCAAAGCACTGTCCACACGCATCATTGGAGGAATCTGGTGGTTCTTCACTCTCATCATCATCTCTTCCTACACGGCAAACTTGGCTGCCTTCTTGACAGTCGAAAGAATGGAGTCCCCTATTGACTCAGCCGATGACCTCGCCAAACAAACCAAAATTGAATACGGAGCAGTGAAGGATGGAGCCACCATGACCTTCTTCAAGGTGAGTGTTGAGTGCTTTCCTTGAACCCAGCCTGCAGGTAGAGGGAGGGCCAACGTGCAGTGGTGCCACAGCCTTGTCCATGGTGAGACCGGTGAGGAGCCCCCACGTCATCACAGGATGACAGGCGTCCAAGGAGCCCCTTCGTCTCTTTCGCCGCTCAGAAAAGAACAGAGTGGGCAGAGGTAGAGCAGTGCACGGGATGGCACAGTTGTGGGACTCCTGATAATGCCCCCTCCGTTTGCCACCTCAGTGCCCTCTCTCTGAGGCATGAGAGAAAGGGGGGGGGTCCTAGGAGTGAGGGGGAAGGCAGACGATGGAGATGATGCAGGTGAGAGAAGGGGCAGCAGTGGGAATCGAGGAAGGAGGAAAGGAAGGAGGAAAGATGTCTTTGCTCCCCTCTGGGAATTTTGTGGGGCTTCAAAACCCCACCTTGGGGTTTCTTGATGTTGTAAAATTGCCAGATTCAACAGCATGGAGGGATTTGGCAAAGATGATTTCCTTCCGCCAGCAGCGGTGCTCCCCCTGTGGCCTTGTTGCTTCGGCAGGGGCTAGTTACCCGAAGGAGGCCTTTTCCAGCTCAGTGTTCTGATGATCCTCTCCGTCTTTTAGCCAGGAACCTTCTCCAGGTGGAGGCTCCCTGTTGTGCTCCACTGCATGAGGCAGGCAGGAAAGGGGCCGGACGGCCAAGGAGCTTTGGGTGGCTGTTGTCTGAGGGGTGCACATGAAGAACCGCAGGCAAGATGGAACACACCTTGTTTCCATCAAAGAGTCCAGCCTTTGCCTGGAGGCCATTGGCTAGGCAATACGACCACTTGGTTGTCGCCGCCCGCCACCAAGTTGGAATGGGCTTCTGGCAACCCTAAGAGGGCTTCCAAAGTGAGCAAGGCTTTTAAAGGAGTGGTTTTGCCAGTTCCACTTCTCCAGGGAGCTCCCATGATGGGGCCAGGATTTGAATCCAGGCCTCATAAATGTTAGGCCTCCACTTTGGCCACTACCCCACGCTGGATCCCCTTTGTGCTCAAGGGGTGCATGTGACAGAAACGGTGGCCTCAGCCTCTAACCAACACGGCAGGGAGTGGGTTTTCCTTAATGCAGGAAATGGCTCCTGGGGTGGGGGTGGGGGCTCCCTGAGGAAGGCCAGGCCTGGCTAGACCTTTGCATGGAGTGAGTGGAAAGGCATGAGGCCGGAGCTTCATAATAATCTCTCTGGCAATGACCTTCTCGGGCCAAAGGGGGGGGGGAGGCAGGGGGGGGAGGAGCAGTGCGGCCTGAGCTGCTGGCCCTGTGGCTTCTTCCGTGGCTGTGGCATCCAGCAGAGGGATGTTCACCCCAGGGCTCTGAGGATGCCAGGAGCCATAGAGAGGTTGCAGCCCTATCCTGCTCTGTAGCTACGGTTTCGGCCAAAGCCATGCAAACTGCGCTTCCTAACATGCCTGGTGGTGCATCTTCCCCAGCATCTCCTGAGGACAGGCTGCTGATGTCCTGGAGCAACCATCCAAGACACACACACACACACACACACACACACACACACACACACACACACACACACACACACACACACACACACACACACACACCCCTCCAGCTTAATGCATTCCCTTCACCCCATAGGTGAGTGCAAGGGTTTCCTGGCACAGAATTTTGGGGAGACAGACCCCTGTGCTTCCCCCACCACCACCTCCACTGCTGCCTTGTGGGTCCATTCACCATCTCTCCAGTGCCCAGGGCTTTGCTTTAGAGCTTTGCCAGAAATGAGGTCCTGGATGGCCCTATATGGTGCTAGCCCCTCCACACACACACATGGAGCTCTGATCCAGCTTCTAACCTCAATAATTCAGCATGGTGGAAGGCAGAATCCATCCCACGTTAATATTTGATGAAGTGCCCAGAGCTGCTCAGTCAGAAAGGCTCAGCAGCAAAAGGACAGGGGAGGCAGTCCAGAAAACCTGGCCAGCTGGGCGCAGGATCCGGATGGAGCCAGCGTTGCAGGGGCCTCTCACGGCCATTTTTATGGCCATCCACCTGGCTCCTCTTATGTGCCCATCTCAGAGAAAAAAGGATGCCTTAATTTCCATCATTTAAAAGGAAATTAATTGAGGGAGCTGGTGGATGCAGAGCAGGAGATATCACACTTAAAAATAAACATTAAAATTGCACAATGTTGCTTAGGACTTGGAAATTAATTAAGAGATTTAGAAGAGGCTTTGAAAATGCCTTTCACTTGTAAATGTGCCTGTTCAGAAGAGAAGCTGAGCTGAGTAGAGCTTTGCCTTGCCAAAGGATTATCCCTGTTTCAAAAAATAATTCCCTCCTCCCCCAACTAAATCTGAAGAATGGATTTTGAGGGATGGGGTGGGCGGGGATCCAGGCAAAATACCTTCCCTCCCCATTCCACCCCCCCCCAAAGGCTTTGAAAACTGGGTACAAAAGCAAGGAAGGGCTTAGTTGCCTTTAGCCAGCAAAGGTGGGGGATAAAGATTGCAAGGCCTTAAGAAGAGTCGGAAGAACAACAAAAACCCTTCCCAGAAAAGGCGGGCGTTGTGTGGAGATAAAGGCAAGGTGGTTAATTACATTTTTAAAATCCCCATCCTTTTTTCCCCGCCCCAAAAAGGGGCAGACACCCTCCCTAGTATGGAAGGCAGGCAGTAATAAGAGAGGAAGACTCAAGGAGGAGTCAAATAGCCCCCCCCAGATTAGAACCCAGATCTGTAGATCCATGTTTGCACCGCTTCTCCTCTTTTGTTGATGCGTTTAAACCCACCCACCCCCATTTCGTCTGCTTCCCTATTGCGGGACAGTGGAAAGAAGCTAATGGATAGAGGCTAACGATGCATGGCCAACCATGGGCAGGGGCAGGAGGGGTCGCGTGCCTGTCTTCCTTCACATGAGATGCTGCTGCTGGGGTGGGAGGTTCCATGAAGAGCAAAGGAGGAACACCTTCCATGTTCAAGAGAGTTTCCTGGTGATGCGCGCAGAGGGTAGATTTGCCACTGATGGGACGTAGAGGCCCAAATGAGCAGATGGATTGGCCACTGCTTGGTTGCGGATGCAAGACACGTCTATTAATTTGAACAAAGCAGCCCCTTTAGGCTGCACTCCACTTGCAAAAGACGAGGGTCTGTTTATAATATCCCAATCATGATGTAACAAAAGGTGCAGCATCTCAACCAATCTTCTCTTTGATTATTATTATTTTTTTAAATTGCTGCTTGGCACTTAAATCAATACATGACAGATACCTGATTAACTTCAAAAGCTGATGTTGTTAATTGCCTTCTATACTGACTGTTAGCTTTTAATGGCAAGCAATTACGGTGGACATTTGACAACTAATATGGTTATTAAAAACAAAAGGATATACCCTTACAGAGGCGATATAGTAATAGAAAGTGAAAGTTAATTTGCATGTAATCAAATACTAGTCTTCATTTGAGAGGCTTTCTGTTGGACCGTAACCAATTTTTATGGCAATCAAGAACATCACACTTTTATGGCCAAGTACACACAGAGTGATTCATGCAACCCAGTTCTCAGGCCTTAAGAACACAGGATGCCCTGGATGAGAAGAGGGGAAGGCTTTATAGTTTTTTAAGTGGTTCTTAGGGTGGTGGTTTTTTTTTTTTTTGGAAAAAACAAACCTACCTGAAGGAGGCTTGTTTGGGATTTTAAAGGATGCTTTTTGCTTTTGATGTTTTTTTCCATATAAAGGTAAATTAGCGAAGGGACGCATTTGGAGGAAGTGAACCAGGATACCAGTTCTAATCTTTCAAGAGGATAAGATTGGGGTGGGGGTGCCTCTCAGGGTGGTCTGCTGCTCCAGAGAGCGTCGTTTGCTCCCCAGCAATGGGCATAAGCAGGTACCTGGGCATATTTTCCTCCCATGCGCACAGCTCAACTCAAGCCCCCCCCAAAAAAAAAAACAAACGCCTGCTTAGAAAGAGTCAAAAGCAGGGCACAAGTTGATATGGTGGGCCATTAACTTTGGGTGCGGGCCTGGGAGAATAAAGATTTCTCTTCTGTAAACTACTCTTCTGAGGTCAGTAAAAGGAGTACCCAGCCTGCGGGTGGGGGTGGGGGTGGGAGGGCAAGGATTAGCCTGTGTAATTAAACCGTAAACCACTGAGAGAGTGGCCTTAAGCCAGGGGTGCCCAAACGTTTTGTAAGGAGGGCCAGATTTGGTGGCTGAGAATGTGTCAGGGGCCGGTTGCTCCCCGACCCTGCCACCCCACTGCAAGCCCCACCCACTGAGCCATAAGCCCCACACACAGACCCCTTGCAACCCCACCCGCAGGAAGGAAGGCAGGGACCAAGGCAGGGAGGGAGGAAGGTGGAAACCAAGAGAGGAAGGAAGGAAGGCCCCCTCCCCCACCCACCCAGCCCCACAAGCTTCTGCTCACCAGCCCGCCGGCCTGCCCAGCCCCACAAGCTTCCCAGCGGTGTCAGTGTTGGCGGAATATTTTTTTTTTAAAAAAAAACATGGGGCGAAGGAGGGGGCGGGAGGGGCGGGCCAGCCAGCCGCGGGCCACTCAGAATGGCCTGACGGGCCGGATTTGGCCCCCGGGCCGGACGTTGGGCAGGCCTGCTTTAAGCACTATGGGCTGGTATATAAGCCCAACACTTTGCTCTTTGCTTGACTCCTGTGTCATGGCGCAGAGAGGACAGCTGGGTGGGCGCCCACAGGGGCCTCCCTGCCCAGCAACCTATGAGGGCAAGTGGCCTGGCAGAGAGGCACCAGGCGGCCATGGCAGCCTCTCTTGTTTTGCAAAGATCCTTCCCTCTGTCTTTCTTTCCTTGGCTGAAACTTCCATTTCCCCCTGAAGCTCTAATGACTCCTTGCGGGGGTGGGGGGGTGGGGGCAGCAGTTGCTTTTGCTTCTGGGAGCAGAGAGCTTAGAGCAAGGCACCCGAGTGCTCTCCATAGGGCTCCAATTCAGAATTCAAGGCAGGGGAGAGAGGCCAAAGCACTACGAGACAGGAGGAAGCCATGGGGTTCTGTGCAGCTCTGATTGCTGCTGTTCCTTCCCTTCCCTTCCCTTTCTGGTGCTCTCCTTGCAGAAATCAAAAATCTCCACCTTTGAAAAAATGTGGGCCTTCATGAGCAGCAAGCCTTCCGTCCTGGTGAAGAACAACGAGGAAGGCATCCAGCGCACCCTCACCTCCGATTATGCCCTGCTGATGGAATCCACCACCATTGAGTACATCACCCAGAGGAACTGCAACCTGAGCCAGGTCGGCGGACTGATTGACACCAAAGGCTACGGGATTGGCACTCCCATGGGTGAGGAGGAGGAGGAGGAGGAGGAGGAGGAGGAGGAGGAGGAGGAGGAGGAGGAGGAGGAGGAGGAGGGCGGCAGAGAGGGGGGGTGGGGTGGGGTGGGGTGGGGTGGGGTTGCTGCAGGCTCCCTCATGGCTGCCTCACTCTCCATGCTGGACACCCTTCAGCCCACATCCCCTTGCCCAACCTTGGATGCTGAGTTACCTCTTAGGTTGAGTAAAGAGAGAGGAATCGAAGGGCTCTTTGGCCTGATTTGATGAGTTCAAGAGGCACCCACGATGGCTACTGTCAGCCAAGGCAGTGATGGGCCCACATCTCGCAGCCTGTCTCCTGAGGCACTGAAAGAGCCACCTCTCTCAAAAACAGAGAGCCAACTACTGTGGCAGAAAATAACCTCAACCAGAACTAGGACCATGTTCAAGAATATTTCAACGGCCCCATGAAAGAATGCACGGGCCCTTGCCCCTGTGCATCAAATCCTGCCTTTCTGAGAGCCTCCCCTTTTCATAGTCTGTATAAAAAACCAAGCTTCTGGACGTTGGGGTTTAATGTGGAAATCGGGTTGCTTGCTTCTCCTCCCCTCTCCCCCCTCCCCCCCCGGTCCATCCCGGGTCCCTCCTGCCTTCAGGCTCCCCGTACAGGGACAAGATCACCATAGCCATTCTCCAGCTGCAGGAGGAGGCCAAGCTGCACGCCATGAAGGACAAGTGGTGGCGGAGCAACGGCTGCCCCGAGGAGGAGAGCAAGGAGGCCAGTGCGCTGGGCATCCAGAACATGGGCGGGCTCTTCATCGTCCTGGCCGCTGGCCTCGTCCTCTCTGTGTTTGTGGCCACCGTGGAGTTCATCTACCGGCTGCGCAAGACGGCCGAGCGCGAACAGGTATTGAAACCACCACCACCCCAAATCCCAGCTGGAAACCCCTCCCTCCATGGAGCCACCAGGTCGACTGAGTTAGGAAGACAGCCTTCAGGGCCCCCATCCTTCCTGCTCTCGGTCCTCATCCAAAGCTCCCCTCTTTTAAGCCACGCTGCTTCTTTGGAACTCTGGTGCAAGGCTCAGTCGTGGCAATGAACTGCCCAAGATTAGGCATGTGGCCCTTTGCTCCTCTCGGCCCCACAAACAAGGCCAGGTTGCTCACTGAGGACTGCCCGGGTGCTCTTGATAGAGAGTAGGGTTTTCTGCAAAATGGCCCATGGTGGTGGAAAATTGCATGCTCTGCAATTATCCAAGCATCCAGAAGGGAGCTGCCTAGAGTTTTGCCTTGTTGAAGAATCTGAAGCATGGGATGGATTTCTTGCATCCTTGGTGACAGTCATCCAGGCCTTCTGGATTTCCCACGCTTGGAAAGCCAAAGGACCCAAGAAGTTTGTTGCACAAACAGTGGAGCCTTGGAGGAGCAAGGAAGAGGCCTTTCTCTCGTTCTCGAAATATTGCATGCTTCAGAACACAATCTCAAAGCGCCTTGGTCTTCTGCAGCACCAAGAGCAAGGGTTTCAGTGGGAATTCTCCCTCCCTGCACAAAGGGTAACCATGGTCACTAAGGGTATTTGTACACGACCCCTAAACTCCGCAGCAAATGGCTGCCAGCTCCGGAGCTTACAATTGTTTCCCCACCAGCTCCGGAGTTTGCAGGAAATTAAGTGCGACTACACCCGCCTAAGCGCGTCCCAGCGCACTTTTCTTGTACCTGCTCTAGGAGGGTGAAAATCCCCAGGTCCGGATTTAATCTGGTGAGTGCGGGGCTCTCCTCGCTTCTGTTTTTTTTTTCTCCCACCCCTTTAAGAGAAGGGGTGGGAGGCAAACAAACAAACAAACAGAAGAGAAGGAATCAGGACAACAACGGTGCTCTGGGCAGCTTCAGAGGTGAACCTGCATTTTTTCCTCTCTTTTTTCCTCCCTCCCCTCACACAGACAGGAGCAAGGAAGTGCGGAGGGGTGGGGATGCAGAAAGAGCAACGAACCCCCAAGATCCCTGATCCGAATTTAAGTGGCCAGCGGATCGTAGGGGTTGCGTGAAAAGGCCCTAAGTTAAAGGGCCTTAAAGAATGGCAGTCCAGAGAGGAGAAATCCATTAGCTGAAATGCCATGGGGAACCATCGGGTTCTCAGGAGCACATATTCTGCAGTAGGCTGGGATTGCTGGACATGCCACCCACCACCTCCATGCCCTCTGCCTGACCTTCCAGGGTTGGCTGTTGACCCTCAGTCCAGTCCAGTAGAACAAGCCTTAGGCCCTGCTGGATGATGGAGTGGCCTCACTGATGGAAGCCCATTCCATCAGCTATGTCGAATAGCACTTTGAAGGAGCAGGTACCCAGTTTTTATACCTGATTTCTTCTGTATTTGTTTTCTTCTATTCCATCTACTCTGGAGCTTTAGGGCACTCCAAAGCTCATGTTAAAAACAAGACAAAGCAAAACAAAAACAAAACAAAACAAAAGGTTTGTCCAAAAGGTGCCCCAAGTGTCCTTTCTGGTTCAGTTGGAAATGACTTGCATGAGCATTGAAAAAAGAGAGAGGGTCTTATGCATGACAGGTGGCTTCTGTTTGGGGGAATTGCTGGCAAGGCTCCAGGTGACATTGTTCTGAAGTGTCAGTGTGATTCTTCAGGACTTTTGCAAGGAGAGCCGATGGGGACAAATGCCAAGCAGGGGGTGATGCTTCCAGGGGAGGGGTGGTCCTTCCAGCCGGCCTCTCCCTCTGTGGCCACGTCTGATCTGCCTCTTTCTTTTTCCCTCCTGCCCCGCCTCCACCTCCAGCGCTCCTTCTGCAGTGCCATGGCGGATGAGATCCGGCTGTCGCTCACCTGCCACCGGCGGGTGAAACACAAGCCACAGCCTCCCATCATGGTGAAGACGGACGCTGTGATCAACATGCACACCTTCAACGACCGAAGGTTGCCGGGCAAGGACAACATGACCTGCCACACAGGGCTGACCCCCGTCTTCCCATAGCCGAAGGGAGGGGTGAGGACCAGGGAGGGGGCTTGCCGGATCCAGGAGGGAGACAAAGGCACCTCCACATTATGGAAGGAGGGGGAAGCGCCCGGCGTGGCTTCTTTGGTGTCTGTTTCCCTTTTTCTCTTAGAAAGCCAAGCCTTCAACACAACTGCAGCCATCCTCCGACTTGGGCAACGAGGACTCAGTGCCTGGACTAAGCCGTCTTCATTTTGGGTTGCTATTCTTCCCACCCCCCAGCCCCCAGCCTTTCACATCAAGGGTTGAGCAGCCCGGGGGGGGGGGGCTCGTCCCCAGCAGACACGTCCCAGAAGAGTAGCAATGTTTACACAGTCAGAGGATGGAGGAAGCGAGGCAGGGCGTGGATGGCCCTGGCACAGAGGAGGGAACAGCGCAAGAGAAGAGCCCCAGAGCCCGCGAATCCAACGCTTCCTTCAAAGCATGGCAATAAAGACAATGACATTTGGTTCGGACTTGGCCTGGGGTCAGGATCCGAAGGCGGACAGAGGTGCAGGCATTTGGGTTGGGGGGACAGGATAGGGGTGGGTGGGGCCGGATGGGGGCCAGCCCAGCAAGGAGGATTCTGCTATCAAAGCCACAACCTTCTCTGGAAGAAGCCAAACTGTGATCCATTACCTCAGTGCTGTTCTGAACTCTTACACAAGAGGAGACCCCCACCCCACCCCACAGAGCCACTCCTGCCAGTGCATCCACCTCATGGGGTGGCTTGTGTGCGTGGTCCTTCTCGGGCAGGGGGGGGGGGGGAGGAGGGGTGTTGAGGGGAGAAGACAGGGAGCCTGTTTTATTCAGACACATGGTGGTCCATGCGTGTGGGCATTCCCCACTGCCAGAGGGGAATGAATGCTCAGAGGGAGGGGGTTCTCTCCATGTAGGATGGAGTTTCGGTGGCAGATTGTAAGCAAAAGTGGCCTCTTTCCTTAAGACAGGGAGGCTCTCTGTTTCCTTTGCCAAACCGTTCTTCCTTCACCTGGACGGACTCCCTGCCATCCTGGAGGTGGAGTTGTACTCTCCATGTGGCCTCATTCCCCGGCCCCTCATGGGGCCCCTAGATTTGGAGGAAGGAGCAACCCCCCTCACCCTCACCCTCACCTGCACTCTGCACGAGGGATGCTGGAGGCATGTCGGTGAGGAGGGCTGGAGGTAAAGGACAGCAGCATTTGGCGGCATGGGGGAGGCGTGGGTGGCTGCCTTCCAGCTGAGAAGAGAAAAAGGCCCGCCAGGGAGCGGAGTGGTGGTGCTTGGACACGAGACCTGGATGTGGCCTGAAGAGGAGCGCGCACGGGCCACGGCTGGTGTGAACCTGAGCCCAGTTCCGGAATAGTAACTCCCAGGGCCTCGAGTGGAGCTTACTCCCTGACTAGGGACCCTACCCAGAGCAAATGGGATGAACGCCCTGGTTGCACAAGCATTGGTGCTCTATCCAGTTGCCCAGTGTTGCCCCTCTGCTGCCTTTTTTGCCCCTTCCCTTCCTGGCAGCCGTTTCTCTCACCCCTTGGCCAAAGGAAGCTCTCACTTTTGCCTCTCAAAACTGCTGGGGAGGGGGGGGGTCTTCCTCGTGGCTGCCTCTGACACCACCCGCCTCCTGCATTCTGCCCCTCACTTCCCTGGGCCAGGAGGGACAGCTGTGAAGCGGGACCTTGTAGGTGCAAAACATCACCCTAAAGTCCAGCCGGCTGGAGATCAGGCCAAGGTCTCCCTCGTGCACGCCACCTGAGGTGTGCCTCCCGGGGTTCCACGGCCAACCAGGGAGCCTCCGGGAGACCTCTTCCCAGGAAGCCAAGGCCCATGCTGGGGCCAGCCATCCAGCAGCTGCTTTCCAGCCTCCCAAGAAGGTCTGTGGAGCTCCCTGAGAGGTGGGCTTTCCCGGTGCCTCCTCCCTCGTGCAGGAAAGGGGACCGCCTGATGGTTGGGGTAGGAGAAGCAGAGGGGGCAAATAAGAGGGAGGGCCTCGCGGTGTTGATGTGGTCAGAGGGCCAGGACAGATAAGCGGCAGAAGGTGCAAAGGACCAGGTGTGACTGCGGAACCCAGCCGCCACTGGTACTCGTCCTTGGTGTATTCCTGCACCCCAGGGTGCATAAGGAGGACGGCTGGCCCAGCCTGTGAAAGTCTCCCATTCACACACACAAACACCCTTTGTCTCTGCCCATTCTGGCCCAGTCCCCAGGATTCAAGATCAGAGAACTGTGACAAATGTTGTGGGTGTACCCAGCTCAGAACACTTGGGGGTCCTCCTGGTGCCACTTTGCATCAGCCAAAGATCAGCGCAAGGTAGGGAGACCTTCAGCCTCATGGAGCCACGGGGGCTGTGCGATGGAAGCTTTAATCCATGTAGGAAAACAGCTCCCCACCAACTTTTAGAGATATGGAACAGGAGCCAGTTGGGGAGAAGAACAAGAAACGGAGCAGCCGACCTACTTGTCCAGAAGGGCAAGGAAAGCCGATCCGTTGGACCCAGTCCAGCCATTCCTTGCACAGTTTCGTTGGTCTTTCTCTCTCTCCCCACCCCACCCCACCCGTGCCCTTAAGACCTTGCAGGTGTGTGGGATTTGTAGGCCTCCTAGGTCCCTGCTTGTCCGCGAGCAACCATTTCCTGCAGCAAATCCAGGGGGCGGGAAGAGTCCCTGAGAGCCAGGGTGAGGCTCCTTGAAAGGGTCTCTTGAAGCTCTTTGGAAAACCCACTCCTCATTGCCGCCTGGCAAATAGAGGCAAAAGCTGCAGGATCTGACAACTGAGCTTGATGTCCAGTCATCTCTTCCCCCATGCTACCTCTCCTACCCAAGCCTGTCCTGACCCACCCCCTGGCCCCAGTTAGCTTTTCTAGGCCTCTAGGGGTCTGTCTGTGTCCCATGTGCAAGCAACAATGGGTAGTAGGGGTAGGGTGGGGGTGGGGGTGGGGGTGGGTGGGGAGGGATGCGAAATGCCCAGACTGAACCCGAGTTTATGCTGAGGTCAAGAGGGCAATGAAGTGGAGCAAGCTATGGTGGCCTCCAGTGCTTCCGGTTGCTAGTGGCTGCCAGGAGGAGTGGCCAGTGTGCCTGTGTGTCCCAGCGGGCTGCAGGTAGTGATTGCACACCCTGTCACGTATGGGAACTTTGGAGGCTGGGGGGGGGGGCTGCTAGGGAATCATAGTTGGATGATGCCCCCAATGCCAGCAGACTGAATGTGCCAGGAGGGGCAGCAAGTGCGGTGTGGGTGTGGGTGTGGGTGTGGTGGGGGACAGGGGTTACTGGTGATTAAGCTGCCATTGTCCTGCCAGGTATTGTGCAGAAAAAGGTTTAATTTGCGCCAGAGCCGTGTCCCTGGAAATCTAAGGCACAATGCTTCTTCTGCTTCATCCGCAACCAGCAGGCACATAGTCCGGGCGTGGGGAAAGTGCTCCCTGCTTGTCTCTCTCCCCCCCCCCACCCCGATGCCCGTCTCTCTCATAGGGAGAGACTTCTTGAGCCCCCCTCGTTCAAAGGGCCTTGGGCTACAAGCTCACAACTCCAGGCGGCCACAGAGATGAAGAAGCAGCCGTGGGCGGGGCATTCTGAACTGAAGAGACACGTTCTCACAAGACTCAGCTGTTTTGTCACCAATCTTTGCTTGGTTGTGGGAAAGCGCCCCCCCCCCCCAATCCATGGCTTCCCTGGGGACAGCCAACACCTCCACTCTGGAAAGGGTGGGCCTCTGGGGCTGATGGCTCAACACGTGCAACAGAACTGGCCTCTGTGACATTCAGGGGGGACACACTCCTTGGTGAACCTGCAGAAATTTCTATGAATATAGGTTTTTTTTTTGTAAACATTTTGTAACAATTTTGGTTTCATAGTAACTGTGTTACTTGCAGATCATTCTAGGCAGATGTAAATAAAATTTCCAAAAAAAGAAGAATTAAATAAAAATTAAAAATGCGTTTAAAGTTTTAAAAGGAGAGGAAAACCTGTTTTTTTTCTTTTTAAGACACTGTGATATAACAAAGTGCACAGTTTGCTGTATGAAGTAACATTGTTTTACATTTTAAATAAAAAATGATTTCTAAAAAAAAAGAAGAAGAAGCCACCAAAGTTTTTTTCTCGTAGATTAATGTTCTGTTGGGTTTGGGTTGGCACAGCGGTTGGTGCAAGTCCTGTATTAATAGCATGTGCATGCAAACAGATGGTTGGTGTGTTTGTGTGTGTGTGTGTGTGTGTGTGTGTGTGTGTGTGTGTGTGTGTGTGTGGAGAGAGAGAGAGAGAGAGAGAGAGAATGAGGGACTGGTGTTTTGTATGTTTACAACTCTCTTTCTGTGCTGAAAAAAACATTATCAATTAATGGATTGGGCTTTGGGTCTGCTTGCAACCACCAGTGTGCTAGAGATTTCATGTTTGGAATCAGATGTGATGGGGAAAAAGAAATCCTGTCCCAGGTGTAGAGAGGGCAGAATCCCCATAGAAACAAACTAGAGGCCAGGGCTATGTCTCACTCATATGAAACAGCCACTATTTCATTACGATACCCCCCCCCTTTTGGGGGTTTCATGAATGGTGACCATGAGATGAATTCCAGGGATCTGAGGATGTTTCTCTTTCTCATCAGCAAAGTCCCCTGGTGCTGATGCTAACCAGGGTGGGAACACAATGTGACCTGCAGAGTCGAAGGATCATTTTTGTTTGTAAGGCACTGTTTGTTTGTTTGTTTGTTTGTTTGTTTGTTGTGTTGCCTCCTTTTGGAGCAGATAGAGGATGGTGGCCTTGACCCTGAGCCTGTGCTCATTCTGTGGGCCCATCCCATGGACCAGCACCCAATGCCTGGGTGAGGAAACCCCAAAAAACAAAATCATACAAACAATTTGGGTCCTTTCAGATTTACCAAAACACCAGCTGCTCCAAAGGAAACACCAGGAAATAGCAGTGGCTGGGTGGGGGGTGGGGGGAGCCCTGCCCCGTAGAACCCAAGAATGAAAGTCCCTCAAAGGTGCCTCCCCCCCCAGCACATTCCCTAGTTAAGACAATAAATAAATAAATAAATAAAAATCAGCGACATGCCTCCCGCTCCTGGCTGCCTCTTGCAGCTGATCCTGATGCTGCACTTGGGAAGTGCTTACAAAAATCCAAGGGGCGAAACAGCCTTTCATTGCCCACATCGGTTGGCAGGAAGTTAAGGCAAAGCTTGGAAAAGAAAGCCTGTTAATGGGTCTCTAGGAAAACACCTTAAAATTGCCTTTAACCACAGTTTTTGAAGGTCCTTAGAAAATATTACTAGGTATACAAAAAAGAGAGACCTTGTAACTATTATCTGCACTGCTTTTACAATGTAACAAAGCTCCTCCTGTATGATCCAGAAAAATGTTAGTTTCCAGTTGCATGTAACTTCCACAGCCTCTGATCCCCTTGAGAGGCAATCTGGATTCATTTCACCCAGCCAGGTGTTTCTCAGCAGTAGAAGCTGCAGGCTCTCCCACTTTTTTTGTCTCCTGGATGGCCATCATCAGCTGATAAGGGTCCCTTTAAAAGCTGATTGTTCAGACATGGCAGCTTGGGAGGGTGAATGCTTTGTCACCTTCTAATCATGAAGCTAAGAGTCTTGCCTAAAATATGGCCTAAAGAAGAAGTTCATTGAAGAAGGGCGGCCTAAAATGGGGATGAGTTGTTTGGAAGGAGGAATGGTGCGTGCAAGCAGGTCCCTGCTGTCACCTCTTATGACACGACCCCTAAACTCCGCCGCAAATGGCTCCCAGCTCCGGAGCTTAAAATTGTTTCCCCACCAGCTCCGGAGTTTGCAGGAAATTAAGTGGGACCACGCCCACCTAAGCGCGTCCCAGCGCACTTTTCATGTACCTACTCTTGGAGGGTGAAAATCACCAAATCCGGATGTAATCTGGTGAGTGCGGGCTCTCCTCGCTTCTTTGTTGTTGTTTTTTGCCTCCCGCCCCTTTAAGAGAAGGAATGCGGCTCGGGGCGTCTTGGACTGGAAGACTGGAGGTGAGCCTACTTTTTTCCTCTCTTTTTTCCTCCCTCCCCTCATGCAGACAGGAGCAAGGAAGTGTGGAGGGGTGGGGACGCAGGAAGAGCAACAAACCCCCAAGATCTCTGGTCCGAATTTAAGTGGGGTCATGTGAAAAATGCACAACTCCAGCAGGGAGAGGTTTCGCCTCCTTCAGCAGCAAGCTTGCAGAGGGTGAATCAGCAGCAGGCCTGCCTTTGCTTATCAGCCCTTTGCATGTCAGGAGAGGGAGGGAAGTTACCTCCACCTGCAGTGGGGCCTCCAACACTTTTGAAAAAAACACACACCATGATTTTAATGCAGGTAAAAGTCCAAGCCGCAATATGATTGCATCTGAAGTGGAGGAGCCCCCTCTGGTGTGGGGCTCCACACCTCCCTTTCGGAGATGTTGGCTTTCATTAGGGAGTAGAGGTGTTTGTGCCAAACAGCCATTTCCCAGCCTCCCTGCTGACTCAAAGCCCAGAGAAACCTGTCTGCCTGCCTCTCTCTTTGATGTCTCGGAAAGCAATTAAAATCTCTCATTAGCTTGATAAAAGCTACCCTCATTCCAGAAATGCCAATTTTTACTATTAGTGAAACTTGCCATCATTTGGTGGGTATGCACTGATAAGAATCCTGCTTTCTCCCATATCCTCTTAAAAATAATAGCAAGAAAACATCTCAAAGCCCCCCACCCCCACCATCCTGCTTATGAAGAAATCTGTGAATGTCTGCATATCCCTTGATTCACAAGGAGATAAAGTTCCATCTCCTTGACCGTGGCCAACGTCAAAAAAATGCAAAGCTCTGGGCTGCGCCTTCCACATCATTCTGGAAACTCAGGATGGAGTTTCTCAGAAAAAGAGGCCACTGGACTAAATCAGCACCACAGAGGTGGCTAAAACAACCAATGGGCTTGTGGCCACCTTAAAGGCGGAAGAGCTGCTATAAGGCACAGGCAAAAGAACCATTGCCAGGAATTGCCAGCCCCTTGGACCCACAAGTAGGGGGAGACTCGGAGGTCATCAGTCTCTCTGATGCTTTTGGATGTCCGTGTCAAGCCACTGCACTGGGAGAGACTGCCCAGAGTTTTGGAGTGTGTTTATTTATTTATTTATTTATTTATTTATTTATTTATTTTTATTTATTTATTTATTTATTTAGCTTGTATGCCGCCCACTACCCAAGGTCTCTGTTGCCATTGCCACACTGATGACGCCCACCTCTAGTTCTTCTTTACATCTCCTGCAGTTGGTGTTGTCTGCAGCCTTCCCAGCAGGTGCCTCCGGGCAACCAATAAGCAAGGAAAACCATCCCCCAGGAACTGATCACCAGATGTAACTTGCAGAGCAGCAACACCTCTTTGTTGGATGAACAAACAGCCCTTGCTTCTTGAGGCAGTTCAGCTTCCAATTGCATGGCTGGTTTCCTTGTGTTTGGCCTGGGTAAAGAAAACCTAGCCCATCTCCCAGCACTTCCTCAGGCAAAGATGGTGCGTGTGGTTTTGGAAAGAGGTTCAGCCCCAACATGACTAGTGCAATAAGCTGTCTTGACTGTTCCACTTTGCAGCATCTCAGGTGTGGCATATCGTGCTCTGTTCCCCTTCCTGTGCTTGAGCCGGGGCATTCTTCTGACAAAGCCAAAGGGTGGGGCATGATGGCCTTCTGGTACCCTCTGCAGGCCTTTACGGTGTGCCACTGGCACCACACTGGACTTCATTTTTGCATTCCCATATGGCTCACTTCCTCCTTGTGAGAAGGGCAAGAGAAGAAGAAGAAGAAGAAGAAGAAGAAGAAGAAGAAGAAGAAGAAGAAGAAGAAGAAGAAGAAGAGGCAGCATTTCCTGAAGGAGAAATTCTTGAGGAAGATGGAGCAGGGTATGTGTGTGTGTGGTGGTGGTGGTGGTGGGGGGGGAGTGTTAAACGTTAACAGAAGCAATCTCTCTCCTCCACCTCCCCCACATCCCCCAAAAAGACTGTAGCCAAGGAAATCTGGCACACGTAAGAGGCCCTCCTAATAAATGGCATTTAATAACCGCCTTCTAATTGCAGGCTTATGCCCTGGCGCTTGATGTCAGAGAGTCACGCTTGAGCTGGCAGGGTAGCAATAATTGTACGTTTCCCCTACAGAGGCCTCTTGAAGGCAGGCACTCAGAATCTGTGTCATTTCGGCAGCATTTTAAGTAACTCCTTGAAGGATTCTGCCTGTGGAATCCAGGGCCAGGCTGCCTGGTGGCTGGGTTTCTGCAGCAAAGGAAGGGTCAACTGAAAGCACCTCAATGACACCCCCGGGGGCCCTTGGCCACCTCCTGACTGGGACTGTTGGGGGTGTTGTGCCAACAGGGAGCCCAGCACTGAGGGCATAGAGCACAGCAACTGGACCAGATCATCACCCAACCCTTTAAGAAAGCTGGGTTTCTCTTCCTCTTTTCTAACCCTTCTCCTCTCCATCCAGGAGTCCAGATCCTAACCAAAAAAATGTAAGATGGCTTTGGTGAGTCCTGGCTCTCTTAGGGCATCTGTTTTGTTCCATCCATTCTTTCTGCTGAAAGCTACACCCCGGATTACCTTGCCGCTATTACGGGAGCCGAGAGATGAAAGAAACACGCCAAGGTTCAAAGGCACGGAGAAAAAGCTTTAATTCGCTGCAGCGAGGTGCCCAGCCGAATTCAGTCGGAAAACTGGGGCAATGAGCAAAGAAACTCTATAGACTTTATAGGAAACATTCCCTCAGTACTCCCCCTTTATCAGAATAAACAAGGATGCATCTGGACGCCGTAAATCACCCGCGAAACAACAAAGAAACTACAAAGGATACATGGTTATCACCTAGTTACAAATCAATTGTCAAAGGAAACACACAGAGGATACTATTAATCTTGCCCGTTGTCGCCACCTGTCCTGCAGTTCTCGGAACTCTGCGCTTCGCAGCCGAGAGCATTTGACAGCTCTAACGATATATCGATGCTTCGACGGATGTCTGGCTTATCTCTCTTGCGGACCCCCTTTACCAGTGGTCTTCCCACACAGATAAGTGTTTGTCCAGTAATTTTATGGCCTGGTATCTCATGACACAGGCCTGGGGGAGAAGTGTAGTGCTTTGAGTCACAGTTCAGTGAAGGGAGAAGGGGTGAATTAAAGGACACAGAGCTGAATTAGAAATGGAACCGAAGTACTGCCATTTTATCTACAATGGCAGCTTATAGGTTACAGACTGTATTAAAACCCACTTCTATCATTTCCCTCCTCTTCAAAATGGACACTCATTTTGAGTCGTCCATCTGAAGCGCTTCATAGTTCTGTAACAGAGCAATCAGCTTAGGAGCAGCTGTCTTCTCTACAACCTTTGAAACAGTCGACTGTACAAACCGCAACAGACAAGGAATACAAATCAAAAGAAATAAAAGAAGACATAAAGGAGCAATTAATAAACTTCCTAATGTTTTCATCCAGGCTTGTGGCATGAAATCATTTAACCATTGCCATTGCATACCCCTCCATTCTTGCGTTGGATTAAAAGTTAACTGTTTAATTTCCGTGGCAAGCTGATTCACAACCTTGCCCACAGGATCAATTTTAAGACAGCAGTTCGTTAAATTAAACTTTCCACACACGCCATTCTCAGATGCTAATAAATAATCCAGAGTGAGCCTGTTTTGATAAACAGCTGTTCTTAATTGATCTGTCACTGCCGCTATAGTAGTTAACGCGGAAGTGATGCGCTGGCCCACCAAATCCAAAACTGCTTGCAGCCTAATAATTCTATTCAGCATATAGATAGGGGTTCTGTACCCCCATGAACCGTCTGCAGCCCAAGTGGCAGGCCCATAAACACAAACAATTCTCTCTGAGTCCCAAATATCTCCTTCATATTCTTCTGGGTTTTTACAAGCAAAACCTGCAAAGGGAGTATCATCACGCTTTCTCCTATTTAAAGGGCCATACACTGGAGCAGCCAAATACTGCTGAGTTTCTATTGGGACTAGAAAGAATGATGGTTTTATGAATCCTAGCACACAAGAACCAGACCATGAATGAGGCAAATATTCATAAGCCACATTTCCACAGATCCAATACATGTTCATAGGGGCTTCCCATACCTTCGAAGTTGCTGAGTATATGTATGGCAATAAAGTGACATTAAACTTCTCTGGTTGTGGAGCATTGGAGGGTGAGGTCCAAATGCCATCTTCCCAGGTTCCTATACAGGTTAAATAACCCACTGGAATAGAACCATTTTGGGAAAAGCAGACACGACCCACTAACTGAGATGTGATAGTCCATGTCATATTCTGAGACTGGGCTCTCTTGGTAATGTTGCCAATTTTTGACATGTTATTATACAATTGTGGGGGGACTTCCATCGCCTCCCAAGGCCAGTCCTCACCAAAATTCGTGCCCCCACAAACATAACAATTTGTAACTCCTAATTCTGTGGCTATTGACTGAGCCATTTCCAGAAATAAATTCTTGGCATGCTGAGAAATTTCAAAAGGACTCGCCTTCAGTTTCTCTACAGCATTTTCCACTGACCAAGAATGGCTTTTCTTTTCTCCATCTCTCACCTCTGCACGAGTGATTGTCAAATAAGTAACTGGATCCTTACCAGGTCCATCAATCCCAAAACCATATACTTGAACAGAGGGATGTGTGTCACTGATTACTAGACTGACATAATTTCCTCCTATCCTTCTGAACTGTGAAAGATGAGGGCAACCTGGATAGCCTCCAGCTGTAAAAGCACACACACATCCCCATCCTGAACATAATTTGTTTGAACCACATGGTGCCCAAACTTCAGGGTTACCTGCTCTGGCACCTTCATGAGGGTAGCACAAATACTTATGTTCAGATTTATATGTATTTACCCATGCTGTGGATCCACAACGGGTTCCCAGGCCTTTTCCAAGGGCGTCACAGGCATTGAACCATATTACTGCCCGTTTGCCACTATGCTTTAACACAGTAGTGGAGTTCACATAATACAGAAGTCCACCACCTTCTGGGTTGTCCCTTCTGGGCTCTTTAGTTCTGGCCATTCCAGCCCACACTGTATAATTAAAATCTAGCTGGGACCTCAGGCTTATAACACAGATAATCTCCAGATGTACTTTCACATATATGATACATCATATCTTGATTCAAACATGTGGTTCCAGCTTGCTTGCACTCTGCTGGCTTTTGAGTGTAATATACCAGGGTATTTATTACTCTACTGCCTTGACTAGCAGCAATAATGCATGGGGTACATTCTTCTATACCCTCAGACTTGACAGCTAAACAAACTGGTACCAGAAATAAAAGAACAATCATTTCCACTGATTTAGACATCCCACAAAACCTTCGCTTCCAATTGTAACAGATTAATAACACTCCCAACACATACATTGGAGAAATGACGAACCAAACCCAATTAGGAATGTCAACCCACATAAGTGTTCAGGTCCCTTTAAGAGTTTTGACAGCTTCGGAGCTTATGACAGTTCGTGGAACGTTCGTTGACAGCTCGTAGAACGCTCTTTGACAGCTGCTGCGCTACCGTCTGCTGCAGTACTTCCAGGAACTTAAAGGGAAACACTATTCAGCTTCAAAGGAGAAAGAAACAGGGCACTTTTAAAGCATAGTCTCGCACAAAATAAATGTTGCCCTAGCTAACAGCCGAAATGAAATCGCTCGCCTTCTTGTTGAAAGCCCTCTCTCTCCTCTTCTTGTAGAGGGGCGGATTTGAAAGGCGGGAAATTCAAAGGCTGAAAGGGAAAAAGTCAAGTCTTCTTATCAAAGAAACCTCTCGCCACACACACATAGGAAGCCAATATTTTACTTTGACTTCCCTATGTCTGAAGTAACTTTCTTAAAGGTCAGCTTCAAGTTGTCATCTGGGTTAGCTCGAACCGTCCACTCTTCTTCCTCACTCGCTGGGGCAGCTTGTTTCATGCAAGTGTGATGAATCCAGGCACTCACTTTGGAGACTTTGACAGCCGTTGGCGTCGACAATAACACCGTAAAGGGACCTTTCCACCTCGAGCGCAGAGGCTGTTGATTCCAATCCTTGATCCAAACCGAATCTCCCGGTTCAAAACGATGAAGGGGCTCCTGCAAAACCACGGGCAGTCATCCAAGGGTCCACCTGTGTAAGGAAGAAAGAGATCGGCCAAGCATCTGAAGATATTTAACATGTGTCAAAGAAGCTACACTCTCTGGACGCAAGCCACATGAAATCGGAACTGGCCTGCCATATACAAGTTCGAATGGGGAAATGCCTGATTGACTTGCAGGGGTGGTCCTGCTTCTAAAGAGAGCAATAGGTAACATCTCCACCCAGCCTTTGCCTGTTTCTTGTGTGAGTTTTGACAAATGGCTTTTCAAAGTCCTGTTCATCCTCTCCACTCATCCTGAACTCTGGGGCTGTATGTAAATTCCATTTAATATGCAGTGCCTTAGCCAGTCCTTGCAAAACATGATGGATGAACCCTGGACCGTTGTCGGAGGATAAAGTGCGGGGCATCCCATGCCTTGGGATGTGATCCTGCAAAAGGCAACGGACCACCTCACTAGCTTTCTCAGTCTTTGTTGGAAAAGCCTCCCCCCATCCTGAAAATGTACACACTAGCACAAGCATATAACGATAAAGTCCACATCTTGGCAATTCTGTAAAGTCCAACTGCATATCCTCAAAGGGCTCTTTCCCACAATACTGAATTCCAGGAGGTGGCAAGGGTCCAGTTCTGGGCTTGTTCCTTTGACAGGTGACACACCTGTGAGAAATATTTGAAGCTAACTGACGAAGCTTGGCTATATAAAGATATGGGCTCAAATGTTGGTAAGCCACTTCGGGACCTTGGTGAGTGCTGTCATGATGACTTTGAACTACCTGGCGGGCTAAACTTTCTGGAACCCACAACTGTCCACCTGGTAATTTGTACCAGCCCTCTGGCATCCTGTCAAACTCTTGTTCCTCTGCAAACTCATCCTCAGCGGACGAATAACGTGGTGGGTCTGGTGGCAAAATGTCAATTGGAATGAGACTAAGTTGCATCTCAACTGCACCCTGGGCTGCTTGCTTGGCAATGCGATCTGCCAACCTGTTCCCTCTCGCTTCAAGTCCTGGACCAATCTTATGCCCATGGCAATGAATAACTGCCACTTCTTTGGGTTTCCATACAGCATCTAAGAGTTGTAACAAAATGTCCTTACTTCCCCTCGGAAGTAAGGAGACCTCGTTCCTTCCAAAGTGCCCCATGTGCGTGAAGTGTGAGAAAAGCATACTTGGAATCCGTATAGATATTAATACTTTCCCCTTCTGACAGTTCCAATGCCCTAGTGAGAGCTATCAGTTCAGCTAATTGAGCTGAGGTTCCTGGGGGCAACTGCTTAGCTTCAATTACAATGTCTTCTAATTCCACAATGGCATATCCCGCATGTCTCTTTCCATCAATCACTGAACTACTACCATCCACGAACCAAGTCCTCCACTGTGGGTGAGGGGTATCGCGAAGATCTGGTCGAGATGAATAAATTTCGTCTAATGTCTGGATACAATCATGAGTGGCCGGTTGATTACTTATGGGGAGGAGGGTTGCCAGGTTTAAACCCTCCGTTGTCTGGAATGTAAGACCAGCTCTTGAAAATAATTTTTGACATTTCATCATGGCAGTCTGGGACAAGTGATAGCCTCCTTTGGCGTCTAACAAGGGTAGAATTGCATGCTTGGTGATACACACTGTGGATTGTCTGAAAGTGAACTTATCCGCTTTCTTTAAAAGCGCTGCCAGTGCCACAACTCCTCGCATGCAAGACGGAAGTCCTTGCTCCGTTGGAGTCAATGTCTCCGATAGATAAGCTACTGGTTGCTGCCAACTTCCTAATTTCTGACACAACACTCCTTTTGCCACTCCATTTTCCTCATCGACATATAAGTTAAAAGGCTTGTTTGGATTCGGGAGACCAAGAGCGGGCGCCTCTACTAAAGCCTGTTTGATTGCTTTAAAGCTCTCTCTTTGTTCCGGACCACACAGGAACTCATCACTTTCTCTTTCTCTTGTTGCTAAATGCAGAGGTTTTGCTAAAAGGCTGAAATTTGGAATCCAGATGCGGCAAAACCCAGCTGCTCCCAAAAATCCTCTGAGTTCTCTCCTATTTCTTGGTTCAGGGATTTGAATAATTGAATGCTTCCGCTCATTGCGAAGTTGGCATTTTTGTTGGGAAATGTCAAAACCTAAGTACCGCACTGATTTTTGACAAATTTGGGCTTTCTTTCTGGTTACTCTATAACCTGCTGCTGCCAAATGGTTCAAAAGATCAATTGTGAGCTGATCACAGCCTTCTTTGGTTTCCGCTCCCGCCAAAATGTCATCTACATATTGCAGGACTATTTGGTCAGGTTTTTGGGGGAAATTGGCAAGATCTGACGCCAGCCCCCCCCCCAAACAACGTACTGGAATTTCGGAACCCCTGAGGCAAACGGGTCCATCTGAATTGAGTTTTTGTGCCTTTTTGGGGATCCTCCCATTGAAAAGCGAAGATGTGCTGACTCTGTGGCGCTAACCTGCAGCAAAAATATGCATCTTTCAAGTCTAAAACTGTGAAATAGGCTGCTTCTGGTGGTATCAGACTCAAAATCGTATAAGGGTTCGGAACATTCTGATGAAGAGGTTCGATAGCCTCATTCACCAAACGGAGGTCCTGCACCGGGCGAAATGTCCCATCCGGTTTTCGAACCAGCAACAAAGGAGTGTTCCATTGTGACTGACACGGAACAAGGATGCCATAATCTATCAGTCTCTTAAGATGGACCCAAATTCCTTCTGCTGCGACTTTCCCAATGGGATACTGTGGCACTGAAACTGGACCTGCAAATGGTTTGAGTTGGACAACTATGGGAGGAGTGTTCCGTGCCATGCCTGGGGGGTTATCCTCTGCCCACACCTCAGGATTAACTCTGTCCAGGAAATCTTGAGACAGCTGCACTGGCTCTTCTTGAACCACCATCAAACGCCATCTCTCTCTTAAGGGATATTCTAAGCACATTTCACCTTCTGGTTCCTTGTTATCAGTTGTCAAATGAATTTCTCCCTTGGGAGTGAAGGTGATTTGAGCTCCTAATTTAAATAGCAGATCTCGTCCCATCAAAGGAATAGGACAATCTGGCATGTGTAAAAACTTATGCTGGACAATCTGGCCCCCTAGTTTGCACTGTACAGGCTGCATGAAATAAGCGCGCTGCGCCTTTCCTGTGGCTCCCATTATGCTAATTGAAAGAGTCCTGTCTATGGGTTTAACAAGCTGAGGAATCACTGAGTGACTAGCTCCCGTATCCACGAGAAATTTGACAGATTCGTTCCCGGTTTGAACACTGACCAAGGGCTCACGGGAACTAAAGCCCTGTCCCCTTCAGTAAGGGACGTCTTCTTCCAGAACCATCATGTTCTGGTATGGTGGGGTCCAAGCTGGACCCTGTCCTCTTTGGGGCGCTTGCTGAGCCTGAGCTGATTGCGCTTGAATTTGACTTGCGGGCTGAAATTGGCTAGCTTGTCCTTGATTCACCTGAAAATTCCTCTGCTGTTGATAGTTTAAGGGGCCAGGCACTGACTGTCGATTTCCTGGCTGATTAAAGCCGGATGAAGCGGGCGCTGAATATCTCTCAAAAGCCGGCGGCTGGCAGGGGCGGCGTGGACCTTGATTAAAGCCTCCTAGCCTTTGATTTTCGGGGTTCCTATAACAATCTCTATGCCAATGTCCAGTCTGTCCACACACTGCACATTGATTTTTTAATAGTGGCCCACGCCGGTTCCCTGGGGCATTGAAATTGCGGGGCTCGGGGACTTGATTTAGAGCCATCACTTTCTTAGTCTGTCCTTTACCTTTTGGGCAACTTTGATCTTCCTCACTGTTATTAAATTTAGTTTGCGCCAATTGGAGCATCCACTGCAATGTTTGTCCCATAAAATTGGCCTCTTTCTGAATTCTTTTTCGAATATCTGGAGCAGATTGAGCTATAAAAACTGTCTTCACTATATTCTCCATTCCAGGATCTTCAGGGTTAATGGGAGTATATCTTCTAAATGCCTGATACAATCTGTCCAGAAAAGCTCCTGGGGACTCATCTTGATTTTGCACTATATCGTTCACTTTTGACATATTAATCTTTTTCCTGCCTGCTGCTCTGATGCCCTGAAGGATTGCTGTATGATAATTTCTTAAAGCAGTGCGCCCTGCATCTGCATTATAGTCCCAATCTGGTGCAGTATTTGTCGGAACAGCAGCTTCCGCTTGTGCAGGAGTGTCCCCCAAAGCTATGCGGGATTTCCTAGCCTCCTCGAAAATCTTCCGGGTCTCCTCTGAATTAAATAAGCCTCTCACAAGGAGCTGCACATCCTCATAAGTGGGCATGTACACATTGAAAATACTGGACATAGTTTCAAAATTCTTGTCAGGGTCACCCTCTAAGCTTGGTAGGGTGTTTTTCCAATTTATAATGTCACTTGAGGTAAACGGGACGTGCTGCATCGAATATGTGCGGGGACCCTGCTGATTTTGGGGCAAGGGGTCATACACTCGCCTTAAAGGCATGACTTTTGCCTGCTCCTCAATCCTCTTTTTCTCAAGAAATTCCTCATGCCTCCTTGCTGCATCATATGCCCTTAAGAGATATCACTGTCTTTTTGCCCAGTTTCGTTCCCCTGCCGCTTCTAATGCATGATTTCCTACTTCCATCACTGATTCCCGGTACTTCTTAATTAAATCAGCCACTCTTTGATGGTCCGCTTCGCCCCATTCAACATTTCCTTTTATTCTATGGCGGAATTCCTCCTCACTCCTCCTCCTCCTCCTCATCATCCTTTTCATCTCTTTCATCTATTTTAGGGACTCCTTTCCCTGCTTCAGGCTCATCTTTAGGAAACTTGCCAGAAGATCCTGGTTGTGGAAGATCTTTAGATATGGGAAGATTACCATCTACATGGGGTGCCTTTGGAGGGGAAGCGGGCGCTGGACCTGGAGGAGGTGGTGCTGCGGGGGGAACCACCGGATTCCCTAGAGGGATGGCTGTGGCGTAAGGAGGCGGTGGGGTAAAAACATCATAATCTTCAGGGCGACTTTCTAAAGTTGCCTCCTTTTTCTTTAAGGCTAACAACTTAGCCTGTGGTGGCAATTCTCTACAGAATTGGATCCATGAGGGATTTTTCTTCACATTTCCTTTCCAAACCTCAATGTAGGGAATGTGTTCAGGGCAGTTCTTAAGAATTTTTAACCACAGTTGCCTAATAATACTCTCATTGAAGGTTCCTTGAGCCGGCCAATCCATTTGCATCACTGGCCACTCTATTTGACATAAAGTCTCCATTCTTTCCTTCTTCATTTTGATGCCAAAATCATAATTCTTGGTGGCCGTGTGCCAATTCAAAAGGAAGCAGTCTAATGGAGTTGTGGGTTTGCTGGAGTTTTGCCCCATGGTTTTTAATGATTTTATTTGAACTGTATTTCTATATTCTCCCACACAATGCCACTTGACCCGCTCCTATATTCTTTAAACAATCTTCATACACACAACACTCGATACTGACTGTGATCTGCTGGGTCGCCCACAGACAGAAAATGCACAATCCAGACGTCGCTCGGCCAAGGAGATACTAGACTCCGACCATCCACGCATTCACACATTCATTGGGTCAGTGGCCACACAAATTACCCACATTTCAAACCGCCTCCCAACCTAGTCTGAAAAACCTTTTTTCCGCTAGTCTACTTTGACAGCTGAGAGCTCCTTCTCACTGTCCACACCAAATGGGTTCCCTTATTACACGCGGGATATCAGAGCACTGCTCCTCTCCTCCCCCAAAAAACCTCAGAACCGTCGTTCTGTTACCCTTTTACACACCAGGGGCTCAACCTCAGAATTAAAAGACTAGAGACAAATTCTCTTCCCACACTGGACCGGTCCCATATCTTACCAAATCTCTCAAGAGGTCCCCTCTCCGGCCGGCCAGCGTTTTCTCCCCGAGCGGTACCGTCTCCGCCACCACGTTGAACGAAAAATTCCCCTTTTCAAATGGAAAGGTGTGCACTGGAGCTCTTCGTCCACCGCTGGCTGTTCGGAACCGCTTGGCTTGGCCCCTCGCTCCAAAAAGGGAGGGCAATCCCGGACGAGCCCCCAGATGAAAGCTACACCCCGGGTTACCTTGCCGCTATTACGGGAGCCGAGAGATGAAAGAAACACGCCAAGGTTCAAAGGCATGGAGAAAAAGCTTTAATTCGCTGCAGCGAGGCGCCCAGCCGAATTCAGTCGGAAAACTGGGGCAATGAGCAAAGAAACTCTATAGACTTTATAGGAAACATTTCCTCAGTACTCCTCCTTTATCAGAATAAACAAGGATGCATCTGGACGCCATAAATCACCCGCGAAACAACAAAGAAACTACAAAGGATACATGGTTATCACCTAGTTACAAATCAATTGTTAAAGGAAACACACAGAGGATACTATTAATCTTGCCCGTTGTCGCCACCTGTCCTGCAGTTCTCGGAACTCTGCGCTTCGCAGCCGAGAGCGTTTGACAGCTCTAACGATATATCGATGCTTCGACGGATGTCTGGCTTATCTCTCTTGCGGACCCCCTTTACCAGTGGTCTTCCCACACAGATAAGTGTTTGTCCAGTAATTTTATGGCCTGGTATCTCATGACACAGGCCTGGGGGAGAAGTGTAGTGCTTTGAGTCACAGTTCAGTGAAGGGAGAAGGGGTGAATTAAAGGACACAGAGCTGAATTAGAAATGGAACCGAAGTACTGCCATTTTATCTACAATGGCAGCTTATAGGTTACAGACTGTATTAAAACCCACTTCTATCACTGCCACATTTAGGTGCACATTGAACTCTTCCAGACCATAATAATAAAACTGACATTCCTTACTGGGCTGTCGTAAAGGTCACTGAATACGATGGCCAAAGTCCTGCCCTAAATGGAGCTAAAAAACAAACAAAACCTAAGGACCTTATGAAATTACAAAATCCCCAAAATCAAAATGGTATTAAGCTGAGATAGATAGATAGATAGATAGATAGATAGATAGATAGATAGATAGATAGATAGATAGATAGATAGATAGATAGATAGATAGATAGATAACATCTGCCTGGTGTTATGTTGGATCCAGCCATGTCATAGATATAGATAGATAGATAGATAGATAGATAGATAGATAGATAGATAGATAGATAGATAGATAGATAGATAGATAGATAGATAGATAGATAGATAGATAGATAGATAGATAGATAGATGGATGGATGGATGGATGGATAACATCTGCCTGGTGTTATGTTGGATCCAGCCATGTCAAGGTTTTCCCTCATTCTGAACGCTGGAGATTTTGCTAATCCCTGGTTAAACCCAGAGCCCAATAGGATAGAGGAGGTACGATTCAGAAGAACTAGGCTCAAACTCCTGCCTAATTATAGGAACTCACTGGGGGATGGCAGTGGAAAACTGCTTTGTGAACACCTCAAGGTTGCCATAATTGGGGTGCCTTTGGATGGTGCAAAGGAGTTTGGTTTGACGATTTCTGCCCACTTCAGGAGCCCTTCCTGAATTGCACATCTGTTTTGCAAGGGGGGCAGAGAGACTTTCCTCTGGTTTGGAGGCTGCCTCCCCTGCTAGTCCTCTGCTCATGTAACTTTGAGGAAAGAAATGCCCTGCATGTTTATTTTACACTCCAGCCTTTCAGGGGATTGCTAGGCAATGAATTTACAAGACTCTGCTCTTGTGGGAAGACACATGGGTCAATGTGACAATAGATAAAATGTAGAGCCACTTAACGTGCTTCTCACTTAATTCCTGAGAGAGAAAGAGAGAGAGAGAGAAACAAACAAACAAACAAACAAACAAAATCTGCTGCCTCTGATGGCATTGTGGTTCTCTGAAGCGGTTGTCTGGCCCTCCCCTATAACACTTATAAGTGTTGTTGTTGTTGTTGTTGTGAATGAGGCATGTCTCATGGGCCCTGTCCCCTCCTCCCATGGCAGCTTCCCTGGACCGAATATAGAGGCAAAGGGCCTGTGGGGCAGGCCACCCTGAACCAGGGCCACATGGTGGCAACCCCATGAAGACCCGGACCCAGAAAGCTTCTGCATCAAATAGAGTTCAGAGCCTCACAGCATCCTTTGCCCAGGAAGGCTGCAGTTGAAAAGAGCTGGGTCTTCACCCATGAATAAACATGGCCAACTCCACATGCTACGAATTAGCAGCAATTAACAGCTGTTGGGACTCTCTGCATTTAACACTGCAGAAAATTAAACCCATATATTTACTGAGGTGGCCACAGCCAGCTACACAGCACTTTAATTATATTGGACACCTCTAGGATAGCCCTGGATACTCCCCAGCATAAATAAGTCGAAATTTTCTGCACTGAAGGTTCCATGTGGGATTGGGAGAAGGGTATATTCCTCGCTGAAGTGTATCTGCAGGACAGAATGGCTTAAATTGGCCAGAATGAGGAATTCAGCATCCAAGCTGATTAGAATGTGACTGAGCATGAACTGTAATAGTGGCCAGGCTTCTTTCTGGCATGACACCAAAAGCTGGTGGAAGATGCCCTTCGAGCCACCAAGGAAGCCTGGACGTACGAGACCAGGAAGTGTCATCCCCAAACTATGCATTGCTCTCTCTCTCTCTCTCTCTCTCTCTCTCTCTCTCTGTGTGTGTGTGTGTGTGTGTGTGTGTGTGTGTTCAGATACAATCAGGCTGTCCTGCATGACCACATTTTAAAACCCTTGGATGATCTCTTTTTGCTGATGCCTGAGTGCAACATGGCAGTGAGAACTGCTCTCGTCCGGACACCCTGCTTCCCATCTTCCCTTCAGGCCACTCTTCCTGAAAAGTCAGCCTGTGAACTGATCGCAAGCTGCTTAATCACGTCAATAATTATTTGTGCACTTGCAGTAATCACTTTTTATATCTAATCATCCAAATTAATCAGGGAGGCAAAGATTCCCATCAGAAATAATTGATGAAAATGAATTTTCACTCAGGCTGAAAAGGCCCCATTCTCAGGCTTGATGGGTGCTGTAAAACCCCATTAGGATAAATCTGGATAGAAATGCAATTTCTTTTGGGGCTGTGGGGGTGTGGAGGAATGATACTAAAACCTTGATCTCAAGCAAATGGAAGGTATCATGGAAGAAAAGTGCTGGAGCTTCTGCCGCTCTTAGGCAAACAACACGTGAAAGATGGGAATCATTTTGGAAACATTTGGGTTCTTTACCATGATGCTGTTTTTACTTGCCTGAATGTTTCCCCTTTCTTTTTTCTGGAGAAGCTTTCTTCCAGGTGTCCCCAGGAACCAAAGATCAAAAGGTGGGTGGGGGGCAGGAGAATTCCACCCTGTCCATGTGAGTCTACAGCAGGGTTCACATCACTAACACTGGATAGTTTATTTCATGTCCAGAGGGGTAACATATAGTTGTAAACATGCACTTTGCTACTTGTGGTACCTGAGTGCTTTCTCAAAGGAATGATGAGGAACGGGATCAGGGCTACTGGGCCTTGTGTTTCCTGAATCCAGGAAAAACTCCAGCCAGGCAGCCTGTCCTCGTTGGTGACACCCTGCCGAAAATAAGAGAGCAGCCTTTCTGCTTCTTGGCATCATGGTTTACCCCAAAACTGTGTGGACTGTTGTTGTCCTAATGTCCGATTGCACTGGCTGGGAGAGAGAGAGAGAAAAAATAGTCCAGTGGCAAAATGTAAGACATTTGTGAAGATGTTGTGCACCATCAGCTACAGGGTTTTGTGCCACAGTGGAAGGGAAACTGGTGAAACCCGAGGGTCTCGTGCCCCTTTCTGCCACTGGCAAAGTGGTCCCTGGCAGGCCTTTCAGGTCTAGCTTTGCCTGGCACGACCCATGAGTCGGGGGTGGGTGGGTGGATTTAGAAACATGCCCCCTGCCTAGATGCTAGGGTGAGGGGTGGGAATAAGAGGGTAAAGGAGGAAAGCCCTTGAGGATTCCCTCCCATGGCGAGGTCCTCTGCTTCTCAGGACCTTGGATCACCCTTGCCCTTCCTTTCCAAATGTGCACCCAAGACTATCTGCCTTGAATCCCTCACACCAGCTGCCCCCTCACAAATGGACAACCTTCCTTCCTTCAGTACCGAGATTCATGCCACATCCACTCCAGTTGTTTTTAAAGCAAGCAAGCAAGCAAGCAGACAGACAGACAGAACCTTCTTCCATTGTCTGTTGGGCTCCAGATAGCAGAGTCTGGGGAGTTCCAGATGCAAAAGTAGCCACCACCTGTTCAGCTGCAGCTGCGATGGGGCCTGCCTTACAACCGAGGCGGTTCTGCCGCCCACCCACCCCTCGGCGCCTCCTCAGCTCCCTGCTGTTGGGGTGAAGCAGGCTTGGTACCAAATCCCTGGCTGCCTCTCAGCAGCTCTCCCTCTCGACCCCCCCCCCACACACATTTTACCCACTTCGTTTACCACCAGGGACGGGTCACTCTCCCACACAACACCAGAAGGCATCTAAAATTATCCCTTGCATTTGATTCTGGTAAAGAAAGGCTTTTATTATCCCCTCATCTTGCTGGCAAAAAATATCTTGAATTTCCTGCAAAACAGAAGTGTGGGGTGTGGGTGGGTGCCTCCCAATGAATGCCACGAAAGGTCAAACCCCACTGTGGGCCTTTTCACGCGACCCCTAAGATCCGCTGGCCACTTAAATTTGGACCAGAGATCTTAGGGGTTTGTTGCTGTTCCTGTGTTCCCACCCCCTCTGCACTCCTGGCTGCTGGCTGCGTGAGGGGAGGGAGAAAAAAAGGAAGAAAAGAATGCCGCTTACCTCCGTTCTGCCGGTCTCGCTCTGTTCCCGGCAGCATTCAGATCTCTTAAAGGGGCGGGGGCAAAAAAAGAACAAACAGAAGCAAGGAGAGCCGGGCAGTCACTGCGTTATATCCGCAACAGGAATTTTCACCTCCAGAGAGCAGGTACATGAAAAGTGCGCTGGGCGTGGTCGTACTTAATTAGGTGGTCGTGGTCGTACTTAATTATCTGTAAACTCCGGAGCTGGTGGGGAAACAATTTTAAGCTCCGGAGCTGGGAGCCATTTGCGGCGGAGTTTAGGGGTCGTGTACAAAGGCCCTGTGTTTCTCTGCAGGTGTTGGACGTTTCCACTCTGGACAGGGTGGAAATAACCAAGGACTCGTGGGGGCTTTGGATGTGAAAATCCTTCCTTCTGAAATCCCAGGCCTGGTTCTTCTCCCTTCTGCACTTCTACTTCCCAGTGCTCCCCCCCCCATGCGTTGCATTCCTTGGGTGGACACCTCTCTCTCTCTCTCTCTCTCTCTCTCTCTCTCTCTCTCTCTCTCTCTCTCTCTCTCTCTCTCTGAAATTGAGACGTTTCCTCTTGAGGAGTTTCTGGGCCACTCCTCCCAGGTGGGTGCCGGCCGCCACCGCGTTCCTACCGGCAGGAATGCACCGCCCTGCCTTCTCAGAAAGAACCCCCTTTGGGCCCGATGGCCTCCCTTCCCCCGATGGTGGGGCAGTCGTGGTAATTAGAAATCCTTCTTGTTGAGACAGGCAGCTCAGAGGAAATTCTGGGGTGGGACGCAAGGCAGGGGAAGGGCTCAAATGTCTAGCTGGGCCTTCATAACAGTCACGCTCTCACGATGCCGGAGCGAGGAGCCAAGCTGCTGCCAAGGGCATGCGACCAACGGTGCCAAAGAAGAAGGGCACAGGAAGAGAGGGCCAGCCCAAATCGACTCCAGGCTGATGGCGCCGGTGACAGAACTCCCTTTCGTCGCCTGCTTTGCCCAGGAAGCCTCTGCAGTAACTCAGAAGGGGACAGCCATTTCAGGTGGTGCCTGCTGCAGCTCACAAGTGCACACAGGAGGCTGGGCAGAGGGCCGTCAAAAGAGACCCATCCCCAAAGCACCCTGGCCTTTGTACGCGAGGCACACCACCCGCTGGCCTGCCTCCGTGTCGCCAGCGAGCAAACCGAGCTGCCTGGCTGGCAAAAGCGCGCTTGAGCGTGAGTGGCGTTCTGCCCCCTCGTTGCTAGCAATTAACGAGGCTTCCTTCACTCTTTAGCCAAACTGTTCTTTTGCTTTTCTCCGGGGATCCATTAGACTTTTAGAATATCAATCCGTTGCAGACTTTTCTGAGAAATTTTAAATTAATCACCCTGATTACCGCTTTATTTACTCACCCAGGCCTACTTAGAACGCCCTTTGTTGCTGTAAAAAGCTTGTTATTCTCTTTAATTGAGCTGGCTTTTGTTAGCGGCATGCGTTGCTGCTAATCACTTTCCTTGATGAGAGCAGAATTCCTAATTGCCAGCACTGTGATGAAAATTCATCATGTGATGAGAGGCTCCATGGCCAGGAAGGGGCACGGGCAGGCTGTTGAGCCGAGGAGTGGATCCACCCATCCTCTTGACCTCTCCGGCATGTCCACCCACCGTCCCTTTTGCTCCTTCAGCTTTGGAGCCTCAAGGGGACCCTCGAGTGTCAGCCACACAAGTGGAGAGGAGACCCGAGACGATGCTCCTCCCTTGTTCCAATGTGCTGGGTTCCTTCAGCCTGGTTCTCCAGGGTCAGGGCCTGGTCCGCACTTGGTTGCCCCCATGGAGACCAGATGTCATCAGAGGCCTCCTTAAACATCAGCCAACTGTTGGTATGAATACGTTGGACTCTTTCAATCCACATACCTCCAGACTGTGTGCCCTGCAGCAAGGGTGAGAAAAGTTACTTCTTGGTGGCATCACGTGTGTGTGTGTTGTGTCGTTATAGTCGTGACCGACCCTTCATGACCCCATGTCCATGGAGTTTTCTTGGCAGGAATACTGGAGTGGTTTGCCCGTTCCTACTCCAGGCACCTACAGCACCTGGTATTCCCTGGTGGTCTCCCATCCAAGTACTGACCAGGGCCGACCCTGCTTAGCTTCCGAAATCGGGCGAGATCCGATGTGCTTAGGGCATCTAGGCAGCTCAGGCATCACTTACTCTAGTGCAAAAAATGCAACTTTCCACAGCCCTGCCTTGTGGCCGACCACATTTCTCCTTTGCACCCATCCTCTCATTTATTTTTACATCCTACTCAGTCGAGAGATTTGGAACCTTGTCCGAGTCGGGTCTGAGACTGGCTGGGCAAAGTTGGCATGAAAGCAAAACAAAACAACAAAGCTTCCTCCCAGCATCTCAGGGGGATAACTCCACCTCCAGCCACACCGTGGAAGCAAGGGTGGATGTTTGTGGACTTTATTTATATATAAACTTTTATCTTCATATAAACATTAAGGAAGACGGATGGAGGGAAAGAGAGGCGTGTGGTGTTGTTTTGGCAGAGACAGCAGCTGGGGATAGAGGAGGAAGAGGAGGAGGAGGAGGAGGAAAGGGGGAGGTCAGCTTTTTCTGCATCCAAGCAGCCCCCCCACACACACACACACCATGTATGCGCACATTGGACGGATGGCCATGACACAGCCGGCTGCCGGGGGTGAACCAGCAGCTGTGTCGCTCTTGGCACCGGCGTCCCGCCTGCCTCCCCAACTGGCACGGAGCAGTGTTTCAATGCTTTCTGCCTAATTGCTTGGCAGAGAATGAGTTTGAGGATTTTTCCCCTTTGTGTCTCCTATCTCAACACTGCCATGAGCAGATAAACCACATACGGAATATATAAGTGTTTGGGGAGCCCTCCGCCTTTGATGTCCCTCCCTCCTGTTTCGGTTGTTATAAAACAGGAGGCCAGAGAACATCGACTGAGGTGTACTACTAAGGACAGGAAAATGAAGAGTAGGAGCCATCTTGATTTCCAAGGAGAAAGCTTACCTTTGTTGTGGATGTTTACAAAGACCAAATGCTTTCTGTGACCAGCAAGTCAGTTCTGATCTACCTTTCACCTTTCACCGGTATTTGCCAATTCCCAGACTTATCCCTGAAATGCCTGGACTGAAGAAGTACAAAATGCATACAGGATTTTTCTGTGTATAGGACTACATGTTTGTCTAAAATCGTTAGTCTAAAAATTGAGGGTTTTTGAGACTAAAAATGGAGGTAAGCAGAGAAGAGAACCATGCAGATGCCAAACTGTAATTTTGGGTTGGAAAGGTTAGGGATCTTATAGATGGCAAAAAAATGCGTATATACCCAAACCTAGAAGTGCAGCACCTCAAGATTCCTGCTCTAGAAAGATGCTACAGCAGTGTTGTTGGCCCTTACCACTCGGATGTTTTGGATTTATGGTGGTCCTTTGGGTCTTAAGAGTTCAGTGAGATGTCCAAGAAGAGGTTTCCCCTTTGCTGGGGAAGGCGGCCTGGGATGGCTCTTCCTGGAGGTCCCCTTAGGTGTGGGAGTCATCCTTGCTGGGAATGGGTCTCGGGTGCCCTGTGTCACATTGGCTTCCTCTATGAAGAGAGAGAGAGCAGAGGTGGAGGAGGCAGAACTTGCTGCCTGGAATAACATCATCATCTACACCCCTGCCTCGCCACGCACTTGATTCTGCTCAATGCACAACGTGGCCTCCAAGATTCATGGCTGAAAACGGTGATCTAAAGCCAGCTCAGTCTCATCCGTCAAGTGCCTTTATCCATGAGGCTGTGCGGAAAACCTTCCCAGGCTCAGCCTGCCATCGCTCCCCACAGGATGATTCATGAGCCACAAATCACTGCATGGATTATAAGATCCAGCCCACCGGCGGCAGGTCCAGGAAAGCTGCAAGTCACCCAGGTTAGCTGGGGACAGGGCGAGAGGCTGCCAGCGACACTCTCCAGTGGGGCCCGTCAGAGCAGCACGGCCCATGAGAATACAAGGAGAGCAGCCAGCAACAGGCAGGGAGAGTTAACCAAACCCTTCATCATTTACCTCTCCTAAAGCATCATAACAGAGCTATTCACAACAGCCGTTAAATAAGGCAATATCTCAGCATTGATTTTCTGCCTTTTCCCACCGGGGAAGCGGGCTTTTGATAATTCAGGCTCAATGGATTTTCCTATAAACAAAAAATTAATATCTGAAAAGGGAGAGGGGAGCCAAAAACTAGATACAGCATGGACAACAATGTAGTGCCATGATAGGTGATGGATTTCCCAACACAGCTTGGGCACATTAAGGGCCAAGCACAGGACCAGGACGAAAGGCGTACAGCTGCTTTTCAAGGCTTACATTGCAAGAAGAATGGTGGCCTTTCAGGTTGGTCTTCCCTGTGCTCCCTGCAATGCCACCTCCTGTAGATTCCTGTCGATCCACTTCTGTTCCTCCTGAGGGTGTGAGCTTTGTACGTGATGATGATGAGCTTACTGGTTCTCCTCGTGAGGCTTTCCATTCCCACATGTGCCTCTCTGTTTTATAATTTCTACCAAATAGGCTTCCAGTTAAAGAGTTGAAATCTTTTTTTAAACTCCATGATCAAGCTCTGGAAGACTGGGTCCAAAATGCCCTGCCCCTCCTGACCCCACCCCTCGTCCCGCAACCAAGAGGAGCCCAGTAGAATGTTTTGAGAAGGGTTGCCCCCCCTCCCTCCCTCCCTGTTCCTCCCTCCTGGTCCACAAAGCCCGTCTTGAAGGCTGATCTTGAGAAGGCGAGTGCCAGGGTCTCCCTCCGAGTCTGGCTGCATGTGGTTTCTTTTCTGTGGCACAATCCTTGCTGAAGTGCCTGCTTCTCAAGGGTGGCAAGAAGTCAAATTGCATTTGGAGCCAGGATTCCATTTGTAAATATGAAGCTAATCTAGAGGTAGCAATTATTCCATCGGCAGCAACTTCATGTCTGGGATGTGATGAGAACGCCGGGCCTTTGTGAGAGGATTAGCGGAGGGGACCTGGCTGAGCGGAGGCTTAATTTTAATTTGAAGTCACTGGCGTGCCGGTGCAAGTGGCCTCTCTGGGTCTGCGGAAGGGGGGACGCCTGGCTCAGGTGGGGCCACGTCAGCTCTTCAAGTTTTGTCAAGGAACATCGCTCGCTTGACACAGTGAGGCTCCACAACGTATCGTCACGTTGGAATTGGAGAAGGGGTGCTGGAAGGCCATCTAGACCACCCCTCAGCCCAAGGAGCCTGCTAACTCTTGCCCTTCTGGATCAGCCTTTGCAGTCCACCCCCCACCCTAACCCTCACAGGTGGTATGGCCAGAGTGACAGCATGCTGCTCTCCAGGTGTGGCCATCACACTGTTTTTTGTGAGAGCTGTTTAATGCCCCAAGTTGTGTTTCTGATTCTGGCATACATGGATTTTAGAATTTTGGGTTTTGTTTTTTTTACACAGTAGATCGCCCTATATTTGGTATTTTCATCAAGGTGCCACCCCCCCATCCCCCAAATTCTTTTCCTGGCCAGCCACGGCCAGATCAATTGATCACTTCCAAATAAAGGCCATCTTTCCCTCTGGAGGACCAGTTAGAAAACAAGCTGGTTTGCAAATGGAGGGAGGGAGAAAACTTGCTGCCCTGTGATAGTCAGATGCACCTAGTAGTTAAGGATTTCCCACATCTATTGTTTAGTCAACTTTACGGCACATTTCAGCCTCCAATATATGGGGATGAGTGGTTCCGAAAGGAATGATGCCATACTCCTGTTGGCCTCCCCCCAGATACCAGTTTTAAAGCCGTTCTCCAAAGTTTTTGCCCCCAAATATTTGTTGGCCCCTGGCAAAGTGAAACGTCTCCTGCCTGCACTACTTTTGTCCTAATGTGTGGACTGAGAATTTGCCGGTGGCCCCAGGAGTCCACCAGATACCTACTCGCCCTGCAATCCTGTGTCAAGGAACAACCAGTGGGGCTTGCTCTCTTGGAGTCTGTGGTGTGAGAGCAACCTGAGGGTGGCTCCTAAGATGACTGGCCGGGAAGCCCCAATGGAATCAGTGGGGCTGATCATTTGGGGGTGACAGGTTTAGAGAAAGGGAGGTGGTAAAGGAGGGGAGGGACCTCTGGGCTTCTTGGAAGCCAACAATAGCCGCTCTTCTGTGGTGCTTCCACCTTGCACAGCATTTCTGTTGTTTGAAGGGGGTCTGGAGTTTTGCACTGGCCACAGTCCTGCTTGCGCTGTTTTGTGGGGTCAGAGCTTTGCACCCTTGTTTGAGCCATCTGGACGGAATGCCCTCCAAGGAGCATGCAAATCGGTCCCCAGAACTTCCAGCTCCCAGCTTCCCTCAGGAATGATGTGTGACCTGGAGCAGGGATTTTTTTTCTGGTGGGGGCAGAAGCAATGGGGACATGCACATACCCTGTCCCCACCCCACCCACCCCATGAGATGATTCCTCTGTGGCGAAGAAGCTGTTTCTTCCCCTGGAGCTGAAGCATAAAGCAAAGTATTTTTCCCTCTTGACAAGTGTCATTAAAATACCAAAGGCTGCCATCTGTTCTGCTAATTGGAAATTTATTACCTATTACTTTTTATTAGCATAAATAACATGACGTCTCCATTTCATGATGTTGGGAATGGAAATAAATTGGCATCAATTGTCCACAAAAAAGAAATGATTGTACAGAACTTTATTAGATTAGGCGGACTTCCTTTGGTTTGCTAGAAATGCGGCCAGGTCCTCTCTTCCTCTTCCGTGAGTAGGGGCCAAATGCTCTAGCCCTTCCCATCTTTCCCTTCCAGGATTAATATATTTTTGGGGGGAAATGCCAGCATGGACAATAGAGCAGGAATTAGAGCTTAGAAGAACCTATAAGTTACAAGCAATACAGTACCTTACTATAAATTGTTACTTGAGAGGCAGTAGCAAGGGTACATTGAAGTTCCATTTCAAATGTAATGGAACAAGAAAGAAGAAAATTATTATATTATAAATGAGACAAACAAACAAATAAATAAATAAATATTATATAAATATTACATAATTCTTATTTTTAAATAATGGAATTTGAGAGCAAGGTGAAAAGCAATAGGCTGCACAGAAGGTAACTTACCCAATTCCTGTCATTGCCATGACCCATGACAATAGTTTAGCTTCCAAACCATGTAAAATTACTGGATGTTTTTTTTAAAAATTGTCCAGACCTGTTTGGCTTCCTAGTTTAGTGAGATGGACAGCTGGCTCTGGGGGCAATGGCTGGGACTTCAATTAAAACCCATCTGTACTTTTCAGCATCCATGAGTCCATCAATATCTCTTCAGTGAGAAGGAGGAGGGCTAAAACATGCCCATTTCATAGTTATCTCGGCCAAACACAAAGTAAACCCCCTTGAGAAATTGCTTGTGAGCAGAATTGGTGGATACTCTGCTGCAGGAGTGACGGCAGATCTAGTTCCGTCAGTGTCATGTTTAAGAAAGATGCAATTTCAGATTTGGGCAATGTAACCTTGAGGATATAGTAAACATTCCCACCTCTAGTTACATCTTCCACTGAGGGGCTGTCATCATTCCTTTTTGTTAATATCCTGGACTCAAAGTTACTGGAAATACCTCTTGCTTTGAATAAGAAATCTCATAAGCCCCCTTGGGAAGCCATCACACCACGTCATTCCCCCAAAAGCACATTCAGATCAGAGAGGAATGACTTCCTAAAACTGGCCCGATCTACGCTGGTGCTTGGCAGATGCCTCCAAATGCAGCACCACCTCCGTCCGTCTCCTGCACTCATCTCCTCACCATCCTTGAGCCAACATGGAGTCCTAGACTCGGGAACCTTATCCTGAGTCACTGGTTACAGACCACAGCCGGCACCTAACTTGAGTGTGGGGTTCTTCTTGGTTTGTTTTTTTCCCTTTTTTCAAATGACGTACGTAGAGCTATCAATCCCTTGGAGTGAAATGACCCTTTTCCCACACAGCAGAGGCTGGTGATGCCGGTACATCAATCAGAGTTTCCTGAAAGCTTTTGAAACCTGCTTTCTGTACGTTGGAGCAGCCCGCCTGCTCTTCGTCTCCACATCACCTGCTACTTCCATCCCAGTGAAGGAAAGCCAATATTTTTCTGCTTGGTCTTCCATGACAAACACTGACAAACACTGTTTTCCTCCTGTTTTTGCTGAACTCGCTGCCTGGCTCAGTGTTGACATTCCCGGCAAGGAAAAGAAGCTTTGGAGCCACCCGTTTCAGGCTTTCTCCAAGATCCAGGTTGAACAGGGACCTTTAGTCCCCCAAATGTCTTCTAATCCAGCTGAATACACAGGGTTCCGAAGCTCTTGAACTGGGATACGGGCAGAACTTTTTCTCCCATCCAATATATATCCCAGTTATATATTTGTGTGTGTTGCAGGCCAGGAGGTTGTATTTTCATTCTCTCTGGGTCCAGGATATGAACGAGAGGCAACAATGATGACCCCTCAGTGGAAGGCGTGTGGTCAACTGGGCTTTGGTTTTCTACACCCAACATTTCAGAGAGCTGTTCTGCCGAGAGGTCGCTCTCCTGCGTGACTTGTAGAAATAAGTACCAACAATAACAAGGCCCATTTTGTTTTGGTCTTCTCAGCTTTGGGTTCTGATTCCTACGTGTTTCTCCCTTTTCAGTTAGTTTGCTCCACCCCCCATCCCCCGCTGCCAAATAAAAGGAATACTTACTGCTTTGGGGGAAAGTTATGCTTTAGTAATTCTGATGAAGGTTAGCTCTTTTCAAGGCCACTGGCACTAAAATGTCAACAAATAACTTTTTAAAAAATATATGACTTGCTGGGCTCCCTGGAGAAATGCCCCTGGGAACACGGTTAACAGCTCCGAAGGGGCTCTCTTTCAGCCATTCTGGGGAGTGGCCCCTCCTGGCCCCTTGTGGCTTAGGAGCATTTTACGTTTCCTTGGCATCAAAAAGCCAACACACTTCTCTTGCTGCTCTGCTGCTCCTCAAATTACCTGATGGAGCCTGCGTCAAAATGAGATCCCTCGCCCTCCTGCCTTGCGTTCCTTTGGCAAAGTCAGCCCCGTTGCAGTTGCACCTGATGGCTGCGCCGCCACTGGGCCCCGTGGGCCCACCCACCGAGCAGCCTGGAGGCCCCATGGGCAGTTCTGTGCATTTGTCTTCATTTGTCAGGAAGGACCTCGACTGGGCCCCCCTCTCCCTCCCTCCTCCCCAGCCCTGCCCAACCTCATAGAAAGATTGATGCTCTCCCATCTCCTGCTTATCGTGGGTTTCATAAAGCTGCGGTGGAGATGACGGTCATTCTGTTTGCTCGCTTAGTGGGCCAGAACTGGGGGAAAGCAGCCCTGCCGTGTTTCTGCTGGACCTGTCTTTGTGCTTCTGCCCATGCTTTTTATTCAGCAGCGTGGGCCATCCTTTCCATCCTGCCATGGATTTTTCTCATGCCGTTGGGTTGGAGCTGGGATAAAAGTTGGAGAAGTGGAAGAAAAGTGAGCAACCTTCTGGGGAGTGTCACGTGCTGGGTGTGCTTTCCCTGTCTGGAAGGAGCCTCACAGACCCAGATTCCACCATGACTGCCCTCCGCGATTGGTGGCCCTCCTTCGTGAAACTGGCACTTGGGGGAGGTCCAAACGAAAACATGCTCTTTTGGAAGACACAGTTCCTACAATCTCTTGACAATCTCTGGAGCATCCATTGCTGCAGGGGTGGTCTTAGGGAGGAGGTTATTAGGAATGTTGGGAGGCATGGTTATTTTTAAATAATGTTTTTTTAAAAAAATCTTTTTCTAGGGTTGTAAAAACCTCACTCCCCTCATCCTTGCTCACAAGGACAAAGACCTGCAAATAATGTGAAGTCACGGTGAAGAGATAAAATTTTAGGACCTTTGGACCGGTTCCGAAAGTCAACAATACGGCCCAATTGGTCCCCATACTGAGAAAAGCAAGCTGCTTTTCACCCCGTTTAAAAATACCCAGCCGTTCCCGAGATATGGGCAGAAAGCGAGCCCCCCCCCTTCCTTCCGACTACAATGTTTTTCAATGGGAATCGGCTTCTCCCCCCTCCCTTCCTGCTACAATGTTTCTCTATGGAGCCAGCCTTTTCCAGCCTTTTCTATAAGCGGAGGTTTTGAGCCTATCTTTCAGAATCCTTTAACCTTTTTCTGTCTTTTACTATTAACCCGTTCCTGCCTCCATTAACCCTTTCCCCTCCCTTCCCCCTCTCCTCCTCACCAAGCAGAACCCCAAAAGGACTGCAGCCAGGGACTCAGCCTGGGCAAAATAAGTCTTAGACTAATTTCTATATTCTCTACTCAGGCTGAAGGAGGGAGTGACTACCCATCTCACCCTTTGGGCCAAGAAACACCCTTAAAACATTGGTCCTCTTGCCTACCTCTGGCACCAACGAAAAATACAAAAGGCTTTTTCCTTCCTTCCACCTCTCTATTCTCTTCTCCTGTTTAACCTCCCCTCATCCCACTACCCTGAGGTACCCTCTCCCCTGACCCCCATCTCACATCAACTGGGGCTGAAGGAAGGCCAGGCACCAAGAAGAAAATGGCAACTTCGCAGGCTGGCAGAGGCATCTGGAAACCTCCATAATCACCAGGTATCTTCAACACGTATCCCAGTAGCTGCTCTTCAGAAAATCAACATTCCTGTCTGCCAACCCAGATTGTCATCAAAGCCTGAGGACACCCTCCATTGTTTCATTCACACACCTGGAAAGGACTCTTATTCTCATGTTCCTAGTTTCTGTAAACACTCAAATACCCATATGTAATCCTGTAAGAACTCACATTCTTGTGCCTTTACTTACACCCTTGTATCTTTCCAGCACGCCTGAACATAATCCTATTATGACTTGTGTCCCCATGTATCAAAACCATTGTGTCTCCTAAATGTTTGTGTGTGTGTGGGCCCATCAACCCCTCCTACCCCCACTGATGTTGGTAATTGCTTTCTGCCACCTCCTATTGACTCGCTGATACTTCCAGTTTACCAACACCCAAGAACAATGCCACACTTCCCTGTCCCCATTGAGACATTCTGTCTGGTATTTGCATAAGCCCTGACTGCTACCAGGGACCACCCAGAACTGCCCCCAACCAACCCCCAACCCCTTCTGATTGGGTCATTTGAACTGCCCCTGACCAATCTCTGGGATTGGCGCCGCCCAGGGAAAGGAAGGAGGCAAAAGTCAATAAAAGTTGGAACTCATTGCATGTGCAGGGTCGACATCTTAGCCCGGTTGGAAGGCAGGTGTCCACCTACTGATTTTATTGGTACCAAATAAAATCAGTATTCCTCGGATTTCTCGCGTTGGATCTTTATTGGCTTCTTGTGGGATTCAGCGGACTTCAGTGGGGCTAGCCCATCTGGAAATAATTTTTAAAACCCTATTTTGGGACTTAACAATAAACACACACACACACACACACACACACACACACACACACACACACACACACACACACACACACACACACACACACACACACACACCATTTGTGAGAGGGGGAAGCACGATACAGCCAGGGATGCCTGGATGTGGGAGATGAACCTGGCAGGAACACTCCATCCCAGAGAGCCACAGTGGAGCAGCCAGAATTTGGCCCACTTGGTGAAGCTTTCACAACAGGATGGTGCGAAGTGAAATATTCAGGCTTCTCTCCTTGTAGAAGCAGAACCTCCAATTTTGAAATGCTAAGTTTTTAACTAGGCTTCTTGTTGTTAACCAGTCTGATCTCATCTGATATTTTCATACTTAAGATGAGCAGCTATGATCATTTCATGGTTCCTTGATGGAGGCCAGGGGGTGCCTGTGAATCTCAGTTGCAACCAGGAGGATCAACTACAAAAACTTCCCCTGCTTGCTGCGGCCTCTAGACTCTAAGGGGCGAAATATCCTTAGACCTGGATCCCACTTTGCTTCACCTTCAGTCCTTAGAAATGGGATGCTACAGCCACGCAATGCTGAAAGGACCATGAGTGGCAGGAGAGATGTTTGAAACCAACGAAGCTTCCTGCGAGGCCTCCATGCTGCCTCTTTTAGGTCTGAAAGCCTAATTTTATTTGGTCCAGTAAGTTTCCAAATTACCTACTAAGGTATGCTGTTGTTGCTGCTGCTGTTCTTATATTGCCAGCCCAGCTGGTGGCCTGGGAGCCCATTTTAACATTATGTTACAACTAGCGGCCTCCCCAGAACATTTTGCGTGCTGCATCCTTCACGATCACAAAGGGAAATACATAATGGGAAGAGCAAGGCATTGCATCTAATATAAATTTGCAGAAAGAGGGAGAGAAGAGAAAAGAGAGAGTTTGAGAGAGAGAGAGAGAGAGAGAGAGAGAGAGAGAGAGAGAGAATGCCAATACTGTCTGTGGCTGAACGGCATATGGAAAACATCAGCCTGTGTGCGTGTAAAGGGCTCCTGCTGGATTCTTAAGCAAGATTGCCTGACCTTGGTAATTACTTTAGACCAGTGGTTGGGACTGCTGTGCCTATTTGCATATGCAGAACCTCCTCATTTCCCTGCCCCGAGAGGACATTGACGTTAAGATGATGAGAGGATGGCAGGCGCCGGGAGTTTGCCGTTCCAGTTCCAGCGGTGATGGTTGGATGGCTCATTTCCTTCTGCTGATTCCCAACAGGACATTTTGGAAACCAAGCCCTTTTCCTGCAGTCTCGTTTTTTAAGAAACCCAGGAAGAAGTGAAAGTTTCTTCTGCCATCATTTAGTATGGACCCAAAGTACCTTTCCAAAATGCCGACATTAATTTTATAGGTTTAATTAAAAATGTTAAGTGTGCAGAATAAAGTTTAACAGCATTGTGTATTTATCCTTCTTATTTGAATTAATTTAGGAAGCAGAAAAGACAAACCTAGTGTTTGTTGAGCATAGAGAGTTTTAAAAAGTGAATTTTAAGCTGTGATTCTTACATAAAAAAATTATACAATGCTACAAAATTCCTGAAGGCAACGCCACTTGGAATCTTTAGATAACAGGACAAGTGAAAACCCCTTAGAGTTCATTCCACAAGTGGAAGAAACAGCGGTTGATTATGTACAGAAGCACATATTCTATAAATCCTAGGATGGGAGTGGAAATAAATATTAGTTTCAGATGTCTCTATTAAAGTAACCAAGATGCCAGGGAACTCCACACAAATCCGGAAGGTCAGTCGCAAAACAAAGTGGCTTAATTTGCAAGCTGAATTACTGTGATGTACTCAGACACTTTCAGCAAGCAAGCAAGGGACTCTGTTGACTGATGACGGCCACTCTGTGATGCCTGTGTCTCCCCTGGCATGGCCAGAACTAAACTACAATGAAAGCAGAAATACCAAATGGGCGAGGCAAGACCACAACGATAATTAGATCTTCATAAAAACCAAGCTTGGTGTTTAAAACCTCAGTACCCTGGACCACACCTCCCCCCACCACACACAGTTTTTACCTGAAACTGTTAAAAGAAATGAAGTAAAAAGAAATGAAGAAATATAAAAGCATTTTAAAACATCTTGAAATGGATATCTTGGCTGCAAAGACAGGGCAATGAGCTGTGTTAGAATTAGATAAAAATGATGAAATAAAATGATTCCAAATGCTGTTCAAAAGAGAGGCAATGGGGGAACCGACCAAGCCCTCCCAGGAGTTGGTCTTCCATGACCTGGAGGCAACCAGTGAGAAGGCCCTCTCGTCAGACCCTTTCAAAAGGACCCCAAAAGGTGATGCTGCTGGAAGGAGGCTCTGCTCCTTGCAAGGAGGGGGGGGGGTCCACCTCCATGGAGTTCATTCTCCCCTCCCTTGCTAAGGCTAGGTTAATGGGAGTCTTCCTCCCCGTTCCCCACCCCCTCAGAGCAGAGCCGTTGCCACTGGGTGGGCAGCCCACCCCCTCTACAGGGCAGCCATGTTCAGGGAGGGCAGGCAGGCAGGCAGGCAGGCAGGCAGGCATCTCATTACCAGGTGAGATGATGAGATGGCCCATTAGAATTTCTAATCAGCCTTGCTCCTGGGTGTGGATCAAGGGTCGGGGATCCCCTGCAGGTTGAAAATCTCTGAAATGTGAGGGCATTAATCATTTTCCAGGCAGAGGGCTTTCGATGTTTTATTGAAAAGCCTGCCTGGCATTTAAAGGCAGAGCAGCACCTCCCTTCCCAAGGAGGAGGGCTTCAAGGCAAGTCTTTTTGACGAGAACCTCTTTCAAAGCTAAGCACCAAACTCTTCTTCTTCTTACGGGCCCAGAAATGCTTCCCAAGAAGGGGTGTGGAAGAGGGAAGTCATTAATCCCTGCCTTTGGAAGAAATGTACAAGAGAACTGGCCCCAACCTTGTCGTTTCATTAGATGTTCCCATGGAAAGTGTCAGGGGAAGTTCGGCCGAGCACACGTTGCTTCTCTCCTCCTTTTTTTATGCACTAGAGTTCATATCCGGGGTTTTATCCTCCTGCTGTGAGTGAACAGGGTGATGCAACAGCAAAAAAGGGCAAATGGAATACTCAAGGCGATTGCGTGTCAACTGAAGTGTCCAGGTCAAGGGAATAAAAGAGTACTAACCTATTCAGACCTTGCCTGGTGTCCTGCGCCCAGTTCTGCACCTCCTAGATTAAGAAATGCATTGGGAAGCTGCAATGTGTGCAGAGCAGCGGGGCCAAAGTGGTAAAACCCCTGGAAGCCGAGGTCTATGGATGCATTAAACCTGTGCTGGACAAGAAAGTCCCTTTTCCTCCCATTTGATGGAGCTCTCTGGGGGTGAGAAGGCCTTGCGAAGGTAGAGAGTGATCGGGAGGGCGTGCAAATCGACCTGCTGCTCCTAACAAGAAACTCTGTGCTCCGTTGAAGGTCTGGATTAAAGCAATGGCCTTAATAGTCCTGGACTGTATCTGAAATGGCAGTGCACACTTCTTGTGCAAGGAATCAGCATAAACAAAAAAGGGAGGGGGGAACATGACACATTGCCATTATTAATGAACTAACTGAGTTGAGTAAATTAAAAAAAACCTTGTTTGTTCTTCAAAGCCAATCCTCCCCCCCCCCCCACTGTCGCCTTTATACACACCAGCTTTTGGGGCTTGATGCGTTTTTCTTTATGTGTTTTCCAATTAATGGTGTTTATTGACTGAACTGAAAGAGCCAACCAATTCTAATTTCTCTTCTTTTTTCCTTCCTTTAATGCCTTCTGAATCCCATCCATTAACTAGTTCATATAATTCATATCTGTGCTGTGGTTGAAGAAATTACATCTAACAAACTGATCAAATTAAAGCAATTGAATATTTAATGGAATGAATACAGCCAATATCTATCTTAAGCGTGCAACATGCAACTGATTATTTTCTTGTAATTAGACCAATTGATTTATGGAAAGTTTCTGCCCTGACCACCTTGGCTTTTCCCTAGTCCCTTTGGAATGTTTTGTAAGCACTCGTTCCTATAGAGCTGCTTTCTCTCTCCTATCCTTCATAATTCTTGCTTTCTTTCAAAGCAAAGTAAGGAAAAAGAGTTTCCCTCCCTCCCTCATTTTGTACTAGCTGCTTCTTCTTTACTGGCTTCAAGGTCAGGTTCAAGAATTGTGTTATGTCCTGGGAATCCAGACAAAAAGTGCTGGGCCCAAGCTCATCCCTTCCAAGGGATGGTGGCCACTGACAGGCCAGCCGAAAGCAGCTAAGGGTACCTGGAGCCTCTGGGATTGTTCTTAACTAGAGATGGGCACGGAACGAACATTTTTTCATTTCCGTTACTATTTGTCATTTCCGTTATGCAACGAAACGACAAACGAAAATTGTGATGAAAATGAAACGAAACGAACAGAACCACAAAAATTGTGGTTGTTACGTTTCGTTTCCGTTAATGGCGACGCACAATGAAATGAGCTGTTTTAAATGTTAAAAAACGCCCTGGACATCCGTAAAAATGCAGCGATAATTATTTATATTGTCTAATAATACCTACCCGGGGGGTTGGGGTCATTAAAACATTTGTTTTAGTCTTCTCCCATTGCGATGTATTTTTCTTTTCCCTTTAAAATGGATGTCGCCACCAGCCACAAAATGGAGGCAAGCCATGTGATGGGATCATGTTCAACCAATAGCATGCCCAGGTTGCAGACTGGGTGGGCAGGTCTGGCAGCCACAGAGGGCATAAAAAGCTCTGGCAGCCCCCGTCCTCCTTGCAGTCTCTGGTGGGAGTTAGGGTGGGACTCTAGCTTCAGTCCTGCAGCCTTCCTGTGTGCATGTGTGCTGCGTACCTCTCGGTGAGTACCCTCCCTTGCCCTGCAGTGCAGTCACTCTGCGGCTGCCTTGCACCCTGGGCAACGCCTGCCGCTGCCTTTGCAGCCTCCCTACATACCTAGTCTATACTGTGTCTCTGCCAGCACCCATTTTTTTAGTGTTTTCCCTCTGGTCTGGGGCATTGGGGGATGCCTGCACACGGAAATGCTTTAAAAATTACACAAAAAGCGGGTAGAAACGACAAACGAAAAAACAAAAAACCGTAACGAAAATTTTCAAAAATTTCACGACAAACGGAAACAAACCGAAACAGACCTCTCAATGACAAACGAAAAACCGAAACACCATTTTTCTGTTTCGTGCCCATCTCTATTCTTAACAGTATTTCTTTATAGATGCTGTTAATAGGACTATTACTATTGGCAAAATAGCATCTTTGGTCACCATTCCCAGGATTCCTGACCAACAAATCAGAAAGACGCCACATCAAAAAACAAAGGCTGTGGTGATAGCCACCTCCTCTCTGTGAGGCCGAGTCCTAAGCTTCCCAAGTCCAAGAATTCTTGTCAAAAAGGCACTGGGGTGCTGAGGTACGGAATTGGTGATGGAATCTATTAAGGTGCTCGCTTTCAGAAATTTGGAAAAAGGGGGCTGTGATTCTCAGCTGATCCTCTCCCTCTCACCTGGCCCTACGATGGAGCAAGGGGCCCCGTTTGCAGGAAGAGACGCTGCCTGAAATACCCCTGAGGTTGGGCCGCGGCTCAAAGGCCAGTGGGCTGAGAGTGAGATGCCTCCGCTGTGCTCTGTTAAAAACACGATGAGGCTCAGAGGAAAAATCAGCCTCGTGGGGGTTTTCTTTCTTTTTTGTAACAGCAACATTTTGTCAATTAAGCAGCTGGCTGGGGAGGCTCCCAAGGCTTGTCGAGAGAAACCACACATCTGTGTTTCATTGTAACCCCCCCAATCTTATATGTCTTTGGTTTTGGTCCCTTGTCTGACTTGCTCTGGTTGTTCTACTCCGTGCCTTTATCGGGGGGGGGGAGTGGATCTTTCCTGAACTGTGAAAATTCACTGGCTCAGGTCTGGAATGGGAGATGTTGGGGAAGAGGGGCAGCACATACCCCTTCCTGGCCCTGCCCTTGAGCCTCCCGTGGGCCTCACCCACTGATCTGGGTGCACGGTTTGGGCTTCCACCCATCAGACTTTCTTTCCCTGCCATCACACGAATTATTATTATTATTATCTTTGTTATTGTTTCTGTGGCTTTTTTTCTTGCATTGTTAGTTTATGCCAATGCTGCTTGTCTACTATTATTGCTGTCTTGTTTTATTGTTTTCCTCATTTGTATCCATGTTGTAAACCGCCCAGAGTTCCTTCGGGAAGATGGGTGGTATATAAGTAATAACAAACAAACAAACAAACAAACAAACAGGTCAGAGGCAGGCATCTTCCTGAAGCATTTAAAAAAAAAACCTTAAATGCTGGCTATTTTTCTATTCATTTATAACGAAAAGGAGCAGAAGTTTCCTGAGCTGCATTGCCAGTCTAGGTAGCAGTGAAGGCTCCTTGTCACTTGTGAGAGAAATGATTTTCTAAGACATTCTAAGAGCTTGGGGTTCTGGCACTCTTCCAGGACATGTGGAGGAAAGGGGGTGACACCAAAAGTTCATGGGTGTTTTTCAAGCAGAAGAACCCCCCACCACAGACCTGTCTCTGATGCTACAAAGCCAACACCCCAGGGATGAGGTGGGTGAGTGGGGTGAGGGGTGGGGGGCTACCCCAACTAAAATCCAGCGTGGCCCTTGGAGGCATCTGTGTTGAGAACTCTGGATCTAGGAGAGATCCTTTCACTGGGGAAGTTCCTCACCCCATAAGCAACTGTGTGGCAGAGCCAAGACTGATAAGGTCAAAGTCCTGGGGCAATCTAATGTCAGCCCAGCTCCTCCCTCATGCATAAATACCCTCTCTCCAGTTGTCCACACACTCCATTAGAACAGCCAACACCCCTGGACTTCTCTTATTAAGGGATGGTAGCTGTCAGGACCGCCCTGAGAAGTACTCGCCACACATCCAAATCTCACCAGGGCACCTGCTGCTGATCGGCCTGCAAGCCATCCTCTTCCTTTTGGCTCCCAGGGCATCTACATTCCCCTCTTCCTCTTTCAGCAGCTAAATCATGGCAGTGCCTTTCCTGAGGCCTGTCATTGACAGTCCAGTCAACAGACTGAAAACCGGCTGCTTTGTTTTGCAATTTGGGAGGGTCGCAAGGGGAAGTTAAAATCATTCCCCAATCCCCATTATTCCTATTGAAATACTACAAAGGAAAAAAGACACTCTGCCCTCCAGTGCACCGAGGCACTCTGCAAAACAACAACTATTAAATAGGACACTGGCACATATTTCTTAGGAAGTATAAATGTATTAATATGTAATGTTTTAATAAATATTAATAAAGCGCTCCTGTCTGGTGAAACATGAGTTTACATCTCCTTAGAGTTTAATTAACACAAAGACTATATTAGTTCTGGGTTTGCTCCTGGGCTAAAATGACACTTCAGGAAATACGGATAAATTGAGCAAAGTTAGGGAGACATCCATAAATACATTATCTCCCTCTCCCCCCTATCATCTCAAGGCCCTCTTGGGCGAGAAGGCACAGATTAAACAAACAAACAGGCAGAGAAAGGGAAACCAGGCTAGGGTCTTCTGCCCCCCCCCCCAACCTGATGATGGAGCCTTATATAGCTTCAGAGCCAAGCCCTAGTTAGGAAAGGCAGTTGAGGGCCAGCTGAGCAGATGCAGAACTGCACCGGATCCCACCACCTCCCAGGCCAGGCATGCTGGCCATTAGTGGGGTCTCCCCTGGTTTCCAGGTGTCGTCACCAGGCAGGGAGAGATTTGGCCCCAGGGTCATTCTGTTTCTGTTGCAGATCTTCCTCAGTGGAGTGCTTCCATTGTCCAGTGCTTCAGACAGTAGGTCTCTGAAACCAGCCGGCACAAGGGGGTCCTGCCCACCACAGTGTGTGTGTGTGTGTGTGTGTGTGTGTGTGTGTGTGTGTGTGTGTGTGTGTGTGTGTGTGTGTGTGTGTGTGTGTGTGTGTGTTTTCTCCCCACCCTAGCAAGAAGCCATTGCTGCCAACCAGAAGAGTTTCTGTCTTGCTTGAGGCACACACAACCCACCCACCCCCCTCACCCCCTGGTGAGCACCACATCTCTGAGTCGGGATTGTGCTGCTGATCAGCAATCACTTCCCCCATCTTTTCTGGCATCCTGACTTTTTAGGACAAGAGTTTTGAAGCCTCCTTTCAATGGCTTTGAAACCACTTTAAAACAGTGTCTCTCTGTGTGTGTTTTCCCCCAGGGTTTCTGACAAGCCAGAATGTCAGGGAAATGCCATGATCGAGTCTTCATTTACGTAGATGGCAGGTTTCAAAATTCCTTTGCTCCCTGCCTTTTCTCCACTTATTTCTGAAGGAGGCGTGGGAATCCTCCCGCCCCACAGGAGGAGGAAGCACTCTGGCTGCCACGGAACCTTCCAGCGATATCTCCTGCTGCTGCTGCACTTGGCCAAGGGCCTCCTCCTCCTCCTCCTCTGCTGGTGATTTTGGCCTCACCTTGAGAGCATCACCAGAGGAGAAACTCCACTTGCCTTCCTCCCCAACACAAAAGGCCCCACACAGCAGGTACATATCCAGCCATTATTGCCTCTAATTAAAGTAACTGATTTTTTCTAAAAATTCTAAATTTGCTGCTGGAAAGAGCTCAGGAGAAGCCAGGAGGGCAGCAAGACCCCATACGTAGCTGCCTTCCAGATAGAGACAAGGGTTGACTGGCTAAGAGTGGAAGAGAGCAGTGTGTGCATGTGTGTGTGAACTCAGACATTCAGTTTCACATGAAAGAGTATCTAATAACACATTTTGGGAGCAGAGACTTTTACTCCACACATTCATCCTTAAAGGACCTCTTGGTTTATACCCTGCAAATGCATCCTGGATGGAGCCTTGTGCAACCTCTCTGTCCCTGGAGTCTGCGGCATCACAGAGCTTTTGACGTGCCTTTGGCTGCAAAAGGTCCCCATTCCCGCAGCAAGCAAGCAAACACAGCATTCACTTTGAAGCCCGAGGGGTGGCTGGGGAGGGTTGGTAGCCACTGGCCCAGGGCAACATTCACACATGGCCAGCCAGATGCCTCTTCTGGAAAACCAGAGAGACAAAACAGTCGCTGGCACAGCTGGAATATTTTAATTGCAATTGAGCACACAGAGAATTTTGCTGCTGGAGGGGTGGGGTGGGGGGAGGAAGCTGTTCACCATATTCAACAGTTCAGATGGCTTGCACATGCCATTGCAACCATGGTGGCAACTGGGAGCCCAGTTTTATGATCCCGATGGCAGGATTTTCCACACCACAGTGACTAAGAAGTGGTCATTCTGGAACCTTCTCCTCGTCCCATTCCTATGGGGCAGAGGGGGTGGGCAGAGGAGGAGTGGAGAGTGCAGGTGAGGATTACTCAAGAAAGACAAAGAAGAGGTGGCGTAGGGAAGTGACAAAGACCTGCAATAATCCATCAGCAGCACATCAGGGAGGAAGGTTCAGCACCAAGGACAGCTCCCAAGGAGCGCCCCCCCCCACTTGCCCAGGAGTGGCTCTCTTGAGTTGGACTGAGGCTTCTCCTCCAGGCGGCTTCTCCTGGGCCTCGGTCTCCTTCCTCTCGCCTCTTCTCTCCTGGCAGAAAGCCTTCAAGAGTCACACCCCCCGCCGCCCCCGCCCCCCAAGACAGGGCACTTCATGGTCTCTCCAGGCCATATTCTGGATGTTAGTGACCTGACTCCCAGGAGGAGGGCACTTTGTTCTAACTCAGGAGCCACGTCCAGGTGCTGTCCAGCTGGTTGCCTCGGGACCCTGAGGCTGGCCTGTTTCCCACCTCATAGCTTTGGCTAGAGGGGACAGGCCTGGCCGGTTTGGAAGAAGCTTTTGATTGTGACGTTTCCTTTGGTGGGTTCTTGACCACCACCACCAGCAGCCTTCCAGTACATGACCAAGGCATACAACACAACCAGGACAACCATATGACTAATTAACAACTATATGGCAATATATTATAGCCCATTTTGGTGTGTGTAGGGGAGACACTACAAACTGCAAGCAACCAGTTGTTTCTCGGCTCTAGAGATGGGCACGAAACAAAAAAATGGTGTTTCGGTTTTTCGTTTGTCGTTGAGAGGTCTGTTTCGGTTCGTTTCCGTTTGTCGTGAAATTTTGAAAAATTTCGTTACCGTTTTTTGTTTTTTTGTTTGTCGTTTCTACCCGCTTTTTGCGTGATTTTTAAAGCATTTCCGTGCACAGGCATCCCCCAGCGCCCCCCAGACCAGGGGGAAAACACTAAAAAAATGGATGCTGGCAGAGACACAGTATAGACTAGGTATGCAGGGAGGCTGCAAAGGCAGCGGCGGGCGTTGCCCAGGCGCAAGGCAGCCGCAGAGTGACTGCACAGCGGGGCAAGGGAGGGTACTCACCGAGAGGTACGCAGCATGCACACACACAGGGAGGCTGCAGGACTGAAGCTAGAGTCACAGAGACAGCAATCCCACCCTAACTCCCACCAGAGACTGCAAGGAGGATGGGGGCTGCCAGACACTTTTTATGCCCTCTGTGGCTGCCAGACCTGCCCTCCCAGTCTGCAGCCTGGGCATGCTATTGGTTGAACATGATCCCATCACATGGTTTGCCTCCATTTTGTGGCTGGTGCGACATCCATTTTAAAGGGAAAAGAAAAATACATCGTGATGGGAGAAGACTAAAACAAATGTTTTAAGGACCCCAACCCCCCGGGTAGGTATTATCAGACAATATAAATAATTATCGCTGCGTTTTTACAGATGTCCAGGGCGTTTTTTAACATTTAAAACAGCTCATTCCATTGCGCGTCGCCATTAACGGAAATGAAACGTAACGACCACAATTTTTGTGGTTCTGTTCATTTCGTTTCATTTTCATCACAATTTTCGTTTGTCATTTCGTTACGTAACGGAAACGACAAATGGTAACGGAAACAAAAAAATGTTCGTTCCGTGCCCATCTCTACTCGGCTCTGATGGTCTCCCTAGGGATACTCAACTATGGCTATTGGTGACACAATGGCAGTTTGGCCAAGCTAATGTAAAGCAAGGGTGAGATCATTTTGGGTGTCTTGTGAGCATGACAGTTGAACGTTCTTTAAAGGCTACCCAGGATAAATAGCACTGGCCTGATTCCTACATTATTTCAGGAGCAGGTCTTGTTCAGACATAAAAGGGCAGGTGGAAATTTACTAGCAAGCTGATTCTCTTCCTTTTCAAAATCACAGGTGGATCCTCTTGCTAATCTGACCCCCCCCCCAAAGTAAGAAAAAACTTTGAGAAACTTTGCTCTTGGGTCTTTAGAAATTAAACATTCCTCTTGTCTCTGGGGGTACTACACTGCCTTGTTAGCTACCCATGACCTACTTTACCTCTCTTCTTTCTTGGGGGAGGGGGCATTGATCCGCCTCTTGGTGGCCTTCCACCTGGCTTCAGGTTTTCAGACTGCTCTCCTTTTCAGCTGGTTATTCTTGGATGTGTGGTCTGGCTGAAAAGGAACTTTTGGTCACCCACGGAACATGATTGTCTCTCTGGCCTTCAACAGGCTGCCTATTATCCCCAGACTTGACTCATCTGCCATTTCAAAGAGAAATTCTCCTTGCAAGCTTGTCAGTCTGCTGCCTTCCCCGCCTGGTTTTGCATTTTCTCATACACCAATTTCCTCTTCATTTTTCTTTTTAAAAGTATCCGTTTCTGGGAAAAGCCAGAAAATAACTACCGGAAGTAGCTGGCCTGTTTCATTTATATCACAGCAAGCTCTGGGGCTTCCTGCCTACTGTGTGAAAGGTTCAGAGGGGTTCAGGTGAGTCCTCCCCAGGTATTCAAGGAGTACATGATGGGCGGGAGAGAGGCCCTCAGCAGCCATGCAAGGATCTCCAGAGATAAGAACATAGGAACATAAGAAGAGACCTGCTGGATCAGGCCAAAGGCCCATCTAGTCCAGCTTCCTGTATCTCACAGTAGCCCCACCAGATGTGTTTGGGAGCGCATGTGACTAGATATCTGTCTCCTGATGCCACTCCCCTGCATCTGGCCCTTGAAGTACCCCGGTTTTAAGCCTGGAGATTACACATCTCCATCATGGTTTGTAACCTGTGATGGACTTTTCCTCCAGGAATCTGTCCAATCCCCTTTTGAAGGCATCCAGGCCAGATGCCATCACCACATCCTGTGGCAGGGAGTTCCACAGACTAACAACGCGCTGGGTGAAAAAATATTTTCTTTTGTCTGTTCTTACTCTCCCAGCCCTCAGTTTGAGTGTATGTCCCCTAGTTCTGGTATTTTGTGAGAGGGAGAAGAGCTTCCCTCTATCTATATTTATTTATATTTATTTTATTTATATCCACTTTACTCATGCCCTGCATTATTTTGTACATCTCAGTCATATCCCCCCTCAGGCACCTTTTTCCAGACTAAAGAGCCCTAAATGTTTTAGCCTTTCCTCATAAAGGAGGTGCCCCAGTCCAGTAATCATTTTAGTCACTCTCTTCTGCACCTTTTCCAGTTCCACAACTTTCTTGAGATGCGGTGACCAGAATTGTACACAATACTCCAGGTGCAGCCTTACTATTGTTTTGTATAATGGCATTATAATGTTGGCTGTTTTATTTTCCATCCCAAAGAGATTGTCTGGAGTACTCCAGGTCAGTTGGTTGAGTCTCTCTCCCCCCCCCAACAAACACACTCCATGTGGGTAGGAGCAAAAGACACAATGTTCTGCATGCCAGTTCATATAAGAGGAGGAGGAGGAGGAGGAGGAGTTGGCATTATTTGCTCCACAAATAACAGCATGCACTTCTGCATCTATAATGTAAGCAGCGGAAAAGCAGGAGAGGGTGCCTATCTCAATAACAGGTCACGTCAGTGCACTGAACCACAACATTTTTGGTCAGTTTTTAGCCTCTGGCAAGGATGGTTAAGAAGTTCAGCAATCAGAAGTAACCCAACACTGACTTGCTTGGAGGGCAGATCCACTGAAAAGCACTCAATAGTTTCAGGGTCTAATTGCATTTTCCTGGTTTTTATGATTGTTATGAAGGGGCTCATAATTCTTTAAATTAAAACAAATTTTCTTTGTTTTTGTTTTGTTTTTGTAAAGAAGAGTTTAAGTTGCACTGAGTGGTTTTTTTAATTGGAAAGTCAGCAAGTCCAGGGAATAAATAGATAAATAATAAACATTGTTTGATTGTTTGGTTTGGTTTGCTTTGTTTTGCTCTGGTGCTCTTTCGGGGAGTACGAAGCTGAAGGCCATTCTCTTCCTACCCCTGATGCCCCCACAAGAAGCCAGATGGAGCCCTGGGGATGTGGGGGTGTGGGGGAGAGAGAAATCTCCTGGTGTGCCTTCCTTAAAAGACCGTCTAATCATCCTTCCTCTACTCTACATCCACCACCCAGAGCAACATAACCTGACTTCCTGGCCTCCTCTTGCCAACCTGGGTGGCTGAAAGCTCCAAAGCTTAGGCCGGCAGCTGCCACCCTGCCTGCGCTTTGCAAAACTTTATTTGAAGATGATCTCCAAACCCTTCCCCGTGTTGCCAATTAGCTAAATATTAGGGGCCTCTTTCCTCCGCCATGGGCTCCCTTTCCCATCTGCGAAATGCCACTTTCACCTGACCTTTTACATTGCTCTGCACCCCCTCCCCTTCTCCTCCCCCCCTCCAAATATTTCAAGAGGAGCCCTGGCATCCCTTTGGGAGAACCACAAATTGAATACTTCGACCGCGGCACTTCAGAAAGATGGCACTTCAGAAAGCCAAACCCTCTCCACCTTCAGAGACAGAACTAAATGCCGCAGAGGAATTTCTCATCTCTCGAGGCAAATTAAAGAGATGTCGGTTGTCTTTGCAAGCCTGACAGCTGCCATTCAAGCTCTGAATGGGGGAGGGGGCCAGGAGTCATCTTCGCAAGAAATTCATGTCAACTGCCTGGATATTCTGTAATGGCTCTGCTCAGCTTAAAATGAAACAAAGCTGGGCTTCCGCCTCCCAATTAATTCTCAGGGCTCTTGGGTGCAGAAAAAGAGGAGCTGGGAGGCTACCCAGGAGGTCCCTCTCACAAGGCAGCTAGAGAACTCAAGCGGGGCCTCATCCAAGCTTAATGCAAGGTTCAAAATGGAGAATCCCCTCCCCACTGCAAGGGCAGAGAATGGCATGCCCCTGCATGGGAAACAGCCTCATTTCAGGGGGTGTCAAAGATTTGCCTGCACTTGGACAGCCCCACGGCTCTGAGGTCCCTGGCTGTGGAGCCAGTGGCCGGCAGTCCAATTCCCCCCCCCACACACACACACGCACACATGGGGCCTCCTCGGCAGGGGTGGCAGTCCATGACTCCCGCAGGGTCCCTCCCGGCTCTTCATATCTAAGATGGTCTGGGATTTCTTCATGCGGGTGGACCATGCAGGCGGTTCTGGTGCATAACACATTTTGGGATTGTCAAAGGGGCTTTCTCGGCAATGGGCCCACCTTTCAGCATCCCACCCCCCACCCCCCCGCTCGCCCCTGGTCCAACATGAACTCTGTTGCACAGACCTGAAGCTTCGTATTATATCCACACAGACTTTCCAGAGGATTGCGCTGTGCTTTAGTTGGTTGTTTATTTGCTTTTTATTTTTATTTTTACAAATAATTGGATGCATTTGGGGTTCTGTCCAGTTTCACTTTAATTTTACCATTCTATGAATGTTGAGGCATAACTCGATAGATGTGCACAGGTACACATATATACAAATATTATGCTGTGAAAGATCAATAAAACAAACTGTGATAGCAAAACACTGCTGAATTGGAAACAACTTAAGACAATTTTGTGCAATCTTAAGAGGGCTTTTCCTTGACCTTGCTGTTTTTAAACAAAGGGGAAAAAAGGAAAAAGGCAATAGCATTAATGTTCCAAATGTGTTGTCACTGGTGTTTTCTCACAGTGGCAAAGGATTATGCGGCTGCCAGTGAAACAGCAAGGTCAGTGCTGACCTTCAAGCTCTGTTCTGAATGGAGTCCCAGAGTCAGGGAGCAGCTAGCAAAAAAGACACTGTGCCCTCTTCCCATCACACATGTGCATACCTTTGAAGCTGGTGGTGGTGGGGAAATAATTCAGAGTTACACTTAGATCTGTCAATCTGTCTTGTCTGTCCATCTATCTGGAGCTAAAGAGGTGGCTGTAACCAGTGAGGGGCTGATTTCCCACTGGCTGCTCCGAAGAAGCTTTGGGGCAGCCCTCCTCGCTAGCAGGGGAAGACCTGGAGGGGGCACGGTGGGTGGGCAGGTGCGTCCCTGCTTGTAGGTAAGCAGTCAGATGCGCAACTGCTCCAGTCTGTAGGAGAAGCCACACGTCTTCTCGCTATGAGCAGTTTTCTAGAAACGAAACACGGGGCTGAGTTTTGGAATGAAGACCTATGTGCCAGGGACTGGGCAGAGTTGGCCGTGATTGATTCTCTCAGCATTCCTGGGTGTGCTATAAATGAGCATTTCCATCCATCAAGTGGCTGCTACAGGTTCCCCCCTGCATTTCAGGCCAACCCTTCACCCAAATATTTATCTGTCTATTAAGTGTCAGAGTTATGAAGCTGAGACATCCAGCCATGCACAAGATCAATCACTCACTGCGGGGTGGGGGGGGGGTGGGGAGGATGAGACAAAGAAATGGGGGGGGGGGAGATCTGCTTCTACTCCAAGAAAAACATAAGGGGACATTTCACACCTGTCACACTCAAGGGTAAGAGTCCAGTTCATTCTCCGGCTCGACAACTGGGCTGGCTTGCGACCTAATCAAATGAAAAATTGCCGGCGCCTGTTCAGCAATAACATTGGCCTCCTGCGATCGCTACAGAGATTCACAGGTTTTCCTTTTGTTTCCCCCTTTTTTTAAAAAAGAAATGCAATTTGAGAGAGCGGGGGAAGGAGGGAGGGAGGGAGGCAAAGGGCCTAGATGCAAAGGCCCCCATTTTGCTCTCCTGTCTATGGGGGAATTGGGTTTCAGAGCCTCCCCTCAGCCACGAAGCACACGGGGAGGATCGGAGCAGAGTGCCTTCTGCAGCCAGACTTCAGAAAAGTCACTGGAGACCAATGTCCCACCTTGGGAACAATGGAGGAGGCTGCTCCGCCAAATGCACTGCCGTATGACGGTCTTCCGGTTTTCCAAAGTGACGTTGCTGAGGCCAGAGCTAGACACCCATGGGGCGCCTGGGCGGCCTCCTCCCAGGCCTTGCTCCTGCGCTTCCTCTCACTTTGAACAAGTGAACGGCATCTCCCTCTCATAGGGGAGAGGATTCGTTTTGAGGAGGTAAGTTTGAGCTGGACAGATCACCCTTCTTTCTCTGGAAGGCATCTATGGGTAGACGCTTGGAGCTAGGCTATCTGACCTCACCCGGTGGTTTGGATGGAGTCACCAAGAAATGGTCTAGTCGGGTAGGCCAACCAGAGCGGGCAGGTGGGCAGGACCAGGTGCCATTGGGAGCAGAGGCATGGTGGCGTGAAGGTAATCCAAGACCAGAACCAACAGAGGTCTCTGAGGGCAGGGCCAACCAGGGCCACCAGGAGCAGCCCAGTGGCCAGCATCAGAAAGAGCCCAAGCTGGCTTAGAGGTTCACAGGGCCCTCCAAGGGCAGCATTTTCAGTGCCTGGGCTAGGGCCTCTTTTGTGTGCAGGTGTGTTGTGTTTGCATATGTGCGCGTATGTGGGGGGGGGAGTTGGCACACATAAGGCACACATAGTTCTCACTCTGTTGCAATGACCACAGGTGGCTTCTTTCCCTTCTCTAACTCCTCCTGACACCCTTTGCTGCTCTTCACGCTCTGCTTCCTAGATGTGAAGTGTGAACAGGTGAGATCACACCTGAGCGGCCTCTCTTTCTCTCTCCAACTGGCCGCTCAGGCACGTGCTTTCACCGGAGCTGGATCTTGTTCATGTCCTTGAGAACCAGGTCAGGTTGGCTGCCGTTTTCTGTGGGAACGGGCCCTACGCCCTGCCCCCTACTCCAGGGACAACAATGAGTGGCTTGGAAGACAGCCTCTCTTGGGCTCCTATGTAGGTCAAGGCTGCCGAGCTGCCGAGCCAGCAGCCAGGCCCTGTGCACGCCTCCTTGCCTCCTGCCTCCTGCCTCCTGCTCCTTCTCCCCCAGGCGCTTGGTAAAGTCAGGCACATGGTCGCTCCATGCTGCTGCGCTCAGTCCAGAAATGGCCAGGCACAGCCACATGAACTGCAGAAATCAGCTGAGCTGCTCTGCCCCAACATGGGGACACACAGGCTCATGGGCTGGTATCTGTGGACTCGGAGGAAGGCACAGGAGGAGGAGGAGGAGGAGGAGGAGGAGGAGAACGTCGGTGGCGAAGAGGACCAGGGGAAGAGCCAGCAGCCTTTGAAGGGACAGTTCCTGGGGGGGGGGGAGGGGGGACTTGCAATGTTTTCCCGACCACTTGTTTGCTTCCAAAACCACAGCCTGAGCAGGGACAGGGAACTCAGGGTGGATGGGCCTCAACCCATCTCAATGGATGCCAATGACCCTTGAGCTCTCTCGGGCCAACTGGCTGCCGGGACCAGGGGCTGCTCCTTCCTGGCGGCATAGGATCCACCTTTGGTAAGGCAGGCCTGGCTTGGCCCCATTTCTGGTCAGCACCACCAGCTGCCAAGGCAAGGCTAAGCAGCCATCCCGGGCCCTGTGCTTCACCCCATACCTAAGTCATACCTTCCCCCTCCCATTTTATATACCCCTCCCTCAGGCACTATTTGGTCAAATACAAATCTAAGCAAAGACCTCTGAATAAAAAGGTAAAGGTAAAGGCTCCCCCCACCCGCACATGCTTGCTAGTCGTGTCTGACACCAGGGGCAGTGCTCATCTCCGTATTCAAGCTGAAGAGCCAGTGTTGGGCAAGTCCGTGGCCAGCATGGCTGCCAGGAAATGCTGCTTTCCCTTCCCCACCTTTGAATATCCGTGCACAAATCAGAGACGGGCTCGAGACTGGGTTGAATTTGCCTGTGCTGCCATTTGCAAGGTGAACCATTTGGAATGAACCCAAGAGGACAGTGTTTGTGCACCCTTAATTCAAGAGTGAGAGAAGGATGATGACAGCTGCCACCTCCTGGCAGGTGTGCAAGCGTGTATCCACACACCTGCTTCCTCCCAGGCTGGAGCTGAGGTCTGAAGGGAGCGGAGGATAGTGGGACAGGAATATCCTTATGAGTTGTTCCTTCAGTCGGCTGGCAGGAATGAGGCACTGGCTTCCTTGGGGAAGCACACCAGATTTATTTATTTATTTATTTATTTATTTATTTATTTATTTATTTATTTATTTATAAGCTTGTATCCCGCCCATCTTCCCAGCGGGAACTCTGGGCGGCTAACAGCAATAAAAACAATAAAAACACATAAAACAGCAGTTAAAGCTCAAAGCAATAAGGCAGCGGAGGGCAAGATGGCGACGAGCCCAGGGGGAGGGGGAAAAAAACTAATTCACAAGGTCGCCGAAGGCCTCTCTAAAAAGGAGGTTCTTCAAGGCCTTCTTGAAGGCGGGCAGGGACTGAAGCAGGCACAACTCACTGGGGAGGTGGTTCCAAAGTGAAGGCCCCACCGTGTACGCGTTTTCCGCGCCTCTCTGGGTGTGGCCACCCACAGTGAGTGCGCCTGAGATGATCTCGTGGGTCTGGATCTGGATGCCTTTTGGGAGATGCGCTCCGCCAGGTACTCTGGTCCCAAGCCGTGGAGGGCTTTGAAAATCAAAACCAGGACCTTGAACCTCATTCGGAGGACAACAGGGAGCCAATGCAGGCGGGCCAGGACTGGGGTGATGTGCTCGTATCTACGAGCACCCACCACCAGCCTAGCCGCCGCATTTTGCACCCGTTGTAACCTCCGGACCAGGGTCAAGGGCAACCCCACGTAGAGGGCATTGCAATAGTCGATCCTCGAGACCACCAGGGCCTGCACGACTGTCCTCAGGGAGGACTCGTCAAGGTACTGGCGGATCTGGGCGATCCTGCGGAGATGGAAAAAAGCGGCCCTGGAGATGGCCATCACCTGGGCTTCCAGGGAGAGGGCCGAGTCCAGGACCACGCCCAGATTCCTGGCCGTGTCTGTAGGCTGGAGGGAAACACCCCCCAGACTAGGGAGGGGGCCATTGTACCCAGACGAGGGCGCCCCGAAGAACAGAACCTCCGTCTTCTCCGGATTAAGCTTCAGCCGGTTATCTCTGGTCCATTCCAAGACCTCCTCCAGGCACTGATCGAGGGAGCGGATCGCCTCCTCTGCAGATGATGAAAAGGAGAGATAGAGCTGTGTGTCATCAGCGTACTGATGACAGCGAACTCCAAATCTCCTGATGACCTCCCCCAGCGGCCTCATGTAAACATTGAACAGCATGGGTGAGATTGCCGACCCCTGGGGCACCCCGCAAGGGAGAGTCCAAGGAGCCGACAAGACATCCCCCAGCTGAACCCGCTGAGTCCGGCCGCCAAGGAAGGAACGGAGCCAGGCCAAGGCCTGACCACCAATTCCCGCCTCCGCGAGCCGGACCAGAAGGTTACCGTGGTCGACGGTATCAAAGGCCGCTGAGAGATCAAGGAGGACCAGCAGGGAGGAACACCCCCTGTCGGCCTCCCTGAGGAGGTCATCCTGCAGAGCGACCCGGGCGGTCTCGGTCCCGCGAAGAGGTCTGAATCCAGACTGGAAGGGATCCAGGATATGATCAACCTCCAGGTATGACTGAAGTCGGACCGCGGCCACCCTCTCGACAACCTTGCCCAGGAAGGGAACAATGGCGATCGGACAATAGCTGGAAAGATCGTCCGATGCCAAGCCAGGTTTTTTAAGAGTGGGTTTCACCACGGTCTCCTTCAGACGCAATAGCAGAAACCCACTCGGGCATGTTCCCTTTGGCAGATTTGATAAGCCAAGCTGGGCAAGGGTCAAAAGGAGTGGCCACCGGCCGGCAACGAGCCATAGCTCTGGAGCCGAACGTCCCCTCCTCCAAGACGGAAGTACAAAAAGTGCTGTAGATCATGATGATGGAGCCTAAAGGCGTCTCCTGTTGCTGCTGCTATTCAGAGCAGAGAGTTTTTCTCAGCTGGCTTCCTACTCCAGGCAAAGAGGGAGGGGGGAGAGATGGATAAGTGAATTTGCATCCAGAAAAAGATCAAGTGCTGTGGGGCCTGTGGGGTGGCTCAGAGCCAACATGAGGAAGTTTTGTTGTGCTTGAGAGGCCCCGGAGGGCTCTTTGTTGGGGGAAAGGAAAGATGATCCTGCAGTCAATTGCCGGCTTGGTAACGGGGAGGTCTGAGCTCAGCCCCCCCCCCTCAAAAAAAGCCTCACCAACACCATCTACAGGAGGATTCTTGAACTGGCACTCAGAAGCTTCACGGCAACCCGGTCTCAATCCCCACGGCAGCCCCAACTGTGCTCCATCCTGTCCTGCAGAATAAAGGGTGATGGACCTGAACAGGAAATCAAACCTATTGGGAAGGGCCCAGATAGGATGGCTGTCAGAAAAGACCATCCGTTCTTCTTTCCCCAACCTTTCGGTGGGGCTGCAGATGACCTTTACGGTCCCAGCCTGGAAGGACTGAGTTCGGGAGTGCCCCTGAACCTAAGTTCCTACACCGTCTCCAAAGGCCTGCGGGAGCGATCGGTCCAAATCTATCTGCCTGATGAGACTGCCACGCATCTGTTCAGAAGATCAAGGAGCAGCAGAGGCCCCTCCTCTGTCCTGGGAATTCTGCCCCACCCCAATTCACTGCTGGAGTTGTTGAGTCCACAGTAGGCTATTCCTACTGTACGCTGCTTAATTTCCCAAGGTCCAATGAAAGAAATTCAACACAGAGAGGTCCAGGAAAAAATTACCCGTTTATTAGGCCTAATAAAGAACGGTAAGGCCAACTAACCCAGAGCAAGGCAGTGCAGGATGGTCGGCCCAGAAGAAAGAGTGCACCCAGGTTTTATACCTCCCTCCCCCTCCCATGAGGTGCATGCAATCCCTGGGCCGGGCAAGAGGTGGTCCTCAGGGGACATCCAATGGGGACAGTCCAGAGGGTCTCCTGGGGGAGGTCTCAAGGCGTTCTCAAGTCCTGAAACAGGATTCCAGATTAACCTGTTTGCCAGGTGTGGCCAGGACTCCTCTGTTCTTTGATGGGTGTGAGAATGGAAAGGAAGAAGGTGAGCATTGTCCAAGGGTCTGGGTAATCTCTGGGTAATTGACAGGTCAATGGGGGAGCTGGAAAGTCAATAGGAAGAGTCCTAAGGCTGCCAGACACAGTTCCTGGTAGATGTGGAAGTGAAACAATAGGGAGCCTCCAGGCTGAAGTTAATCCCATTGTGCATCAGAAAATTCCTGCCTCTCCTTGAATGATGTAGTTGCTTCTGGAAGATGCAGCCATGCCAAAGAGTCACCATTTTCCTCCTTCTCTCCCCATGGTTCTTGCCCAAGATGATGGTCCCAAGTAGACATGGGCACGGAGCGGCGAAATTCTCGTTTCCGTTTTCGGTTCTCCTTCTCGTTACGTAATGGGTAACGGTAACGAGAATTACTCCGCTCCAGCTTGAACCCGAACTGAAAAAGAAAAATTGGGTCTGATTTTTCATTGTCGTTCATGGCATTGCGGCGATCGCGCGATGCCAAGCAGTACAGAAAAAAAGTTTAAAAAAAAAAAGATTCCCGGCCAAAAAAGCAGGCGAAAATATGCCTGCCTCAGTGAGGGCACCTACCAGAGAGGGGTGGTTTCTGCGGGGGTCCCCGGCCTCCCCCCCTCCTGTCCTGGGCTGCTGGTACCAGGCTGGGGGGGGCCATCCTCGTCGTCTCCATTTGCCATGCGGTGGGGGGGGATCCAAAATGGCGACCGCAGTATTTATTTTTAAATCGTGGTCCAAAAACCCACCAAAGCACCACAGAAACATTTGAAAATTAGGTATTTTAAATGCCTGTTTTTTTATAGTACCAGCAGTGGGTTTTTCTTGGAATAAAACGTCTTCATTGATTTTATTTTTTTTATTTTTATTTTTATTTTTTTTACACCTGCGCAATGATGGGCTGGCCATGGGATGGGACCATGCAAAATTTTGGAGCCATTCCACCAATCGCATGGCCAGGTTTTGACTGAGACTTCTGGATGTGCCAGAGGGCATAAAAAGCCCACTAACCCGAACCCTAACCCTAACCCTAACCCATATGCCAGTACACTGTCCTTCTTAGTGGGTCAGAGGCACCCAGAGGTGCAGCCCACTAACCCACCCTAACCCCAACCCTAACCCAGATCCATACGCAAGTACGCTTCCCTTCTTATTGGGTCACAGGCACCCAGAGATGTGCCTCCCACAGCCCACTATCCCCTACCCCTATCCCATTCCCTAACCTGTACGTCAGTACGCTAGTACGCTCCCCTTCTTAGTGAGTCAGAGGCACCCAGAGAGAGAGGTGTCTCTGCCACTTACCCCCCACCCCAATGTAATGTATGGTACGCGGCGGCTTCACGTTACGCTTCCCTTCCCTTCCCTTCTTAGTGGGTCAGACGTCAGAGGCACCCAGAGAGGTGCCTCCTAGAGCCCACTTACCCCAACCCCAACCCCAACCCCAACTCTAACCCAAACGACAAACGGAAACGACAAATTTTTGAAAATTATCACGACAAACGGAAACGAGCCGAAATGGACCCGTCCCGACAATTGAAAACTCGACACGTCATTTTTTCTGGTCGTGCCCATCTCTAGTCCCAAGCAGAGAGAACAGGGGGGGGGAGTACCCAGGAAAGCATGGTGGGGTGAGAGGTTAAGAGGAGAGCAGGAGGGGGTGCCCTTCTAGCTCAAGGTGGCGGGGAGGGGAAGGAAGAGAAAGAGGGGGGGGAGAGAAATCTAGTGGAGGGGGGAAAGGAGAATCCAGGTGTGTGTGGAGTTTTGTCAGTGGCTTAGGCTCTTCAGGGTCTATGGTGAATGATGTTGTTGTATTTCAATTAATCAAAGCCTCCTGGTTCAGCAACAGTGCCGCTCAGGCTGGGAAAAGACTGCAGAGCAGTTTGCCTAGTATTTCTCTGGGAAAGTTCCAATTTGTTTGGGGTTTTCGTGTAGTGCTTGTGCATGGTGTTGGGTGCGGTTTTGGGGTGTTGGGAACCCCAAAACCATCTCGTACAATATTTCATTTTATTTTTTTCTTAGTGACCCTACAGAGTTTTGCTCCTTGTGGGTTATAAAGAGAGCACAGAGGGAACTCCTAGTTCCTTGAGCTCTTTGCCCTCTAAAGATGCCAGCCACAGAGCCTGGCAAAACGTCAGGAAGAAAAACTTCCAGAACATGGCCAAACAGCCTGAAAAACTCACAACAACTGTCAGATCCCGGCCGTGAAAGCCTTCGAGAATACATATTTTTATTTATTTTGTTTTGAATGTTTTACCCCACCTTTCTCCTTGGAAAAGGACCCAAGGTAGCTTACAATAATGAGGGACAATATACAGCCCAGAATATTTAAGACATATTCAAATTATGAACCGGGGATTGGGAGAGACATCTTAGAACATTAAAACGTAACATTAAAGCTAGAAAGACTTGATCTGTTTGGTTAGTTGCAAGCATGTGCGTAGCAAAGAGAGCAGCACAAGTATGTAATTTCAAGCAACTTTAAGTAAATATGTTTTGATTATTTCTTTTGATTATTTTTTCTTTATTGCTATTGTTTCTTACTATTATTTATTATTTTAAGTGAGTTTTTCAAGTGCCAGTAATGGGCTTGGGTTAGGGTGGGCTATCTGGGGAACTTGTAATTATCCTTCTCTTTGAGTCTCTCTACTTCTAGCAGGTAGCAAAAAGAGAATTTTAACAGAAATTCAAAACTCTGTAACATTTAAAAAGTGTCAATACTCCCATTACTCCCCTCCCTGAAAAGTGGTGCTTTCTGTGCCTTTCAAAAACCTTTGAGGAGACCACGCCCCTGTTTTCCCTTCACCTTTACACTCCTCCAGGCAACCTTCCTGGCTGGAGATACACCTGGAATTTTTCTCAGCAAACCCATCAAAAGACCTCCCGTGGAGGAGACCACGGCCCACCTGAGGGAAGCACACCTGCCTGAGGCCCCCGAGCATCTCTCTCACCCAACCTTGCGAGGTGTGTGCTCCTGCCTACCCAGACAGTGGCTGATGGGCTGGTTTTCCAAAGCATGGTGTGTGGTATGTGCCCATAGAACTCCTCCTCACAGAACAGTGAAGTCCGAAGGAGCCTCGCAGACCCACCCCCTGCTCCCTTTATTCCTGCATGGAGCAGGCATTTGAGAACTACGGTTGTTCTCAAGGCTGCACGGATGCCATCTTTAAGGACCTCTCCCCCCACGTGCACACATGCACTCCTCTGAAACCCTTTCTCCAAGGTGGAAACTTCAGTGAGTAAGGGGCTTTCCTGCGTCATCAAATCCACACACTTCAGCCCCACGCATGGGTGCTTTTCTCTCTCTCTCTCTCAGCCACTCTGTCGGCATCTAAATGTTTCTTTCAAGTCACAACACTCCCCCCCCCCCCGAGACATCCCATTAATATTTAACAAGACAGCCCACAGCAAGTTAGATAGTGTAGCAATTAATTTTTAAATGGTGACATTTATTACAGCATGTAACTGCTACCTAGCTTGCTGTGGGCGATCTGGATAAAATGTCAGTTAAATATCTCATAATTCCCCTCGATTTAATGCAAACATAAAAACTGCAATCATCCCATTATTTGTAAAATATAATTGAGTTTCTTCATTTCCATTTTTCCCTTTTGCTTTTTTGGGTCTTCCACACATCTCCTCGGAGGCAGGGATGGGGGTTGAGGAGAGTAATTAATGCACACATTAGTTTAATTTAATTTCATCTATACTTGTGATCTTGTGAGGCTCAAGATAACAGCCGAGAAAATGTTGATTAACACTGAAATAGTTTCAATTGCCATCTGCAAATGCTACAGTGAGTGAAGAAGCAAGCCCTTCAGAAGTGCAAGGAAGTCGACAGAGGTGCAGATACAGCAAAGGACAAAACTACTCCGTGTCCTGCAAAGGATCCATCTCCTTTAAAAGAGGCTGGAAGGCTTAGTTTTCCCACTCAGAGGAACCCGGGGAGCTCTAGGATGTTGACAATCCCAAGCGCGACCCTGAAAAGGACCCCGACAAGGTCAGGAAGGATGCTTCCTTGGCTTGCCAACTTCAGCGCTTCACTTTTACGGTGTGCTGCTGACAACAGGTGGATCTGGCCCATAGTTCCTGATCCAGCCCACAAGCCCCGTGGCAAGCAATTGGGACCCTGGAGGGACGTGAGCACCTCGGCCCCCGGAGAGGTCTTTGGGTTCCTCTAATCAGGGATGGGGTCTCGAGTAACACCGGCCTTTAATAGCACTGGTGACAAGTCAGACTTGAATTGAATTGGGTTTCATTTTTTCCAATGACTTTTTTGATATTTCGATTTACTGGTCTTCCGGGATTTACACGTCAATGCTACAGGATTTTCAGTACTTTCTTTAATAAACATTTGCACTGCATGGTGTTGCCCGTAGGGAAACTAATACCAAATGCCACTTCAGCCACTGTCCACTAGGTGGACACTGGTTGTTGCAAGACAGTTGTTACCACATGGTTCCTTGTCTCGGAACAGGAACCGGGAACCAACCGTGACAAGAGAATTCCCTGGCCCAGGGGCAGGTATGACTTGTCATGCTCTGTTTCTGGTTCTGGGGGCATGGTTGAGACAACTTTTAGCTGTCACACTATGGACATGAAGTAAGATTTTTTTGTACCGGTCCCAAGTGGGACAGCAAGGAGAGGCAAACAGGACGTGAAGTAACCACATTACTCGGCTCATGACTTAGAAGAACCCACTGACCCTCTCCCTTTTCTCTTTGGGTGGGGTCGGTGGGAAGGCTTATATCCCTTAGGTACTCAGACTTGGAGTTTGGTCCTCAGGACCTGAGACCAAAGAGTGAGAGTAGGCACTCACCCCCCCCCCCCCACAAGCTTATCAGCTTTTCTGCCTCTTATCCTTATGGTATCTCCATAGATTGGAGAGGCTGCCCACTGCATCCCCAGAAGATGTGTAGATATTCTCTCTCTCTCTCTCTCTCTCTCTCTCTCGTACAGAGATGTACCTGTATTAGAGATGTAGTCTCTCCAACACACACACACCTTCCCCAAATTTTCTAAAATGTCTTCCCTTCTCAGGAGATGGCTTCTTCCCAGGGAGAAGACCTTTCGGGGGGGCAGAGAAGGAGGAGCCTGCCTCCTCAAGGGGAACCCCCCCAATGCAAAGAGAAAATACAGTGTGGATAGTGAAAGCCCGGCTGTGGTTTGTGGCTGAAAAGGCTTCCCATTTCAAAAACAGCAGCCCTAGCAGCCAAGCCATGAAAAGAAAAGAAAGGAAAGGGATTAATCTACTCCATGCGACAGGTCAGGATGCATTTTAAGGATAATGTATCCATTTGATTGGGTTGTTTTTCAGACTCCATATTCACCAAGGCTATGTGGGTTTTATTTCAGTTCAGTTGTGTTTCTGTGGTTTTTGCTTCTTTCCATCTCCAAACACCCTGCATTTTGCATCCTGAATGAGACCACATTGTGGCCAGAACACATTAGCCGGTGGCCGCGTCCTCTGACACAATGTTCAGAAATATATTAATGGAATGGAATGGTTCAATCTTCTCGAGGAGGGTAATTTTCTCTGTCGTTCTCTCTCTGTTGCAATTAGAGATGGGCACGAAACGAGCGATTTTTTGTTTTCGTTTTCGTTTTCTCGTTTCGTTACGCAATGAAAATGAAATGAATTTTTTTAAAAAAACAAAATGAAAATGAAAACGAAACGACCAAATTTGCCATGTTTTTCGTTTTCGTTGCAGCAGATGCATTGAACTAAAAAGAATGCTAACGAAACAGCAATTTTTCATTTTCATTTTCGTTTTTTCGTTTTGTTACCTAACGAAACGGAAACGAATTTTTTTGCAAAAAACGTCACAAAAACGAAAACGAACCGAAACGGACCTCTAAACGACCAAACAACAAACAAAACACCATTTTATTGAGTCGTGCCCATCTCTAGTTGCAATTCCTAAGAATTAGATCTGCCTTTCTACCCAAACACAGAACAATGGTGACCGCTAAGGCTCTGCAAAGGGGTGGGGGTGGGGGTGGAATCCTGGCTAGACGCAAAGCTTGCTCCCCAAGCAATCCACTGAGATCCCAGGAGCTGAAAAAAGGCAAACCAAAATAGACCTGTTTCAGCAGAAGCAGGCATCCCTCACTGGGATGCCCCCCAAACCATTCAGGAGCAAGAGACGAAAGTAGGCGCCATGCCAGGTGGGGCCATTTTGAGTAGAGGGTGTGGCTTTTCTCCAGGGTTCTGGTAGGGTTCCGGTACATTATTTTGTTTAAGCATCCTTGGGTGGCAACCATCTGGGTGAAATGATTTATTATTATTATTTAATAAATAGAACTGCTGGGCATAACCAGTTGCTCTCTGAGGAAGAAGACATAAGGATGATGGCCACCATCTTCCTCTGGGAAGCCATGGTGGCCATCCCAAAAAACCATGGTGGTGCAGGAACCGTAACCTAACGGTCGGGCTATGACAGAGTAAGGAGAAATGTTTGTGGGGCAGGTAGGAAGGGGTAGTAAGATGGCCCTCATCGCTGGGGAGAGAGCGCATCACTCCACATGGGCACAGGGGGAGGGGGCACAACTGCCCTGTGCCCACCCAGGTGGACCCATCACCCGGCCGCCTCCTCAGCAGCACACACAGAACTGGCAAGGTCCCATGGACCTTGTATTCCCTGCATCTGTGAACAGATACAAGGGCTAAATGGGACCATTATTATCTCTCATCCCGAGGCAGGCTACCTTCCCTTTGTCATCCTCATTTATGAAGCAGAACCACCGGGAGCCTAAAACGCGTGGCTTGAACTGCCGGGCTCCCTTCCTTCTGAGCGCTTAGGGTTTAAAAATGAAGAGGAATAAGAGGTGATGTGCTTTTTAACATGCACTGCGGAACCTGTCCAGTTGCAGGGGATGAAACTCAATTTTAGCTGATAAAAATCCTGCCCTGAGACCTTCCCTCGCCCATGGTCTCAGGAGAAAAATGTTTTTCCCTGGCGTTTCTTCAGATGATCCAGAGGAAGCTCTCTCCTTCTCCATGGGCAACTGACAAATGGCTGCCTTGGGAGGCCTCCCCCCACACACTGCTCTCTAAGCTAATGATCTCTCTGCAGACAGGCAAGGGGTTTTGGGGAGGGGGGTTGGAGGCAGCCCCTCCTCGGCTGGAGCCGGGTAATTGTCACAGTTCACTTCAGCCACAGAAAAGGGCCTGGGTGTGTTTTGTTTGTTTGTTTGTTTGTTTGTTTGTTTATTGGAGGAAAGATTAATAGGGCCTGGGGTGGTTTTGTTTTGCTTGGTTTTAGTGCATAGACATCTCCTTGAGTTTGTTTTCAAAGCATTCCTTTAATCTGCCATTAATGAAACTCATTTGGAAAGCTCCAGAAGCAACACAGGCAGGTTAAAAGCGGGTAAACAACAGGCCCCATTTCACAAAAGATTTGTGGCGGAAGAAATAGGGTGGAGTTTCTCTCGGGGAAAGCTGTCCTGAACTCGGGACTTGTTTGGGGGATTGAAGAAGAGGCTAAAAGAGCCCCCCCCCCCAAAAAAAAAATCCTGAAAGAGCAGGAAGAGGAGGAGGAAGAGGAGGAGGAGGAAGCAAGCCCTGGTCTGCCTGAGCTCACATGACCCTCTGTGGCCTCTCACCCTGAAGGCAATCCATGGCATCTCCTGCCTAAGAGTGTGCCTGCCCACCTTCCTGGGAAAACTGGCCCCATTGAGAGATGGGGGAAGTGGCCCACACCGTCAGAGATGGATCCAAGGTGGCCACCATGTTCCAGGTTACCATTAGGAATGGGAGAATTACTCGCTCCTTCCTTTTCTCATTCATTTAAGTTCCCTCCGCCAGGAATGTGAAGGCCCTGTCAGCTCCCTTGTCTGCAGAATGAAATGAGAGGAGGGCCTCTTCTCCCGTTTTCTCCCAAGAGGTCTGTAATTGGCATAAGAGGTCTCCATTAACCTTTGATTTTAAGAAGCAAAAAGCCATACAGGCACATGCAGCAAACACAGAAGGGGGCAAAGAGAGATGCAAATTTGAATCATAGAATCATAGAGTTGGAAGAGACCTCAAGGGCCATCTAGTCCAACCCCCTGCCATGCAGGAACCCCCATCACAATATTTCCGACAGATGGCATCCAGCCTCTGTTTAAAAACCTCCAAAGAAGGAGACTCAGCCACCCTCCGCGGCAGCATATTCCACTGTCGAATAGCTCTAACTGTCATGAAGTTCTTCCTAATGTTCAAATGGAATCTCTTTTCCTGTAGTTTGAAACCATTGCCCCGAGTCCTAGTCTCTGAAGCCAGGGAAAACAAACCTGTTCCCTCTTCAATAGGACATCCTTTCAAATATTTAAACATAGCTATCATATCCCCTCTCAGTCTTCTTTTTGAAAGGCTAAACATTCCCAGTGCCCTAAGCCGTTCCTCATAAGACATTTCCTCCAGACCCTCAACCATCCTGTTCACCCTCCTCTGCAGCCGCTCGAGGTTGTCAACATCCTTTTTAAATTGAGGCGCACAGAACTGGACACAGTACTCCAGGTGGGGTCTGACAAGAGCAGAATAGAGTGGTACTATCACTTCCCTTGATCTAGACACTATGGTTCTGTTGATACAACCAAGAATCGCATTGACTTTCCTGGCCGCCGCATCACACTGCTGACTCATGTTCAATTTGTGGTCCACCAAGACTCCCAGATCCCTTTCACAGGTACTATCCTCCAGCCAAGTATCCCCCATCTTATATTTGTGCAATTCATTTTTTTTACCTAAATGTAGTACCCTACATTTCCCTCTGTTGAAATCCCTTCCGTTAGCTTTGGCCCAGCACTCTAGTCTGTCAAGGTCTTTTTGGATTTTCATCCTATCCTCTGGGGAATTAGCAGCCCCTCCCAATTTGGTATAATCTGCAAATTTAATTAGCATACTCTCTATTCCTTTCTCCAAGTCATTAATAAAGATATTGAACAGCACTGGACCCAGAACAGAACCCTGGGGCATCCCATTTGTCACGTCTCTCAACTCACACAATTGCAGGGGCAACATCATTTTCTGCAAACATGGCCAGTGTGGATTCTCCCTCATGGAAAAATCCTACTGAGAATGCCAGGAAAGGGGACCAGCAAGGACAAAAATTCCTTTTTCTTCCCTGCAAAGACAAGAGACACGCCGCCTTCCCACCAACATCTCCAGCTGTGGATCCTTCCTTCCTTCCTTCCTTCCAGGTCTTTCAAGGGAGAAACTCTCTCTCTGTGTGTGTGTGTGTGTGTGTGTGTGTGTGTGTGTGTGTGTGTGTGTGTGTGTGTGTGTGTGTGTGTGTGTGTGTGTGTGTGTGTGTGTGTGCGCGCGCGCGCGCGCGTGTGTGTATCTGGTTGGTGGAGGCTGTCCACCTGGTGAAGGCCTTACCCTTGGCTTCTCTTGCGCCCAGACTGACCAGCTGTCCAAAGGGGCCATGGATGAGTCTCCTGGCTGCACCCTGAGTTCTCTGAAGGGTGCTGGTATTTCATCTGCTGCATGTCCAGCCAAAGGCTAAGCAGAGCGTGAGAGAACTATTATTCATTATTAGAGATGGGCACAAAACGAACATTTTTTCATTTCCGTTATTCGTTATTTGTTTTGTTACGTAATGAAACGACAAACGAAAATTGTTATGAAAATGGAACAAAACGAACAGAACCACGAAAATTGGGTTCGTTACGTTTCGTTTTTTCTTAATGGCGACGCGCAATGAAATGAGCTGTTTTAAATGTTAAAAAATGCCCTGGACATCCATAAAAACGCAGCGATAATTATTTATACTGTCTGATAATACCTACCGGGGGGTGGGATCCTTAAAACGTGCATTTATGTCTTTTCTCAGATCGCTGTATTTTTTTCCTTTAAGGGGAGTTCGGAGACATGGACCCAAAATGGCTCCCAGATGCCTAATATTGAATTCTTGGGTATTAAAACGCCCTGGACATCCATAAAAAGGCAGCAATAATGCAATAATTATCTGAATTTATTACCTACCAGGGGGTTGGGGTCCTTAAAATGTTTGTTTTTGTCTTCTCCCATCGAGATGTATTTTTCTTTTCCCTTTAAGGATTACAAAATGGATGTCGCCACTCCAGCCACAACATGGAGGCAAGCCGTGTGATGAGATCATGTAAATTCTTGGACAACTTCAACCAGTAGCATGCCCAGGTGGCAGGCTGGGCAGGTCTGGCAGCCACAGAGGGTATAAAAAGGTCTGGCAGCCCCCGTCCTCCTTGCAGTCCCCGGTGGGATTTAGGGTGGGATTGCTGTCTCTGCGACTCTAGCTTCAGTCCTGCAGCCTCCCTGTGTACGTGTGTGCATACCGCTCGGTGAGTACCCTCCCCTGCCCCACAGTGCAGTCACTCTGCGGCTGCCTTGCACCCTGGGCAACGCCCACCGCTGCCTTTGCAGCCTCCCTGTGTACCTAGTCTATACTGTGTCAGCATCGTTTTTTTTTTTTTTTTTTAGTGTTTTCCATCTGGTCTGGGGCATTGGGGGACGCCCCTGCATGGAAATGCTTTTAAAATCGCACAAAAAGCAGGTAGAAATGAAAAATGAAAAACAAAAAACAAACAAAAAAAAGAAAACAAAAATTTTCCAAAAATTTGCAAAAAGCAGAAACGAAACGAAACGGACCTCTCAACGACAAAAGAAAAACTGAAACGCCATTTTTTGATTCATGCCCATCTCTATTCATTATACTATTGTTTAATAACTCAGCCAATCAATTTTATTTTACAGCCAAAATTTAATAACTGTAAAATACCCCCTGCATGTTGAAGGGACCATTTCCCTCAAAGTAAGAGCAATGGAAAGGAGACTAAATTTGGAAGACAGTTCTACATCCACCCTGCCTGCTCAGCAGGGGCTGCATTTCACACTCTTGAAATCATACTTGGGGTGGTCAGAAGCTTCTCTTTAATGTTTGCCCCATTTCTTCACCTGCCCCACCCCAAAGCTGGGCTGCTGCCACCCTTCCCAACAAGCACCAGGCCACCTACCCATCCTCACCCCCTCGGATTCCCCCCCCCCTCACTTTCCCCTGCCCGAAACGCTTTCTCATGGATTCTGGTTAATATATCCAGAGCTACTGTATTTAAAAACAAACACACACGAGGCAAGGAGAAGGGAGGTCTGGTTGAGGATACTTGGTGGCTGCTGCTGCTGCTGCTGCTGCTGCTGCTTGTACCCCCTGCCTTTTCTTTCCCTGCCATGTCTATTCCCTGGGCATTTTATTACAGAGGGATATTTGCATGAAAATAGCATCGTTCTTTTCAGGAGAATTCATCTGCTCCGGCTTCCCCAGTCCCTCAGGATTTTACAGCATTGTGAGCATTGTGTATTCCTGATGCTGTCACATACACACAAAAACACCCAATTATTTAAATTATTGTAACTTGTGTGGGGGTTTATTTTTCCCTTCAGAAATTTGCAGTTCAGTCAGCACTGCGCTCAGCTGAAATAGGCAAGGCTGAGCTAGGCAGCCATCTCATTTTGACAGCAGGAATATCTAAAAGGGTGTGGGTAGCACAAGCCCCCCCCCAGTGCTGTATGGCTGGGCATTGGATGCCAGGATGGGGGTGGGGGGGTCACAGCTATAGGGCAGAACAGCTCAATTTCGCTCTCGGTTTTAGCCCGAACCTTACTAAAACTATCCAAGATGCCTTTCAAATGCTGTACTTTTCTGCCTATAAGATGTCCCCATGTATAAGATGACCCTCCCACTTTTCCAATGAAAAATTAGTTTCACAGCCACACAGTTCTGTCCTTGGCTTACTTCCTTGTATAAGACAACCCTCATTTTTAGTCATACAATTTTAGACAATATATGTAGGGATTTCATACCAATAGCTTTGTACCCCAAGAAATGGGCAGAGCACAAAGCGCACCTAGAGGAAGCTGAGGACCTGGATTTCCCAGAAATCCCCAGGGCTGAGCAGGCACCCAGGTGCAGCTAAGCTAATGCTGATCTAAGCATAGGTCAGGAGGCCAGGAAAACAGGATATCAGGATACACAGACCAAGAGCCCCTTTCCGTCCTTATCAGTAATCACTCACTAGCTAGGGAGCCTTTCCCCCCACATATGGATTCCATTTCCCCTGCTTTGTTTACCTGTTTACTGAACAGATAACGCTTGCATTCTTTCCCCCCACCAAGGAATGTTTCTCTGTATCTATTGTGTTGCTCTCTCTTAATAAAACACTGGGCTCAGGCAGCAGAAGGCTCAGAGAGAAAAGGCTCAGAGGCAGAATCATCACCAGCAGAAGGGGAATCATCATCTCAATCTCACATGCACGCAGCCGATGCAGACACAGAGAGACACACAAACATCCATGGAACCCTGACAGACAGACAAACAGGAATGCTGCCCTGAGCACCAGATATTGCCCCCCGAAACTCTGTGTCCCGTGTGATTCGTAACGCAACGTATGGTGACCCCGACGTGATCTCCCCAACGCAACGGCAGAGGTGATCCCCCCAAGGCAACGGCAGACGTGATTCCCCCAAGGCAACGCAGACGTGATTCCCAGAAGGCAACGCAGATGCGATCTCCTGCAGCAAGGCAGATGCAGAGGAACCACTAGGCACAAGGACCAGGCTCCAGGCCGGAAGGCACGAATGCAGCCCATCCTCATCTCCCTACGCCTGTGAAAAGGCTTCGAGACGCGTCCAAACATCCTCTAAGAGGATCCCAAAGGTGAGATGGGAGCGTTCTTCTCGGTTGAAGAGCGAAATGAATTCAGTGGGTCAGCTAATTTTCGGAGCAAAAGCATGCCAGTAATAGTACAGCCTTTGCCCACAGTCCCTAAGGTGGGATCAGGGGGGCAGGGAAAGCCTTGGGAAAGCCAAGAGTCCCAGATAGAGTTTTGGGAGTCACAACAGCCTCTGGGTGGGGAACCAGCAGTAGGAAGAAATCTACAGGTAAAAAATTCCAGGGTTGGCAAGCAGAACGCAGGTGATACAGCAGAGCAACCATGGGGACGCATGCAAATGCCCATTTCACTTCTCCCCACAGATTTTCAGATGTCCCTACCAATAATTTTTCCACCTAGTGACCTGCAGTTAGGAACAGTGTCCCACAATCAGGAATTGGTGAGAAAAAAAAGGTTACCCCAAGGGGATTTAGGAAATTCAGCAACAGAATATCTGGAAAGGCTAAGATCAAACATTTCCATCAAGAACGGTCTCAGCACAGGGCAAAATGACACTCAGGAAGATCTCATCAAACCCCAGAAGCAGGAGGGTAAACATTTTGTCCTGCCAGGAAATGTATCTCCAAAAGGCAAGGAGATGCCCCAAAGGCAGTCCCTTTCTTGCAGCAAAGAGCCAAGCCATGAGGCAGGATTTCCCAAAGCAATGCAGAGAGGCCAAAATTTTGTCCATGGCTCAGTAACGCAAGCCTTGAAACCATTTAAGGCTCAGGATTCCATTTCCCAGGGAAGGCACCTCAGGAATCAGAAGCAGCCAGCTTTAGAGCATATGCAGAGTTCAGCCTTGGGCTGGACCAAAGCAGATTTGCCCAGAGAGGGAATTCCAAAGATAGACCCCTTTTCCAAAAAGACAAAGTTCACCATTAAGGCAAAGGCCAGCCTTTTGTGTGCTGTGGCAGATGCCAGGCACCCTCAGTATAAGTATAGGAGAAAGGTAATTTTTCCAAAAGATTCTGTACCTTATTTTTCCCTAAGAGATTTTCCTCTTTCTCCAAAGCCATGGAGAATGTAGATTTTCTCTCTCAGAAAGCTTAGGCAGCCAGAATTCCCCTCATACTCTCTTTAGCAAGCTACAGGAAAATTTAGGAATCAAAAATGCTTTTCTCTGTCTCTCTCTCTCCCCCCGCCCCTCTCTGTCTCTCGACTGGAAGCAGCTCAGGGGGAGCGGGGGGGGGAGGGGGCTGGAAAGCAAGCAGGCAGGGGAGGAAAAAAAGGTTTTTGGATAAGAAAGAGTTTGCTGGAGAACGAAGTTTGCTGGAAAGCAAGCAGTTGTCTGTCAGGAATTGTGAGAAAGATTTCTGGAGATTTCAAGTCCTTTAGAAAAAACGTCCCAAAGATCTCATCTTCCACTATTTTCCGGGGGTAAAAAAGCAATTATATGGGTGTGATCCATCCCACTAGCACACAGAAAGCATGTAAGATAACAGGAAGCATGGAATGGTTATCAGTTTGCTAGGAAGGGTAGACTGTTATCTTCAGATACATTGTATAAACAAAGCCAGTTTATCACCTTCCTGCTGGTTGTAATTACAAGTCAACAAGCAGGGGCATCTTTCAGAGTTGGAAGCAAACTGACTACAAGTCCCATATGCCTTACATTTTTTGGGCACAAGCAATCAACAGGGTTTAAAAATGTATAAAAAATCACTAATGCGTGTTCCTTTTGCCTCCAAAAATCAAGCAGGAAGGAAAAAAACCTTCCTCTCAGGGTATGAATTTCAAATTTAAAACAGAAAGCCAAAACAATTAGAAAAAAGAAGGGGGAGGAATCTCCCCCCTCTCCAAGGCTCTTCAAGGAAGGGTTAATTTTACCTATATGTACCCTGAGAGAAAGAGAAATATTCTCACAGTTATGGACACATGCCAAACAGAGGCACCTTCCTTCCATGGCACTTCAAAGTTTACCAGCAGAATGATCCCAGAAGGACATTTAAGGAATATTCTCATTCCTCATACATTCCTCATTTTCTCAACTGCAAAGGCTTATGGACTATGGGTAATCTGGGAGCTGTTGTTACCATTCATGCCAAGCAGAATTGTTTCACCACCAGAAGAAGAAGAAGACATTTCCCAGACCCATGAACTTTTAGCAAAAGAACTCTTAACAAGACTTTTCAGCAAACAGCCATCCATTGAAGCAGAGAAGAAAATAGTTAGGTAGTCTAGTCTTTCACCTTCCCCCACAAAATGTAAGCCCCTAGCATAGACAGACTTACTTATGTATTCTCATGTATTCATGTATTTGGAAATTATTCACTGTCCATACCTGCAAATTCTTGCCATGCTTAGCCACAAAATGTATTCATATATCTATGTATTACTTATGCTATAGCTTATTGCTTGAGTATTGTTAATGCATGTATATCTGTATGCTAGATTATGTCTATGTACTTTTAAGTCTTGGGAGACAATCTTGCTTATTATGTCAGTTCATTTATTATTGCAAGTTATGATGAGCGAAAGTTTCTGTCTCTGAATGTTATATGAATATTGGGTGCTTTGTAACTCGGTGGGAGAAAGAATGCAGCCAACATTCTAGAGGGGTCCCCACATTAGATAACACATCACAGCCAATGATTTATGCCATGCACTAGCTTAGGGCTCTCACAATGAGCATGGGAGTGGGAGGAAATGGCCATGGAGTGTCAGCACAGCAACTCTCATGCACAGCCATAAGACACCTCACATTTTAGGGCATAATTCTCACACCTCAGCCCAGATATATGAAGCTTGTCTTGCAGAGACATGTCACTCCCTCCTACATAAGGAGTTGAGTTTCCTCTTGGGCAAGCAATGAGGCCCCTGGGGCAAATGACCTCAGGTTGCCAGCTTTCAAGGCCTGCATGGGTTGAGCACCAGATGAGTGCCTGATTTCTGGTTGGTTTACACCTCTGCCTCCTGACTGGTATGCAAGCGCTCTCTTAATTAAAAGGAAAGGGAGAGATGTAGGGATTTCATACCAATAGCTTTGTACCCCAAGAAATGGGCAGAGCACAAAGCGCACCTAGAGGAAGCTGAGGACCTGGATTTCCCAGAAATCCCCAGGGCTGAGCAGGCACCCAGGTGCAGCTAAGCTAATGCTGATCTAAGCATAGGTCAGGAGGCCAGGAAAACAGGATATCAGGATACACAGACCAAGAGCCCCTTTCCGTCCTTATCAGTAATCACTCACTAGCTAGGGAGCCTTTCCCCCCACATATGGATTCCATTTCCCCTGCTTTGTTTACCTGTTTACTGAACAGATAACGCTTGCATTCTTTCCCCCCACCAAGGAATGTTTCTCTGTATCTATTGTGTTGCTCTCTCTTAATAAAACACTGGGCTCAGGCAGCAGAAGGCTCAGAGAGAAAAGGCTCAGAGGCAGAATCATCACCAGCAGAAGGGGAATCATCATCTCAATCTCACATGCACGCAGCCGATGCAGACACAGAGAGACACACAAACATCCATGGAACCCTGACAGACAGACAAACAGGAATGCTGCCCTGAGCACCAGATATTGCCCCCCGAAACTCTGTGTCCCGTGTGATTCGTAACGCAACAAATATAGACTTATACACACACAAAAAAACCCTGTCATTCAACATGTGGAATAACACCCTCACCCCCCCCCCAGCACTATGAGAGTCACCACCACCTTCCACCGGGCGTGGATGGGAGAGGGAACAGGATGAGGAATCAAGAGTATTTTTATGAAAGAGAGAAATCATAGAATTTTACAGGTAAAGGGATCAAGGGCACTTTTTCCCAGTTTGTTTTAACCGCCAGATTCCCCTCCCCCCCCACACACACCTTCCCAGTTTCAGTTCTTTCCATGCAGAACAGCTGTGCAGGGGCTTCTGGTAGGTCATGGTGGGGGTGGGGGTCTTTAAGGGAGGACGGCACCTGCTAGCAAGAAGTGCACCCCCCTCCAGGTTCAAATGAAGGCCCATCTTTGGCCTGTGGGTGACCTGCTGGGCGAAGCCCCCCTCCTTGCAAAGAACCCAGGGGCTCGGTTTGAATGGCAAAACCAGCCCAAGATTCTGTCTGAGAAAACCCATGGGAATCTCCCCCTTTCTGGGTGTGTGTGTGGGGGGGTCAGTGTTGCTGGGGGGTGGGTGGCATTTTCTGGGTCTTTGCGCCCAGTCCGTGGCACTGCTTTGTGGATATCTGGCTTGGTGTTGCCCTCTTCCCCCTTGTGCCTGTAGGCAGCCTTGGCTTTCCTGTTCCCGGTTGTGCCAAGGGGACTGGACTCCATATCACAATCACACCCTGACTCAATACCCAGAGAGAGAGAGAGAGAGAGAGAGAAATGTGCTGAAAAAATTGTTCTTCCTTGACTCCTTTCCTTAATTGGGAAAAAACTTTCCATTTAATTCTGCATCTCTCTCTCTCCCCCCCCACACACACACACTTCCTCTTGCCTCCCACCCACCCCCTCCACCCCCACCCCACAGCTCCTGTAATTTATGCCAGCCTTCTAGCACTTGCCAAACAGCTCGATTCCTTCCTCCTTCTGTTTTCCTCCCTGGAAAGGCAAAGCCGCTCCCAAACTCTCCCGGCTGCTGTGACGTGGGTTCATTAGCTGCCTCCACTTAGCTGCTTGAGCAGCTGTGCAATTTTGTGGAGTTGGAAATAAAAATAAAAATAACCTAGAAGGAGATTTATGGAGTTGGAAATGAAATAGAGTCCACGGAAGCCTGCATGGAAGCCACTTTGGCTCCAGAGAGGGTTGCTTGGCCAAGGCCGGTGCTTGCCCACGGCCTCCAGGAGGGTGGGAAAAGGTGGCGACCTTGAGGTGTGGCCTTTGGGGCACCTGCCCTGCCCCCAGAGATGCTCTGCTTCCTTCCTCACTGGTGGTGGGATTAAAACCCTCTCTAGACTGTGCACAGCTGTTTGGAACCCATGGAGAGGTCAGGACAGGACCACACAACTCTCAGCCCTCTGATATTAGAGGCAGGTGTGTGTGTGTGTGCGTGCGTACACATGTGTACCCCCTAAATGTTGGTGAAGCTCAACACTCCAAGTGGACCTACTGGAGGGGGCTAAGCAGGGTGCTGCGTCACCAGCAGCTGCCCACTCCGAGTAGCTGGCCTCTGCTCTACTCTGGTCTGCAGCTTGTGGGGTGAGCTGAAACCCTGGGGGCTGGGACGATGGAACTCTGGGCTCCCTCCCTCTTACCCACCATCTACTGCACTGGTGCCTTAATGTCAGGGCCTTGGTCTCCCCCTCTAACCCCCCACAGGCAACCTTGCCTTTTCACACGATCCCTCAGATCCGCTGGTCCCTTAAATTCGGAGGGTTCCTTGCTGTTCCTCCGTCCCCACCCCCTCCGCACTTCCTTGTTCTGTCTGCGGGAGGAGAGGGAGGGGGGGAAAGCCTTAGACACGGACAAAAGAAGAAACCCTTACCTCCCGTGCGTGGAAGCTTGCTCCGAGCCCCGGTTTTACTTCCTGGTTGCTCTTAAAGGGGCGGAGGCGAAAGAAAAACAACAAAAAGAAGCAAGGAGAGCTCAGGCACTCTCCGCATCAAATATTTTTCACCTCCCAAAAGCAAGTACAAGAAAGTGCAGCTGGGTCGCGCTTAGGTGGGCGGGGTCGCACTTAATTGTCTGCAAACTCCGGACGTGGTGGGAAAACATTTTTAAGGTCCGGAGCTTGCAGCCCTTTGCCGCGGAGCTTAGGGGTCGTGTATAAACGCCAAATAGTCAAGGAAGAGAATAAACGAGGGGCTCTCTGCAAACCATCAGGGCTGCTCCTGGGGCTGGGCCAGCAGGGCAGGTGTCCCGGGTGCTGCATGGGGTGGGGTTGTCCTTTGCACCATTCCTGCACACACCCCAGGAGGGGCACATGGAATCCCTGTTTTTCCCAGGCAATGTGCACCCTAGGCGTGGGCCTGTGTACCGCAAAGGGTCTTCCCTTTGCAGCTAAGGTGGATATCAGCTGTGGGGAGGCTGCCTAGTAACAATCTGCCTCAGCCGCCCAATCCTGTCTGGAGGAGCAGTTCGTGGGGAGAGGAAAGGAGGGCGGGAGGGCGAGAACTCAAACCAGCACCACCGATACGTCTTCCATGCTGCACGACTCTCTTGCCATTTTGGAGAGTGAGCGGAGCACGGCCTTAGCTCTGCACGAGGATAACTGCTCTCCATTTTCTCTGGGGGCTTCATTGCCTCCACATTAAAAGCTGCTGCATAGTCAAATAAAGAGCTGCCATGACCTTTTGAAAAAGGGCAACTCCTGCGTCGGTGCCGTCTTCCACTGTTTCACGTCAAGCATTCCAGGAGGCAACTCTGGTGGTGAGGGGGGTGTTCTCGGGCCCTCAACCTTCTCCAACCGGCTGTGGCTGCTCCATTTGCCAACCGCAGCCTTCAGTTCGCTGTGCCTGCCTTCAGAAACACGGGCACCCTTTCTGAAGTACTGTGTCACAAAGAGGACGTTGGCCCAACTCCAACAGGCCTGGCGAGAGGGCTGGGTGGAAAAGGAAGGAGGCCGTTTGGATGGGAACTCTCCTGCTGGGGCCTCGGTCTCCTCAGAAATACAGCCCACCATCCTGGCTTGAACTAATAAATGTCTTTGAAGCCCAGTCTCTCTTTCCCCCTCTTCTCAACCCCCCCCCAAAACCTGCCTTGTGTCCTTACACAATGTTGTAAACAAAGCACCCCCCCTGAAGGCGGCAGGCATGGCTCTGGGTTCTTGTAGCCCACCTCAATTCATGGCGAAAAGCCGTTTTATTCATCCTTAGGTGCTGATCATGCCACCCATCAGCCCTGTTGCTGAGCTCCACTCCGGATCCCATTTCAGGTCTGAGCAGCAGCCCCGGGGGGGGGGGGGGCTTTCCTGGGGGTAGCAGGCCTTGGGGCCACGTTCTCTGCCTTGTGCCATCACGAGGTGGAACTGTTAGTGGAGTCAAGCTGCTCTGCTGAACCTCTGCCAATTCAACCCTGATTCCAGATCCAGGTTGGTCCAAACACCGCGTGAGAGCAGTCAGACTAAAGGGCAACAATTCAGAGATGAAGAAAGACAAAGCAGAGAAAGCATCCCTGGGTGCTCCCCACCAGCCCTGTCCTGCCCTCTGTCCCGATCCGTGGCAGAGCCCTCCATCACAGGGACCTGGGCCTCCCAGCAGAAACAGGCAGCAGGCAAAGCTGCAAGTTCCCGGGAACATGGTGCTGTTCCCACGGAAGCCAAGGGAGAAAGGTTTCAGCACCATGGCTAGCGACCGGGTGGAAGACGCAAGCTCCTGGAACGCCCTTCCTCCAATTGTGAGCGGGGCAGCTTCAAACGCTTCCTGAGTTTGGCTTGGGGTGTCGGGGTGGGGGGTGGGGGAGAGGCATAAAAAGTTCAGCAACCCTGCTGCCAGATGCTGTTTCCATGGGATCACTCGTCCCGTTTGCTGTCAGCAAGCATCTTGCAGATTTCAGGGCAGCCATGTTCTTGGGGCTTCTCCTCCAAGCTCAGCGTAGGGGTTACTTACAAGAGAGTTCAGTGGAGCCGTCCTCAGGTGACTCAAGAGGCAGCCTGGGCACCCCACACCCTCAGCTTTCTCTGCCAGCCCACCCTGCTCATTCTGCAAGTGAAGTAGCAGCAGATCCTCCGGCTTGCTCTCTGGTTAGGAAGATCACTTTTGAACCTCAGGTTAACCTCAGAAGAGCAGCAGGGCTGAGAAACATCCCTTCTCAAGACCAGTCTGACTGAGGCAATACGGAGGGAGAGCAACCACTTTTCCCAACCTCCCAACAGGCTCTTGCATATCCCGATAGGAAAGGTTTCCACAGCCTCCTCTCCAATGCCACCTCCTTGTTATGCCCAACACCTCAATGAGAGGAGATACATGGAAAAAAGAATGTAAGAACAGAAGAAGGGCCACGCTACATCAGGCCAAAGGCCTGTCTAGTACAGTTTCCTGGATCTCAAGTGGCCCCATCAGACGCGTCTGGGAGTGCATGAGACTAGATATCTGTCTCCTTTTTTTTTCTATTAAAGAGTTTTATTGATTTTATGGGGAAGAGGGAGGGAAAAGAAGGGAAAGGGGGGAAAGGGGTACAGTATAAGAAGTTACATTGAATACATCAAGCCAAAAGATAACGATCATGCATAACAGGATATCACAAAGTATTGTCAAAGTGTTAGTAGCTTAACTACTTCTTGCCATCTTCTTTTGGAGATCTCTTCACATTCTCCCTTCAGGAATCCAGAAAGCCTGTCGATTTCGATACATTATCTTATTTTGTCATGAAGATTTCTCTCAGTAGGCGCTTCAGGTTGTTTCCAAAATTTTGCTTATAGTATCCTTGCCGCAACTATTACATGGTGGATCTGGAAGTTGAGTCATGGCTACTGGACTTCTTTTTTGAGAGATAGAAACGTTTCACTGTTTATCCAAACAGCTTCATCGGTCTGAATACAGCTAGTGCAAATCCTCCATCTTATAGGCAGCTTTGACTTCTTGTCACCCTGGCCTGAATTAGGCTCATAAGATGAACAGTGGCCTAAATAGGCTGGTTAGGGAGACAATAGTATCCTTAGCCTTAAGGTGAACAATGGCCTAAGGTGCTGAAACCTATCAAGAATGGGTCGTTAGCTATGGCCTTGGTGGTGAAGGCTTTTTGATTTGCCTGGGGACTTTGGAAAGCACAGCCTGATAAGTAGCAGATAGACTATGTTGAGGGAGGGGTTTTCAATGCTCACATGAATGGCCTCCCTTACTCCTCTTTCAAACCACCTCTCTTCTTTGTCTAATATGTGTACATCCTCATCTTTGAAAGAGTGTCCTTTGTCCTTCAAATGGAGGTGTACTGCTGATTCTGGTCCTGACCTGTTGCCCCTCCTATGTTGGGCCATCCTTCTGTTTAATGGCTGTTTAGTTTCTCCAATGTAGAGGTCTGAACACTCCTCACTGCATTGGACTGCATATACTATATTGCTCCTTTTTATGGTTTGGTATTGGATCCCTTGGGTGGACAAGTCTCTGCCTTAGTGTGTTTGTGGGTTTGAAATAAACAGGGATGTGGTGTTTGCCAAAAATCCTTTTAAGCTTCTCTGACACTCCAGCCATGTAAGGAATGACCAGGTTCTTCCGTCAGGTCTAGGTCTCAGACTGATCCCTTGTTCTTCTGGGATGGCCCACTGCTTCGTTGAAGGCCCACTTTGGATATCCACAGGCCTTAAGTGCTGTCTTCAGGTGCCTGTCTTCCTTCTTCTTGGCTTCTGTGGAGGTGGGGATGCTCTCTGCTCTGTGGCTTAGAGTCCTGATGACTCCTAGTTTGTGCTGTAGTGGATGGTGGGAGTCAAACAGTAAGTATTGATCTGTGTGGATGGGTTTCCTGTAAACTTCTACTCCCAGGCCACAGTCAGGTCTGATGATGACTGCACAATCCAGGAAAGCCAGCCTGTTGTCTTGGGTGTCTTCCCTAGTGAACCTAATATTAGGGTCCACCGCATTGATGTGGTCTGTAAAGGCCTGTACTTCCTGAGTCTTGATTTTCACCCAGGTATCATCCACATACCTGAACCAGTGGGATGGTGTCCCCGGGAAGGGACAACAGTAAGAAGCCACAGGGCTAACATTATCCTTCAAAGAGCTCAAGAACAACTGCTCAATGACAGGATCAGACAAGTCCACTGTACCTTAGACACTTTGGAACACAGAAAAGACCACATTCACCAAGAACTACTCTCCACCCTATCCAAACCAGCAGTGGATACAGTCATAGAATTTGTCCAGAAAGTGCAACTGGCTCAGCATTGCAAAAGCAAAGAGAGGCAAATGAAGAAGTTTGATCTTCTCCTCTCCCGGAAACAGTCAGCAAAAAAGTTTGGCAGGAGGAAGAAGGATGAGAGGACCATGACAGGAGATGTTAAGGACAAATGGGTGAAGAACCTCTCAAACAGGGAACTCACCCAGACAGAGAGAGAGGTCCTAGCCAAAGGCCTAAATTTTGCCATCACACCCAAGCAGGTTCCTGTTGTGGATTTCATCACAGCTACAGAATCGGCCATTCACAGCAACAATCTGCCAGCAGCAGAAGCAGAACTACTCAGGATAAAAGTCTCTGCTGCACTCTCCAGTGCTCAACCACCACCATCCAACCTCACCAGCCAAGAGAGAAGTGCTCTGACATCCCTCAGCAGGGATGAGAGCATCACAATTCTGCCTGCAGACAAAGGAAGGTGCACTGTTGTCCTCAATACTGTGGACTACCACAAGAAGGTTATTACACTTTTAGATGACCAACACACATATGAAAAACTAAAAAGAGACCCCACCAGCAATTACAGGAAGAAAGTAATAGAATGCTTAAAGCTCTTGGAGCAAGAAAGCACAATTGACAGGGTGACCTACCACCAGTTCAATCCCGGAGAGACTGTCCCCTGCTTTTATGGACTTCCCAAGATCCACAAGCAAGGAATTCCCCTCAGACCTATTGTCAGCAGTATAAATTCAGTGACTTACAACATCGCAAAATACCTGGCGACTATCCTAGCCCCACTGGTTGGACTCACGGACCACCACATACACAATTCAGAGGAGTTTGTTTCTAAAGTCAGGGAGCTGAAACTGGATACAGATGAAACCATGGTATCCTTTGATGTTACATCGCTCTTTACAACCATCCCCACCACTGATGCCCTAACAATGGTAAAGAGAAGACTAAGGGCGTTTATACACGACCCCTAAACTCCGGGGCAAATGGCTCCCAGCTCCGGAGCTTAAAAATGTTTACCCACCAGCTCCGGAGTTAACAGGAAATTAAGTGTGACCGCCCACTTTAGCGTGTCCTAGCGTAGCTTTCAGGTACCTGCTCTTTGGAGGTGAACATTATTTGATCCGGTGTAACGATAGTGAGTGCAGGGCTCTCCTTGCTTCTGTTTGTTGTTTTTTGGCTCCCGCCCCTTTAAGAGCTACTTTTACAGAGACGAGAGGCAGAACGAGGTGAGCGGCATGCTTTTCTTTCCTCCCCTCACGCAGCCAGCAGCCAGGAAGTGCAGAGGGGGTGGGGACACAGGAAGAGTGACGAACCCCTAAGATCTCTGGTCCGAATTTAAGTGGCCAGCGGATCTTAGGGGTCGTGTAAAAAGGCCCTAAGAGAAGACAGCACCCTCACCTCCAGAAGCCGCGTCAACCCAGGCCAGATATGCTTGCTCCTGGACCTGTGTCTGAACACCACATATTTCATGTACAGAGGGGACTTCTACAGACAGAAGCATGGCTGTGCCATGGGTTCCCCAGTGTCACCAATTGTTGCAAACCTATACATGGAAGAAGTGGAGAAGAAGGCACTCAACACCTTCCCAGGGACAACACCATCCCACTGGTTCAGGTATGTAGATGATACCTGGGTGAAAATCAAGACTCAGGAAGTACAGGCCTTTACAGACCACATCAATGCTGTGGACCCTAATACTAGGTTCACTAGGGAAGAAGGAAGACAGGCACCTGAAGACAGCACTTAAGGCCTGTGGTTTCCAAAGTCCCCAGGCAAATCAAAAAGCCTTCACCACCAAGGCCATAGCTAACAATCCATTCTTGATAGGTTTCAGCACCTTAGGCCATTGTTCACCTTAAGGCTAAGGATACTATTGTCTCCCTAACCAGCCTATTTAGGCCACTGTTCATCTGTTTCTATCTCTCAAAAAAGAAGTCCAGTAGTCATGACTCAACTTCCAGGTAAACTCACCTTGATGACTGAGAATCTTCACAGACATTACATGGTGGAGTACATATTTTTGATCAAAGGAAATATTTATGTCTATTATATTTAATAGGAAAAGTTCTGGTCGAAGCTCTAACTTAATCTTCAAAGATCTCTCTATAGTTTTACCATTCTCCAATATGTGTTTACCTCTTTACATGTCCACCACATGTGGTAGAAAGTACCGCTATCGTGTTTACATTTCCAACATCTAGGTGAGCAATTGTACATCTTAGATAAGCAGTGAGTTGAAAAATGCCATCTATAAAGCATCTTGTAACAGTTTTCCTTAAAGGCTATCGACTTAAAAAGTTTTACTGTGTTACACAGGGAGTCCCATTTACTTAAGTGAATAGAGTAACCAAAGTTTTCTGCCCATCTTATCATAGTACATTTTACCAGAGTATCAATCGATTTCTCATTTAACAAAATACTATAGAATTTACTAAGGAGCTTTGTATCACCAGAGGATAATATTTTGTCAAGTGAAGTATCATTAGTCATAAAACCACCCTCTTTAATGAGATTTTTGAAATGGGAATATATTTGTTGGTAATTCCACCAATCTATTTTCCAACCTTCAGATACTAATTGAGTAAGTGGCTTCAAGGAGTGATCAGCATTCAAAAGTTGTCTGTAAGTTAAAGACTTAAGAGTTGCACTTCTATGGGAACCAGTTATCGCTCCTAATGGAGAAAGCCACATTGGAGTTTTGACATAAAACAGATTTTTATGGATAACCATATTTTAATTAACGCATTCCTTATCCAATGTTTTTTGAAGAGAGTAGGTATGTTACCCTTAAGCCATAAGTAATGGTGCCAACCCTTGTCCAGATCGTGACCTTCGAGCTGTAATATTCTGTTATTTGTCATTAAAATCCAGTCTTTGACCCAAGTAATAGCTGCTGCTTTATAATACAATATTAAGTTGGGTAGGGCGAAACCACCAACTTTAGTTCTATCTTGTAAATAGACATTTGTAATCCTTGCTTTCTTCTTTTGCCATATAAACACCCGTATACTTTTTTCCAAGTCAGAAATAATCTTAAAATTAGGTAATATAGGTAAGCATTGAAATAGAAAAAGCAATTTGGGTAGGACAGTCATTTTAATTGCAGCAATTCTACCCATTAGTGAAAGCTGAAGTCTTGACCAGATTTCCAAGTCTGCTTTAATTGCTTTTATCACACTGACATAGTTATCTTCGAGAAGTGTGTTACTTAGGATATAGTGATGCCTAAGTATTTTGCCTTGTTTACATGTTGAAAACCCGACAAATTAACCAACTTCACAATCATAGATGGGGTCATATTTTTGGTTAACATCAGTGTTTTTTCTCTGTTAACCTTTAATCCTGAGATTTTAGAGTAGGCATCTAAAATCTTTAACAGCTCTGGAAGAGAAAGCTGTGGATCTTCCAAAATAACCAGCAGGTCATCTGCAAAGGTTTGCACTTTGTAGACTTCTCCTCTAATACACAGACCCTGGATTCCTTCAGTATTTCATATTACATGGAGTAGTATTTCTAAGGATAAAATAAACAACAGGGGGGAGAGCGGGCACCCTTGCCTAGTGCCTTTATGTAACATAACTGTATCTGTAAGATAGCCATTTACTACAATTCTAGCATTTTGTGTGGAATAAATTTGTTCTATATCTCTTGGCATTCTATGACCACACTGTAGGTAGTCTAGGAGAGCTGTTAGTAATGACCAGGAGACATTGTCAAAGGCTTTCTCAGCATCAATAAATGTAAGGGCAACTTGCTTTTCAGGGTGGCATTCATAGTATTCCAACACGTCCAGCAGAATTCTGATGTTGGATTGGAGATGTCTCTTTGGGAGAAAGCCATTTTGGTCATGGCGTATCAGGGAGGATAGGATCTTCCACCATCTATTTGCCAAAATAGTTGCAAAAATTTTGTAATCCACGTTTAGTAAAGCAATCGGCCTGTAGTTTTGAATCTGGTCTCTGGGTTTCCCTTCTTTAGGGATCAGACTAGATCTCTGTCTCCTGATACCACTCCCCTGCATATGGCCCTTGAAGGACCCCTGTTTTAAGCCTGGAGATGACATGTCCCCATTAGAGATGGGCACGACCAGGAACAATGACGTTTCGAGTTGTCGTGTGTCGGAGCCGGCCCGTTTCGGCTCGTTTCCGTTTGTCACAAAATTTTTCAAAAATTTGTCATTTCATTTGTCGTCTGTCGTTAGTACTGGTTTAGGGGGGTAGGGTATCGGGCTCCTGGAGGCACCTCTCTGGGGTGGGTGCCTCCTCTGGCCCACTACGAAGGGAAGGCATTTAGCAGGCTCCTGGAGGCACCTCTCTGGGGTGGATGGTTCCTCTGGCCCCCTACAAAGGGAAAAGGAAGGGTACATGACTGTGTAGCCATTGCGTACCAAGTGGCACTGGCAGAGGCACCTCTCTTTTGGGTGCCTCTAGCTCACTAAGAAGAACAGCATACTGGCGTACAGAGTTTTTTGGAACTTTGAACTGGTGAGCGAGGTGAGAGAAGAATGCCTCTGCTGGGCGCCCTCTGGCTCACTAAGAAGGGAAGTGTACTTGCATGTAGTGCAATGCGAGTACAGATCTGGCTTAGGGTTGGGGTTAGGGCAAGGGCTAGGCTTATGGTTATTATGGGTAAGGTTAGGGTGAGTTAGTGGGCTGCACCTCTGGGTGCCTCTGACCCACTAAGAAGGACAGTGTACTGGCGTATGGGTTAGGGTTAGGGTTAGGGTTAGGGCTAGGGCTAGGGTTATAGTGGGCTTTTTATGCCCGACTGGCACATCCCAGAAGTCTCGGTCAAAACTTGGCCAAGTGGCCATGCGATTGGTGGAATGGCTCCAAAAATTTGCATGGTTCCATCCTATGGCCAGCCCATCATTGCGCAGGTGTAAAAAATAAAAATAAAAATAAAATAAAAAAAAATCAATGGGATTGGAGACAGACATTTATTGCAAGAAAAACCCACTGCTGCTACTGTAAACATTCAGGCAGTTAAAAGACCTAATTTTCGCATGTTTCTGTGTGGTGCTTTGGTGGGTTTTTGGACCACGATTTCAAAAAAAATATTGCAGTCGCCATTTTGGATCACCCCACACCGCATGGCATGGCGAGACGACGAGGATGCCCCCCACCAGAGCAGCCCAGGACAGGAGAGGAGGGGGGGGGGCCCCCCCCCCCCAGAAACCACCGCTCTGGTGGGTGCCCTCACTCAGGCAGGCATATTTTCGCATGCTTTTTTGGCCGGGAATCAGGTTTTTTTTAAACTTTTTTTCTGTGCCGCTTGGCATCGCGCGATTGCTGCGATGCCATGAATGACAACGACAAATCAGACCCAATTTTTCTTTTATCGGTTTGAGTTCGGGTTCTGACGGCTTAATTGTCGTTACCGTTTCCGTTGCGTAACGGAAACGAGGAACGGAAACGGAAACGAGGATTTCGCCAAGTCGTGCCCATGTCTAGTCCCCATCATGGTTTGTAAGCTGTGATGGATTCTTCCTCCAGGAATCTGTCCAATCCCCTTTTGAAGGCATCCAGGCCAGATGCCATCACCACCTCTTGTGGCAGGGAGTCCCACAAACTAATAACCCACTGGGTAAAAAAAAAATCTTTTGTCTGTTCTCACTCTCCCAGCCCTCAATTTGAGTGTATCATAGAATCATAGAATCATAGAGTTGGAAGAGACCTCAAGGGCCATCTAGTCTAACCCCCTGCCATGCAGGAACCCCCATCACAATATTTCCGACAGGTGGCCATCCAGCCTCTGTTTAAAATCCTCCAAAGAAGGAAACTAAACCACCCTCTGCAGCAGCATATTCCACTGCCAAATAGCTCTAACTGTCACGAAGTTCTTCCTAATGTTCAAATGGAATCTCTTTTCCTGTAGTTTGAAACCATTGCCCCGAGTCCTAGTCTCTGAAGCCATGGAAAACAAACTTGTTCCCTCTTCAATATGACATCCTTTCAAATATTTAAACATAGCTATCATATCCCCTCTCAGTCTTCTTTTTGAAAGACTAAACATTCCCAGTTCCCTAAGCCGTTCCTCATAAGACATTTCCTCCAGACCCTCAACCATCCTGGTCGCCCTCCTCTGGACCCGCTCGAGGTTGTCAACATCCTTTTTAAATTGAGGTGCACAGAACTGGACACAGGACTCCAGGTGGGGTCTGACAAGAGCAGAATAGAGTGGTACTATCACTTCCCTAGTTCTGGTATTTTGTGAGAGGGAGAAGAGTGTCCCTCTATCCACTTTACTCATGCCCTGCATTATTTTTTTACCTCTGTCCATTGTGAAAATTGCCCTTTGACACCTATTGTTTGTTTCCTGGATATCAGCCAGTTCTCAGTCCATAAGAGGGCCTGCCCTCTTCTCCCTGACTGTGAAATTTTCTCAACAGCCTTTGGTGAGGGACTGTGTCAAAAGCCTTCTGAAAATCAAGATAGACAATATCTTTGTAATCAATCAAAGCATTGATTACATGGTTAGTCAAAGAATCTGTTTGATGTTTGGGTGTCAAGTGAAATATAATTCTGAAAGATCTTTTTGCCCTTTGAATACATCACCCTTCAGAAATGCCATGAACTGCCCTGTTATTAATGCAGTTTAGAATGAGTGGAATTGAAAAGATAATGAGTTTATAAATTAATATTGCAACTTCCCATTTCAGTATTTGATGAGCTGTATCAAAACTTCATTAAATCACTCTCTGTTTTGCCAGCTTGGGTTTATAATCAGGGCTGAGCGATACGGTGAGGTTTTTCTCCGGAAAGCTAACTGGTATCTAAGCCACGTTCTGGTGAGTTTGTATGCTTGATGGGCCCCCAGTAATGGCACAAATAAGGGAGTTAATGATGTGGTTTCCAAAATGTGACAATAGCACTTTTGATTGTTAAGTAAATATTGCATGTGGAATTTCAAGGCTAACAAGACACAGATTTTGCCTCCTGGTTTAGGATCAAGGCACAGAAATTCCTTCTCTTCACTTGAGGTGCTGGGGTGGGGTGGGGGTGGGTTGATGCGGTTTTCCATGGGCTACTCCTGCTGGTGCTGGTTTTGCCGCATCTGGAATTAATGCAGCTTAAATGTGGCCCCACAAACAGAAGAAACCCAATTGTACAGGTGCCTCTACAGGATCAGGAGCAAATATGTTATTCAGGCTTTCCTGAAAGAACCCTTATGAGACTAGGAGGGTTCTCCAGGCCAACCTTTAGGATTTGAGGCACAGTTTCCAAGAATATATTTGGATATCTGGGTCAAGGGGAGAGAGTCAACCAACGAAGCTACCTTGCCTTCTTGGGTCTTGGGTCTGCTCAGTATGAGAGGCCCTTTCCACATAAAAAAAGGGTCAAATCTTGCCAAGGACTAGGAAAGGGCACCCTTGGGCACCTCCAGGGAAGGCTGAGGCCCAGCATCATCACTTACCCGCATGAACCAGGACTCAGAGAGGCCAAGCAGCCACCATGAAAAGAGAGAGCACTGCAGTACCAGCACAGAGACTCCTGCACCCCACCCCCACCACCCCAGTGGCTCATTTGTATTGCCTCCCCTCCCATCTGGGATCCAGGAATCCCCCAACCCACCTCCCGGCTGCAACCAGCTACATGAGGAACTTAAGGACACCAAAGCCTGGAAGCCATGATGGAGGTGTTGTGTGCATTTCCCGACTCAGAGGCTGGACCAGTTAGGACGGTGCCGTGTGATGGATATTCAGGCTGAGGTTTTCTGCAAATATCTAATGAGCCTTGGTTCTCTGGCCAGATTAAGTGTAGGGCTTCCCAATGACCCACCCAACGGGCTAACTCGCTTCCCTCTCTTTCTTGGCTTTCCCTCCCAGAAGAGGCAAATGACATGCATTTTCTAATAACAGCAAGCACCGTTGAAACCTGTGGGCGGATCAGGGCAACGGACTGTCTACTCACCGGAGCTCTGGTCTGTTTGTTTTTCAGAAGGAAAAGCCCTCCTACACTTTTCCTGCAGGCCTTTACTTGGGGAACTTCAGAGGCCTCTTGTTTCGTAGCCTTTTTCCATTGGCAAAACGGAACTAACAACAACAACAACAACAAACAACAACAACAACAACAACAACAACAACTGGGCCCTTGGTCCAGCCATTTTCCAGATGGCAAAATGAGCCAGAAGGATGAGCCTTTCCCAGGAACAACCCAGGGCTCCCACCAAGGCTCTGCTTTGGGGACACAAGTCATTTTTGTCAATTACAAAATGTGTTTCTCACAGTTACTTACCACTGGAGAAAAGGAGGGAGCCTTTTCTCTTTAAAAGTTGATATCCTGTTGCTTGCTGTAGTCAACTAAAAGTGCAAGGCCCACTGAATCAGTGGAGTGCAGAATGTGACAGAGCTGCTGGCCCACCCAACCCCCCCTCCCCAACTCAATGCAACTTGCTAGGTTACGCAACGGGATGTCAGCCCAAGAACGGCCTTTGCAAAGTTGAGCCTGTTTCTGGAATCCTTGGCAAAATCCCTGCTGGGTGAACACTCTGCCCCCTCTTCAGGCGAAGGAGGCAGGTGCTTTCCCTCCAAATGCTCACAGCCCTTCCATCACAGTTAGGACAGCCCCTGTCAACAGCAATAAAACTTCACATAACCTTAACGGCTGCTAAGGAGTTTAAACCTGGAATTGCATAATTCAGTGAAAAGGATCAAGTCAACTAACCTCATTTCCTGAGACCTACCAGTGGGTCGAACATGAAAAATTAATTAGAGAGCAATTCCAATACTTGTAAAATAATTAATGACGCCCCCCAGCCAAGTGGGCCAGAACCCACGCCTGGGCCTTTTTGTTTGCTGCGAGCCGGCCGATAATTAAGATGTACGTTGGCAAACTGGGATTACACCTAGGTTTATTAAATGAAGCAGCCCTTTCAAGGCCCAGAGATAGATGCAGCTAATTCATTTTAAATTCTCATTTCAAGAGAGACGTTTCATTTCAAGTCTGGTGCCTAATTACTTGGCCTGAACCCAAGTTCTCTGCCATTTTCAAATAAAGAGATGCTTTCAAACCTCAAACACCCTTTAATTTTCTTTTCTTTTAAATGCTAATAAAGACACAATCCATCAAAAAAAGAAATCCCAGGAGGCTTCCTTACTTTCTTGTTTCTTTTTCTTTTTTCTTGTTTTTTTAAAGAAAAACAAGTCCCCCCCCCCAATCTCTTTATATTTAGTCAAGGTTTTATTTGCAAACCCCTAACCAGAGACCTATACCTTTTCTGTGACTCTCCGTAATTTAATTATCCTAATGTTTCTGTTGCAACCTCCTTGGAAAGAGAAATGATACCCAAGTAAGATTAACAGGGACATTTTCCCTTCTTTGGCAGCCCTAGGCTTCCACTTCCATTGCTCTGCTGCACCCCTTCAGGATGAAATATAGAGCACACCAGATGGAAGACGATGCCATCTGAAGTAGAAACCAGAGGCAACACATCCTCAGAACCGGAGGGGAGTGATGGCCATCAAGCCAGGCAACCAGGGGGCCTCCTCCCCCACCACCCCACATGGCCTCTGGAAAGAAGCCTAGACTTATCCACTCCTTGTGCTTTGTGCTCTACAGTATTGGGACTAATCCCCCTGGTAGGTACCTTACAAGGGGTTGGTGGTTGGGGGAAATGGTGAACAATTTGGGATGCCTGCCATTGTTCATGGATCAATCCACTGACTATTCCATTCAGCGTTTCAATCCAGTCAATATCCCTGGCTGAAAGGCGCTGGAGATTTTTCATATTTTAAAAACAAGTTGGAGGAGCTTAGAAGTCAGAGAGGGCAAGAATTCCGCCACAGTTTGATTCATAGAATCATAGAATCATAGGGTTGGAAGAGACCTCAAGGGCCATCCAGTCCAACCCCCTGCCATGCAGGAACCCCCATCACAGTAACCCCGACAGATGGCCATCCAGCATCTGCTTAAAAAACTCCAAAGAAGGAGACGCCACCACCCTCCTTTGTGGCAGCATCTTCCACTGCCGAATAGCTCTAACCGTCATGAAGTTCTTCTTAATGTTCAAATGGATTCTCTTTTCCTGTAGTTTGAAACCACTGCCCCGCATCCTAGTCTCTGAAGCCATGGAAAACAAACCTGTTCCCTCTTCAATATGACATCCTTTCAAATATTTAAACATAGCCATCATATCCCCCACCCCCAGCCTTCTTTTTGAAGGCTAAATATTCCCAGCTCCTTAAGTCGTTCCTCATAAGACTTTTCCTCCAGATCTTCAACCATCCTGGTCGCCCTCCTCTGGACCCGCTCGAGGTTGTCAACATGCTTTTTAAATTGAGGCACACAGAACTGGACACAGTTACTCCAGGTGGGGGGTTTGGCCAGATTCGTCAAGAATTTGCCAAGATTGCAAAATCCTTCATATCTGAAGTGAAAAGAAGAGGGGGATGATTTAAATAAAATGAGGCAGAAACATGACATGGAGTTTGGATTTGAAACCCTGAATATTGATTCAACCCTTTTTTGGGCAAATTAAGGGTGCCCCCCTCCCTGGACGGGTCCTGCTCTTTAAGAACTACAAACTCAGGCAGCGGTGTCTCAGGCTGCTCCACACCAGAGGGACGGCACAGGCCGGTAGAAATTCTGAGCCAGGCCTTTTGCGCCTGGAAGGAAAAGTGCTCCTAAACCTAAGAGAACCCTGGACATGAGGGAAAGGGTGCCTGAGGAAAGGGACTGTAGTCCAGAGAAGTACACATTGAGACCATTCTGTAGTCTCTAAGGAGACATGCAGCTTTCGTTTTAGCCTTGCCTTTGTGGGATACATGCCGGTACAAACCAACGTGGCTGCCATTTTGGACACCTTGCCCCGTGACCTTGGAGGGGATAATCTGGCTCCTTGTGGACCTCGGGACATGGCTATTAATAGTGCTCGGTGCTATTTTAGTGGTCTCTTCCCTCTGAATGTCACTTTTAGGTGGATGAGCAGGGGGAGAGAAACAGAAAATCTATTACCAACCCATCCCTAGAATATGCATGACTGATGCCGGAGACCAGCACCGGCTCAGCAGAGAGAAATTGCTGCCTTGACCCATTCCCTCACCAGAATTTTGTGTTCGCCCTGTCAATTCTTGTTTCGCTCCTGGGTGAAATGATAGTGTTGGTCTAATGGTAGAAGCAGCCAGATCTCCCCAAATGGGAAAAAGAAGAATGGGGGGAGGGGGGAAGGGGGAGGCATGATGAGAAAAGTGGTGCAACAGGATCGAAGAGAGCTCCTCTCGGGAGAGGGGAACCTCAGCACCCTCCTCCCTTCCCTCCCCATCACCCCCCCCCCCCCACACACACAAGCAGGTGGCTGGTAGGATGGAAGGTATTAGGAAGGGCCCAAGCCCTAAACCCCCTCCCTTTTGGAGCAGCCCACAAAACAGCTCAAAAGGTTTGGGGAAAGGCCAAAAAGGTCCAGGGACCCTTTTAGGAGAAGCAGGATGCAGTGAAATGAAAGGAATGGGGTCTGTATTTGGAGGGAACACCCATGGAGATCTTCACTTAATAAGAAATATGTAGGGATACCACACCACGTCCAGAAAAGCCCAGAGACATGGCAGCAGGGACCAATCTTTGTTTGGGGATGGTTTTTTTTTAAGGTTTGCAGTGTTGCAATGGGAAACTTTCAGCTTAGCATTGCAAAGATCCTTTCTGGAGTCTTAGGAAGTCCTTGAAAGGGATCGTTCCCTATCCAACGTTTGATTTCAAGGTCCCAGGAGCCTGTTTCCCACCATTTGGAAGGCTTTCGTCCCTCAGCTTCCACACAGCCCTGTGTGTTTCCTGAGGTCTTTTCCTTGCAGGGTTACAGGGCCCTTATTCTCTTGGTATCCTTTGGTCAGCCTTTTTCTTTCCTTTTTCTTCTTCAGCTAATCACCCTATCACACTTTAAAAAAAACCAGAATTTAGAGTAATCTGGGTTCAACACCTGTCACCACCTGACAAGTAGTCAGGGGTATTCTCTGCTTATAATTAATAAATCTTGCCTATTTGGGAATCTAGGAATTTCAGACATGTCAGGGCTTGTCAGCAGAACGAAACAATGCAGATCAGACATCCATTTCCACAAGTCGAGAAAATAATTCCCTGGATTAGAGTCCCCGGCGTGTCATGCGGAGAGAAGTAAGACTATCATTACGTCTGCCAGAAGGAGCCGGAGGAAATGGAAATACCGTCCGTCCGTCCGTCCTGGTCTCAGGGTGTCCAGGTCAAGGTGGAAGCTGCTATTTGTTCCTCGGACAAGGATGGTGACACACACACACACACACACACACACACACACACACACACACACACACACACACACACACACACACACTACCACCACCACCACCACCACCAAAAAAGGAGCTGAGCCTCAAAATGATACAAAGCAGATAAGGACCATTAAAAAGCATAACAACACCAAAAATGCTGTGTCCTAAAGAGTATTGAGCAAACCTTTTTACAGGGGTGCCAATGACAAAAGGTGACGAACTATAATTTAAATTTGCTGGAATGTTCTTCTGAACTAGCAGACAGTGTTCAGCTGAGAAAAAAAACAAGATCCATGCAGATGCCATAACTCCTTTTAAAAACATTGCCAGCTTCTTTTTTCCAATTTAGGCAAAACAAAAATCTCATTTGTCCCTTGGTGGTTTACGTTTAGCAGGTGGCCTGGAGTGGCACTGGGGCAATGGCATAGGGTGCCCCTCTGGCTGCAGGATGCCACCCTGTCCGTGTGCCAGTCTCATGAGCTAATTAATAGAAGGGCCTTCCATCGCGTTCCTCCCTTCCTCCACCGTCTGATGCCTGCCATCCTGACTGAAGCAAGGCTGGATGCCCAGAGCAAGGCATGAGTAGCAGAGGCAAGGTCTGACCAGGGGAGTCCAGAGGAATTGAAAGGAATAGGAATTTCTGGGGTCCGTTGCCGGCGTGCTAGAGCTTTTCAGAATGCAATGAGCAGTCTGAGTCTTTGTAGACAGAAAAAAGATTTATTGGTTGTCAACCAAGGGAGCCCTCACTCAATACAGAATCGGGTGGGGAGTCCACCCGAGAAATGAAAGGTGAAATATTTTATAGGATTTTCCAGCACTCTTTTCCCTCCGCCCATCCGAATTTACGTCACATACATTTGTTACATGCATCAAACACTAATTGACATCTTTGGCCATTTATTTTGTATTTCTGACACCAATTAAATGTATTCCTGGGTTTTTAATTGCTGTGGTGTTTGAACTGACTTACACGGGCTGGGAGTGCCTGGGAGGACCAGCATCCTTTGACAATGACGTATGCCAAGAGCTCTCACAACAAAGATAAGGTTCTCTTGGCTGGCTCATATGCAATTAGCTGTGTTCAAAGCTACAAAAATAATTAGATTGCTGGCTCAGCCAATTTTATAACGGAAGTCCTTTCCTCTTAGTGGCCGGAAACGTTTGACCAGAGTTTGTCTGCATGACAGGATATACATGTAAATACAATTGGAATGATTTCTACCTCTAAATATATACCTTGTGTGGCTTATATTGTGATATGCTGGGGGTTACTAAAATAGCTATATATATATGCATGATCTATACCCTTTCACTCCCCCCTGACGTGTTTTGGAAATTTACGCCAGTAAATTCTCCAGAGGTTGCCCCCCCCCCGTGGCTCCCGTGATAGACTTGTAAGGGACAAATAAACATATCAGAGGTGCATGTACAAAAGCGCGAATATTGCTTGAGCTTCCCTGCTTACCATTCCCTTGGGGAGGGGTTGTCATCCTGGCTCAGTGAGTGATTTTTCAGTGTTCCTGACGAGAGTGTAGGCAGTGCTGCCAGGAAAACTTTTCCAGCCCTCTTTTCCCAAAGGGCTTATAGGCACAGTTAAAAAAAAATGAATAATCACAAAATGATTTGTGGCATCTCATGGTGAGGGATGCATTTGAACAGGTGAATGACAAAGAAATACCCCTTAATGCACTAGGGCACTTTCTATAGTGAAATGTTAAGTTAACAGATAAAGTTTTGCAATGTCTGGGATTTAAAAAGACCCTCTGGCCAGACCCGCAGACTGCAATGGATGGATGCGTTCCACGGACCACAGCATTTAAATTTCCCCTGTTGGAGAAATGCAACATGGTCACAGCAGTATAAGGGAACCTCCCAGGGCATGTTGCTCACTGCTCAGAGATTCCAAATTCCCAACTTTTGAAGGGGCTGGCATAAGAATTTTAGATAATATTGTGATAGACTTGGATATCAAGATCCCCGTCCCAAAGTGATAACTAAACATGCTTTAAACAGCAGATTTGTTCAGTACCTTATTTCAGGACAATCATGAAACCCAAATGAATTCGCTTGAAGCAGCATTGCAAATGTGAGATATCTTGCTTGTGTGTTTGGTAGTCAGGCTGAAAACCCTGAATTCTAACAAAGCACCACGCTTTAGGTTCATTTTGCAAATCAAATACTTATAAGGAAAATATGCCCTCCTTGTCCCACCAATTCTCTTGTGTTTGCCCAAGTAAAAATGTGGGCAAGGCTACTTTGCCAGCTTTCTCCCTTTTTGCTGTCAAATGGCTTTAAACCTTGAAATATGATTTTTCATACTGTCATCCTTCATAAAGATACACAAACATTAGTACCTGATTTCATAAAACAAAAATCATGACGTGATTTTCAACCTTATTCAGGTGTGTGGTGTGCATTGAAACTCAAATTATAGCAGGCTGTGCAGAATTACCCAGTTGTTCATGCATACAGGATAGCCCAGATGATAGACATTAGTTTTAGAAAAACCAATTTTTAGCCATAAACCATAATCAATAGTTATAGTCCCATGGTAGAGTCAAGGACGAGCTATTGAAATCAAGGCAGAGATGTCTCTGTAGCTGTCAGTTCACACACAAAATCAGCCCTGCAAATATGGGGCAAAAATTAGTTCATCATTGTCTTTGGTGAAGTAAATAATGTAGACAGCTATTCTAGAAAGCCATTGTTTTGTGGTATAAAGTCTCACGAACACCCATGGGTGCCAAAATTTCTCTCATTCAATGTAAATTGCATAGAAAGGCACGTCATAGTCTCTGGCACCCAATGTTTGTGAGTAAAAAAAGCATTTTCAGTGGCAAAGCATGAGCATTATATGAATTATGAAAGGCACATTCAGAGAGGCACTTCAGCAAAAATTTTCACAACGGCTATCAATAATAGACAATAATATCATAAACAGTGATTAATAATTAACGTCCCTTTGCAAGGCTTCAAAATAAGCGCTCACTTGTCGGATGCTGGGAGGCTGGTGTGTGTGTGTGTGGCGACACAAGTTCACAAGTTCTTGGTGGTCCAGTGCACGGTGAAGGTCTGAAAGCAGTGATGTCTTCATCAGATTTAAACCCCACCAAGTTTCTGTCCCGACGAAAAGGGGTGAAATTGCGGGCGTGAAGTCTGTTGGCCGCAATCCAAAACAAAACTCAGTGGCCGCTAAGCTCCTTCCGTCTCCCCCCTCAGAGACAGACAGAGAAAAAAAAGAAAAAAAAAGAAGAAAGCAGAGGTGCAGGGGGAAATCAGCAGACAGCAGTGGGGCCCTCCGAAGTGCGAAATGCAAGGCGCCCCCAGGAACAGGTGTGATGACCACAGGTTAGGTGCAATTCGGCGTCCTCCGTCCAGGGTGAAGTCATCTAAGGCATGAGGCATTCCACTGCAGTGGGCAGGAGGCGTCACTGGTCAGGCCTCTCTCCCTGTCGGTCGTGGGGTGTGGTCCACACTGGGTGAAGGGGCTGGCATCCAGGGGTCCACATCGATCGAATTCGCGGAGCGAAGTCATCTCGAAGATGGCATCAAGGGCATCAAAGGCGGGGAGGGGTGGCTCCAGGAGGGATGGCGGAATGGAGGGCAGGAGAGTCCCCATCTCAGTATCCACGAACGGCGGCGTCAGCTTTCCAAACCCGACCGACTCCATGATCCAGAAATAAAGAACGGATGGGCGTTTTTCCCAGAGCAAAAGCCCTTCCTCCAGGATGTATCTGGGTAAAAAAAAGAACAGACACACGACCACAAACAGACGAACACAGAGCACAAACACACACAAAATGGCCCCTCAGCTGTCCTTGTGCTGCAAGGCAGGGTGGCACAGTCTATCTGACAGTCTTGAAAAGGAAAAAAAAATGTCGTAAAAGGCAGAATGGGGCTTTTCCTCTTCGTAAAACCAGTACGCGACTAGGGTGGGCCAAAGTATATGATGAGGACACATCTACACATCAGTAGTTATGCACAAGTTCAGCTGGCCCCAATGAGTGCTTGCAAGGTGAGTCCGCATGACCTCACAAGGTAGATGCCCAGGTGTCCCCAATCAACCACAGATCCCATCCCCAAGTCAAATTGCTCTCCTACACGGGGACAAAAAAAAAAAGGTGTAGCTGGCAGAATATCCATGAGATGCAAAGTAGGCTCTTAGCATGAACCAATTTGTTCCGGAGGGGAGTTGGGGCTGGTAAGCGGCATGATAAAGTCACGGCCGGCCGCACTTCAAAATAAAAGTCAGTGGCTGTTTTAAACCCACTCTCTCCCCCCATAAACAAACAGAGGGAAAAAAAGAAAAAGAGGCAGGAAGACAGGATTGTAATCTGTCAACCTGAGTTGAAAGTGAATCAGCAGGCTGCTTCGGGACCTGCCGAAGTGTCAAACACACGCTGTCATCTGGGGAAGGATGCCTCAGGACGGAAAGTGTTTCCTCCAGCGTCTTCCCGTGTGGAAAGAGACAGACAGACAGAAACAGACAAACAAACAAACACACACAAAAATGGCCAAGCAATCTGCAGATCATGGCCTGGTTCTCCAGGTGTGATAGTGCTACATGCAGTACACTGTGTGCAGATTTCAATGGCACAGTGTAGCGCAGTCTATCTGAGAGTCTCGAGAAGGGAGGAAAAAAAATGTCGCAAAAAGCAAATGTCCTGCAGAAGGGGACATACCTCTTTGTGAAACAAGCATATGAATGGGGGGTGGGGTGGCCAAATGTTCGGAAAAATCGTTTGGCCATAGTACACAGCTGCACTTCAGTAGTTGTTCAGAAGTTCAGCTCGGCCATGGTCACGCTACTAGGCTCCCTGTGAAATTTGTAACAAATTAATAATGTGCACTACAGAACCATTCTGTCATGTGCACAGAAAAAAAGGAAAAGAAAAAATTGTAAAGTCCATTTGTTTTTTTTTTTTTTTTAAAAAAAAAACCTCATTTTCCTCAGGGGAGCTCTTGAGACCAGGTGTGGGTTAAAAGTTGCAACAACATGCTATGCACATCTTAATGGCTAGGCGAGCCTTTTACCGCCTAGGGCAAAAAGAGAATTCTTTTACTCTCCTGTGTTGACTTAGTTATAAAGAGTCACTGAAATCGCAAGTCAATTCACTATCCCAGTAGCTTTGGAACTTATCTTCGAAAAGCCTAATTAAGAAAAGTGTGCACTGTGTAGAACAAGCAAGGCTCGTCTTAAGTTCTGGCGTTTAAGCCTGCTTTAAATGTAACGCTTTGGGATTGACTTGTACATTACTTCAGACTTGGGAGGAAAAAAAAAAGGAGGGAAAAACTAGGCTGTTTTTCAGCATACCTCAAATTCCTCTGGGAGGGGGAAAGGAGTTGATATCCTAGCTTGCCCTGCAAAGGGGGGCGAGAGCAGAAAAAGAAAGGAGGGGCCGTGGACCTTTTGAATTCCCCCGCAGGCTGCATTATACAGCCTGAGGCAAGCAGACAATCTCCTTTAATTACTCTGTAATGAATGAGGTGTGAAATGCACTAAAACAATGAGGCAATCCACCATTCCTGTGGCTTTCGATCTTGTTGTCTGCTTAAGCCTAATTTGAGAAGCGTGGCTTTTGTAATGAATAAGCAAAGCCACTTAAAAAGCAGAGTGTTAAACCCTTAGTGATTGCAACGCCTTAAAAAAAATGTTTGCAAAGCAACAGGTTACGAAAAGAAGTGAGGAGTGGGGCGTCTCCCCCCCCCCACTGACAACGAAAGAGGCTGCCAGTAAAAGTTATTACATTGCTTGTCCACCCCAAACCGGGAGGGAAAAAATCTTAGGTGGACGTGTAAAATTTCTCTCTCTTCCTTCACCCTCATATCTATGGGGAGGCAAATAATGCCTAGATGTTACTTAAGTCCTTTTGAAGAACATGAAATCACAGTTTAAAAAAAAAATTCCTGCTTATTCTAAGACACCAGTTTGTTCCAGGGGAGAGAGAGAGAGAGAAAAAAATATTTTACTAGGATCTTCTCCCCACTTTTCCTCTGTATTTAAAAAGGGTAGATTTGCGCAGTTTTGGCGCCTTTTAAAACAGTTCAAATGTGGATATTTGTTGGCAGGGAAACGACATTTGTCGTTTGTTCCTGAGAATCTCCCTGTGTTTGAAATTAAATTGCCTTGTTTGTTCTCAAATGTTCTTAACTACTTTTGGAGAGGGGAAAAAAGGCATTGATTCTACTTTCTGTTGTGGATTTTACCAGCTGCCAGAAGTGGCGCAGCCCCTGATTCGAATTCCCTGCTTTTGATTGTTAGGAGTTCAGAAATAACGTCTCTACCTATCTCCTCATGTTGCGCATAGCAAACATTAGTTCTGTTTAAGGCTTCTATATCCAAGGAGTTGGGCATTGGCGTAACGGGATGGAAGTACCTCCTGAATGCTTGAATAAGGCAAATCAGGGGTACGCATCTCCCGTCTTGCACTGCCTGTTCCCTCAAGTCTCCTTCCTCTCCTCAATTTTTTTTTCAATATCATACTTGTCCATTCCCATCTCTGTCTTGCTGCTTCCTTCTGTTACACTTCCTCTTTCCATCTGTCTCTTTCTATACTTCTTCAGTTCACTATCTTGCCTTCCTTCCATCATCTTTCGGGTTTATAAAACCAGTTTAAAAGTAAGGGGTGGACGTTTTCACCCTATAAGTCCTACCCAGTCCTGCTAAAATGCATTACTCAGATACCCTATGATGTTTTCCCTGTAAAATGTCCCTTCAGCTGGTAAATTTTGTTGTGTGACCAGCCAGTCACAAAATACGTAGGATGTTGTTTATCCCTGAGTACTCAAAAGTACTCTTCTCACTGCCCATTCTTCCCCTGGTGTTATCAAAATTGCTGGCGGGGTCTTCTAGTTGGCAGAGTATTTAGTCTCTATATTAATTAACTAAGCACGTCCTTGTAAATTCACACGCCTCTTGCTAGCAGGTCATAATTGGTCTGCCCTCCTTGAGGGCTAGAATCTTAATTTGAGATGGTAAAGTCCTGCCTTGTCCTAGTTAGAGGGGTTCTTCTTAAAGTTTACTTTCGTTCCATTTAATACTAAAATCATTACTTCTGGTGGCAGAATTCCAATGTTACCACAGCGCACATCAAAAAGGGGTGCATAAGTTGCTTTAATTTATCCCCATTGGATTGTTTTAAAGGTCTAACTGTGTGCCTATAAATCCTCTCACAACACCAAACGGAATCGCACTTAATTAATCACACCATACACACAACACGTGATACTGACGCGGCCTAAGTAGGTCGCCCTGGCTTAGAAATCGCGCGTCCACACTCAGGTCGCCAAGGGGTATGTCATAGTGATCACCCCGGCTCAGGCATACACATCAATCACTGATTCCGTTTGATTCACACAAATCATCCACAATATTTTTTTCCCAAATAACCTGCCTATGTCCTCTGCCTAGGGAGAAATCTTATTAACTATCTAAATTCAAACGGACGTGGTGTTGCTCCGTTGGTGATGGTGGGGCAAAGATTGCCAGTCTTTGCCGCCGCTTAGACGCAGGGAATGGCCATTTCCCTGCTGTTACGTAGGGTATAGAGGCACAGCCCCTTACCTTGAAAAACACACATACATGAAGCTTCCTTTACACAAAATTCAAAAGTGGAATCATCATCCCACATACCCATACCTTAATATATCTTTAAACTTTCCCCAGGACGGCGGAGCAGCACTCCCCTCCTGTTTAAAATACTGGGGGCGAACCCTAGGGTTACTGGCTCCTTGCAAAAGAACCGGTCCACCCTTAGAAGATTTCGGGGTTCCTTAACCCCTAATTTCTTCTGGTTCTTGGGATGCTAGGGACGCATTCGTCCCTTCTCGTCTCCATACCCCCGGGGCCGACAATAAGAATCCGCAATCTTCTCCACTCCACAGAGCTGTTAGATTCGAACTCACGCCACCCCACAACCGGTTCTATCTTACCAGATTTCTTCTGCGCAGTCTTTCTCAGTTCTCCCCCCCTTCGGCCGGCATCGATTTTCTCTCAAGTACGGTATCTCATTCAGTGCTAACAGAGCGATCCTCCTCACAAGTTGGAGGGTCCGGACTAGGATCAGTCTGTAATCAGCACGAACTTCTTACTGTGACTTGAGTCAGACTCTGCAAGCCTCCTAGCAGCGGCAGTTCCCCGGCATCTCCACCAAATGAAAGGAATAGGAATTTCTGGGGTCCGTTGCCGGCGTGCTAGAGCTTTTCAGAATGCAATGAGCAGTCTGAGTCTTTGTAGACAGAAAAAAGATTTATTGGTTGTCAACCAAGGGAGCCCCCACTCAATACAGAATCGGGTGGGGAGTCCACCCGAGAAATGAAAGGTGAAATATTTTATAGGATTTTCCAGCACTCTTTTCCCTCCGCCCATCCGAATTTACGTCACATACATTTGTTACATGCATCAAACACTAATTGACATCTTTGGCCATTTATTTTGTATTTCTGACACCAATTAAATGTATTCCTGGGTTCTTAATTGCTGTGGTGTTTCAACTGACTTACACGGGCTGGGAGTGCCTGGGAGGACCAGCATCCTTTGACAATGACGTATGCCAAGAGCTCTCACAACAAAGATAAGGTTCTCTTGGCTGGCTCATATGCAATTAGCTGTGTTCAAAGCTACAAAAATAATTAGATTGCTGGCTCAGCCAATTTTATAACGGAAGTCCTTTCCTCTTAGTGGCCGGAAACGTTTGACCAGAGTTTGTCTGCATGACAGGATATACATGTAAATACAATTGGAATGATTTCTACCTCTAAATATATACCTTGTGTGGCTTATATTGTGATATGCTGGGGGTTACTAAAATAGCTATATATATATGCATGATCTATACCCTTTCAGAATCAGGGTCAAGAGGCCAAGCTGGAGACCAGCACATGCAGAGAGTCAAGTAAATGTGGAGCCGGAGATTCATGGCCAAGGTCCAAGGTTAGGTTAAGCTCCACGGGCTCACAGAGGCAGTTGTGGTTGGGATCAATTGTTGGATTTAGGTCTAAAGGAGGAAAGAGACTTTGCCGGGGATTTGTCTTTGGGAGAGAACAATTCATAACTGTTGTGGGTAGAGATGGGCACGAAATGAACTTTTTTGTTTCTGTTATTTGTTATTCGTTTCGTTATGTAACAAAATGAATAATGAAAATTGTGATGAAATTGGAACGAACCAAACAGAACCACGAAAATTAGGTTCGTTACATTTCGTTTTCGTTAATGGCGACGCACAATGAAATGAGCTATTTTTAAATGTTAAAAAACGTCCTGAATATCCGTAAAAAAACAGCAATAATTATTTATTCTGCCTGATAATACCTAACGGGGGGTTGGGGTCCTTAAAACTTGCATTTATGTCTTTTCTCAGATCGCTGTATTTTTTCCATTTAAGGGGAGTTAGGGGACATCGACCCAAAATGGCTCCCAGATGCCTAATATTGATTTCTTGGGTATTAAAACATCCAGAACATCCGTAAAAACACAACGATAATTATTTGAAATTATTACCTACCAGGGGGTTGGGGTCCTTAAAATTTTGGTTTTGTCTTTCTCCCATCGCGATGTATTTTTCTTTTCTCTTTGACACAAAATGGATTCCAGCCATAAAATGGATGCAAGCCATGTGATGGGATTATGTAAATTCTTGGACAATTTCAACCAGTAGCATGCCCAGGTTGCAGACTGGGCAGGTCTGGCAGCCACAGAGGGCATAAAAAGCTCTGGCAGCCCCCATCCTCCTTGCAGTCTCCGGTGGGAGTTAGGGTGGGATTGCTGTCTCTGCGACTCATTATTTTCACTTTAGGCCAGCCAGGCAGGTGTGTGTCTCTGTGTTCCTGACGGATGCAGCCTGGCTCTTAGGGGAGAGAAAGAAGAGATTTCTCTCTAGCTTCAGTCTTGCAGCCTCCCTGTGTGCGTGTGTGCATACCTCTCAGGGCGCTTTTACACGACCCCTAAGATCCGCTGGCCACTTAAATTCAGACAAGAGATCTTAGGGGCTTGTCGCTCTTCCTGTATCCCCACCCTGGCTGCTGGCTGGGTGAGGGGAGGGAGAAAAAAAAGGAAGAAAAGATCGTGGCTCACCTCCTTTCTGCCTCCGCTCTTGCCGCGGCAACATTCCTGTCTCTGTAAAGTAGCTCTTAAAGGGGCGGGACCCAAAACAACAACAAACAGAAGCGAGGAGAGCCCCGCACTCACTATTGTTACACTGCATCAAGCAATTTTCAGCCCGGAAGAGCAGGTACTTGAGAAGTGTGCTGGGACGCGCTAAAGTGGGCGTGGCCGCACTTAATTTCCTGTAAACTCCGGAGCTGGTGGGGAAACATTTTTAAGCTCCGGAGCTGGGAGCCATTTGCCCCTTTTAGAAAAGCTTGCTCCCCTTTTTGATTAAACACCTCTGGACTTAAGCAAGAAATTCTGCTGACATCTTATCTCTAAAGCATGAAAAATGTCTGCCTGCATCACCTCTCTCCAACACTAACATGCTTCCACCCTGATGTGGCGAGGGAGCTTCTTGGGTCCCTTCCTCAGCCCCAAAAGGGCTCAGAAACCGAGAGTGGGAAACTTTCCTTTGTCCCGTGCAGGCCCCCATACTCCGCCAGAGGTAGCCTTCGTGCACGGGGATTTGGTTGACCAATCTCAGCCCATGCCGGATTATGTTTGCTGACTCTCTGGCATATTTCCAGTCAGACAAGCATCCATCTGCAAAGGCACACAATAGGAAGAGACACCGCTAAGCTGTTTGATGGGAAACTGCCATTTTTCATCCGTAGCATTAGCGTTCTTAATGTGACACCTCTTCTGTCGAGGACCCCCCCCCCGGGTTCTTACAAACAGCTCCCTGGTGGAGCAATCTCGCTCTCTAATTTAGAGTTTAAGTGTATTTACTAGGAGATCACCCCTAAAGAATACCATTTACCAAGCTGACAAAACCCCAAATTGAATTTCAGTTTCGACTCCTGGATGTCAACGGCAGGAGCTGTAATCTGGCAGGAGACTGCTGAGCCCGCATTTCAAATGCAGGGAAACCTTCCTCAGCTGGCGTGCGGGGTGGGGGTGGGGGGTTCACCCTCCTCCTCCTCCTCCTCCTCCTCCTCGTCCCCTGCCTCTGGTTGGAAAAGTGTCAATGTGAGGCTTTAAAAACCACAGTTGCTGAAATGGCACTCGTTTGAAACATCCCAGCCTCCATCTAGAAGGCGGCAGCTCTGAGGAGGAAAGGGCACCACTGGGTCTCTCTGGGCGCACCGCCTGTCAGTACCACCACCACCACCACCACCACACACACTGCCAACATGGGCAAAAACAGCTTACTTCTATTTGGCGGTGCAGTTGCAGACAGGAGAGGGGCTCTTCCATCCACCCCAGCAGGAATAACAGGCTGGATGGAATTTGCAAACTGGAAAAGTTTTAGGTATTGGGTTTAAAAAAAACCCACCTGTTGTGTCACTTGCTTTCTACGGTCATGGCTAGAGATGGGCACGACCAGGAAAAATGACGTTTCAAGTTGTCGTGTGTCGGAGCCGGACTGTTTTGGCTCGTTTCCCTTTGTCGTGAAATTTTTTCAAAAATTTGTCATTTCGTTTGTCGTCTCTCATTAGTACTGGTTTAGGGGGGGTAGGGTAGCTGGCTCCTGGAGACACCTCTCTGGGGTGGGTGCCTCCTCTGGCCCGCTACGAAGGGAAGGCATTTAGCAGGCTCCTGGAGGCACCTCTCTGGGGTGGATGCCTCCTCTGGCCCCCTACAAAGGGAAAAGGAAGGGTACATGGCCGTGTAGCCATTGTGTACCAAGTGGCACTGGCAGAGGCACCTCTCTTTTGGGTGCCTCTAGCTCACTAAGAAGGACAGCATACTGGCGTACAGAGTTTTTTGGAACTTTGAACTGGTTGGCGAGGTGAGAGAAGAATGCCTCTGCTGGGCGCCCTCTGACTCACTAAGAAGGACAGTGTACTTGCGTGTAGTGCAATGCGAGTACAGATCTGGCTTAGGGTTGGGGTTAGGGCAAGGGCTAGGCTTACAGTTATTACGGGTAAGGTTAGGGTGAGTTAGTGGGCTGAACCTCTGGGTGCCTCTGACCCACTAAGAAGGACTGTGTACTGGCGTATGGGTTAGGGCTAGGGCTAGGGTTATAGTGGGCTTTTTATGCCCGACTGGCACATCCCAGAAGTCAAAACCTGGCCAAGTGGCCATGCGATTGGTGGAATGGCTCCAAAAATTTGCATGGTCCCATCCCATGGCCAGCCCATCATTGCACAGGTGTAAAAAAATAAAAATAAAAATAAAATAAAATAAAATCAATGGGATTGGAGACAGACGTTTATTGCAAGAAAAACCCACTGCTGCTACTGTAAAAATTCAGGCAGTTAAAAGACCTAATTTTCGCATGTTTCTGTGTGGTGCTTTGGTGGTTTTTTGGACCACGATTTCAAAAAAAATATTGCGGTCGCCATTTTGGATCCCCCCGCACCGCATGGGATGGCGAGACGACGAGGATGCCCCCCACCAGAGCAGCCCAGGACAGGAGAGGGGGGGAGGCCGGGGACCCCCCCCCCCGCCAGAAATCACCCCTCTGGTAGGTGCCCTCACTCAGGCAGGCATATTTTTGCCTGCTTTTTTGGCCGGGAATCGGGTTTTGTTTTGTAACTTTTTTTCTGTGCCGCTTGGCATCGCGCGATCGCCACGATGCCATGAACGACAACGACAAATCAGACCCAATTTTTCTTTTATCGGTTCGAGTTTGAGTTCTGACGGCTTAATTGTCGTTACTGTTTCCGTTGCATAACGGAAACGAGGAACGGAAACGGAAATGAGAATTTTGCCAAGTCGTGCCCATGTCTAGTCTTGGCAATTGGGCTGGGCTGGGGGCACCCGGGAGCTGGCTTTCCCCAAGTCCATCTTCCCTCTCAGGACCCATCCAGGCCAGTGGCCTCGGGCTGCAGCTGCCTCTACTTTCCTCTCTGGTGTGGCTGGAACTGTGGGCTGCTCGGCTTCCTTTTTCCAGGCGAGGAAAACCCTGAAGCTGCCACGGAAAAGCAGGATCGCAGTTGAATATTAAGAAGACCAAAATCAATAACTCCAGAGGACTCACACACAATGTCAGTGTTGAGAGTGAAGAAATTGAAATTGTGAAAGATATTCTACGCCGTGGTTCAGCCATCAATCCAAACGGAGGCTGCAGCCAATAAACCCAAAGCAGGCTAAAACCCAGAAGGGCAGCAATCAAGGAATTAGACAAGATCATCCAGTGTCAGGAGGTGTCCCTGCCCTGGAGACCAAGGCCAGCATCTTCCACTCTCTTGTAGTTCCACTTGCCATGAATGGGTGTGAAAGCTTCACGGTGAAGACAGCTGATGGGAAAGTTATTGTTTCTTTCAAAATGAGTATTGGGGAAAGAACTTGACATACAAGAAAGACATACCCGAAGGAGCTAGATCAAACCAAACCCTCTTCTCTAGAAGCAAAAAATGGCTCAGCTGGTGCTATCTAACTTTGGGGAGATCATGAAAAGACAAGACTCACTGGAAAAGACACCAATTGTAGGAGAAGTTGAATACAGAAGGAAAAAGAGGATTACTGAACATGAGGGAACCATGGCTTTGAGTTTCCAAGCCTTGAGCAAGGCTGTTAATAGGATGCTTACCGACTGATCTCATCGCCAGAGCTCAGAAGCTATGCGACAGCGCATAACACCAGGACTAGCACATTCTTTCTCCTGACTGTCCCCCCCCCCTCGCCTGCCAAAGGTTAGGCAGAGGCCCACCATCTACGGAGGCAAAGCAGTGCATGGAGGGCCATTCTAATGTAAAGCAAGGAGTTGGTTGGCCCCATTATGGGCTCCATGTAAGCAAATAATGGTATTTCCCAACGAGCAGTTCCTGTAACTTGTCAGCGCCGGAAACACCTTTCTTACAGGCTGTTGGCAGCCTGGAGCGATCCTGCTTCCTTGCTGTCCTCACACATCAAGGAGGCTGCATCTCCTGGGCAAGCATCTCACCTCCTCCTCACCAGATGGAGAGCCACCTGCCTGCCTCTCTCCACCGCGTCCTGGCCTGCACCCTCTGGCAAGGCACAGGGAGGGGCCTGGCTGCCCTTTTACCTGCTCTGACTCCACCACAGTGGATTTCAAGCTTCAGCTGCACCAGATGCCTTCACGATCGCCTGGCAGATTCCAGGGGAGGTCGGCAGAGAAATTCAGAGGCACTGAAAGCTGGGCCCCTGGAAGACCAAGAAGGGGCCCCTGGGGAGTTCTTGGGAGGCAGGGACCCAAATTGAGAGGGCTGCCTGGGCACATCTTACTCTTCCCCTCCCCCACACACACACACACACACACACACACACACACACACAAAGAGGCTGGGCAGAGAGGAGTCTGGACTGGAGGTGAAAGCAGAGACCTCCATTTGCAGGCCTCCCCTCCGCACCCTCTTTCTTTACACTGAGAGCATCGTTACATGTGGAAAAGAAAATCTTGCTTTTGAATTGGGTTTAGCATCCTTGAAATCAATGTTTAAAGGGTGATTACACAACACGGGCGGAACTGTGAATATTCTTTTCTTTTCTTTTGCTCTGGAAACAGGTTCTTTTTCTTTGGAAAGCAAGGGATTTTATTCAGTTGCAAGAGGATTATTTATTTTAAATCACTTGCGAAACCGATTTCTTTGCCATCATTTTGGCATACGTGAATTGTGTAAATTGGGGGGGGGGTAGGGTGAGATAGTTGCCACTCACTGGTGTGTCTTTCCTGCTCGCTTTCCTTTTTCATGCTGTGCCTGTGTGTGGGTGTCCTTCCTTTACAAGGCTAGTCAAGGTCTCTGGTCAATTTCAGCCCGGGCTCCATAATTCTCCTATCTGACAATCTGTACTAGCGCCATATATATATAGACTGGCTGTGATATATGATTAAAGTATTATACATATATATGATTAAAGTATATTAAAGTATATATATACTATATATATATATATATATAGACTGGCTGTGAGAGGCATCCAGTGTGAGGGCAGGCAGGTGCAGGAAAAAAGCCTCAGGACCAATGCTTCTGAAAAGTCCGTGTAGTCCTTTGGCAGATACAGCTTAAAACAGGGTCAACATTTTTCCTTAGAGGATGCACACACAAAACCAAAAACCACATGACTACCACATGACTTTAAACCAAATTTAAACACACCCACACACCCCGATCCATCACCTGATTCTTTTCAGTGATGGGATAGCACCCTGACATTTTGCCACCTCCCTGTTCAAACAAAGCAGAGCCGTGGCTGCCAAGAGTTCCGCACTCTTCCAGGGACCTCCCTTTTGTTCCCATTCAGTAGACTTCTCACAGAGCTGCAGACCTCTGCCGGTATAGCATTTCAGCCAGCCCTCCCCCCCCACACACACATACACACACCTGCAGCCAGGGAACACTTCTCTCTCTCTCTCTCTCTCTCTCTCTCTCTCTCTCTCTCTCTCTCTCTCTCTCTCTCTCTCTCTCTCTCTCTCTCTCTCTCTCTCTCCCCTGTGGCCTAAATATTGTACTCTGTGGGGGTCTGGGGCAGGGACTCATCCTCCTGATTGAAGCTCACTTTAGAAATGGAGCTGTGAGTTTTAGAGGTGCCGTAAGGCTGTCCTTTCTATATGGTGTCCTTTTTCAAGCCCACAAGATAAAGAAGCACAGGCCCTAACCTGCACAGGAACAAGGGCCATCTCTAGTGACCCTCGGGATGTACTCATCCTGCCGCCTGGTGATGTAAAGTAATGCATATTGGGGCAAAAAATCCAAACTTCATCTATCAACTCATGGGCTCTGAGTTATCTGTGACGGATCAGGAAAGAGATCTTGGTGTGTTGGTGGACAGCTCCATGAAGGTGTCTCCCCAATGTGTGGCAGCAGTGAAGAAGGCCAATTCCATGCTAGGGATTATCAAAAAGGGGATTGAAAATAAAACAGCCAACATTATAATGCCGTTATATAAAACAATAGTAAGGCCCCACCTGGAGTATTGTGTACAATTCTGGTCACCGCATCTCAAGAAAGACATAGTGGAACTGGAAAAGGTGCAGAAGAGAGCGACTAAAATGATTACTGGGCTGGGGCACCTCCCTTATGAAGAAAGGCTAAAACAATTGGGCCTCTTTAGTCTGGAAAAAAGGCGCTTGAGGGGGGATATGATTGAGACATACAAAATAATGCAGGGTATGAGTAAAGTGGATAGAGGGAAGCTCTTCTCCCTCTCTCAAAATACCAGAACTAGGGGACATACACTCAAATTGAGTGCTGGGAGAGTAAGAACTGACAAAAGAAAATATTTTTTCACCCAGCGTGTTGTAAGTCTATGGAACTCCCTGCCACAGGATGTGGTGATGGCATCTGGCCTGGATGCCTTCAAAAGGGGATTGGACAGATTCCTAGAGGAAAAGTCCATCACGGGTTACAAACCATGATGGAGATGTGTAATCTCTAGGCTTTAAACCAGGGTACTTCAAGGGCCAGATGCAGGGGAGTGGTATCAGGAGACAGATATCTAGTCTCATGCGCTCCCAAATGCATCTGGTGGGGCCGCTGTGAGATACAGGAAGCTGGACTAGATGGGCCTTTGGCCTGATCCAGCATGGCTCTTCTTATGTTCTTATGTTCTTATGATGTTCCGTCCAGAGACCCAGAGGACAAGGAGGGCCAGACCCATGGCGATGCCGAGGAGACTGGCAGAGGCAGGCAAGAGATCAGTGGAGCCTTTGTCTTTGGAGTGGCTGGCGGCCACCCCTGGCTTCTTCTACCAGGCAACACTAGGATCCTGCAGACCTGGACTGTGGTTCACAGCCATACACACAGAGTGTAACCACACTCCCACCTTCCACAAGCCTTTGTTTCACTTGCCACAGATAGTTCCTTAGCAACAAGTAACATGTGCCGCATAGCAGAATGGTTAAACCTACAAGATAATTTTAAAAACAGGACTGTTATCAGCACCTTGTTCGGCTGGCAGATAAAGGGGCCCATAAAGGCTCACTGCCGGGACTCATGCAAAAGAGATTACCGCTGCCTTTATTCCTTTTGTTGAGTTGCTCACAAATCCAGAATAATTGATGGCTCAAAATCATGGGGGGGGGGGGGGAGATTTCCAGGCTGGCCTAAAAGCTGGACCAGGGACCCACAAAGGATGCATTTCCTTCAAACACCCCCCCCAAACAGCCGAAGACATTTGCAGCTCTGGCCGTGGTGCTGGAAAACCTTGCCTTAGATGGGAAAGCGAGGGAGGGCTGGGCGTAGACTCTTGAGATGGGGAGATCCATTTGGCCCCAACGTAGCCATAACGTCCCTGAAAGGAACTTCTTTCGCTGCTCCTTGCCATGATCAGGAGAAAGAGAGAGAGAAACACCGCCACCCACTCATCGCTCAGTGGGTTGCTCCTTGACGCTGAAAATATTAAAAGCCATACTTTATTGGGCAGCCGAGGCAGTCAGAAAGGATCTGTGACCCAAGGCTGTTTGTGAAGTGGATTGCCCCACCCTCTAAAAATAAAATAAAATAAAATGGGTTTGGGGCCACCCTCGTTACAGGACGGCAGCTGCCACCAGGGTGGGGCTGGCTGTAAAATTGCCCCAGGAGATTCACGGGGGTTCATCTGGCTTTAGTTAGGCTGAGGCTCCTGGTTTTCCCTACACATTTAATACTACTTGTTGTATTAAGTTTTTCCCCACCTCACCGTGCCTCCATAAGATCAAGGCTTCATACACAGTTTATCATCCTACATACCAGGCTACAACACAGACATTGCAGGCAAGGGGTGAGTTGGGGGTTGAAGGTTATAGTGCTGCATGTTTGTATATCATTGATTTTATTGGAATGCACTCCAGTGTAGCGCATAGCATAACAACAGCAGCAACTCTCAACACTGAAACCTTTTGCTTAAAAGTACGAGATCAGCCCCCCCTTTTTTTTTTTAATTGAGCAAAAGAGGGCTTAGCAGGAGGGCCTTGCGTGCCCCTCTTGTTCAGGATCTGAATGACTCTGTTGTTGTTGCTACACTGGCTGCACAAGATAAGGTGAACCATGAGAAGAATACTTGGAATTTATTAGGACCATTTCTCTCTCTCTAACACACACACACACACACACAGAGAGAGAGACACAGAGAGAGAGAGAGAGAGAGAGAGAGAGAGAGACACTCCTTTGTAGTTCAACAGACAGGAAGGAAGGAAGGAAGGAAGGAAGGAAGGAATCCTCAACAATCAGCAACAGCTGACATGTATTAAGGCCGCGGGAGGCTGTGCAGGAGGCTGGCAAGGTGAGTCCAGGGGAGCTGTTTCTGCTCCTCTTGAGTGGCTAGCTGTGGAAATGAAAAGCCCAGCAGCCTCGAGGCCTGGGCAGGGACCAGGTCCGCCTTGCTAAACTCTCACTCCATCCCTGACTTCCAGTTGGTCCAGGAGCACCTTTGTGGTCCCTGTCCTGGGTTTCAGAGGAGGCTTACCTTTGTGCTTGCCCATAGTGGCAAAAATAAGCCGCCTTGGGTCATTTTCAAGGAGAAAGGCAGGGTAAAAATATCCTAAAATAAATAAACATCAGACATGAGCCTGTGGGGATGGGTCTAAAATGCCCCCCTCCCCCCCTCCCCCGACTCTCTTCCTCTCCCTGCTTCACTTTGGAAATAATGCAATGTCTTTTTTTTTCACAAGATCATTTTCAAAGGTAACTGCTTATAATAATACAATTTATTCTTTATGGCTGCAAGGCAAGGCGAGCTCTAAATGAGGCATGTCTTCCATTAGAACCCTACAGAAACAAACTAATAGGCTGCAGAGAAAGCCATTTGTAAGTGTTCCTATAATTCACATGATTCATTAAACAGAGATGGAAAATGATAGCATTTTCCTCTGGAAAAAAATCCTTATGGAATTACACGCTGCGATCACTTAGCTGAACTCTTTTATTGAGTAAGCATCTTGTCCTGCTGATGTGGAGATTATGAAGGCCTGGAGACAGGAACACTTTCATTGGCTAAATTTAGACATTTTTTTGTTCCGTTCAGTTCTCCCACCCCTGCCTTGAAGGCCGACTGACCTTTGTGTCCACTCACGAAGCCTCCAAAGACAGCCACACTCCCAGTGTCCAGGCTGAATTTGGCTGTTGGGAGTCCATCCTATGATCCTGGATGGGCTGATGACACTGGGCGATGAAGGAGCTGCAGAGTGGTACAGCAGCCAAGACAGGGAAATGGATTTGAACCATAGTGAGATCCTGTGGGTAACACAACATCCTAGCTAAAAACGTGCTATAGAGACAAAACAAGCAAGCTGTAAGAGACAGAACATCTCATGTGATGACCATCAGATGCTTTCAGTACTCAAGTGATTCCCTCTCGTAATCAGTCACTAACGGATTCTGTCATGCATAGTCTGACCCACCCTATGAATTCATACCCTGAATGGCCACCCTAACACTCACCTTCCCCAGACCGGCAGTTATGTGACCGATCAGTGCTTTAAGGCAGGAGAGCCACCAGATCATGGCAAGAGGGCCCTGCTCTAACTCTGTGGGCACGGTAGGTTTTTCTCAGGGAATCTGGTTTTGCTTCAGCAACAATTCCACCCCCCCCACCCCCTCCAGGGTATGGATCACTGGAGCCTCCAAAAATTAATTGGGCCAACTCCTTTGTTGCCATTCTGCCCGTGATTTGGCTCAGTGTTGGATGTTCTACTGCCGGTGGCAATGTGCCCACCCTGTACCTATTTGGCAATCAATCAATACATAAGCCTGTACAAGATGGTTTATAAAAATATACATTCCTGGAAAAGACCCACCAAAATGCTTCAACGAACCGTCGTAAAATCATAGCCAATGCAAAATACATTCAGAAACAAAAACTTGCCTCCCCTTTTGTCTCTTCAGCTTGGCTCCCATCAGCAATGGGAAATTATCATGCCAGCTGCGTAGAGGTATGGAAAGATTTTGAATTAGCCTGGTAGAGCTACTGGGAGATGAGAATTCGCGCAGTATGTGATGATTTAGGAGAGTGACTGGCAGCCCATTCCATCTGTGTGCCATTCCAAGGCCTGAACACACACACACACACACACACACACACACACACACACACACACACACGAAGGGAACTGATTGAGGCTGGATTCATGCCAATGTGAGGTGCCCTGGGGACCATCAAGGCACTGCTGTTCTCAGCAGTTCATTGGACAAGGCAAAGTGGAACCAAAACAGGAGGAAGTGGAATGAGCAACAACATTCAGACTGCAGAAAGGAAGGGAAAGAGGAGGGGAAATCACCAGACCCTGGCGCATGATGAGATGCTGCTTGGGGAGGTACGACCTCTTCCTCCCAAATATTCAAAGTGGCTTTGAATATTGGTGGTAGAATTAAGACAATAACACAACAATCCAAAACTTTACAAAACATTAAAAACATGCCCTAAAACTCCTCCATGGGGGCTAGAGTGCAAAAAGTAGTTAGCTAGCTTTTTAAAATGTATATATAAATTTGATTTATTTCAATCATCACTGCATCACTACATAACAAAAGCATCAAATAAAACTAAAAAATAATCTTATTGTCATTCATCTTGTTGTTTGATGCAAATTATGTCCGTTTATACACGACCCCTAAACTCCAGGGCAAATGGCTCCCAGCTCCGGAGCTTAAAAATGTTTCCCCACCAGCTCTGGAGTTTACAGGAAATTAAGTGTGACCCCGCCCACTTTAGCGCATCCCAGCGCACCTTTCAGGTACCTGCTCTTCCGGGGTGAAAATTGCTTGATGCGGTGTAACGATAGCGAGAGCGGGGCTCTCCTCGCTTCTGTTTGTTGTTGTTTTGGCTCCTGCCCCTTTAAGAGCTACTTTACAGAGACAGGAATGTTGCCACGGCAAGAGCGGAGGCAGAAAGGAGGTGAGCCACGATCTTTTCTTCCTTTTTTTTCTCCCTCCCCCCACGCAGCCAGCAGCCAGGGTGGGGACACAGGAAGAGCGACAAGCCCCTAAGATCTCTGGTCCGAATTTAAGTGGCCAGCGGATCTTAGGGGTCGTGTAAAAGCGACCGATATTAACTACATCATATCTCAGTTCTGCTCTGTATTCTATTTCTTTTCTCTAACCAATCATAAAATGTGTTCCATGACCAATAATACTCAGAGTCCTCTTTTTCTTTAATTCTCATAGTCATTCTATCAAACTCACCACAGTCTAAAACAATTTGTAAATGTGTCCAGTTCCTATTTCTGTTCTTTGTGACCTCTGGAAAACAGGTGGCACAAAAACATGGAGGAGATGGGTCCAAGAATATTAGAAAGTGAGAAGTATTGCAGTAATTGTCTATTAATGCTGTAAGATGTCCCTCAATTCCTTGTTCTCAATACTTAAACATGTCTTAATTGTACTGGACTGTATATTATCCCTCATTCTGTAAGCCACCTTGGGTCCCTTTTCCAAGAAGAAAGGTGGGGTAAAAATACTCTAAAATAATAAAATAATAATAAATAATTCTCAGTCTAATAGATTCATTTCGGTCTGAGCTTTCATACTTCTGAAAGTGTTCCCTCCTTCTGTCTCTCTCCCCACCAACATGCATTGAGAGAGAGAGACTCATATGGATAATTCTTTGGAAGCACAACACAGTGGTTCTAGTATCCACTGTTATTTTACTTTGCTTTAATCTTCAAAAGTGACTCAAACTGACACTTTATTTGCTGGACTGGCATGTAAGGAGCAGAATTTCCTGGTGGATTGTGCCCAACACAGCTGTGTTTCTAGGCAGAACTCAAGCCACCACCATCCCCCCCCCCCAGCAGATAAAGAACTTTTTTCTGCTCAAATGCCTTTGCAAAGAGGCAGGACGGAGGATAAAGCGGAGAGAAAACACCCAAGATTGTAACAATCCACCAACTTCAAAATGATAAAAAGAGATCAGTCGAGCGTTATGAAAATGAAAAAGAATTTAGCAAAATATTGGCCCCACTGGCGCACCGAAATGGTTTTTCTATTACCACCCAATGTCTTCAAAACAAGAGCCTGCGCTCCTTGCAGTGCAGTGGGAAAGTCACAAGAGCGTGGGTCAGTGCACATGGAATTTTCCCAGGGCTCCTTGACTCAAGAAAGTAGTCGACAATGTGCGATACCTGTGCTGGGGACTCCTCTCCTCTCTCACTGTGTGCTCAACAGCCTTCTGTAGGGGCTTCTCTGTGTGTGTTGCACCAGGGACAAATGCCCCAGCCTCAGGGCAAGCCTCAAAGGGAGCCTGGAGGCCTCTGGAAGGCAAGCAAGTCTTGTTGGGCTCCAGCATTTCCCCTCTCTGGAGGACAGAGCAGGAGGCTGGTGGAGTTCCTTTCCTTTTACCAAGGAACCTCTTTCCCCAAGATGGCAACTTGCCTCCGTGAATCCAATTTTACCCACATTCAAAGCTTCACTAAGTACAGTGAAATGCTCTCTGTGCAGATGGTGCGGTCCAAAAGCTGTTTGTTGAGCAGCAGGTGGAAGGCGGCAGACAATGGGGAGGAAGGTGCAGGGATGGAGGTTGGAGGAGCCACCGCAACAAAAAGGAAACTCTTTGCCTGCCTTCTCTTTGGGAATGAGGGCCAAAGCTTTGGGCACAAGATGGGGGTGGGGGGTGTCTCTTCAAAGGCCAGAACCCATGAGTTTCCCCGAGATAGTTGCGATACACCACTGGCACCCACTGGCACCTGCCCCAAAGTCCTGGACAGGCCATTGATAGGAAGCCTTCAAAGGCCCCTAAAGTGGCATTTGCCTGGAAGCTATTTTTGGAATTTAGCAGCTGTCTCTCAGCATCCTTAGCCCTGGGGTATCTTTCACCCTTTCCAGAGATGACTGGTAATTGACTGAGAAGAGGGAGAATATTAACGACTCTTCTAAGTCACTGTTGGCCAGAGACAGAGAGGAGGCTCCCCCTGGGGCACCTGGCTGAGAAACTGGCCCTTGGGCCGACAGGGCCTGGTGGCAGCTCTCCTGCCCGCAGCTACAGCCAGATGTTTTAGGTCAAAGAGGGAATACCAGCAGGCAGGTCGGCTGAGAAGGGTTCCTTCCCACGGGGACACCTGCCATCCTACTGTGTGGCTGGTTAGGTGCACGGTACGGTCACACCAGCTGGAAGCTTGTTCACCAGGCCAACTCTTTCCCCTGAAGAACTCTGGGTTTTTGTTTGTTTGCTTGTTTGCTTGTTTGTTTTGTCAGAAGCTGTTGGAAGATCTTTGCTAGGGGTGTGTGGCTGTTTTTCCAATGAACTACATTTCCCAGAGGTCTCTTGATGAAAACCCACAAGGGAAGAAACTGCCAAGCATCCGGTTGTGAGCTTTTAATGGTCTCATAAAAGCCGCCATCCGCTCTTGTATTCTAATTGTGCAGACGTTGTCGCCAGAGGCCCCAAAAGAGAGCCTCGCCTCCAGAGCTGCCTCCCGGGAGACCTGGCAGGCTCCGTTGCCCTCTTTCACCAGGGCTGCACCAGTGGCCAAGTGAAGTCCTCTCCAGCCCCAGGGCAGGGTTGTTGGAAATGCAGCAGTTTGCCCTGTTAAGCCAGCCAGGCAGTGCAGGATTCTGGGTCATGTTTTATGCTCCTGTTCCCCCCGCCCCAACAGAGTGAAGCAGAGGAAGCAGACCCAGTGAGGGGGAAAAGAAGAGGCTGTTTCTAATCAACAGCGATGCCAGCCCGATGCCAGAAGCAAGCCTTGGGTTTAATGGCTCAGAACTCTCCTGCCCTGCCTGCTCTAAGCTGAGGAGCTCCCCCCCCCGGCTGATGTCGGAGGCACCAGCGCCAGCCGCCTGCCACCTCGATTCACAGCTTTGGGACATTAAAGGTGGACTCCACCAAGTCTCTGCAGAGGAGACAGAACTGGCCCTGGGAGAGGCGAGGACACGGGTTCCGGCTCCAGAGGCTCTCAGCAATGTTACGTGAATAGTTCTAGCATCCATTGATGTCAGTCAGCATTCACTGCCTTTTATTAACATTCCATGTCTTTGCCCACCGACAATGAAAAAAGTCACAGCCACGCTACCTCCGCACGTGTTCCTCACGGGGATGCTCCTGCAGCAACAGCTTGGACCTCTGGCATAATTTGGGCTCGAGCCAACTCTCTGGGCGCTGGGCCACCTGGAACCTTGTCAGCAGCCACCTGAGTAGAGATGAGCACGACTAAAAAAAATGGTGTTTCGTTTGTCGTTTGTTGTTTAGGGGGTCCGTTTCGGTTCGTTTTCGTTTTTCGTGAATTTTTTGCAAAAAAGTTCATTTTCGTTTCGTTATGAAATGAAACGAAAAAACGAAAATGAAAACGAAAAAGTGCTGTTTCGTTAGCATTCATTACAGTTCAATGTATTTGCCGCAACGAAAACGAAACGCACGACAAAATTCCTGGTGTTTCGGTTCGGTTCATTTCATTTTGGAGACAAAATTCGTTTTTCGTTTCGTTATGTAACAAAATGAAAAAACGAAAACGAAAATGAAAAATTGCTTGTTTTGTGCCCATCTCTACTCCTGAGCAAGAAACCCACCGGTGGTGGTGACTACACACCAGGAGCCCTCGGTAGCAATGATGACTGCAAAATGAGTGTGCATGTGTGTGTGTGTCAGAGACCGTGGCATTGTTATTATTATTATTATTATTATTATTATTATTATTATTATTATTATTATTATTATTATTATTATTATCTCCAGAGCACAGGAAGTGCCTAATCAGCACAACCTAAGAAAATGATTTGAAAACTTGATGAACTGAGCCTTAAAGAGGAATCCAGGGAAGCGGTGCCCTGCCTAGGCTTGAGCTATTGATCATCAGCCCCTGAACGCAGAGATGCTCTAGGCTTGGCTGGTGTGCATCCCGCCTGATAAGGGGGTCTGTGGCTCAGCCGGACTAGAGCCCTCTTCAGTCATGAGGGAACCCAGCAACGTCCACAGGCTGGAGGAGCACACACACACACTGCCCTGCTCCCAGCGGTTTGCTCCCTGCACACAGCCAGGCGCACCAAGAGGAGAGACTCCACAGCTGAACCCCAGGGCTGTGCTCACAGTCTCATGAAGCGAAAGTTGCTGGTCATAGAAACAGCCTTATAAGACACTTCCACAGTTCTGTGCAATTCCCCCCCCCCAAAAAAAAATAGGATTCTGTTCCAGATTCAAGAAACTGTGCAGCTTCATTTCTCAATAACAGTCCGCTAGCGTTTGGGATATTTTTCTTTCATCCAAAGGAAATTCTTTTGTTTATCATTGTTGTTGTTGTTGTTGTTGTTGTTGTTGTTGTTGTTGCTGCTGCTGCTGCTGCTGCTGCTGCTGCTGCTGCATCATTACAGTCGTGACCGACTCTTTGTGACCCCACGTCTATGGAGCTTTCCTGGCAGGAATACTGGAGTGGCTTGCCAGTTCCTACTCCAGGCGCCTACAACACTTGGTAATGTATACCCTGATGGTCACCCATCCAAGTTAGCTGAATGCAAAAACCACCTGGACATCTGCTCAGCAGTTTTGTGCTATAACTTGAAATTTAGAAGCAGGTAAGGGTATGGGATTGGCTAGAGCAACAGACCAGTCCAGAACTACTCACTTCATAGCCTGAAACTCAGACCCTGAGAGTAGAAACTCAGGCAAATACTCACATGTATGTAAACACACACACACACACACACGAGAGAGAGAGAGAGAGAGAGAGAGAGAGAGAGAGAGAGAGAGAGAGAGAGAGAGAGAGAGAGAGAGAGAGAGAGAATGAGAGATGTTGAAGGTAAAACAAATGGTGGTGTGGGCTTGGGTATGGGACAACCTGAGAATTATTTTCTGGGGTTTTATTCTCCCCCCCACCCCCGGCCAGTTCTGATGTTGAAGAAGGTAGAATGAAAGGGGGATGTGTGTAAAACACAGATAAGAAAGCTGAACTCCATCTGTCCCTCTTATCAACCCTCCCTATTTTCCACTGCAAGAACATGTAATTTTGTGCCTTAATCATATAAGTTGGAGTGACAGCTGCCATGTTTCAGGGATTGGTTTGCTGGAACTGCCTGCCACCCCCCCAGCACACACACACACACACACACACAAACGAGTTTCCGTGCATGCATCTAAAATGGAATCTGCCTTGCCATTTCCTTCTTCTAATCTTCATAATGTGCCCGGCATCTGAAAATAGTTGTGAGTCATAAATGTGCGAGTGGAAGCAATGTGTTAAAATATTTGTTGATATCAAGATGTAGTATCTCTTCCTTTGTTTCTCTCCCCCCCCTCTTTCTCTCTCTTGTATCAACCATCTCTAAGAGGGGGGAGGTTTTTTTTTGTTTGTTCTTTGTTTAGTTTCAGGCATGTTTTCAAGATGATTGCAAGCTTTTAAAAGCACACAATAAGGACATTTTTCTCACTGCTCCAACCGATCCATGCTTTGCGTAGACATGTGGAAGCTTCATCTGATTAAAAAATAACCAAGAGTAAGCAGCCTTTCCTTCTAATCTAGACTGTGTTGAAAAAGTCACCCTGGTGATCCTACAGTGTGTCCTTGGAGAAATGTTGCTATGCGGATATTGGGAACTCTTGGATCATCAAAAAGCCATGGTACCACCCTTAATTCTTCTTCTTCTTCTTCTTCTTCTTCTTCTTCTTCTTCTTCTTCTTCTTCTTCTTCTTCTTCTTCTTCTTCTTCACATTTTTATAAGTGTTGCACTTTTTTTAAAAAAAGTTGTAAACTGCCTTGGGTCCTAACCATGCCAGAAACAATTTAAACAAACAGGCAGGCAGGCTATGTGGTATACAACACTTGGCACTCTCTGGAGTTCTAGTTGGGTAGGCCAGGGATGGAGGACATTTATAGGGGGGGGAAACACACACCAGTGTCTCTGGTTGTGATCAGAAAGAGAGAATGCACATAGAGAGGATTAGCCCCCCCATTCCCCATTAAAAGCATGTGATAGCCAAGGGAAGTGGTGTGTGTGTGTGTGTGTGTGTGTGTGTGTGTGTGTGTGTGTGTGTGTGTGTGTGCATGCGTGTGTGTGTGTGTGTGTGTGTGTGTGTGTGTGTGTGTGTGTGTGTGTGTGTGTGTGTGTGTGTGTGTGATCTAATCCAGCAAGAGACACACAGTGAGGCTGAGAAACGAAGCGGTCTTTTCAAAAGGAGCCATGACGGTCTTGTTATCCATGTCCAGGCGTCCACCTTGGAGAACAAGGCCCATCTCTCCAAGCATAGCAACTAGAGATGGGCACGACTTGAAAAAATTTTTTTTCGAGTTGTCGTTAGTCGGGCCGGTTCCGTTTCGGCTCGTTTCCGTTTTTCGCGAAAATTTGCAAAAATTAGTCGGTTCGTTTTTTCGTTTTTTCGTTGTCGTTAGTACTGGTTTGGGGAGGGGGTAGCGGGCTCCTGGAGGGAGCTGCAGGAGTCAGCCAGAGCCACAAGTGACGGACTGGCAGACTCTTTGCACCCGCTGTGTCTCACGTACTTGCATGTAGTGCAATGCAAGTAGATCTGGCTTAGGGTTAAGACGGCTTAGCGCAACGGCTAGGGTTAGGCTAGTTACGGGTGAGGTTACGGTGAGTATTGGGGTGCATCTGGGTGCCTCTCTGACCCACTTAGAAGGACAGTGTACTGGCGTATGGGTTAGGCTTAGGGTTCGGGTTTGGGCTACGATTAGTGGGCTGTTTATGCCCGATTGGCACACCCCAGAAGTCTCTGTGGTCAACCTGGCCAAGTGGCCATGCGATTGGTGGAAAATTTGCATGGTCTACTCCCATGGGAGAGCCCATCATTGCGAATGCGCAGGTGTAAAAAAATAAAATAAAATAAAATAAAATAAAATCAACGGAGACTTTTTTTGCAAGAAAAACCCACTTCTGCTACTGTAAAAATTCAAGCATTTAAAATAGCTAATTTCCGCATGTTTCTGTGGTGCTTTGGTGGGGTTTTGGGCAACAATTTCAAAAAAAAATATTGCGGTCGCCATTTTGGATCCCCCCCCCACCGCATGGCAAATGGATGCGCCCTCCCAGCCTGGTACAGTCAGCAAAACCTGGCCATGCGATTGGTGGAATGGCTCCAAAACTTTGCATGGTCCACTCCCATGGGCGAGCCCATCATTGCAAATGTGCAGGTGTAAAAAAATAAAATAAAATAAAATAAAATAAAATCAACGGAGACTTTTTTTTTGCAAGAAAAACCCACTGCTGCTACTGTAAAAATTCAAGCATTTAAAATAGCTAATTTTCGCATGTTTCTGTGGTGCTTTGGTGGGGTTTTGGGCAACGATTTCAAAAAAAATATTGCGGTCGCCATTTTGGATCCCCCGCACTGCATGGCAAATGGATGCGCCCTCCCAGCCTGGTACCAGCAGCGGAGCAGTAGCAATAGCCAAGGAGAGGGGGGCGGGGGCCCCCCCCCCCCCAAATAAAACACCCTTCTGGCCTGGTAGGTGCCCTCAGACAGTTTTCGCCTACTTTTAGGGCCGGGAATCGTTTTTTTTTTTAACTTTTAAAAACTTTTTTTCTGTGCCGCTTGGCATTGCGCGATGCAAGTAACGAGCACGACAAATCAGACCAAATTGTTCGTTCGTCGGTTCGAGCTCGAAGTCTGGGGCAGTGATTCCCGTTACCGTTTCCGTAGAGTAACGGAAACGAGTAACGGAAACGGAAACGGGAATACAGCTAAGTCGTGCCCATCTCTAATAGCAACCCCTTGTAAGCACAGCTTAGAGCACCCACTAACTAAAACTAGGAAACTTGAATGTGCAAATAAATGAGGAGCTGTTCTGCACAACACACATACACTGTGGGAAAAGTTTGATAAGTGTTTTGTCAGAGGCAGACAGTCTGGCGAACCAATGTGATGCTTGAGATCAAGATAGGCCCCCATAATGGGGGCTTCCTGTGCTCCTCAAAATAAGCTCAAAGGCACCAGCTAGTATGAAATGTACACTATGGAGGCGCCAACAAGATCTGCCTAAATCAAAGAATGAAGCTGAGCGAGGCACTTCTTTCCTCCGGTAGAGAGAGGGAGGTGAGCTGCTAGATGAAGAATTAAAAATCGTTGTGGTGGAGAACATGGTTCTTCTCAGGGGTTCAGAGACCGAAGGGCAGAGGGGCTTATGCTTCCTTGCCCAGCCGTGAATGAATACTACTTTTCACACAAGGAGGCAGTGCACAACAGGATAGCAGCTGGGAGGGGAGAGTAGGAGGTGGACCCTGCAGGGTGGTGTCCCTAAAGAAACGCAGGACTCCCCAGCTGAAGGATTATCTCAGGCACGGTTGCTAATGGCAGATTTAAAGCAAGGAAGGCATACAGTACTTCTGCCCTGAACCTGGACATCTCTTGGGAAATCGCTTGGGAGAAGACACGGTCCTTATTAGGATGGGAATGCCTCTGGGGTGGGGTTTGGTGCAAGGAGCCTGAACCTCACCCCCTTTCAGGGGTATTTATGCCCATCATAAATTCATGGGTGAGTGCTACACAGCCTCAGGGCAACAGCTCTCTTTTAGGACTAGAAAGCCCATCAGCTGGGGAGTCCCAGTGCTTCACAGGGCACACCAGTTCCCAAGCAGTTTTTTAAAAAATCTTCTTCTGACCTTTTGCGATCATAGGCCGTTACTTCACGAACCTCTCGCTGCGCGGCGAGCCGCGATTTCTGCGCGAATCGATCGGTTTTGTCCGCACGATCCTCCATTTTGGATGCGGCGCCACCCCGACCACGCCCCTTAAGCCGTGCTCCAAGCGGCGAGCGATTCCCCTGCCGGAGGCCGGGAATCTTTTTCGCTTCGCATCCCGCTTCGCATCCAAAGTCACGTGTGGCCACTGATTATTTTTAAATATTTTTTTTCCAGTTACTTTTTCTCCGAAATATCGATGCATCGATATTTCGGTTTACCCGTTCTTTTGATCCTGATTTCTGCGCTTACAATATACATATATTTGTGGTTGTTTACAGAGGTAAACATGTATCCCGCTGTCTCATGTCTGTCCTTTTAACAGAAATCAACAAACGCCAGGTGTCACTGTTTTCCCCTGCCCGCCCCCCCCCATCGTTTTCTTATTTACTGCGGCAGCCAACTGGTGGCGTTTGTGTTAAACCAGAGATGCTACTTTACTTTCTGGTGGCTACTCGTTGGTTTTGCTTTTTTTTACATTTCTGTACCGGATGTCACCTACACGCCGGATTTCGGCCGGATTTTGAGCGCGGGGTGGTTACCATCTCCCAACATGTGATGTTCACCCTTCCGAAAACACTTCTTTAAACTTAACAATAACCCTTGGCGCTTCGTGGCATTTAGGTTTTATTTGACTATTGCTTTCTCCGAAAGTATTCTCTTCCGTAACGATTGACGCTCATGTCATCACTCATATCTCTGCGGGCACCGACTGTGCCTCTGAGCGTGGCCAGAGTTTAAAACGCATGTCCGTCTTTCAGAGTCCATTGTGAGTGACTGTTGTTCGATGAGCACAGTACACATGTTTACCCCAACCCCCCATTAGCAGTCTCTTTCAAAAACAAGACAGTTGTGCGCCGCTGCATCGAGGCCCTGGGGAGATTCCTTCTAGCCTACAAGCGGAAAAAGGTTCGGAGGGCGTGAGGGTAGACCAGGGGGGCCCCTCTCCCTTGGATTTCTGTAACCCTGAAAATCATTCCCCACTGGAAGCTACTGTGCCTCTGAGCATACCCAGACTGCAAAATAAAGTACATTATTCCCGACTCCATTTTGAGTGACTCCTGTGTTTCCCCCCCCCTAATCCCCCTCACCACAAAGAATACTCATCCCTGGGGTAGAAAACTGAAAATTGTGAACCGTTGCGTCAATCCCAAAACATTATTTATTCCTCCTGAAACCGGAAGATGTGTTCGCAGGAGTAAGGGTTGGCTAATCAGCGCCCCTCTCCTGGGTTTCGACCACCCAGAAACTCATTCTGCACTAACAACTGCTGTGCCACTGAGCATAGGCAGAGTGTAAAACAGAACACCTTCTTCCCGACTCCGTTTTGAGTTTCAGTGTTCCTACCCCCGTCCTGTGTCCCCCCACCCCTGCAAAGTACTACTTCGAATAGAGGACTGACAGTTGTGCATCGTTGCATCGAACCCCTGAAATCAATTACTAATTCCAGTTGTGGTGGAAGTGTTCGCAGGCCTTAGGGGGGAACAGGGAGCACCCCTCCTTTTGATTTATGTCGCCCTTAAACACTTTCTCCGATGACAGCTTCTGAGCCTCTGGGCATGGCCAGAGTGTAAAACAAAAAACCTTCTTCCCGACTCCGTTTTGAGTTTCAGTGTTCCTACCCCCGTCCTGTGTCCCCCCACCCCTGCAAAGTACTACTTCGAATAGAGGACTGACAGTTGTGCATCGTTGCATCGAACCCCTGAAATCAATTACTAATTCCAGTTGCGGTGGAAGTGTTCGCAGGCCCTAGGGGGGAACAGGGAGCACCCCTCCTTTTGATTTGTCGCCCTTAAACACTTTCTCCGATGACAGCTTCTGAGCCTCTGGGCATGGCCAGAGTGTAAAACAAAAAACCTTCTTCCCGACTCCATTTTGAGTGACCGCAGTGCTTCCTCCCCCCTAAATCCCCCACAACACACAGAACACTCCTCCTACGAAACCGTCTTCCCGGCTCCAGATTGACTAACTTCTGTGATTCCCACCACCCTTACTCCCCCACACAACACAGACTGGTCCTCCCGTGAAAAAACAATGACAGTTGTGGAATGTGTTCGCAGGCGTTAGGGTGGTCGAAACGGCAGCGCCCCTAGCTTTGGTTTCGACCACCCAGAAAATACATCTTTGGATGTAATCTGCTGTGTCTCTAAACACCAGACCATCTTCCCTAATACATATTCTGTGATTGCAGGACCAGACGTACCGTCTGAGGGTTATATGCGAAAGAATCCGTTGTGTCCCCCCCCCACAAAAAGTAAAACGCATAATAGATGATTTTAGGTGCAGGTTTGCATTTTACACACGAGACTGCCACGATGTAACCCCCCTTCTGATATGAGCAAAATCTGCCCCCCCCCGTACAGTAACAATATTCTATGAATATGGGAATGAATAAACTACTGGAGTCCTTAAGCCTGTATTTTCAAAAGTCTTCTCAAAGCCAGAACGCACCACAGGTATTCAGAGGGGAACTACCCTCTGCATTGCAACGGGTTCCCAGGAGAAAACTTTTTGTCCCAGAAGTTATGGAACGCCACAGGAGGTGCAAAAGGTTTGCTATGTGCTTCCAAGAAACGTCTTTAAAAATCCTTCTGAGAGCTTAAATACACTCACAACTTGCTGGACCCCTGTCTTGCAAGTGGTACGTTCCCCTCCTGTTGCTAAGGGTCAGCAGCACTGCGTGAACTTCTGACCCCTTGATAGCCATCGGATCTGCCGGAGTAGGCAGGTGTTGGACTTCATGGAGCCAGTCCATCTTCAGCTCCACCCATTCACCTTCCAACACAATGGCCCCATTAGAACTGCAGGGCTAGGAAAATGTTTCCATTGCAAACCTTCAATAACACCAACATATTTGTTGGAGGGGCCTTGGACGCCTCCGAATGAAGATATCATTTGCTACTAATTATAAGTATTGTTCTTAAAATAAATGAAACAAAGAATTGCATTGAAAAGACTGTATTTATTCCTTGCAAACCATCAAATGCACGTTAGATACAGAGTTTTTGTACAGTGGTTCCCCAGAAATACACTGCAGCACTGAGTATGATACCATGGCCAACAGACTCAAAGGCTCCAGGCCCCTGAACGGCATTTTGACCCCTCCTCCTATTGGTTGAAATTAGTTTCATTTTCCACAGGACTGCTCAGAGACAGGGCTCTAGAAGTTATAAAAACCCAGTAGCACCTTTTGGATAGGTGTGGAGAGGTAGTGCTGAGAGGCTTGTCTTGAGGATTGGTTTGTTGTTAGGGTTTTGGATAAGGATTTGAATATCTTTTGAGGAAGATGGAACGTGGTGGTAGAGGCAGATACTGGACGGAAGCAGAGGTCACTGCTCTTTTGGACATATTGATTCAACACAGGCTTGGTCCTGTGTTGTTTCATATGCAACCAAGGAGAAATGAACCTGCCTTTAGGCTTGCATCCCGTGAGCTAGCCAGAATGAATTACGAGAGGACCTCAACGCAAATAAGGTCAAAATTTAAAATTCTTAGGCAGAACTTTAATAGGTGCTTGTACTACTTTGGGGAGCACGCAGAAGAAAGACACCAAGCTGCTTACTGGAACCAGTTGCTCCAATTATGGATTATGGCGGACTGCCCACACCCTGCTCATCTTTTTCCTGCGGGTAAGTATACTCTGGAAATGTTATTAAAAATAGTAGATAGTAAAATGGGCTGCGATGTGAACTGCACATCTGCAGCCTAGAAGGGCCCTGGCAATGTCACTCTTAGGTCTGCTTTAAGGATGTGGGCTGAAAAGACTGATTCGCACAGAAAGGAGGGCCTGCCACGAAGTCATGCTTTTGAATAATGTCAACCCCTTCAACATTTCTTGTTTTTGCCAACAGGGGCAGGCCCTGCAAGGCGTGTAGGTCAGAGGAGGGGACAACCACGTCAGCAGCAGGAGCCTGAACAACGTGGGGACCAGGAGGCACAGCCTAGGGAGGACCAACAGCATGACATTGAAGGGGGGGAAGCCCAAAATGATCCCCAGGCCGAGGAAGGAGGAGAAGGTGAGGAGCAATGGGAGTTCTTTGAGTAAACTTTTAAGAAATATTTGTTTATAAACATCACTGCTAGGAACAATGCCAAATTTAAATTCCCTCTCCATTTCAATAGAAAATGTACCAGAACAACCTTTGGACATTATGAGGGAAGCAGTGCCCAGAGGGGAGATGGAACAATGGATTGCTATTTTGCAGGAGGTTGTTGCCAGAGGTATACTTTTATACTACTTAACATCATCAACACCAAATGCATTGTCCTTTGGTAGTACACAACTATGCCCTTAATTTCGGTTTTAGCAATGCATTACTGACACTATCATGTACATCTAATCAAAAAGAAAATGTTGTAGTCATTCCCTGGAACTACAATCAATTTGAAAAACTGCCTGACCCACAATAACCATCTTGAACTCCATGAGTAATTAATGTTGCCTTTGCTTATTTGCAGTTGGGGTACTAGAACAACATGTACTTCCTGCTGAAGGGGTGCGTCCACCACAGAGAAGGAGGAGGAGGAGGAGATAAGCATTTCTGGTGAACTACCGATTGTGCTGCAGTTCTGCAGCGTTCCATTTTTTTTCTTTTATAAGGAAAATTTCCCAGTAGTTATAGTTAAGATTTTTTGCACTGGGTGTGAATCTGCATTGCAGAACTAAAACATTTACTTGTTTTGCTCAATGAGCAACTTAGGTATGTTTGAACTAATGTATATATATATATATATATATATATATGTTTTCGTAGATTTTCACGGGTATAGGTATGCATGTTAGAGTGGATTCGGGTTTCTTCCCGTGTAGAAATCTGGTTGTTTTGGCGACGTTTCGACGAGGTCTCACTCGTCATCTTCAGGCTGGTGTTCTGGCTTCTTTCTTCTTGAAGCAAAGCGTGATCTCAGTTGAAGTCCTTCTATAAATACTGCTGGGGGGTGTGGTTTGCTTGCTCTGTTGCTGATTGTAGGTTCGTTTGTTCTTTTGTGATCTGCTGTGTGGCTGAGGCGATCGTTAAGGGCTTAACTGCTGGTGGGTTAGATGGCTGTTTAGAGACATCATGTGTGGGTGAGGTGCTGGATGTGTGTCTATTAGCCTTTTGTTTCTTAACGACCTTGGTGATGGGTGTTCTGGCAGCATCCTGGGCTTTGGTGGAGTGGGGTCCTGTGTCTTGTGAATTCATTTTGGTCTGGCTGCGTGTCTGTGGTCTCCCAATGTTTTTTTTGGCGTGTGTAAGTGTGTTCCATGTGGTGGCTGGAGTGGGGAGTAGCGGTAGATGGTGCAGTCGTGGTTTTGTTATTGGATGGTGGTTTCGTTTCATCTGTGGGAAGGGTCTGGGTTTGTGTTTGGTGTGGATGGAAGGTGGTGGCATCTTGTGTCCTTTTGGACCTGGTGTCAGTCTTTGTGACAGAGGCTCGTCTGTTGACCAGGGCTAGTTTCCAGATGTCAGGCAAGCGGGAGGTGTCATCACGTTTATTCATGTTGTTTGGGTGTTTCTCTATTTCAATGGCTTCCATGATTATTCGACTGTTGAAGTGTTCAGTTTTGGAGATGAGTTTGGTTCTTTTAAAATCAATTTCATGACCTGTTGTTTTTATGTGCTGGAAGAGAGAGGAAGATTTTTCTTCTTTTTTGACTGCGTTCTTGTGTTCTGCGATGCGTGCGCTTATTCTCCTGTTTGTCTGTCCGATGTATGTGGCTGGGCAGACTTTGCATGGTATTTCGTAGACTCCTTGGTTTTCTAGCTCAATCTTGTCTTTGGGGTTTCTTAAAATGTTGGCTATTTTTTGTTCGGTGCAAAAGGCTGTCTTGATATTGTGTTTGTGGAGAATTTTGCTGATTTTGTCTGTGGTGCCTTTGATGTAAGGGAGGAGGGCAGTGCCGTTGTTCTCTTCTGTTTCTTGGTTCTTGGGGGGGTGTTTCTTTTTGGATTAGTTTGGTGATGGTGTTTTTTTGGAATCCGTTCGCAATTAAAGCATTCGAGAGAGTGTGTAATTCAGTTTTTAGGTGGTCTTTGTCAGCGAGGCGTTTGGTTCTGGAGATGAGGGTTTTTGCTACGGAGTTGATCTGTGCAGGGTGGTGGTGTGATTGTGCATTTAAGTAGCGGTTTGTATGTGTTTTTTCCTGGTAGATGGTATGTCCTAAGGAGCCGTCAGGTTTTTTGTAGATTAGGACGTCCAGGAAGGGAAGTTGGTTGTTGGTTTCTATTTCCATAGTGAATTGTATTTTGGGGTGTAGGCTGTTGAGATGTGTGAGGAAGTTGTTCAGTTTGTCTTTCCCGTGTGGCCAGATAACAAAGGTGTCGTCAACATATCTGAGCCAGAGTTTGGGTTTATGTTCGGACTTCTGTAACGCGTTGGTTTCAAAGTGTTCCATATATAGGTTTGCGATGACCGGTGAGAGGGGTGATCCCATGGGTGCTCCTTCTATCTGTTTGTATCTTTGTCCATTGTGGATGAAGTATGTGTTGGTTAGGCAGTGGTTGGTCAGATCTAGGATGTGCTTGGGGGGGTTGTATTTGTTGTGGATAGCTGTCAAGGCTTCTTGAATGGGCACTTGTGTGAAGAGCGAAACAACATCGAAGCTCACGAGTAGGTCATTGGGTTGTAGGTCTTGTTTCTTTATAATTTCTATGAAGTGGAACGAGTTTTGTACGTATGAAGAGATGGGTTCTGCATAGGGCTGGAGTTGTTTGGCAAGAAGTTTGGCGAGGTTTTGTAGGGGTGAGCCTATGGAGCTGACTATGGGTCTGAGAGGTGTTCCTTCTTTGTGAATCTTGGGGAGGCCGTAGAGCTTGGGGCATCTGGATGATTTCTCTCTGGGGATGATGCTTGGCTTGATTTCTTCACTTAAGGGTGAGGCTTTTATTTTGGCTTTGGTGGTTTTTTCCAGGTAGGTGGTGGGGTCTGTGTTCAAAGGTATGTAAGCAGGGTCTTGTAGTAGGTTGGATAGTTTGGCTTGGTAGTCAGATGTGTTCATCACCACTGTGGCATTGCCTTTGTCTGCTGGGAGAATGATTATGTTGTTGTCTTTCCTCAGGTTGGTGAGGGCTTTTTGTTCTTCTTTGTGTAAATTGCTTCTGGGTGGTTTGCTGGAGCAGAGGATCTTGGTGACTTCGAGTCTGATTTTGTTGGCTTCATCTGGGTTGATTTTGGTTAGGCTGGCTTCCACTCCGCATATGATGTTTTCAGTGGGGATGTGTCTGGGGGCGACTGCAAAGTTGAATCCTTTGGACAGGACTTTGGTCTCTGCGATGGTGAGTGTCCTGTCTGATATGTTGTGAACTGTTTGTTTCATGGGCTGCTGTGGGGGGTTGGGCTTCTGGCGTTTTTCCAGTTTGTGGAGTTTGTTGGTGTGTATGTCTGTCTTGTGGGAGGTCTCTGTTTCAGCTCTCCAGGCGGCGAGTTGCTTGGATTTGTTCCAGAGTGTTGGGTGGATTTTGTTGCTGAGTTTGAGGTGGAGAGTGAGTAGGTCTCTGTTGGTTTGATCTAGTAGGTATCTTTTCTTGTGTAGTTCGTTTCTGATTAGGGCTAGTTCTGTTCTTTTCAGGATCCTTTCGCTGGATGGGGTTTTTGAGTGGAATTTCAGTTGGAAGCTAGTGGGGATCACATTTTTATCTCGGCAGTTGCGTAGGAATGCAATGTCACATAAGATGGTGGCTCTTCGGACTTCTAGTTTCTCGTAGGTTCTGGTCAGCTGGAAGGTTTCCTCCCCGTAGAGGTCGGATATTTGTTTTCGTAGATTTTCACGGGTGTAGGTATGCATGTTAGGGTGGATTCGGGTTTCTTCCCGTGTAGAAATCTGGTTGTTTTGGCGACGTTTCGACGAGGTCTCACTCGTCATCTTCAGGCTGGTGTTCTGGCTTCTTTCTTCTTGAAGCAAAGCGTGATCTCAGTTGAAGTCCTTCTATAAATACTGCTGGGGGGTGTGTGGTTTGCTTGCTCTGTTGCTGATTGTAGGTTCGTTTGTTCTTTTGTGATCTGCTGTGTGGCTGAGGCGATCGTTAAGGGCTTAACTGCTGGTGGGTTAGATGGCTGTTTAGAGACATCCTGTGTGGGTGAGGTGCTGGATGTGTGTCTATTAGCCTTTTGTTTCTTAACGACCTTGGTGATGGGTGTTCTGGCAGCATCCTGGGCTTTGGTGGAGTGGGGTCCTGTGTCTTGTGAATTCATTTTGGTCTGGCTGCGTGTCTGTGGTCTCCCAATGTTTTTTTGGCGTGTGTAAGTGTGTTCCATGTGGTGGCTGGAGTGGGGAGTAGCGGTAGATGGTGCAGTCGTGGTTTTGTTATTGGATGGTGGTTTCGTTTCATCTGTGGGAAGGGTCTGGGTTTGTGTTTGGTGTGGATGGAAGGTGGTGGCATCTTGTGTCCTTTTGGACCTGGTGTCAGTCTTTGTGACAGAGGCTCGTCTGTTGACCAGGGCTAGTTTCCAGATGTCAGGCAAGCGGGAGGTGTCATCACGTTTATTCATGTTGTTTGGGTGTTTCTCTATTTCAATGGCTTCCATGATTATTCGACTGTTGAAGTGTTCAGTTTTGGAGATGAGTTTGGTTCTTTTAAAATCAATTTCATGACCTGTTGTTTTTATGTGCTGGAAGAGAGAGGAAGATTTTTCTTCTTTTTTGACTGCGTTCTTGTGTTCTGCGATGCGTGCGCTTATTCTCCTGTTTGTCTGTCCGATGTATGTGGCTGGGCAGACTTTGCATGGTATTTCGTAGACTCCTTGGTTTTCTAGCTCAATCTTGTCTTTGGGGTTTCTTAAAATGTTGGCTATTTTTTGTTCGGTGCAAAAGGCTGTCTTGATATTGTGTTTGTGGAGAATTTTGCTGATTTTGTCTGTGGTGCCTTTGATGTAAGGGAGGAGGGCAGTGCCGTTGTTCTCTTCTGTTTCTTGGTTCTTGGGGGGTGTTTCTTTTTGGATTAGTTTGGTGATGGTGTTTTTTTGGAATCCGTTCGCAATTAAAGCATTCGAGAGAGTGTGTAATTCATTTTTTAGGTGGTCTTTGTCAGCGAGGCGTTTGGTTCTGGAGATGAGGGTTTTTGCTACGGAGTTGATCTGTGCAGGGTGGTGGTGTGATTGTGCATTTAAGTAGCGGTTTGTATGTGTTTTTTTCTGGTAGATGGTATGTCCTAAGGAGCCGTCAGGTTTTTTGTAGATTAGGATGTCCAGGAAGGGAAGTTGGTTGTTGGTTTCTATTTCCATAGTGAATTGTATTTTGGGGTGTAGGCTGTTGAGATGTGTGAGGAAGTTGTTCAGTTTGTCTTTCCCGTGTGGCCAGATAACAAAGGTGTCGTCAACATATCTGAGCCAGAGTTTGGGTTTATGTTCGGACTTCTGTAACGCGTTGGTTTCAAAGTGTTCCATATATAGGTTTGCGATGACCGGTGAGAGGGGTGATCCCATGGGTGCTCCTTCTATCTGTTTGTATCTTTGTCCATTGTGGATGAAGTATGTGTTGGTTAGGCAGTGGTTGGTCAGATCTAGGATGTGCTTGGGGGGGTTGTATTTGTTGTGGATAGCTGTCAAGGCTTCTTGAATGGGCACTTGTGTGAAGAGCGAAACAACATCGAAGCTCACGAGTAGGTCATTGGGTTGTAGGTCTTGTTTCTTTATAATTTCTATGAAGTGGAACGAGTTTTGTACGTATGAAGAGATGGGTTCTGCATAGGGCTGGAGTTGTTTGGCAAGAAGTTTGGCGAGGTTTTGTAGGGGTGAGCCTATGGAGCTGACTATGGGTCTGAGAGGTGTTCCTTCTTTGTGAATCTTGGGGAGGCCGTAGAGCTTGGGGCATCTGGATGATTTCTCTCTGGGGATGATGCTTGGCTTGATTTCTTCACTTAAGGGTGAGGCTTTTATTTTGGCTTTGGTGGTTTTTTCCAGGTAGGTGGTGGGGTCTGTGTTCAAAGGTATGTAAGCAGGGTCTTGTAGTAGGTTGGATAGTTTGGCTTGGTAGTCAGATGTGTTCATCACCACTGTGGCATTGCCTTTGTCTGCTGGGAGAATGATTATGTTGTTGTCTTTCCTCAGGTTGGTGAGGGCTTTTTGTTCTTCTTTGTGTAAATTGCTTCTGGGTGGTTTGCTGGAGCAGAGGATATTGGTGACTTCGAGTCTGATTTTGTTGGCTTCATCTGGGTTGATTTTGGTTAGGCTGGCTTCCACTCCGCATATGATGTTTTCAGTGGGGATGTGTCTGGGGGCGACTGCAAAGTTGAATCCTTTGGACAGGACTTTGGTCTCTGCGATGGTGAGTGTCCTGTCTGATATGTTGTGAACTGTTTGTTTCATGGGCTGCTGTGGGGGGTTGGGCTTCTGGCGTTTTTCCAGTTTGTGGAGTTTGTTGGTGTGTATGTCTGTCTTGTGGGAGGTCTCTGTTTCAGCTCTCCAGGCGGCGAGTTGCTTGGATTTGTTCCAGAGTGTTGGGTGGATTTTGTTGCTGAGTTTGAGGTGGAGAGTGAGTAGGTCTCTGTTGGTTTGATCTAGTAGGTATCTTTTCTTGTGTAGTTCGTTTCTGATTAGGGCTAGTTCTGTTCTTTTCAGGATCCTTTCGCTGGATGGGGTTTTTGAGTGGAATTTCAGTTGGAAGCTAGTGGGGATCACATTTTTATCTCGGCAGTTGCGTAGGAATGCAATGTCACATAAGATGGTGGCTCTTCGGACTTCTAGTTTCTCGTAGGTTCTGGTCAGCTGGAAGGTTTCCTCCCCGTAGAGGTCGGATATTTGTTTTCGTAGATTTTCACGGGTGTAGGTATGCATGTTAGGGTGGATTCGGGTTTCTTCCCGTGTAGAAATCTGGTTGTTTTGGCGACGTTTCGACGAGGTCTCACTCGTCATCTTCAGGCTGGTGTTCTGGCTTCTTTCTTCTTGAAGCAAAGCGTGATCTCAGTTGAAGTCCTTCTATAAATACTGCTGGGGGGTGTGTGGTTTGCTTGCTCTGTTGCTGATTGTAGGTTCGTTTGTTCTTTTGTGATCTGCTGTGTGGCTGAGGCGATCGTTAAGGGCTTAACTGCTGGTGGGTTAGATGGCTGTTTAGAGACATCCTGTGTGGGTGAGGTGCTGGATGTGTGTCTATTAGCCTTTTGTTTCTTAACGACCTTGGTGATGGGTGTTCTGGCAGCATCCTGGGCTTTGGTGGAGTGGGGTCCTGTGTCTTGTGAATTCATTTTGGTCTGGCTGCGTGTCTGTGGTCTCCCAATGTTTTTTTGGCGTGTGTAAGTGTGTTCCCATGTGGTGGCTGGAGTGGGGAGTAGCGGTAGATGGGTGCAGTCGTGGTTTTGTTATTGGATGGTGGTTTCGTTTCATCTGTGGGAAGGGTCTGGGTTTGTGTTTGGTGTGGATGGAAGGTGGTGGCATCTTGTGTCCTTTTGGACCTGGTGTCAGTCTTTGTGACAGAGGCTCGTCTGTTGACCAGGGCTAGTTTCCAGATGTCAGGCAAGCGGGAGGTGTCATCACGTTTATTCATGTTGTTTGGGTGTTTCTCTATTTCAATGGCTTCCATGATTATTCGACTGTTGAAGTGTTCAGTTTTGGAGATGAGTTTGGTTCTTTTAAAATCAATTTCATGACCTGTTGTTTTTATGTGCTGGAAGAGAGAGGAAGATTTTTCTTCTTTTTTGACTGCGTTCTTGTGTTCTGCGATGCGTGCGCTTATTCTCCTGTTTGTCTGTCCGATGTATGTGGCTGGGCAGACTTTGCATGGTATTTCGTAGACTCCTTGGTTTTCTAGCTCAATCTTGTCTTTGGGGTTTCTTAAAATGTTGGCTATTTTTTGTTCGGTGCAAAAGGCTGTCTTGATATTGTGTTTGTGGAGAATTTTGCTGATTTTGTCTGTGGTGCCTTTGATGTAAGGGAGGAGGGCAGTGCCGTTGTTCTCTTCTGTTTCTTGGTTCTTGGGGGGTGTTTCTTTTTGGATTAGTTTGGTGATGGTGTTTTTTTGGAATCCGTTCGCAATTAAAGCATTCGAGAGAGTGTGTAATTCAGTTTTTAGGTGGTCTTTGTCAGCGAGGCGTTTGGTTCTGGAGATGAGGGTTTTTGCTACGGAGTTGATCTGTGCAGGGTGGTGGTGTGATTGTGCATTTAAGTAGCGGTTTGTATGTGTTTTTTCCTGGTAGATGGTATGTCCTAAGGAGCCGTCAGGTTTTTTGTAGATTAGGACGTCCAGGAAGGGAAGTTGGTTGTTGGTTTCTATTTCCATAGTGAATTGTATTTTGGGGTGTAGGCTGTTGAGATGTGTGAGGAAGTTGTTCAGTTTGTCTTTCCCGTGTGGCCAGATAACAAAGGTGTCGTCAACATATCTGAGCCAGAGTTTGGGTTTATGTTCGGACTTCTGTAACGCGTTGGTTTCAAAGTGTTCCATATATAGGTTTGCGATGACCGGTGAGAGGGGTGATCCCATGGGTGCTCCTTCTATCTGTTTGTATCTTTGTCCATTGTGGATGAAGTATGTGTTGGTTAGGCAGTGGTTGGTCAGATCTAGGATGTGCTTGGGGGGGTTGTATTTGTTGTGGATAGCTGTCAAGGCTTCTTGAATGGGCACTTGTGTGAAGAGCGAAACAACATCGAAGCTCACGAGTAGGTCATTGGGTTGTAGGTCTTGTTTCTTTATAATTTCTATGAAGTGGAACGAGTTTTGTACGTATGAAGAGATGGATTCTGCATAGGGCTGGAGTTGTTTGGCAAGAAGTTTGGCGAGGTTTTGTAGGGGTGAGCCTATGGAGCTGACTATGGGTCTGAGAGGTGTTCCTTCTTTGTGAATCTTGGGGAGGCCGTAGAGCTTGGGGCATCTGGATGATTTCTCTCTGGGGATGATGCTTGGCTTGATTTCTTCACTTAAGGGTGAGGCTTTTATTTTGGCTTTGGTGGTTTTTTCCAGGTAGGTGGTGGGGTCTGTGTTCAAAGGTATGTAAGCAGGGTCTTGTAGTAGGTTGGATAGTTTGGCTTGGTAGTCAGATGTGTTCATCACCACTGTGGCATTGCCTTTGTCTGCTGGGAGAATGATTATGTTGTTGTCTTTCCTCAGGTTGGTGAGGGCTTTTTGTTCTTCTTTGTGTAAATTGCTTCTGGGTGGTTTGCTGGAGCAGAGGATCTTGGTGACTTCGAGTCTGATTTTGTTGGCTTCATCTGGGTTGATTTTGGTTAGGCTGGCTTCCACTCCGCATATGATGTTTTCAGTGGGGATGTGTCTGGGGGCGACTGCAAAGTTGAATCCTTTGGACAGGACTTTGGTCTCTGCGATGGTGAGTGTCCTGTCTGCGATGGTGAGTGTCCTGCGATGGTGAGTGTCCTGTCAACAGACGAGCCTCTGTCACAAAGACTGACACCAGGTCCAAAAGGACACAAGATGCCACCACCTTCCATCCACACCAAACACAAACCCAGACCCTTCCCACAGATGAAACGAAACCACCATCCAATAACAAAACCACGACTGCACCATCTACCGCTACTCCCCACTCCAGCCACCACATGGAGCACACTTACACACGCCAAAAAAACATTGGGAGACCACAGACACGCAGCCAGACCAAAATGAATTCACAAGACACAGGACCCCACTCCACCAAAGCCCAGGATGCTGCCAGAACACCCATCACCAAGGTCGTTAAGAAACAAAAGGCTAATAGACACACATCCAGCACCTCACCCACACAGGATGTCTCTAAACAGCCATCTAACCCACCAGCAGTTAAGCCCTTAACGATCGCCTCAGCCACACAGCAGATCACAAAAGAACAAACGAACCTACAATCAGCAACAGAGCAAGCAAACCACACACACCCCAGCAGTATTTATAGAAGGACTTCAACTGAGATCACGCTTTGCTTCAAGAAGAAAGAAGCCAGAACACCAGCCTGAAGATGACGAGTGAGACCTCGTCGAAACGTCGCCAAAACAACCAGATTTCTACACGGGAAGAAACCCGAATCCACCCTAACATGCATACCTACACCCGTGAAAATCTACGAATATATATATATATATATATATATATATATATATATATTGTAAATTGGGTTTTTCTAAGACCTTATCCCTGCTTTCAAAATCTAAGAGTTATTAGATAACTGGGAATGGGTTGCTTTATATTAGAGTTCAACAGCAGAGAGAGGTTTCCATCTGAGTTGAACAAACTGTTATATGTAATGCTCAATGAGCTGTTTTACTTTTGAACGAAAGGTTGTACCCCTGTTATTAAAAAGGGGCATTATAAAACCTTGCTGTAACTGATTTACAAAAACTGCTCTTAAAGAACTCATCTTTGATTTTTATACATTTAAATTACTTGCCAGTCACTAAAAGTTCTTTGCTGGGCTAAAACTCTTATATGTAAAGCTTAATGAGCTAAGAATTTTTTTTTTAAATTGTGTGGTTCATGTTACTGAAAAGGATCACTTTTAAAAAACCAAATTACTGTACTGCTGACATTACTCACAGTAACAACTAATGCCTGCAGCCTATATGCTTCTGATATTAGTAACCAATATTTTTACTTGGATTTGCACTTTATCTTTAGAAAAAATTACTGTGAAGGCTCAAAAGTATGCTAACATTTTTGTTTGGGTGGCGTTGTGATCGAAACTGTGTAACTTTCATTTTGCACTAAAATCCTATTGGGATTAAAAATGTCTCCACTTAAAAGTTTTGTTGAGAACAGTACAACAAGTATTACCCTGGCATGGCTTACTTCCTATTTGCATGAAAAATTTTAGAGGATAAAAATTGTTTGTTCTTTGAATTTTTGTAAAGAAAAACATAACAACTACAACCCAGTCATGTGTAACTTTCTGTTTGCAATAAAATCTTATGAGGATAAAACATATAAATTTTTGAAAGTGTTGTTAAGAACAATAAAACCACTTTAACCATGATATGTATGTCCCCCTCGACTCTTTGTGTGCAACCTTAATGTGCTTGGTGTTATACAAATAATGGTGCAACTCCTTGATAGTATTTTAAACATAAAAGTGTAACAAAGGTTAGAATTGGAGTGCATATTTAGTGTACTTGGTGATATACGAATAAAGGTGCATGTAGTTAATATTACTTAAACAACAACAGTGTATCAACGGTTAGAAATGGTGTGCAGTGAGGTATCAAGGCAAAAACAATAGAGGCTTTACCAGACAGCAACCTATGGGGAAAATATTTTCTTTTTCATTCTTTTCCTTTTTTGTGGGGTTCTCAAAAATGATTGAGAATCATCTAGTGAATCCTCATTTTTCACAATTAGGTAAGGCGAACGTTCATACTCATTTTGGCCCAAGACAACATGCCCTGTGCTTTTAGGTTTCTGCTTTGCTGGCATCCTAACTGGCCCTTTGGCAGTCCTGCCAGCATTCTGAGTAAGCAAACGCCCAGTACCGTGGCGCAGATTTCCCTTTACAGTGCTGCGTCCACTAAGTAGTGATACTGATCCCTCATCATCACTGTCTTCCTCACAACTATTACCTGTATCAACAGGGTTACTGATATCTCCTTCCGAGTCGCTAATCCCCTCAATGGGAACAAGAGAGTTGCCCCTGGACTTAGACAAACAAGAGGCTTGTGTACTGGTTTCCACGTTGTGTGTCTTGATATCCGCTTTCCCAACTGTACCAGCTGTAGGAGTTTCAGTGAGATAATCTGTAAGCCTCTGGAGGCATGTGTTTGCTACTCTAAGGCTGTTAATTATCTCCTTCTGAAACAATATGTCCTCCTCGTCCCTCTTATCCATTTTAACCTCCTTGCGTTGGTCAGATTCCTTTACCCACTCCACAAATCCAGACAAGGTGTGATCGAGCCTCGCAGCCGCAGTAGTTCTCTGTTTCCGTTTCCAGATTAAGGCCAGTCTCGTAGCAGGATCAAGAGTTGCCTCGTAGTTTGTTGTTTCAAACGCTCCTAAAGTAGTGATACAGAACAAGAACATGTATTGATGCAGTTGTAAGAGTGTGTGTGTGGAGAGCAAGGCGCAGAGCCAACGCTATGTTAGTCTACGGAACTCCTTGCCACACACAGGGGTGATGGGGTCAGACCAGGATGCCTTCTATAGGCATGCTTTGTCTGGAGAACAAACGACTGGGGGGGGGAATGTTTTATACATACATCAAGATGCAGGGTCTGAGTAAGGTAGATAGAGGGAGGCGCATCTACCTCCAACAAAACTCCAGAGCTACGGGGGCATACACTCAAATTGAGGGGTGATAGTAATGGAACTGATAAAATAAATAGTTTTTACACTCAGAGAAATGTTAGTCTACGGAACTCCCTGTCACACACAGTGGTGATGGGATCAGACCAGGATGGCTTCTATAGGCATGTTCAGTATGGAAAACAAACGATTTAGGGGGGGACTGTTTTATACATAAATCAAGATGCAGGGTATGAGTAAGGTAGATAGAGGGAGGCGCTTCTACCTCCCACAAAACTCCAGAACTAGGGGGCATACACTCAAATTGAGGAGTGATAGTAATAGAGCTGAGTAAATAAGTATTTTTTACACCCAGGTCAATGTTAGTCTATGGAACTTCCTGCCACACACAGGGGTGATGGGATCAGACCAGGATGCCTTCTATAGGCATGTTCAGTATGGAAAACAAACAATTTAGGGGGGGAATGTTTTATACATAAATCAAGATGCAGGGTATGAGTAAGGTAGATAGAGGGAGGCGCTTCTCCCTCCCACAAAACTCCAGAACTAGGGGGCATACACTCAAATTGAGGAGTGATAGTAATAGAGCTGAGAAAATAAGTAGTTCTTACACCCAGGTCAATGTTAGTCTATGGAACTTCCTGCCACACACAGGGGTGATGGGATCAGACCAGGATGCCTTCTATAGGCATGTTCAGTATGGAAAACAAACGATTTAGGGGGGGACTGTTTTATACATAAATCAAGATGCAGGGTATGAGTAAGGTAGATAGAGGGAGGCGCTTCTACCTCCCACAAAACTCCAGAACTAGGGGGCATACACTCAAATTGAGGAGTGATAGTAATAGAGCTGAGAAAATAAGTAGTTTTTACACCCAGGTCAATGTTAGTCTATGGAACTTCCTGCCACACACAGGGGTGATTGGATCAGACCAGGATGCCATCGAAAGGCATGTTCAGTCTGGAGAACAAACGATTGAGGGGGGAAATGTTTGATACATACATCAAGATGCAGGGTCTGAGTAAGGTAGATAGAGGGAGGCGCATCTACCTCCAACAAAACTCCAGAGCTACGGGGGCATACACTCAAATTGAGGGGTGATAGTAATGGAACTGATAAAATAAATAGTTTTTACACTCAGAGAAATGTTAGTCTACGGAACTCCCTGTCACACACAGTGGTGATGGGATCAGACCAGGATGGCTTCTATAGGCATGTTCAGTATGGAAAACAAACGATTTAGGGGGGGACTGTTTTATACATAAATCAAGATGCAGGGTATGAGTAAGGTAGATAGAGGGAGGCGCTTCTACCTCCCACAAAACTCCAGAACTAGGGGGCATACACTCAAATTGAGGAGTGATAGTAATAGAGCTGAGTAAATAAGTATTTTTTACACCCAGGTCAATGTTAGTCTATGGAGCTTCCTGCCACACACAGGGGTGATGGGATCAGACCAGGATGCCTTCTATAGGCATGTTCAGTATTGAAAACAAACGATTTAGGGGGGGACTGTTTTATACATAAATCAAGATGCAGGGTATGAGTAAGGTAGATAGAGGGAGGCGCTTCTCCCTCCCACAAAACTCCAGAACTAGGGGGCATACACTCAAATTGAGGAGTGATAGTAATAGAGCTGAGAAAATAAGTAGTTCTTACACCCAGGTCAATGTTAGTCTATGGAACTTCCTGCCACACACAGGGGTGATGGGATCAGACCAGGATGCCTTCTATAGGCATGTTCAGTATGGAAAACAAACGATTTAGGGGGGGACTGTTTTATACATAAATCAAGATGCAGGGTATGAGTAAGGTAGATAGAGGGAGGCGCTTCTACCTCCCACAAAACTCCAGAACTAGGGGGCATACACTCAAATTGAGGAGTGATAGTAATAGAGCTGAGAAAATAAGTAGTTTTTACACCCAGGTCAATGTTAGTCTATGGAACTTCCTGCCACACACAGGGGTGATTGGATCAGACCAGGATGCCATCGAAAGGCATGTTCAGTCTGGAGAACAAACGATTGAGGGGGGAAATGTTTGATACATACAACAAGATGCAGGGCATGATTAAAATTAAAAAGTTACGTTATGGACCAAACCAAATGGTCCCGTGGTACGCCAATTGTAAAACCAAAAAGAAATAGTGAAAAATTTACTTACTGTGGTTGATGCCCCTTTCTGCAACAGTTGGTGGTGTGCTCTGCGAAGAAGAACACCCAGACGTGGACGGCTCGCATCCATCAGTAGATTGTGTCTCTGGGAAAACCAAATAGTTTTATGATACAAATTACTAGTGGCTGTATAGACTTCCCGTCTATTTTGCTGCCCCAAAATGGTACTGGTTAGCAAACCATAGCTCAGACCATAGCAAGAAAGGAGACGAAAGACCGGTACTCGTTGGTCAAAAACTTTTCCTACCCACAACTGAAGTTTCTGATGGCCCAAAGCTATGGTTATCGTAGTCAGCGTCCTCGAAGAGAATCAACGTTGCGGCATTTTCTCTTACGCCCTGCATTGCCTCCATTGCTATCGGTGGGAAGAGGTGTAAATGAAATAGAATGTGGTGGTTATTCTTCACAACATGGCAGGTTCACAAACTGCAAAATGTAGTCTTTGGCGCTTGTCGACAATGGATTACGAGTTTCCGTTTTATTTTTCATTAGGGAGCATGATTGGTTTTTCTCGCACTTAGTCCCACCCCACTCCATCCCCGGTTTGTGATGTAGGAAAATAGGTAGTGGTCAGTTGAAAGCAGGGGAAACTTGGGTGTTTTATTTAAAGTAAATCTTCCTGTTGTTTTTCCTCCCCACGTAATATTCCCAATTAAATGCGCCCTGAAGGACAGCACCAACAAACGGCACCTAACTGAAAAGTTTACAAATATCAATTAGTTTGAGAACTTTGACGGCAGAATTAGATGTTGCTTTCCCCCCCTCAAAATCCCAAAGGTGTTGCTTCCCCCCCCCCTCAAAATCACAAGTTTTTGGTACAGCCTTTTCATGTTGAAAACGGGCAATCAGTTAGTATTTTACCTAAAAAGAAATTGGTTTTTTTTCTTAAGAGTGTCAGACGACAATCATGTTCGGACTTAAAAATAACTTCCTATTTAACATTTACCTAACAGTTGTTTTTTAAAGTAATTTCCAGCCATCGACGTTTCGATGGTTTCAAATAATTATTAATAGATATAATTTGAAACTATGTGTCCTCAAACGACACACATGTTTTGACTTACAAGTAACCTCCCAGTTCACTGCTACCAAACTGTTGTTTTTTTAAGAAATTTCCAGCCTTCGAAATTTCGATGGTTTCATAGAGTTCTTAATACATTTTTTTTTAAAGTACGTATCCTCAAACGACTTACATGTTTGGACTTATTAATCACATACTAGTTTTCATTTACCAAACTGTTGTTTTCTTAAGTAATTTCCAGCCTTCGAAATTTCGATGGTGTCCTACAGTTATTAATACTTTTTTTTAAACTACGTAGCCTCAAACGACTTACATGTTTGGACTTATTAATCACATCCTAGTTTTATTTACTAAACTGTTTTTTTTTAAGTAATTGCCAACCTTCGACATTTCGATGTTTCCTACAGTTATTAATTGCTATTTTTGAAACAATGTGTTCTCAAACGATATACATGTATTCCCAGGGAATTTATTAGTTCCGGTGTAAAAATAATCCTTTGCCTCGCTGCGGTGAACCGACAGGACGATACATCGATATGGAATGCGGTTTTAACCGGCATGAGGAACTTAAGTTACATTTACGTCAAAGTTATACGAACAAAAGTAACTGTATAATTATTTGAAAATGCTGAGTAACGTAACATCTTGCAGTAAATTAAACTAGTTGTTTTTTGAACTCACCCGTGGCAGCAGAAGACTCACTTTCAGTGGTTCGTAGTGGGTGGATTGATGTGTCGGTGCGGAAAATGTTTGCCATCTCGTCGTACCAAATGAATTTTGACCGACCGGAGCCAGATGTGTTGTTATGAATCACTGCCTGCTTGTAAAGCTTCCGTAGAGATTTTGTTTTTGTCCTGCATTCGGATGCCGAACGAGTAAAACCTAGTTTTCCTAGTTCCGATGAGATCACCTCAAATATCTCAATATTTCTTTTTAGGGAAGATAATGCATATTTTATCTCTGCCTCTCCCCATACCTTAATTAATGCCGAGGTCTCCTCATTGCCCCAAATAACGCCTCTTTTAATTTTGGTTTGAACTGGAGTTCCCTGACTACTTTCAGATGTGTCTTCAGTATCCATTTTCAACTCTCGGAGCTTGAAGTTCTCATGGAATACTGATCAGTAGAAGATGTTCCCAGAAGACTAGCCCGTACATAGACTTCCTGCCTCCCCCCCCCACCCTTGGAGCCTCAATCTGCATATCAAGAGAAAGGTGCTGGCAACCCATGCAAAGGAATGTTGGTCGGTAATGGTGGTACCCCATTATCCTGAGCTGTAAAGCACCTGAGCGAATGTATTCTTTTCACCAAAACACGGTTTTGATAAAATTGAACCAATGTCCCACTCCTGAGAACAGCGGTTACTTATATATTACTTTTATATGTCCGTCCGATGAACTTTGAATTAAGAAGTTTTCGCTCACAGGAAAGTTTTCTCGTTAGGAATTTGGAAGCCTTTAAGATTACTTCCTTTTTATCCCAAACACTACACACTTATCTGCATATCAAGAGAAAGGTGTAGACTAACCAAGAGTCTAATTGTTGGCTTGTAAATGGTAAGGGGCCCCTTCCTCAGTCCTGCGGTGTAACACCGCTTGGAAGCAGTTCTAAATTACAGCATGTTTCTATCACTGTCCCATTTTGTAATCACCATATTTAAATTTCGTAACTAGGAACGCCAGTTTGACTGCCTCTATGAACTTTTACGTTTGAAAAATGAGCTTCATGAGGCACAATCTGCTGCTCTTAATACCATGGCTGTATACCACTGCTGTTAGGTATTGCTACTAGTGGATGAACAGGTTATAGTGATTAGTGTAATTTCTGATTATGATCCTATGTCCACCTGTATCAGCACTTCAGGTATTAACAGCTTGAGAACCAAAGAAGAACTTGCTGTCCCAAGGAGGCCGCTCGAGTATCCATATCTATCTGACTAACCAGTTTGCACTGATCTGTCTCCTAAGGAAAGCAAGTCCTGCTTACAGGCCACTTGCTGCAAAGAGATTTGAGATTTGTTGTCTGTAACAATAGATGTTATCATGCAAGCCTGACTACTTACTTCCTGCTGTGGCACCTCAGCAGGCCCCAACCAGCAAATCATGAGGAAGTTGATGGAAATCAAGAGGCTGTTGTTGTTTTTACAGAGGTTTTATAGTGGTGAAAGGGGATAGTAGATATATTGCTGTAGGCCATGTGGTATATACAGCAGTGACTCATTACTTTAAGGGGTACTTTGTTCGTTAAGGAACACAAGTCTGCATGCCTACATTGCAGTTCTAGGGAGAAGGCTGTTTGCTGAGACAATGAATTTTCTCAGCAGAAGCTTGATTTTCCTGCTAAGTAACCAAGCATCTGCATTGCATCTATACCCAGGATTTTTTGCGGTGACTCCCTTAGGAAGCTTAAAAGATAAAGCTCATGCGGTTAATACTACAGATTGTTCTGTCCTCAACAGGTTGTAAACAATGACAAGTAAAGCCTTGCAAGATTCAGGTTTTTATTGTTACAAGAAGTGATTATAGGTTACAATATGGCACAGCCAAATGAAAAAACCACCAACACTGGCCCAAAAGACCAAATTTCTTTTGTCTCCCTATAAGGTTCTGATCTCCGCAATTTACATTTCAAGTCAAAATGGTAGTAAGTACCGGTCAAGGGAACATGTGGTTGAAGGAATGGTCAACATTTTGCTCCTTGGCTTTGGACCCAACGTGCAATACAAATGCAATCTTGATGTTGACTCATTCAACTCAGAGTAAATTAAAAGAGTTTTTTACTGCAGGGTATCAACACTTGTTAAAATTAGTTATCATACAAGTCACTTTACATGGGTTAGTAAATAGTCAGCAATGGCATTGCGCACAGCTTCAGCCTCTGCGCGGGCAGTTCCAGATCTGTTACAGTCATATGTGTCCGTGCAATCCAGTGAATCAGCCAGGGAACGTTGCTGGTGATCCTCATCAGGAATGTCATGCTTTTCCCGTTCACAAATGTTATGTAAAATCACGGCAGCAGCAACAATTGAGTTAATGTTCTCGATGTGTGCCTCTATTCTGACAGATAAGCGCCTGAATCTTGCCTTCAAACGTCCAAATGCTCTCTCAACGACGCATCGTGAGCGATTAAAAATCTTATTGTAATGACGCTCCCTGTCATTTCTTGGTACAGCGAAAGGCTTCATCAGCCACTTACACAATGGATACGCACCATCCCCTAATATTATTGGTGGAATCGACACCCCTGCATAGGTGAACAATGGGCTGCCAGGTATTAGTGTCCCTTCCTCCATCTTACTGAAGAGAGTAGATGACCTAAAAACATGAGCATCATGGTTCACACCAGAATGTCCTGTCAACATCGGAAAAAAAAAATACCGTCTCCGTCGCAAGCAGCCTGCAGTACAACAGAATGGAAAGACTTCCTATTGAAGTAAGCCGGACCCTGCAATTTAGGCGGGCTGATCGGAATGTGCGTTCCATCAATACATCCTATAGTATGCGGAAATCCGAAGATTTTCATTGATGACGTCATCTGTTGAAATAGGAAACAGAAGAAAGAGTCATTGCCCTACATATGAATAGAAGCATTACAACATTAACGTAGCATAGCTGGAACAGCAGTGCGTGATGTAGCATTGCTGGAACAGCAATACGTTATGCACTTCTCCTCCTGGAATCTGTCCAATGCCCTTCAGAAGGCATCCTGGTCTGATCCCATCACCCCTGTGTGTGGCAGGGAGTTCCATAGACTAACATTGCGCTGGGTGTAAAAATTATTTATTTTACCATTTCTATTACTATCACCACTCAATGTGAGTGGTTGCCCCCTAGTTCTGGAGTTTTGTGGGAGGGAGAAGCGCCTTCCACTATCTCCCTTACTCATGCCCTGCATCTTGTTGTATGTATCAAAGATTTCCCCCCTAAGTCGTTTGTTCTCCAGAGTAAACATGCCTATAGAAGGTAGCCTGGTCTGACCCCATCACCCGTGTGTGTGGCAGGGAGTTCCGTAGACTAACATTGCGCTGGGTGGAAAAAATATTTCTTTTATCAGTCCTATCACTATCACCCCTCAATTTGAGTGTATGCCCCCTAGTTCTGGAGTTTTGTGGGAGGGAGAAGCGCCTCCCTCTATGTACCTTACTCATACCCTGCATCTTGTTGTATGTATCAAACATTTCCCCCCTAAGTCGTTTGTTCTCCAGACTAAACATGACTATAGAAGGCAGCCTGGTCTGACCCCATCACCCGTGTGTGTGGCAGGGAGTTCCGTAGACTAACATTGCGCTGGGTGGAAAAAATATTTCTTTTATCAGTCCTATCACTATCACCCCTCAATTTGAGTGTATGCCCCCTAGTTCTGGAGTTTTGTGGGAGGGAGAAGCGCCTCCCTCTATCTCCCTTACTCATGCCCTGCATCTTGTTGTATGTATCAAACATTTCCCCCCTAAGTCGTTTGTTCTCCAGACTAAACATGACTATAGAAGGCAGCCTGGTCTGACCCCATCACCCGTGTGTGTGGCAGGGAGTTCCGTAGACTAACATTGCGCTGGGTGGAAATATTATAAATCTAATTTGAAGCCCTTTTTTTTAACCCCTCAATTTTAATGCATGCCCCCTTTGTTCTGGTATTTTGTGGAATGGAGAAGCGGTTCCCTGTATGTGCCTTACTCATCATTCCCGTCCTTCTCAGCGTCAACAGCAGAAAACTTGTACTAAAGTTAGAAACGTAATGCAAGATTTAATAGACGAACCCGTATTAAAACACCAACCTTATTGAATTCTGATAGGCGAACCTCTTCCTTGAGAAGGACGTGTTCCATTGCCAGGCACACCTCTATGACAATACTTGCCACAGTAGAACTTCCTTTCTGGAACACCAGAGCGATGGTTCTGTAGCAAGAACGGCTGGCCAAGAAGTACACGCCGATTGCTACTCGTTCTTCGACTGGAACTGCTGACCGCATAACTGTGTCCCTCCGCATCAGAAATGGTCGCAGCTTGTCGGCGACCCCAAAAAGTGTTCTTCTTGTCATTCGGAAGTTTTCCAACCATTGTCTGTCGTCCCACAGCTTAAGAACCGTGTCGTTAAACCACTGAGAACGTCCAGGGTAGCACCAGAATAGTTTCTGTCTAGGCGACGTTCGTACCCATTGAGAAATGACCCTTATCAAAGTGTTGCAACCCACCATAGCTTCCCTAAACAAATGCCTGCGTCTTAGTTGCCGTTTTCTGCTACTGAAGCATAACGTAGCTATACCGTCCATCAACTTACAATAACTGCGCAGCAGTGCAACAAAATATGGGAGGTTCCCATTGAATTTCTTTAGCCGGCACTCAGAACGCGAGGGAGCCATGATAGCTTTGAAATTGATTATGGAGGCGGAAGTTCCTCTGGCACTGCTCTAGGGATTTAGGAAGGGATAACTCGAATGTCCTTGGAGGAGCGATGGGTCATACACAAGAAATGTTGTGTGCTGGTCCACCTAGTGCCCCTGACGGAGAACAGCATTTTTTTCACGCAGCCAATGGACGAATCAATACAAATCGTAACTAGAAAACAAATGTTCATACAATTATTCGGCTCTGCCAAAAATGACAGCCGAGTATCGATGCATCGATACGCCGTGGTTTTTATTTTTATTTTACAAAAAAGACAGCAGAAACCGGACATTTAAAGCAAGCTTCTCAATGCGAAGGGAGCACGTGAGGTACTACTGGATTCGACCCTAAAACCTCGCCCGGTGAGGACACGGAAAGAGGGGTGGGGGCGAATGGAGACCATGTGACTACCACGTGACCGCATTCGAATTCATAGCGAAGGCAATCTCGCTGCGAAGAGAAGTTCTTCGTGAAGTGACGGCCCTTGTGTGAAAGCGTGGGGTTAGTGATTTCAGCAAGTGATTTCAGCTCTGTGACATAGTAGGCTGGAGAGAACTTCTATTGTAACAACTCTTTATTCAGGGAGAGAACAAGGCTGGGGACTGGGGAGAGGGAGCTACATTTATAGGAACGAGGACAGGCTAGGAAAAGATACATTTTGGAGGGAACTATTACCAGCAATCACAAAGCTGCCTTTTGGCGGAAACCAATAGGATTGAGGATCCAAATGCAGCAACTAGAAATAACCAATAGGCCTGTTCCCTTTGGAACAGGAAGGCAGTTACTTCAACATAAGCAATTACAGATAATAGGAATACAGATCAATACACAACACCCCTCCCCCCCCCGGTGGGCACAGCACACATAATCCTTAAGATATTGTGGGGCCCTGCGACTTCTAATTGATCTCCTGACCACGGGTGTTGCAGGGGCTTGAGCAGGCAGTGTCTGTGGTGGAGAGTCTACTGTAATAGCTTTGTCTGACATGGAGGGTGTATTAGACAACTCAGTATCCCTGATCTGTTCCTCGGCACCATGAGGACTTGCAGGAGCAGATTCATTTGCGGAAGCCACTGGTACCTGCATTCCTGGGGCATCTCTGCTCTGGTCTTGCAGCTGTGACTCATTAATGGGGGTAGTGTCACTCTCAGACTGCAATTCGCCCACTCCTGTACCAACTCTACTGAGCGCTCTGCGCCTCAGTTGGTCCACGTGCCTATGCCAGACCCTGCCATCTTCAATGCTCACGTAATAAGAGACTGGCCCAGATGCTCTGGTGATCACCCCTGGCACCCACAGGGGACCCGTGGCATAATTTCTCACCCAGAACAAATCTTCAGGAGCAAAATACCTTGTAGAGTCGCTCTCTGCCTGTGGAGGTGCTCTAGCATTGCGGTTTGGCATTTTGCCTGGGTGGACATAATCCAGCACCGTTACCAGCCTTCTACCTAGGAGCAGCTGGCGACTTGCCCGTAGTAGTACACGGCATTGCATGCTGCAAAAACAACATTCGGGCAATGCGCGTTGACCAATCACCCTCCATCAAGCGTGCAATAGATCCTTTGCCTGTCTGCACCATGCGCTCAGCCTGCCCATTGGAGGCGGGGTGAAAGGGAGCTGATGTGACCCCTCTTATGAAATTATCAGCCAAGAATGCCCTGAATTCTTGGGATACAAAGGCTGCTCCATTGTCTGACACAATGGTCTCGGGCAACCCGTGGGTTGCAAACAGCTGTCTCAACACTTTGATGACTGCAGCTGACGACATGCTGGGAACCATAGCTACCTCTAACCATTTAGAATACGCATCAACGATAACAAAAAAACCTTTCCTTGGAATGGCCCAGCAAAATCTAAGTGCAGCTGGCTCCAGGGAGTCTGGGTCTGCTCCCACCAGTGGACTGGTGCTCTGGCCACTTCTGGGCGCACTTCCTGACATGCCTTGCATGTCCGTACCCATTGTTCAACATCTTGGTCCATCCCAGGCCACCACACATAGCACCGGGCTAGCGACTTCATCCTGACCATTCCCGGATGCCCCATGTGAAGCGTATCCAGAACCCTGTTTCTCAGTGGCGCTGGAATGATCACCCTGTCTCCCCACAGGAGACAGCCCTTATGCAGGGATAGCTCATGTTGCCTTGTTGCGTGTGGTCTAAATTTTTCTTCATGCGGGCCACCTGGCCATCCCCTCCCCACCCAAGTGAGCACATGGGAGAGAGCGGTATCTTTCCTCGTTCTCTCAGCTATTTCAGTGGCCGTTACAGGGGCCCCCGGAAGTGTTTCCACATCATCACTCGTTCTGCTGGGGCAGGATCTGCATCGCTCACACCAGGAAGGGGCAAGCGACTTAGTGCATCAGCGTGGCACAATCTTTTCCCTGGAACATGGGTCAGGGTGTACTGGAACCCATTCAGGAATATAGACCATCGCAACATTCTGGGGGAGAGAATCTGCGGCGTCTGGTTGTTTGGGTTGAACAATCCTAACAATGGCTTGTGGTCGGTTTCAAGGAAGAAGTGGCGACCATATAAATAGTCATGGAATTTTTTAATCCCTGCCACTATTGCCAGTGCTTCTTTGTCAATTTGTGCGTAGTTGCGCTCCGTTGGTGACAACGTACGAGAATACAATGAGATGGGCTTTTCCGACCCATCTGCTTCCCTATGGCTCAGCACAGCTCCCAGCCCATACTGAGAGGCATCACATGCCAGGACAAGAGGTTTCGACTCGTCATAATGAGCAAGGACGCTCCTGCTAGTCAGCATGCCCCGTAAGGTGTCAAAAGCCTTCTGCTGAGCCTGAGCCCAATGCCACACACACTTTTTTTGCAAATAGTCTATGCAACGGTTCCGCTATTGAAGCTTTCTGAGGTAGGAATGAATGATAAAAGTTAATAAGTCCCAGGAATGACTGTAACTCCGTCTTGTTCTATGGGCGTGGAGCCTCAGTAATGGCTTTAATTTTAGAGTCAGTGGGGTGGATGCCTGTTGCATCAATTTTAGACCCCAAGAAATCCACAGATGGTACCCCAAAACTGCATTTTTCCTTTTTAAGCTGCAGCCACACCTCTTTAAATTTGATTAACACAGCACGGATATGCCCAGCTAGTTCCTGGGGGTCTTTCCCAGCAATCAGAACATCATCAAAAAATGGCAAGACCCCTGGCAGACCCCTTAACAGGCGCTCCATTAGACCTTGAAAAATCCCTGGGGCCACACAAACTCCAAACTGTAATCTGTTTACTCTGAAAGCCCCTTTGTGTGTTACGATAGTCTGTGCTTCCGCAGATTGCGGAGTCACTGGCAGCTGCTGGTACGCTTGTGCCAGGTCAAGTTTGGCGAAAATTTTCCCCCCAGCTAGTTTTGCCAACAGCTGTGAGATGACTGGAATGGGGTATGAATTTCCCCTGAGTGCCTTGTTGATAGTACATTTGTAGTCTGCACAAATTCTCACTTCCCCATTTGCCTTAAGGGGTGTGACGATAGGAGTCTCCCACTTAGAAGAGTCCACAGGTGAAAGAACTCCCTGTTTGACCAATTTGTCCAGTTCCGCCTCAATCTTGGGTTGCAGCGCAAATGGCACTTGCCTTGGCTTGAGTCGGATTGGGGCCACCTTGGGGTCCAGCTCAAAGTCAATTGGAGACCCTGTATAACAACCCAGTTTACCACTGAAGAGTTCGGCAAATTCCTGGCCTAATGCCTTGCCCAACTCTGGGGACGTTTGGACTGAGTTGAGCCCTGATATACTCAGTCCCAAGGCGGAAAACCAGTCAGTACCCAGGAGACTGGGGCGACTCCCCTTTGCAATCACCAATTTAAGCACGGCCTGTTTCTCCCGGAATTGTACCCTCACAGCACGCATTCCTAGAATGTGGATGCGGCCAGCCATGTATGATTGCAAGGTTGCTAGGAATGGTTCCAGAGAGGGGAACTTACCCCCAGGGAAGAGCCCCCTTGCAGTCTGGTCTGAGACAATGGTGAATCCAGATCCGGAATCCACCTCCATGTCTCACAGTTGACCTTCAATCTTCACTCTGATGGATGTTTTGCCTTACGCCGGAAACTGCACGGTCTCTCCGTTGATCTCTGTGAGATAATTGCAGTCATCCAGGAGATGAGTCGTGGTGGATGATCTGCGACGCGTTGATCTAGGTGATCCCGTTGTTCCAGCTGCCACCGACCTACAGACCCTGGCGATGTGTCCTGTCTTTCCGCATGCCCTGCACGTAGCATCACGAAAACGGCAGCTTTTCCACTCATGGTGTCCGCCACAGCCTGGGCAAGCGCCTCGGCGATCTTTGGGCCGTGCATCAGCCTGATGCACCAACTCGACACCACGAACTCGGCTCTGGCTTGGACTAGCCTCTGGTTCATCTATGGCATGGGCAGCCTCTACCCGCAGCTTCGTGGCCTTGCAACTGGCATTGAGCTCTTCCTGCTCATAATTCTCTGTGGCGGTGGCCTCTTTCAAGGCGGAGGCAAGGGTGACATCTTCCACAAGCGCCTTCGGGCTTTTTTGCTGCTGAGCCCCCCAACAAATTGATCCAAGAGAGTGTCTTCAAGATTTGGGAAGCCACAGTGCTGAGCAAGCTCCCAGAGTCCTGCCAGGAATGTAGCCACAGATTCTCCGGCTTGCTGCTGCCTTTTCTGAAACTCCATCCGCCAGGCCATCTTGGTTTTGGCAGGTGCCAAGTGGCTTGTCAGCCGGGTGAAAATGTCTGTGAGTGATGTCTCACTCAGCTTTGCTGGGGCGAGCAGTGCCTTGGCCAACAAGAAGGTCTCACACCCACAGCAACTCAGGAACGTGGCCCTTCTTTTGCTGTCATCAGTGATTTCTTGAGCCACCACGAAGAACTCGAAACGTTCAATATAGTCCTCCCAAGTGTGGGGCTCCGATGGCTGGAAGGGCTCCAATACCCGTGAAGTTTCCATTCTCCCGGCGGGCAGGGTCGTCTTCTAAGCCGGCTGGTGAGTCTTGTTCTTCCCTGCAATCCGGACTCTGAGTCAGCGTGATGATCCTCTGCTTCTCAGCATTCCGGATCCCACCTTCGTCGCCAGTGTAGTAGCATGGATTTTAGTGATTTCAGCAGTGATTTCAGCTCTTAGACATAGCAGGCTGGAGACAGCTTCTAGTGTAACAGCTCTTTATTCAGGGAGAGAACAAGGCTGGGGACTGGGGAGAGGGAGCTTCATTTATAGGAACGAGGACAGGCTAGGAAAAGATACATTTTGGAGGGAACAATTACAAGCAATCACAAAGCTGCCTATTGGCGGAAACCAATAGGACTGAGGATCCAAATGCAGCAACTAGAAATAACCAATAGGCCTTTTCCCTTTGGAACAGGAAGGCACTTACTTCAACATAAGCAATTACAGATAATAGGAATACAGATCAATACACAACACATAGTAGGGGAAAAACAATTCCCTGTGAACAGGAAGAATGACATTCAAGCCATCTCTGGCAACGGGAGTCTTCCAAATGCCACGGCCTTTCTGTGGAAGGCTGGCTCAGCGGGAGCAGGATCAGACCCTTCCAAGAAAAAGAGAGGAACATCTCCTCCCGGTTCAAGGAACATAGACACGGGGCCTCTGGGCCTGGGGTGGGAACATTCTTGGAGGAGGCTGGACGGCTGGCAAGATCTGAAATCCCTTTCCATGCATTCAGGGTGGAGAATATTTTAAATATATCCACTCCCTCTGTTGGTGCTCACCTCACTTTCATTCCTCAACCTGGCTTTCCCCCAAATGCTAGCAATGGCACAACCCCACCATCTGATGGTGGGCCAGGGGTGGTGGAATTTGTCACCCCGTGCCAAAGGAAAATGCCTGTTTTTTGGGGGGGAGCAGGCAGCCTTTAAAACCCAAGGACCGATATCCTGTGAGGTCCAGGGTAGCTGTTCTGCTACTCTGCAACATCCCCCTCCTTCTCCCACCAGCTGTTCTTCCTCTGCCTCCAAATGCCAAAGATGGTTAAAGACAGGGAAAAAAACTCTGTGGGGGGAAAAAGCACCCTTGTATAACAAACAGTTTGTATAACATAAAATTTCTACAACATAAAAAATTCTGGAGATAGGGGAAATTTGCTTAACATAATCGCCTATGGGGCGAATCTGTACAACATAAAAATGGGATCACTCTGCTTTCAATGCATTCCTATGGTTTGTTTGTTCTTTTTTTTGCTGTGTGGCTGAGGTATAAAGGTTAGAAAATTTGTTTAACATAATTTCATTTGGAACGAATTAATTCCTTTATACAAGGTACCACTGTGTGACCAGGGCTAGTTTCCAGTGTGTGTGTGTGTGTGTGTATATATATATATATGATTACACACACACACACACACACACACAGAGGTACCTTGTGTATAAAGGAATTAATTCGTTCCAAAAGGCTGTCTTGATATTGTGTTTGTGGAGAATTTTGCTTATTTTGTCTGTGGTGCCTTTGATGTAAGGGAGGAGGGCAGTGCCGTTGTTCTCTTCTGTTTCTTGGTTCTTGGGGGGTGTTTAACACAAATAAATGATGACACCTTGCCAGATATCTGGAAACTAGCCCTGGTCAACAGACGAGCCTCTGTCACAAAGACTGACACCAGGTTTTACCTTCCATCCCACACCAAACACAAACCCAGACCCTCCCCATGAAACGAAACCACCATCCAATAACAAAACCACGACTTACTCCCCACTCCAAAATGGAGCACACTGCTCCTAATATAAGAGAAACGAAACCACCATGCCAATAACAATACACAAAACACAGACTGCACCAACCTGCACTTGCCACCACATGGAGACACTTACACACGCCAAAAAAACATTGGGAGACCACAGACAGCACCAGAAAATGAATTCACAAGACACAGGACCCCACTCTACCAAAGCCCAGGATGCTGCCAGAACACCCATCACCAAGGTCGTTAAGAAACAAAAGGCTAATAGACACACATCCAGCACCTCACCCACACATGATGTCTCTAAACAGCCATCTAACCCACCAGCAGTTAAGCCCTTAACGATCACCTCAGCCACACAGCAAATCACAAAAGAACAAACAAACCTACAATCAGCAACAGAGCAAGCAAACCACACCCCCCAGCAGTATTTATAGAAGGACTTCTACTGAGATCACGCTCTGCTTCAAGAAGAAAGAAGCCAGAACACCAGCCTGAAGATGACGAGTGAGACCTCGTCGAAACGTCGCCAAAACAGCCAGATTTCTACACGGGAAGAAACCCGAATCCACCCTAACATGCATACCTATACCCGTGAAAATCTACGAAAACAAATATATATATATATATATATACACACACACACACAGAGTACCTAAAGGCGTTCCTTGCATTGCCCAGAAACAGCTTACCACTTGTTAAGCCTTTCTCTAAATCTAATTCCATTTGGCTCCATTATGTTCCTCGGTCTCCACCTTCCTTTGCCAGCTGCTTGCGTGCTGGTTTCATGCACAATGGTGTCTCCATCGTGCCAGACTTTAAAATATGTAAGTGGATAAATAAATAAAACTGGCAGCTTCCTGCATCTTTGCTGGGCCCTCGCTTTCTCTCTTTTGAAATAGCTACCCCCTGACGCGGAGCTTGGGAGGCTCTGAAAACTCCTTTTGGCTTGTGAGGTCTTACTGATCCGATACACTGATTGGGCCGCTCGGGCTGGTGTTCCTTTTTGCCAGAAACACAACCTGTGCATGAACGAGTCACTTCCTGCCTCGGAAGGCATGCTGGCCCCGGGTTTGGACCCATGTTGGACCCCTCTGGGCAGCCCTTTAAACACCACCTTCGTTCTCAGTGGGCACGTGAAGCATCCCTGTTCTTCGGCCTGCCTTCCCCAGTTTATACAGCGGAAGGCCTGATCCTTCCTCTCGCAAAAGGCTGCTAACAAGAGAGCAGCAGGGCTGTAGCATTCAGATCCGCCATCCTGCCCGCCTGGTACGTGGCACCAAAGGGAAGAAGGGGTGTTTTTTGAAAAATCCCGGTGCGGTATGAGACTGGAAAATAATGCCGCCACCATGAATGCTAACATTTCCACCTTCCTGGTCCGAAGTTTCCCTTAACAAATCTGCCTTTCAACAAAAGGTCTGTGGGAAGCAGATAGCAGGCAGTGACTTTCTGAGCCCATTCTACTCCACGTAGCAATTGTTGGATTCATAGGCAGGCTTTTCCGTGCCTCATAAATTTTCATCTTGGCATCATTTCTTGTTCTCTTTTACCGCATTTTCAAAATGTAGGTTACCCCTTTTGCATTTTAAACAGGCACAATTGTATCTAATGCCCGGGTTTTTATGGCCACTAAAGCGCTCCTCCGTTTGATGAACTGATCTCGGGCGAGCTAAATTATGTCACTCACCGGCTTTGTCAGTAAATCAAGGGATGACACTTCCCTGATTTGTAAAAGCTGAAGGGAAGGATTCACATGGAAAACCTATAAGGCAAGGTTAGATTAATAAGCAGTTTAAAGAAAACGTTCCCACTTTAATGGATATGCGACATCCAAAATCAATTCCGGTTCACTGACATTTCAGAGACTTCTTTCTGAAGATCACTAGAAAGACTGTATTAAACACTTTATGGAAAATTCAATCCCGGATTTCTTTGCTTTACAGTAATTGACAGCATTTCCATATATTGCCATGTGGTTTTATGCCCTGAATTTGCAAGATCTCTTCTCAGTTTCTAAGCCACTGCTCTCCCTTCTAATTATTTTGTGCCGGTCATGGAGGGAACACACTCCCAGAGCTGCAGTGTTGCTTCAGATGTTATTCGTTTGGGGGTGGGAGGAGACCAGCACCAACAGGCAGGGCTGGGAACGGAGATCAAGGCCTGAGACTCACCAGCCAAGAGCCTCTGCTGGCCTTATGGAACCCTGAGTGAAGACTCGGGGGGGGGGAGCCTGGGGAGGGGGGGAATAGCCCTCTTTGGAGAAAGGAGGCGAAACCATCCCACCGGTTTTTCATCTCTTGCCAAAAAAGGCCATCTCCACACCTGGAGGCAGCCTGCCCAAAATTTGTAAGCATTCTCGTCTCCATCTTGCTTACCTACCTACCTACCTACCTACCTACCTACCTACCTACCTACCTACCTACCTACCTACCCTACCTACCTACCTATTTATAGGCTACTTTTCTCCTAATAAGGGGACTCAGGATGGATAATGCCTAGATTCACCAGACAAGAAGACAAGCATATTTTCTTATGGACTCCTTGATATTTTGCTTGAAATGTGGCGTCACAAAAACAAGTGACTTTTCTCTAAGCAAATATGCACAGCAAGGACACAAGGACAGGCTGACTGGTCAAAGAAACACAGATATGCTGGTTAGTGCTACTATTTTTCTTAGTTCACCCATGGAGGCAACTCTGAATTGAATGTTTGTAGTACTGTACATTTTATCCAGAAGTGGTCCAAAATAAGACTCGCTAATATATACGTTTTTCAAAAACCTGGAATATGATCTTCAAAAAGAAACTCCTTGCATTACTCACTACTGGAAAACCAGGCTGTTGCTGAGGCTTTGATCACACAAATAACTCATTGTGTTAATGTAGTTAATGTAGTTGCTTTGTCATTGCTGACTGGCCAGGGGGAAAAAAGAAAAGAAAATACTCTTTGGTTCCTCCTAGTGGTCTGTTCTGATATTGCACCTTGGAAATATTAATAAAAGATGTAACCAAGTAGAGATGGGCACGACCAGAAATTTTTTTTTTCGAGTTGTCGTTTTTCGGGACGGGTCCGTTTCGGCTCATTTCCGATTTTTCGCGAAATTTTTAAAAAATTTGTCGTTTCGTCATGTCATTTGTCGTTACCGCCGCCGCGATTTCACGCAATTTGACGTCCCAGCGAGTGGCGTCCCGCCGGCGCTAGGTGTTTTTGCGCCCTAGGCGGCAGGTGGGGTGGTGGTGGGGGCATGGGCGGGTGGCGGCAGCGGTAGGGGGGAGGGGCGGGCACGCGGGCGCGAGGGCGGGGGGCGCGGGTCCCGCAATGACCCAGAGCAGGCGGAAAACACTTTAAACAGACTTGCTGCAGAAGACTGCATCGAATAAAGCAATTGCAATTTTTGCAAACAAAGTGGGCAGTGTACCCACAGCAGAGCTGCAGGCAGGGTATGAAAGGACCTTGGCTTGCCACCAAGCAAATGAAATTTTTAAAATAAATCTACACCTCCCCTCCCACTCAAACCTCCCCCCCCTTTGAAGCACTATCAGAAAAGAAATCCTAACAAACTGCAGGAGAAAAAAAAGAATAAACTGCGTTGCTATTCCCCACAGCAGACAGAGAATGAAAGGAATTATTATTATTTCTTAAAAATTCAATTGAATCAATTCCCTCCCTGCCTGCCTAACTGAAATCTAAAGGCTCCACGAAATCGAAACTAGTCTAGCACAGCAGCCAGCTACACATAGCCCTCTCCCACCCACATCCAAGCCCGGACTGCGACTCTTCTGGGAGTGCCTCGGCTTTTTATGCCCTCTTGCACATCCAGAAGTGTCATTCAAACCTGGCCATGCGATTGGTAGAATGGGTCCAAAAATTTGCATGGTCCCATCCCATGGCCAGCCCATCATTGCGCAGGTGTAAAAAAAAAAAAAAAAATCAGTGCGACCTTTTACTGCTATAAAAAACCCACTGCTGCTACTGGACCACGATTTCAAAAAAAAAATATTGCGGACGTCATTTTGGATCCCCCCGCACCTCATGGCAAATGGAGACGCCGAGGATGCCCCCTCCCAGCCTGGTACCAGCAGCCCAGGACAGGAGGGGGGGAGGCTGGGGACCCCCCCCCAGAAACCACCCCTCTGGTAGGTGCCCTCAGGCAGGCATATTTTCGCCTGCTTTTTTGGCCGGGAATCGGGGGGGGTTATTTTTAAAACTTTTTTTCTGTGCCGCTTGGCATCGCGCGATCACCGCGCGATGCCAGGAACGACAACGACAAATCAGACCCAATTTTTCTTTTTTCGGTTCGAGTTTGAGTTCTGACAGTTTAATTGTCGTTACCGTTTCCGTTACGTAACGGAAACGATATCCGAAAACGGAAATGACAATTTCGTCAAGTCGTGCCCATGTCTATAACCAAGGAATACCGTATTTCCCTTGTCTCTAAGGATATGTAAGATACTGACATAACACCTGACTCTAAATATATCTTAAAATGTCACTTTAAGTTAGCCTTTGAAAGTAACTAGGAAATGCTGTTTATTATTCCTAAAACATCAGAACAGCGAGAAAGAGATCCTCCAGCCACATTCTAGGTTAAATACCAGTACTGGTCTTACCTACAGTCATTGTAAACCTGTTTTTGAAGCTTGAGCCACCTGTGCCTGTCCAGTTATCAAAAAACTCACCAGATGTTTATTTTCCTGTGCACCTTGCTCCCAGGGCACAGCCCATACTTTCCCCACAGCTGCCACGTGAGGAGAAACCTCCTGCAGTACACAACATGTGTGAATTATCCCCCAGCAGGATGCTGCGAAACTGAGCCTTTATGCCTCGCAAGGTTCTTACATGGGGAAGGACTCTGAATGGCTGCTCACCGGGAATCTCTTTCAAATGCAAAGCCGAACCGTGCCAGGAGTGCATAGACTGCGCTTTCGTGAAAATAATTCAATTTGTGAGGGGATTGGACTGAAGAGACAAAAATCCCCCTAAGAGAGGATTACAACTTACGTTTCCAAGTTCCTGGTTGAGAATGCTAACCAGTGAATGCTAATAACCATTTAAACCAAAAAGTTCAGAAAAGCCCACCCACTCGGTCCTTCTTCTGGCCTCTGTTTGTGCTGCTACCTCTTCACAACCCACCTCCTGCAGACCGCTTTTCCCCTCCCGTGCTTGCTTCTTCCTCTGGTTTTCCTTCTCCTTCCAGTTCCATTTGTATGACTTGGCCATTAGGGAAACTGAGGCTCAAGGGAGACCAGACCCTCGCCATCCCTCCCTAAGGGACAGTATATACTGAGGGACCTCCGCTCTATGAACATGACAATGACTCTTCTCATCAGCCTATCCCGTGCCTGTTTAATTTAGGGCCAGGCAAGGTCTTCAGAAGTTGTTATCCTGCATCTCCATTTGCTCGGCCACCTGGGGCAGGTGAGGGTCACCATAGGAGAACATCTGGAGGACTGCACGCTTCTGACCCTTGACCTCATTCGTCGTGTCCACCTTGCTCCATATTTTTGGAATAAGGAGGGAACATCCCCACTCTTCTTCTTCTTCTTCTTCTTCTTCTTCTTCTTCTTCTTCTTCTTCTTCTTCTTCTTCTTCTTCTTCTTCTTCTTCTTCTTCTTCTTCTTCTTCTTCTTCTTCTTCTTTCTCCTCCTCCTCCTCCTCCTCCCTTTTGACTTCCCTGTCAGGTTGGCAGGGGTCATAAAAGCCTTGCCGGGGGGGGGGGGCTGTCCCTCAGGAGGAAGGGCAAGACAGACAGCCATGTACATCAGGACTCATCTACCAAACCCAGGCCAAATATGCAAGTTATTTTATGCAGCTTGCTTTCCTTGTATGGATTTGTGGTTCACTTTCTTCTCTAGGAATGGCTCCCAATGCTATGGGCTGAAAGAAGAAGGGTCACGGGTGGGGTGGGCCGGTGGGTGGGGTGGGCCGGTGGGTGGGTGGGGACTCAGCCTGGGGGCAGCCCCTTGAAAGCCCTTCTTTCTGACAATGGTGGTGCAACTAAAAGGAGCCCCTCTGCCAAAGACCCTGCAGGCCCCACAGATGCTCCTGGGAAGAATCTAGTCCTGGACCCCAATCATATAGGAATGTATTTGGGCCATGCCATGTTGAAAGCAGTGCCAATGGTATCTTAAAGGGCCCCTGTTTCCAGTGGAATCATTTTTGCAAGCTGTTGAACAACAGCTTGTACCCCAAAGGGGCCATCCTGCCACCGCCGGATGTTTATGAGGCTCTTTGGAGTGCTCCAAGTTGCCTCGGCATTGCCTTGTTCCCGTTCTGCAAATCCAGGGCTGAAGGCTCATCGGGGAGAGATTTCCCCATCTTGCGTCTTAATGCCCAGAAACCTCATCCACACTTCCTGAGCTGATTTCTGAAGCACTGGGCTACCCTTCTTTTCTAATATTTTTGTTCCATTTGTCCAGTTTGAAGCATGTGCATGGGTGAACTCCAGGGCATTTGTGCAGAAATTGCACACATCATTAAAAAGAACTGTATCTCAACTTGTAAAACAGGTTTATGAGTTTCCTTTCCATGCAGATGAAATACATTTTGCAAAAACCAAAAAAGAAAAAAAGGAATGCAATCTGGTATGTAAAAGGAGCGGAACAGCCAGGGACTTTGGAAGTTTGAAAGCTGTACAAAGGGACCCACTCCTCTGAGTTTCAGGTGCTCAGGCTGTTGAGATGGGAAAGCATAATTTGTAGTGCCCCAGTCTTAGCCAGAGATTAGGAATCTCCTGGAATGCCACAGAAATCTCTGCTCTCATTTTATTTCTAGATTTCTGTCCCAGAGTATCCCAGCAGGTCAAGGGAATGGGTTACTTTTCTGTGTGTTTCCCCCGCCCCTGCTACATAGCTTCCCTTTTTCAAAGAGGTGTTCAGTAACAACGTTCTAGAAGATGAGAGGGAGCTGAAGTCAGAAACAGCCCCATCACCACCTTGCAGCCGTCTGGAGAATGTCCCGTTCTAGCCATTTATTTTTAGATGCACCGGCTTGCAAAGCATTCCAATAATTTAGGACCGCGTCCAGGACTAGCATCCTGCAAAGCTCCAGGAGGTGGAGGATGCCGTGCATGCAAGGGCTGGAGCTGGCAACGGAAGAGACCATCTGGCCCCCAATCACCTGGAAGTGAGAGGAATGAAGGATGACGGAACAGCAGGCTGTCGGTGGAGGCAGGACGCCTTCATCAAGCTAATTAATTATGGCAATTCCTTTGGAAATGGATTGGATTCACTTTAGGACACCCTCCCTCTTTGGCTCACATCTTCCTCCTCTTGGTTTGGTTCAAACAGGCAGCAGCCATTCTGCCCCCTCAATAACATGGCTGCAAGTTACTACTTCATGTTTTATGCAGTGTGCACCCCACGCTTCCTCTACAGAGATCAGGACGGCCTCTGCGATTATGGTGGAGCCTTTTCCAACCCATGAGAACCCCATAAGATGGGGGATCATTATGGACTGGTCCAAAGTTACTGAGCCAGCTTCACAAAGGCATTCACAAGCAAGTTTCCATTTACCTTTCAGGGTCAAATGAAATGATATGCTTAATCTGTAGGTAGACATGGTGCTCCTCAAGTTGTGGAATATGTCCCCACCACCACCATCACCACCATCCCTGCGTTCAAGCGCGCCTTGTTTTGTGATTGGGCATCACTTGTAAATGAAGGCTACTTTTGCAAGCCTGCTTGCCCTGATTTCTGTTCCTGAGGTGTGAGAAGAAAGCAGGGGCTGACGGGCACAGGGCTTTTCCTTGACCTCCCACCTGGCCCTGACCATCTGCCAGGGCTGGCTCGGGAACCCAAGATGGGTGACACCTCCCCTCAAAAAAGTACCCCCCAGGCTGCACTTCTGGGTTTTGAGGCAGAGAGAGAAATTCGATCCAGCCCCACTTTCTACAAAGCCTCAGATGATCTGCAGACGGCCTGTTTTATGGTATCTTTCCCAGATTGTGGCCACCTTAGCTGCATTTTTATTTCTCTGCAAATGATTTTCTCTCTTCCTCATCAAAATGAATGCAAGGGCCAGCCAGAAACGGAAGATTCCCCTGGCCGGCCCTTTGGATGGGTTCAGAGACCCCACAGGCTGAACACTCAATTAGCTCCCCATAAATAAACATCGTTTACAAGACCCATACATTTAAAACACCCTGTTAAGCATCTGAAACATAAATGATTTAATTATAGGCCAGCTCTGGTTTAGACTGACACGGAGATGAAATGCGCCAGAGCAGCTGCCTATGAATATTTCACAATGACGTGGCTCTCTGTTTCCGCTGTCCACAGAGGGAGGTGTCGCAGGTCAGAAAGGCATCGGTCTGTCTGCAGGAAGAGTGGTGCTCCTTCCTGCAGGGATGAGATAAGGACCATCCCCATTTGGGCTGCAGTTCTTGTGAGTTCTGGAAATTTGCTACCCCTTAGAAATGAGTAACACCAAACTCTGGCCAGTCTCAGATTTCTTTAGGCAAAGAAGCCATCTGGACAGCACTGTTTGCCCCAGGGGTGGAAGAGGGGGGAAGACGCTCAGCAACACATGCTCTGTGCAGAATCCTGACCCCAAAATGAATGTGGTGAATGATGGTAGAGCCACCTGTGGCCTTTCCCCCTCTCCTACCAAGCTCAGCTCAGCCAGGAGCCATTCACTGGGTAACCTCTTCCTTTCTCAAGCAAATCTAGAATGTCTCATTTCTAAGTTTAGGTGTGCTTTGAAAGAGCTTTGATTATGTTTGTCATTGGTTGAAATCAGATGGGTTGATTAGGGAAGCCTTTTCCACTTCAGAAACGCTGAAGGCTTCCCTCACCCCCCAGCCATGGCTGTCTCATTCTCTACCGTCTAAGCAATGTTGTGTTTCTGCTTGCAGGAGCCTTAAGGTAGTTCCTCAACATCTCTGAGGCTCAGTCGCTTTGTTAGGCCAAAATGGCCTCCCTTATCTCTCGGGTGGAACTTCAGTGGAATTCCTTTCCCCCCTCCCCCCAGTTCTTGGCCCCGAGAGGGCCTGCATGGTTCTCCTGGCTCAGAGTCCCCAGGCGGCGAAGGATGTGCCATAACACAATGCCTTTTAGCAGTAATGGCCTGGGATGGAGCCCACCTACCTGCCTACCCCATCTTCAGTGTGTACATTTTTCTTAACACTTGCAGATTTATTAATTAAAAGCATCTTAGCAGAAGCCCGCCTCGCTTTCCTTCCGGGAGACTTCAAGGCTTAGTTGTTTTATTAACAACCTCTGATCAAAGTGGTTAATTTATATGCATGTAAATAACAAAATGCGCGAAGTCTCTCAATGAGAGACCAAAGAGCCCAGTGATGCTTTTTGTAGGATGCATCGTCTGCGGATGGCAGGGCGGGTTTTTGAGGCACGCAAGTGTGTTCAGGAGCAATTAGTTAAATACATTGTGCCTTATCCAGGAAAAACACTTAGAAGAACACGAAGGCAATTTCAGAAGAATCAAATCTACATTTTTATTCTTTTCCCGCTCTGACATCAGCTAGTCCCGTCCTCCTGAGTTCTAGGGGGAAACTGTGTGTGGCCACCACCTCTGGCTGCAGGCCAGTCTGTGCCGCGGTGCCTGCCAGGCCAATGCCGTCAGTTCAAAGGCTCCTTTCTAATGGGAGGCAGGTTCCGATGTTTGCCTGAAATGCCTCCAGAGCTCCCCAGCACCCCTTGCCCCCAGAGACACCTGTCTTGGGGCAGAGGGAAGGGAAGGTGCAAGAAGCCTTTTAATTGGCCCAGCAGGTGGAGATGTTTCTGTGTCCTTCCCTGCATGGAGCAGATGCAAATGGCAGGTGGGGCTTTGATCCCCTCCAGATGAGCATTAGGTGTGCACAGAATCAGGTGCAAAAAGAGCTTTTAAAAGAAGAGGTGTTGAGTTTAAAATAAGATTAAAATTTTATTTCAGACAGGCTAGCCCTGCTGAAGTCCGCTGGATCCCACAAAGACCAATAAAGCATCCAACGCGAGAGAAATCCAAGGAAGTACTGAGTTTATTGGTACCAATAAAAGCAGTAGGTGGACACCCGTCTTCCAACCGGGCTAAGATGTCCGACCCTGAACACACGAGGAGCTCCAACTTTTATTGATTTTTACCCCCCTCCTCTCTCTGGGTGGCGCCAGCCCAGAGATTGGCTGAAGGTAGTTTCAAATGACCCAATTAGAATGATCCGGGGGTTGGCCGTGGGTGGTCCTGGGTGGCCCCTGGCTGGCCGAAACCAGGTGCTCATGCAAATGTCAATGAGTCCGAGTGTCCATTGATTGTACCATCTGGATAACACAATAGGGAAGGGGAACAAGGCATTGTCCTTTAGGTGCAGGTAAACTGAAGGAATCAGTGAATCAATAGTGGGTGAGAGGAGATCATTATCATAGTCAATGAGGGAAGGAAGAACCGATGGGATTACCTAGGGGTGTTTGGACAGTCATAGGAACATAAGAACATAAGAACATAAGTCCTTTATAGGTGCAGGAATGTAACAATGGAATGCTTCCCCAGGCGCTGATAACATCTGGGTCTGCGTGACAGGAGTGTTGATCCTTCAGGAAGCAGCTGCAATATATGTGCTGGAAATCCTGGAAATGATGGAGTCTTCTGGGTGATTCTGCCAGCTCTGCCAAGTCGCCATGATGAATGGTCCTCTTCATGCCACCATTCCCCTTGCCCCAGATGGTAGAGTGTAGAAATCAGAGGGTAGAGTAGGTACATGTATAAGCACACGCAAGGTAGAGCAGTGGGGGGGGGAGAATAGGAGGCATAGAAGTAGAAGAGAAAAAGAAAAAGGAAGGAGGGAGGGGGTTGAAGGAAAAAGGGCACCCTTTGGGGTTGAGAGCTTATGCCAGGCTAGGTCCTAGATGGTAGGGAAGCCCCTGATCCATGAGAATGATGATTGATAGTCATTCTCCTTGCTGGCCATAGCAGGGAGTTGATAATCTCTCAACTTGGGATCTATCCTGCCTAAGTTGCATCTCTGGCTGCAGTTTATGAGACTTGAAAAGCGGACATGGGGGGGGAGAAGGGGGGCAGAGGAAGGGTTAAAGTAGCGAGGCAAAGCAAGGGTTAAAGAAGAGGCAGAAGGGGTTAGGTGACAAGGCTGGGGTTTTAGGGGAAGAGGAGCGAAAGGCAGGTCGAGGAGGAAAGGTAGGAAAGGGTTAACAAGCCATGAAAGGGTTAATTTGGAGCCTCAGCTATGAGCCAGTCGATTTATCGAATTATCTGAAAAAGGGGGTAGTGGACTACCTTCATAGAAGAGTACGGGAATGGAGAAGTTCCCATAGGAAAGCGTTGGGACAGAAAAGGGAGAAAAAGAAATGGAGGGGTGGGCTACTACCATAGAGAAGCCTGACCAAGGAGAGACACAAACCACATGGAACTGTGTCTCGGCTGGGGATAGTGAGATGGGTTGGTCTCCGGTTTACCTTCTCCAGGAAAGGGTTGGTCTACCTCCATAGAGAAGGCTCGACCGAGGGAAGGCATGAAACTTGTGGAACTATGAGGCGGTAGGGAAAGTGGATTCGTCCCAGGGAAACTGTTTTGGTTCGTTTTGGAGGGGTGGTCTACCTAGCCAATTCAATGGATTAAGGGTTCCCTGCTGCGCCCTTGTCCGGCCGTAATTAATTTGACAGTCATTGATGGACGACGGCGCTGATTGGTCAAAGCACGCAGGAGAGCTTATCTCGCTCCCCTGCTGTTTTACAGAGTCCCTGCGGTGATTAACTGCCGCAGAGGGCCAGATACAATGTAAACTTTTTAAGTAGGTGCGAATTTGAGGCTTCCGCTTGCCGATTCCTCGGCTCGCAAGGCTTCTCGGCCGCGGCAAGAAGCGGCTTGTGTTTTGCCCGATATCTCGGGAACGGTTGGGAGTTTTTGGACGCGGGAAGAAGTGTTATGCTTGTGACGGTGTGAGGGCCATACTGGCAGTTCCGATTGGTCTCGGAACCGGTCCAGTTATTCTCGAATTTTATTTTTTTCTCGTGACTTCACAGAGGCACCCCTTTCAGGGTCAAAGCCACCTGCAAAATGTCCTCCACTTTTCCTTCCTTCCTGGCCTTTGGGCTTTGATGTCTTCCGTTGGGGAAGATCTCCCTTTTCTGAAAGCTGACCGTCGCTGTTGGAGCCATTCTCTCTTTTGAGAGGCTGCCTCATCACGAGAGGCCAGTGCTTCTTACACACAGGTCAGAATAACCCATCCATGGCCCGCTGAATAAAGCCAGCCGCCTGCCTGGCAGCAGAGTTGCCGGCATCCTTTGGGACCAACTACAACCGGGTTTTCCCTGACCCACGCTGCTTGGAGCCCTCTCCTTCCCTGACTTCTCTCGAGGGCCACAGCTTTTCTCTTGAGTCATCCACGCCTTCCATGTCCTCCCAGTGGGAGATGTCACAGTGGCAGAATGCCCACAAACATTTTAGTGACCAAAAAGGGACATGGAAGAGGAATGGATAAACTTAGGAAATTAGAACCCAAAGTGGTGTGGTGGAGAAGGTTGCAGGATCTTTTGGATTCATTTCAAATTCCCCTTGGGGCCTGGAAACTCAAGGTAGGTAGAGGTGACTCTGGTAAAATATAGGATGCCCCTCATATGGCCAGCATGTCAGCATCGACGTGACTGTGTGTAACACAAAGGGAAGCCACTACTGATCATGAGTTTTTTAAAAAAAGTCTCACCAAACCTGTGTTACGGGTAATGATTATCACCCTCAGTTGGAGAACAGTTCCTGCAATGCCCCTGCTTAGACATGGGCACGACTAGGCGAAATTCTCGTTTCCGTTTTCGGTTCTCGTTATCGTTACGTAACGGGTAACGGTAACGAGAATTACTCCGCTCCAGCTCGAACCCGAACTGAAAAAGAAAAATTGGGTCTGATTTTTCGTTGTTGTTCATGGCATCGTGGCGATTGCGCGATGCCAAGCAGCACAGAAAAAAAGTTTTAAAAAAAAACCCAATTCCCGGCCAAAAAAGCAGGCGAAAATATGCCTGCCTCAGTGAGAGCACCTACCGAGGGGTGGTTTCTGGGGGGGTCCCCGGCCTCCCCCCCTCTTGTCCTGGGCTGCTTGCAACAGGCTGGGGGGGTCATCCTCGCCGTCTCCATTTGCCATGCGGTGGGGGGGATCCAAAATGGCGACCACAATTTTTCTTTTGAAATCATGGTCCAAAAACCCACCAAAGCACCACAGAAACATGTGAAAATTAGGTATTTTAAATGCCTGAATTTTTATAGTAGCAGCAGTGGGGGTTTTTATAGCAATAAAATGTCATATTTATTTTATTTTATTTTAATTTAATTTAATTTTTATTTTTTTACACCTGCGCACGCGCAATGATGGGCTGGCCATGGGATGGGACCATGCAAATCTTTGGAGCCATTCCACCAATCGCATGGCCAGGTTTTGGTGAGACTTCTGGATATGCCAGAGAGGGCATAAAAAGCCCACCAACCCTAACCCTAACCCTAACCCTAACCTGAAACCGTTACCTTAAGCCTAGCCCTAACCCTAACCCTAACCCTAACCCTAACCCTAACCCTGACATGAACCGTTACCCTAAGCCTAGCCCTTACCCTAACCCCAACCCTAACCCAGATTCGTACGCAAGTACACTTCCCTTCTTAGTGGGTCAGAGCGATGCACCCAGAGAGGTGCCTTCAACTCCAGAGACCCACTCCCTCCCTCCCTCCCTAAGCGTAACCTGTACGGCAGTACGGCAGTATGCTTTCCTTCTTAGTGAGTCAAGAAGCGCCAACGAGGTTCCTCTGACACACTAACCCCCAAATGTTCTTAGTGAGACAGAGAAGTGCCGACGAGGTTTCCTGTCACAATAACAACCCCAACATAATTATAACGGCGGCTACACGTTATGCTCCCTAAACCTCTGTACAAACGACAGACGACAAACAGAAACGACAAATTTTTGAAAATTTTTGCGACAAATGGAAACGACCCGAAACGGGCCCGTCCCGACAAACGACAACTCGAAACGTAATTTTTTCTGGTTGTGCCCATCTCTACCCCTGCTATCACAACCTCTGGCTATCATGCCTGGGGGTCCTTCTGATAACTGTCTGTGGTCACCAGAGGGTGATGTCCAGAGGAACTGTGCACAGATGCTCAAGGATAGTTTGCCCCCCCCTCCTGCCCCCCTCCAACCCACTGTGCAAAACCAGCAAGCCACTGGAAATGCCAGAATGAAAGACCCCGGCTGGGTTGGACAAGGCCATCAAAAGAGCCTGAAAGCCCCAGAGAAGACCACATCCCTTCTCCCGTGATTTTCTACAACATTTTGTGCAAATCGACAAAACTTTGGCTCTCAGAGGAGCAGCCCCGCCTGTAGAAATGTATGGAGGGAGCTCCCCGGGTTATCAAAAGAGGGCATTTTCGAGTATAATTTGTACAAAGCAATTTCGAAACTGACAATGAACAACGTGCACTGATGGAAATGCAATCTGGGGGAAAAACCCACTCAGTTTTATTGCGAGTTTATAATGGGCGTTTTTGTTGACATTGTTTTTGGGAAATGGCAAATGAAACCTTACAGAAGAAGGGCTTGCCGCCGTCGGGGGATGTCACCCAGTTTTGGAGCCATTCTCCCTCAGTCTCAGCTTCTCCCACTTCTCCAGCGGGATGGGCGGTCCAGGCAAGGCTCCCACATTCAGAGTTTCAGAACAACAGAAGCTGTGAAGGTGCAGCTGGCCGGCGTCCCTTTCATCCCTCTACTACGGCTTGCACTTGCTTTCCTTCTGCTGCATTGCACGTGGGGCTGCTGCCGTAGCCTTAGTCTGCTCAGCATGGATGGGCCGAATCCTGCAGCCACCCGTGCCTAGGCAAAAGGGCTCCATTCCTTGGTTCTTGCACCACTTTTGGCACGGTGAAAGGGCCAGAGCCTTCGGTGCTGACGATCGCATGATGTGCTCCTACAGTTACACCCCGGTTGCATGTCTCAGGCTCCCTTCTGTCTAGACAGTACGTGAACTCTTCCATGGAACATTTGTCACCCTGGTGAAGTGCCTGCCGAGGTGTCAGTCACAAACCCGGTCCCAGCCTCCCTGCCTAGAGAGCGCAGGCCAGGCAGGGCCGGGAGAAGAAAACCTCCGTTTGATCCTGGCCCCTTGCAAGAGAGGCCAACGTGTGCTGGTTTCCGCAGCCTCTCCATTCAGAACCATGCCTCTGTCTGAACATCCTGCGGGGTTTGCACAATTGTTGTTTAATCTGACATTTAAATGGATTTATACATTCAGTGGGGTTGCATTAAAAAATAAAATAGATTAAAATGGATTCTCCATAAAAGAAAAAGATTGTGCCTATAAAACCAACAGAGAACGCTTGTTCCCAGTGGGGGGAGGTTGCCTTAGCAAGGAAAATCAGGCAACATGCCATGGAGCGAGAGAACTTCAAGCAAACGTATATGCCAAGCATAAATCCTACTCCGGAATAATATCCAATTAATATTCTCATTGACATTTCAGCTCCTGACTGGTTTTTTCCACCCAACACGTGCGCGCGCGCGCGCACACACACACACACACACACACACACACACACACACACACACACACACACACACACCAGGAAGTGGCACTCCCCCCCAATTGAGATTTATTTATTTTATTTATTTATTTTTACAACTTATATGCCGCCCAGCCCACTACCCAAAGGTCTCTGCACTGTTGAGACAAACGGCAATTGCAGGCCTTCCTTCAGCCTTTGTGGCTTCCCTTCCGGGAGTCCCATCTGCGCAGGAGAGCGGAATCCACCTGAAGGCACCTGATTTCTCCCATCTGTTCATCCTGATGCACAGCTCCAGGGTCAGACCTTTGCTCCTTTTACAATATTATCTTTCCGGGCACCTAAAGCTTTCAGTGCTACACACCTGGGATGGCAGAACTGCCAATGAGCCATGCTGTCTCCCCAATCACTGATTTAAAAAAACAAAACAAATGCAGGCTAATCTTCCAGAGGCAGATTGTGGCAATTTTGTGGTAGAATAAACAGATCATACTTTCCCCTTAAGCACGTTCTGTTTCCAATAATGTACAAACTGTCTCATGCAGTCTGATCTTGACATGGCATCATCTCTCAGAGAGAGCGCTCACTTCATCTCTGTAAATCAAATTCCTGACTTTCTGGAGTGAGGACAAAGGTGTCACAATTAATTGTTTAGTTTAATTTTAGAGAGAGAGAGAAATGGTTTTGTTTTGCAATTTTAACTTCCTGTTGCATGATTTTAATTGTTGTGACTCAGCATGTATGCTGCATATAAATAAAGCAATTAAATAAATAAATACCCTTCTGGGAATGAAATATAATAATCAAACTGTTCTCTAATCACGGATGTTACCCTTAAACTGAAATAGCCAAAGGACATCAGGAAAGCTTTCAAATTCCTGGGTGGGGAATCCTTTCCTGATCCAGGATCCAAGGCTTGGTCCCTGTAGGACAGAGTCTTTCCACCTGTTTCCACTTGTCAACAGACCAGGGCACACTCATTGCCATTGTCTGGTGTAGAGTGAACTCTGCTCGTGCCCAGAAATCTATGCTGTCATCCTTAATGGTATTATTAACACTGAAAACAGATACTGGGGGAAGCCCTGAGCCACATGAAGTACTGCTTTCCCTGCACATTCCAGCTGCAGAGGCGTAGGCACCCCATTCCTGGGCGGAAAAAGATTTGCATATATTCCCCCACTCCAAGCCCCTGAAGGTACAATAAGAAAATTAGCTCTCATTTTAGCTCATCATCTCAATGCTCTTTCTCCCCCCCCCCCAGTTCAGACCCACGGGACTTCCAACCTTAATGCAAATTCTTTTTCCTAGATAGTTGCGCTGGTCTCTTTTCTTTGCCCTTTCATTTTAAATCAGCTCTTGCAATCACTGCTGAAAGAATTTAAATTAGAAAAGACCACAAGCGGAATAATTTTGGCCTCTGTTGTCTGGGTACATTGTAAATCATTTTATTATTTAATATTTCTTTAGTTTAATAGGGAAATTAAATGCAGAAGACAAAAGGAAAATTCAATTGTTCTGAAAGCATATCGGAAAGATCCACAAATCATATATAAATACATGCGCACACGCACGCAGACACACACACACGCACGCACGCACGCACATGTACACACACACAGAGGGTTTTTATTATTTTTAGGCAAATAGGTTTAATTCAGGTGCCATTTTAATTCAAAAGTGCTAAAAAATTACAGAGAGAGCTAGGGAGAGAAAGCACATGTGTGTGTGTGTGTGTGTGTGTGTGTGTGTGTGTGTGTTGTCAGAGGAAATACAGGGCACGGGGGCACATCCCATAATTGCTACTTGGCTTGTTCTGAAATACTTCTAATGTGAAGCAATATTGTTAGGGTGTCGTTTGCACCAGGGCTCTCTGAAGTCTGCTGGAAACAATGCACACCACGGGGAGGGACCCACTGCTAAATACCTGTTTCTGGGTGTTATCTTGGCCTCTCTGAGGTGCGGCTGAATCAAGGCAATTTGCTCTCCGAATCAGGGCCCAGCGTTCTGCCTCCAAGCCCAGCAGCACAGCCCTGAAACCCATCCCTAATTATTTGCACACGTGATAGAAGATGCATGTCCTTCTACCGCACTCCAAATTTGCTGCCCAAGGCTGATATCCCACTCAGCCCAATAGCTGCCCCGGCCTTGATATCAGGAAGAACCGCATGACTCATGCCGAACAGGCTTGTTACACTGACACTGAACTGAAAGAACGGCCGCTGTTTTCCTGGAGGAATGGTTTCCCACCCTGCTCCCTCTCTGGGGTTGTCTGCTGGGGCCCTTGCCCCTGCCACCACCTTCTCTGCTTCCACTCTCCTCTGGCAGAAGTCAGGAGCAAGGTCTTTCCAGATGGGCAGCATTTCTGACAAGTTCCCCCAAAGTTTCGGAAAACCGAAAGCCAAACCCCTACATACCCACACTCCAGCTCCCAAGCCTTTTGGAATATTTTAAAAGCCACAAAGTGGCCAAAGATAGGTAGTCCTGAAAGCGTCACCCCGGGATTCCCTGTGCCGCTATTACGGGGACCGAGGGTTGAAAGAACACGCCAAGGATCAAAGGAACGGAGAAAAACTTTAATTTGCTGCAGCAATGGCACCCAGCCGAATTTGCAGTCGGAAACTGGGGCAAAGAACATGAGAACTTACACACTTTTTATAGTAAAACATTCGCCAACACCCCTTCTTTACAACGAAAAAAAACAGGATACATCTGGGCGCTGTAGAACGCCCACAAAGAACAAAAGAAACTTCAAAAGATACTGGCGTGTGCACATTGTTATCGCTCCATTTGCACCCACTTATCACCCACTTGACAAGAGAACACACAGCGGACGCAATTAATCTTGTTCTCCAGCGCCCCCTGTCATTGCAATTCTCGGAGCTCGCCACTTGCTTTTCTCGGAAGCGCTTTGACAGCCCCTTTGACAGCCCCGTATCGATGCTTCGATACGCGGAAACCTGGCTATCTTGGGCAGGGGGCCTATTGTCCAAGCAACCTTCCCTCAGATAAACATCTGTCAGTTAGTTTGCGTCCTGTTTATCTCACAGGACAGGCTTGGGAAGGGGGAAACAGTGTGGTGCTTTGTGCAACGGTTTTTGTGGAGGGGAGAGGTGAATCAAAGGACAGAGTGAATTAATAGAGAAATAAAAATACTGCCATTTTATCTACAATGACAGTTTATAAAATATGAAGTATATTAACTATTCCCATCATCCCCCCCTCTTCTGCAGGACACTCAATCAGAGTCGTCCCTTCGAAGAGCCTCATAATCCTGCAGGACTGCAATCAACTTGGGACTAGTTACTCTTTCTACCACCTTTGAAACAGGTGACTGCACAAACCGCAATAAACAAGGAATACATATCAAGGCAAACAACAAAAGACATAATGGAGCAATTAATAGACCTGCTAATGTTTTCATCCAAGTTTGTGGCATGAAATCATTTAACCACTGCCATTGCATACCCTTCCACTCTTGCGCTGGATTAAAAGTTAACTGTTTAATTTCCGTGGCAAGCTGAGTCACGACCTTACCCACGGGGTCAATCTTCAAACAGCAGTTTGTTAAATTAAATTTTCCACATACTCCATTTTCAGAAGCTAATAAATAATCCAGAGCGAGCCTGTTTTGATAAACAGCTGTTCTTAATTGATCTGTCACCTCTGCTATTGCAGTAAGCGCTGCAGTGATGCGTTGGCCTGCCAAATCCAAAACTGCTTGCAACCGGATTATTCTATTAAGCATGTAAATAGGGGTTCTGTATCCCCATGAACCATCCTGAGCCCAAGTGGCTGGACCATAAACACAAACAATTCTCTGTGAGTCCCATATATCCCCTTGATATTCCTCTGGGTTCTTACATGAAAATCCTGCAAATGGAGTGTCATCTCGCTTCCTCCTGCTTAAAGGACCATAGACTGGGGCAGCCAAATATTGCTGTGTTTGTACGGGGACTAGAAAGAATGATGGTTTAATGAATCCCAGCACACATGAACCAGACCATGAGTGAGGCAAGTACTCGTAAGCCATATTTCCACAGACCCAATACATGTTCATAGGGGCCTTCCATTGTTCCAAAGATGCTGAGTACAAATATGACAGAAAGGTGGTATTAAATTTCTCTGGTTGTGGAGCATGGGATGGTGAGGACCAAATACCATTTTCCCAGGTCCCTATGCAGGTCAGCCCACAAGAATGGAACCATTTTGGGAAATGCAGACACGACCCACTAAATGAGATGTGATTGTCCATGTCATATTTTGAGACTGGGTTCTCCTGGTAACATTGCCAATTTTTGACATGTTATTATACAGCTGTGGAGAAATCTCCATTGCCTCCCAAGGCCAGTCCTCACCGTAATTCGTTCCCCCACAAACATAACAGTTTGTGACTCCTAATTCTGTGGCTATTGACTGAGCCATCTCCAAAAATAGGTTTTTGGCCTGCTGGGAAATCTCATAAGGATTTTCCTTCAGTTTTTCCACTGTATTTTCTACTGACCAGGAATGGCTTTTCTTTTCTCCAGCCCTTATCTCTGTGCGGGTAATTGTCAAGTAAGTAACTGGGTCTCTACCAGGCCCATCAATTCCAAAACCATACACTTGGACAGGAGGGTGTGAATGTTCAATCATCAGGCTAACATTGTTCCCTCCTAATCTCCTGACCTGTAAGAGATGGGGACAACCTGGATAGCCTCCTCCCGTGTAGGCACACACACATCCCCATCCTGAACATAATCTGTTTGACCCACAAGGTGCCCAAACTTCAGGATTACCTGCCTTTGCACCTTCATGAGGGTAACACAAATACTTATGTTCAGATCTGTATGCATGTGCCCATGCTTTTGATCCACAACGGGTTCCTAGGCCTTTTCCTAGGGCTTCACAAGCATTAAACCAGATCACTGGCCTTCTGATACTATACTTCAATACTACAGTGGAGTTCAAATAATATAAAAGTCCACCTCCTTCTGGGTTATCTCTCCTGGGTTCCTTGGTCCTGGCCATTCCAGCCCACAATGTATAATTAAATCTGACCGGAACCTGAGGCTTATAACAAAGATAACCTCCAGATTCACTTTCACATATGTGATATATTTTGTCCTGATTCAGACATGTGGTACCAACTAGTTTGCACTCCTCTGGCTTCTGAGTGTAGTATACCAGAGTGTGCACTACCCTATCGCCTTCGCTGGCTGCTACAATGCATGGGGTACATTCTCTCATACCCTCAAGCTTGGCAGCTAAACAAATTGGCAGTAGGAATAAAAGGAACACCATTTCCACTAAGGTAAACATCCCAAATAACACTCTTACTTTCAAAATATAGCAATTAATGAAACTCCCAGCACATATAATGACGAAATGATAAATCAAGACCGCTGGGGAGTTCAATCTATAAAAGTGTTCAGGGCTCTTTAAGAGTTCTGACAGCTGCGGAGCTTTTGACAGCTCTTAGAATGTTCATAGACAGCTCGTAGAATGCTCGTTGACAGCTGCTGCGCTGCCGGGGCGCTGCCTCGCTCGCTGTAGTTCTTCCAGGAAATCAATGAGAAAACACTGTCCAGTTCCAGGGAAAGAGAAAAAGGCACTTTTAAAACATAGTCTCGCACAAGATGTTGCCCTAGCCTTTTTCAGTTAAACCAAATCGCCCCCTTTTGTTGCGGTTTCTCCCTCCTCTTCTTGTAAGAGGGATCAATTTGGAAGGAGGGAAATTCAAAGGCTGAAAAGAAAAGTCAAGGTTTTTTTCTGTTGAAAACACCTTTTCACCACGCACAGAGAAAGCCAAGATTTTACTTTGACTTTTCTATGTCTGAAGTAACCTTTTTGAAGACCAGTTTCAGGCTGTCATCAGGGTTGGTGCGTACGGTCCACTCTTCTCCTTCGCTCGCTGGGGCGGCTCGCTTCACGCGGGTGTGGTGGATCCAGGCACTCACTTCGGAGATCTTGACAGCTGTTGGCGTAGATAGTAGCACCGTATAAGGACCTTTCCACTTCGGGCGAAGGGGTAGTTGATTCCAGTCTTTGATCCAGACCGAATCTCCCGGTTCAAAACGGTGAAGAGGCTCCTGCAGAACCACTGGCAATCGTCCCAACGTCCATCTGTGTAGGGAAGAGAGAGATCGGCCAAGCATCTGAAGATATTTTGCATGTGTCATAGAAGCCACATTTTCTGGATGTACCCCACATGAAATTGGAACTGGTCTGCCATAGACAAGTTCAAACGGAGAAATGCCTGTTTGACTTGAGGGGGTGGTCCTGCTCCTAAAAAGAGCAATGGGCAGCATTTCCACCCAACCTTTGCCCGTCTCCTGGGTAAGCTTAGACAAATGGCTCTTCAAAGTCCTATTCATTCTCTCTACCCGTCCTGAACTTTGAGGCCGGTATGCAGTATGTAAATTCCACTTAACATGTAATGCCCTAGCCAGTCCTTGCAAAACATGATGAATGAATCCTGGCCCGTTGTCCGAGGAAACAGTGCGAGGGATCCCATGCCTCGGGATATGATCCCGCAAAAGGCATCGAATCACTTCACTGGCTTTTTCAGTTTTTGTTGGGAAAGCCTCTGGCCACCCGGTAAAGGTACACACTAGCACAAGCATATAACGGTAAAGTCCACATCTTGGTAACTCTGTAAAATCCAGCTGCATATCCTCAAAGGGCTCTTTCCCACTGTATTGAATTCCCGGGGGTGGCAAAGGACCAGTCCTTGGGTTGTTTCTCTGACAGATGACACATCTATGCGAAATATTTGAAGCCAGCTGTCGAAGCTTGGCTATATACAGGTATGGGCTTAAATGTTGATATGCCACTTCGGGACCTTGGTGTGTACTGTCATGATGACTTTGAACCACCTGACGAGCTAGGCTTTCCGGAACCCACAATTGCCCACTTGGCAGTTTGTACCAGCCTTCTGGCGTCCTGTCAAACTCCTGTTCCTCTGCAAATTCATCCTCAGCCAATGAATAGTGAGGTGGTTCTGGTGGCAAAATGTCTATTGGGATGAGACTAAGCTGCATCTCAACTGCATCCTGGGCTGATTGCTTGGCAATGCGATCTGCCAACCTATTTCCTCTCGCTACAAGTCCCGGACCAATTTTATGCCCATGGCAATGAATGACTGCTACCTCTTTAGGTTTCCAAACAGCATCTAAAAGTTGCAACAAAACTTCAGGGTGTGCTACTGATGTCCCTTCAGAAGTAAGTAGACCTCGCTCCTTCCAAAGTGCCCCATGTGCATGAAGTGTAAGGAATGCATACTTAGAGTCCGTGTATATATTAATGCTTTCCCCTTCTGACAGTTCTAGTGCCCTGGTAAGAGCGATCAATTCGGCTATTTGAGCTGATGTTCCTGGGGGCAATTGCTTGGCTTCGATCACAATGTCTTCTAATTCCACTATAGCATATCCTGCCTGTCTTTTTTCTTCAATTACTGAGCTACTACCATCCACGAACCATGTCCTCCACTGTGGGTGAGGGGCATCACGAAGATCTGGTCGGGACGAGTACACTTCATCTAGTGTCTGTATACAATCGTGGGTGGCCGGTTGGTCACTTATTGGGAGGAGAGTGGCTGGGTTTAAACCTTCTGTTGTTTGGAAAGTAAGACCAGCCCTTGAAAACAATTTTTGACATTTCATCATGGCAGTTTGGGACAAGTGATACCCTCCTTTGGCATCTAATAAAGGCAGAATTGCATGCTTTGTGATACATTTTGTGTCCTGCCCGAAAGTGAACTTATCTGCTTTCTTTAAAAGCGCTGCCAGTGCTACCACTCCTCGCATGCAAGACGGAAGTCCTTGCTCTGTTGGGGTTAAAGTCTCTGACAGATAAGCCACTGGCTGCTGCCAGCTTCCTAATTTCTGGCACAAAACTCCTTTTGCTACTCCGTTTTCTTCATCTACATATAAATTAAAGGGCTTATTTGGATTTGGAAGTCCAAGAGCGGGCGCCTCCACTAAAGCTCGCTTAATTGCTTTGAAGCTCTCTCTTTGTTCCGGACCCCACAAGAATTCGTCACTTTCTTTCCCTCTTATTGCCAAATGCAAGGGTTTTGCTAGGAGGCTGTAATTTGGGATCCAGATTCGACAAAATCCTGCTGCTCCTAAAAAGCCTCTGAGTTCTCTCCTATTCCTCGGCTCAGGAATTTGGATAACTGAATGTTTCCTCTCTTCGCGCAATTGGCGCCTTTGTTGGGAAATGTCAAAACCTAAATACCTCACTGTCTTTTGACAAATTTGGGCTTTCTTCCTGGTTACTCTGTAACCTGCTGCTGCCAAATGGTTTAAAAGATCGATTGTGAGCTGCTCACATCCTTCTTTGGTTTCTGCTCCCGCCAAAATGTCATCTACATACTGCAGGACTATTTGGCCAGGTTTTCGGGGGAAATTGGCAAGGTCTGATGCCAGGGCACCCCCAAATAACGTACTCGAGTTTCGGAACCCCTGTGGCAAACACGTCCATCTGAATTGTGTTTTTGTGCCAGTTTGGGGGTCCTCCCATTGAAAGGCAAAGATGTGCTGGCTCTGTGGGGCTAACCGGCAGCAGAAATATGCATCCTTCAGGTCTAAAACTGTAAAATAAGCTGCTTCTGGAGGTATCAAACTCAGAATTGTATAAGGGTTCGGCACGTTCTGATGAAGAGGTTCAATAGCCTCATTCACTAAACGGAGGTCCTGTACTGGACGAAATGTCCCATCTGGATTTCGAACCGGCAGCAAAGGGGTGTTCCATTGTGAATGACATGGAACAAAGATGCCATGATCTATCAATCTCTTAAGGTGGACCCAAATTCCCTCTGCTGCTACTTTCCCAATGGGGTACTGTGGCACTGAGACTGGTCCTGCAAATGGCTTGAGTTGAACAACTATGGGAGGAATGTTCCGTGCCATGCCTGGGGGATTATCTTCTGCCCACACCTCAAGGTTAACTTTGTCCAGGAAATCTTGAGAAAGCTGCACTGGCTCCTCTTCAACCATCATTAAGCACCACCTTTCTCTCAAGGGATATTCTAGGCACACTTCTCCCTCTGGTTCCTTACTGTCAGTTGTCAAATGAATTTCTCCCTTGGGGGTGAAGGTGATTTGGGCTCCTAATTTAAACAGCAAGTCTCGTCCCATTAAAGGGATAGGGCAATCTGGCATGTGTAGGAATTTGTGCTGGACGATCTGCCCTCCCAGCTTGCACTGCACAGGCTGCATGAAATAAGCACGCTGCGCTTTTCCCGTGGCACCCATCACACTAATTGAAAGAGTCTTGTCTATGGGCTTGACAAGTTGAGGGATAACTGAATGACTGGCTCCCGTATCCACAAGAAATTTGACAGATTCGTTCCCGGTTTGAACACTGACCAAGGGCTCCCGAGAACAAAAGCCCTGTCTTTTTCAATAGGGGACATCTTCCTCCAGAACCATCATGTTCTGGTATGGTGGGGTCCAGGCTGGGCCCTGCCCTCTTTGGGGTGCTTGCTGAGCCTGTGCTGACTGCATTTGATTTTGACTCACAGGCTGAAATTGACTGCCTTGTCCTTGATTAACCTGGGAATTTCTCTGTTGTTGGAAATTAAGGGGACCAGGCGCTGAATATCTCTCAAAAACCGGTGGCTGCCAGGGACGATGTGGACCTTGATTAAAACCTCCTCGCCTCTGATTTTCAGGATTTCTGAAACAGTCCTTGCGCCAATGTCCAGTCTGACCACAGAGTGCACATTGATTTTTCATCAGTGGCCCACGCCGGTTCCCTGGGGCATTAAAATTGCGCTGCTCAGAAACCTGATTTAAAGCCATCACTCTCTTGGTTTGTCCCTTACTTTTTGGGCAGCTTTGATCCTCTTCCCTATTATTAAATTTTGTTTGTGCCAGCTGGAGCATCCACTGCAATGTTTGGCCCATGAAATTGGCTTCCTTTTGAATTCTCTTTCGAATGTCAGGAGCAGATTGTGCCACAAAAACAGTTTTCACAATATTCTCCATTCCAGGGTCCTCAGGGTTAATAGGAGTAAATCTTCTAAATGCCTGATATAATCTGTCTAGAAAAGCCCCTGGAGATTCATCTTGTTTTTGAACCACATCATTTACTTTTGACATATTAATTTTCTTCCTGCCAGCTGCCCTGATACCCTGAAGTATTGCTGTGTGGTAATTTCTCAAAGCAGTGCGCCCTGCATCTGCATTATAATCCCAATCGGGTGGCGTGGTTGTTGGGACAGCTGCTTCTGCTTGGGCAAGGGTATCTCCTGCTGCTATACGGGATTTTCTAGCCTCCTCGAAAATCTTCCGCATTTCCTCTGAATTAAATAAACCTCTCACTAGGTGCTGCACATCTTCAAAGGTGGGCATATATACGTTAAAAATACTGGACATGGTTTCATAATTTTTATCTGGGTCATCCTCCAAGCTTGGGAGGGTATTTTTCCAATTTATAATGTCACTTGATGTAAACGGGACATGCTGCATCGAATATGTGCGGGGACCCGGCTGATTTTGAGGCAAAGGATCATACAACTCGCCTTAGGGGCATGACTTTTGCTTGCTCCTCAATCCTCTTATTTTCAAGAAATTCCTCATGTCTCCTTGCTGCATCGTATGCCCTTAAAAGATATCGCTGTCTTTTTGCCCAATTTCGTTCACCTGCCGCTTCTAATGCAAAATTTCCCACTTCCATTACTGATTCTCGGTACTTCTTAATTAATTCGGCCACTCTTTGATGGTCTGCTTCTCCCCATTCAACATTTCCTTTTATCCTATGACGAAATTCCTCTTCACTTTCCTCTTCTTCCTCTTCCTCATCTCTCTTGGGGGCCCCTTTTCCTGTCTCTTGCTCATCTTTTGGGGGTTTGCCTGACGGTCCTGGTTTCGGAAGATCTTTTGGTGTGGGGAGATCACCATCTTTTGGAGGGGAAGCGGGTACTGGTCCTGGCAAAGGCAGTACTGGAGGGAGGGGCCACTGGATTCCCTGGAGGGATGGCTGCAAGATAAGGAGGTGGTGGAGTGAAGACATAATCTTCAGGACGGCTTTCTAAAGCTGCCTCCTTTTTCTTCAGAGCCAGCAATTTAGCTTGGGGTGGCAACTCTCTACAAAATTGAATCCATGAAGGATTTTTCTTCACATTTCCTTTCCAAACTTCAATATAAGGAATGTGTTCGGGGCAGTTTTTGAGAATTTTTAACCATAGTTGCCTGATGATGCTCTCATTGAAAGTCCCCTGAGGTGGCCAATCTACTTGCATGATAGGCCATTCAATTTGGCATAAAGTTTCCATCCTCTCTTTCCTCATCTTGATCCCAAAATCAAAGTTTTTGATGGCCGCATGCCAGTTCAAGAGGAAACATTCTAGTGGAGTTGAGGGTTTACTGGTGTTCTGCCCCATGATTTTTGATGATTTTATTTAAGCTATTTTCCTATGTTTCTCCCACACAAAGCCACTAGACCCGCTCCTAAACTCTTCACACAATTTACACGCACACACCACTCGGTTCTGGCTACGACCTGGATGGTCGCCCGTAACAGGAACTGCGTAGCCCACGCTCGCTCGGCCAAAGGGAATTCTAAACCCCAGCCTTCCACACATTCACTCATTCACTGGGTCGGTGGCCACACAAATCACCCACATTTCAAAACCGCCTCCCAACCTAGTCTGGATCCCACTACCTATTAAAAACCTTTTTTCTGCTAGTCTACTTTGACAGCCAAGAGCTCCTTCCCGCTGCCCACACCAAACAATATTCACTTATTTCACAAGGGATGTTAGAGCACACTCTGCCCTTCTCCTCCCCAAAACCCCAGAACCGTCGTTCTGTTACTCTTTAACACACCAGGGTCTCAACCCCAAAATTAAAGACAAATTCTCTTCCCCCTTTGGACCGGTCCCATATCTTACCAAATCTCCCAAGAGGTTCCTCTCCGTCTGGCCAGAGTTTTTCTCCCCGAGCGAAAACCGTCTCCGCCAACACGTTGAACGAAAAAGTCCCCTTTTCAAGTTGGAAAGGTGTGCACCGGAGTTCTTCGCCCACCGCTGGCTGTTCGGATTCGCCTGGCTTGGCCCCTTTGCCCCCCAAAAAAGGAGGGATCCCGGACGAGCCCCCAGATGAAAGCGTCACCCCGGGATTCCCTGTGCCGCTATTACGGGGACCGAGGGTTGAAAGAACACGCCAAGGATCAAAGGAACGGAGAAAAACTTTAATTTGCTGCAGCAATGGCACCCAGCCGAATTTGCAGTCGGAAACTGGGGCAAAGAACATGAGAACTTACACACCTTTTATAGTAAAACATTCGCCAACACCCCTTCTTTACAACGAAAAAAAACAGGATACATCTGGGTGCTGTAGAACGCCCACAAAGAACAAAAGAAACTTCAAAAGATACTGGCGTGTGCACATTGTTATCGCTCCATTTGCACCCACTTATCACCCACTTGACAAGAGAACACACAGCGGACGCAATTAATCTTGTTCTCCAGCGCCCCCTGTCATTGCAATTCTCGGAGCTCGCCGCTTGCTTTTCTCGGAAGCGCTTTGACAGCCCCTTTGACAGCCCCGTATCGATGCTTCGATACGCGGAAACCTGGCTATCTTGGGCAGGGGGCCTATTGTCCAAGCAACCTTCCCTCAGATAAACATCTGTCAGTTAGTTTGCGTCCTGTTTATCTCACAGGACAGGCTTGGGAAGGGGGAAACAGTGTGGTGCTTTGTGCAACGGTTTTTGTGGAGGGGAGAGGTGAATCAAAGGACAGAGTGAATTAACAGAGAAATAGAAATACTGCCATTTTATCTACAATGACAGTTTATAAAATATGAAGTATATTAACTATTTCCATCAGTCCTATTTGTTTACACCTTGCTTTATTTTTGCAACAGTGACTTGTTTTATTTTTCAAATTTGCTCCCCCCCCCAAAATAATAATAATATTACATTGTTGTTTTTAATCGGCTCCCAAGCAGGGAGTTTCAAGCAGGGCAATCAACCGCAGTGTTTAACCCCTTCGGTGGCTTGGCCAGGCACTGGGGCTTCTATCTGCTGGGTCTTAGAACCCCAGACCAGCTGGTAGTGGGGCAGCTAAAAAAACTGGTAAATAAATAAATAAACAAACAAGAGGCTCTCTCTTCTGCCGAGGGCGAAAAGGCATTTGTTTCCTAAATAAATGAGCTCAGCCCTCAGGATGCCGGCAGCTTTCTCCAATTTGATCGAGGGGGGATCGGTTTGTGGCAACCCCAGCATGAGGTGGGTTAAAAAGAGAGGGGGGGAGGGAGGAAGAAAGAACTCTACCTTTTAAAAAGGAAGGCACGGCGGAGTGCATTTCTCTGGGTACCTGCCCAGTTTTCCAGGGTAGGTAAGTCAATGTAACCCTACCAGCCATCTGTTCTAATTGGGCTCGCTGCTTACTGAGGCATTATAAATATGCAAAGAACTGAGAAAAGAGCATGTGGGGGGGGAGGAACAATCCCCTGATGGATTATCAGGATAACAATCGTTTTAATTTTTCATTTGTTTATGTGATTTGCTGCAGTGAATCAAGTATCGGGGAGACATCTGGAAGAAGCGAATTGAGACAAATGAAAGGCTCGCGGAAAACCAGCCTCTCTGCTCTCAGAAGGACTCCCCTTCTCTTCTCTGAGGCTGCGCCTTGAGCACTTCTTCTCGCTCCTTCCTGTGACCTTTGGGGCATCCTGGGATGTTTTATTTGGGGGGGTGGTTAGTGAGGGGGGAGAGAAATGGGAGGATGCCGAATGTCTTTCTTTATTCTGGTTGCAGCTGGCCTCCTCCAAGAGACCCTCTCCTGCATCCGACAGCCAGGTTCTGCTCCTGGAGCTTTCCACCTGCTGGCAACACACAGCCCACAGGAAGGAACATGACATGAAGGAGGCCAGAAGGCTCCCTGAGGCTCAGACCCGGCAGAGCACCTTGCAAACCACGAGTCGAGTATGGTCTCCCTATGCATTTGCAACGTCCAACATGCCCTGCCTTCCACGACCCTGGAGCCCACATGAAACTCGAGGCGTGGGTGCAAAGGGCTGCTTTCTGGGGGGAGGGGCAGTTTAGGGTGTGGGCCCTTAAGGCCCCTCTTTCCCCCTGTTCCCCTGAAGTCTCCTCTCTCTTGGTCCCTTCCTTGTCTTCTCGGTGGTGGGCTGGGCTGGGCGGAATTAAGGCTGGCAGTCCTTCCTCAAGCTCCCTTTTGACTTTCACACTATAGGGTCCAAATCTCTTGCAGACAGGGGGTGGGGTGACAAGAAAGAGGTTCCCCCCAGCCCTCCCTATGAGAAGCCAATGCTTGGGCATGGAGTGGGGGGTGGGGTGAGTGAGCAAGCCAGTGGGAAGAAGCTCAGCTCTTTGGGGGGGGGGTCCCCTTTTCCTTCAAGACCCTCGCAGTCCACATCTTCCAGCCAGCCGTTTCCTCTGCCTTGAAGGTGCCAAGCAAACCGGAACCGGTTCCTCTCTTGATGCCTACCTCTCTCTCTCTCATTCTCTCTCTCTCTCTTTCTCTCTCTCTCCCAAGGCTCTTCCTCGCGTGCCTTGTCCTGTTGTTTCCCTGTCTTGGATCCTGTGCTTTGCCATCGCTTCCGGCTGCCCACGCCACACACAGACCAGCTGCACATCTGTTCCTCATTGGCAGGAGCCTGCAATGCAACATTCACAGCAGGCAACAGGCCTGACTCTGTGCCCGCACCTGTTCCTTGCATTATGTTGTTTAGAGGAACACTGTGGGCCACACACAAACAAAACCCCACGGCAGGCAAACACAAACAAAGCTGACGGATACACAAGGCAATCTGGACTTGGACACATTCTATGGCATTCTCCCCCAGCCCAGAAAGTAAATTCTTTGCACCTGTCGAGCATGGGACATCAAGTAGGAAATATGCACAGAGGAGAAGGTGGACACAAAGGGATGTTTCTGCCATTTCTGGATCCTGCTCTTCCCAGTCCTTGGGAGCAGAACGAATAGCCAGGTCTGGTGCAGGCAGGGTGTGCCAAAAAGCCCTCCCCGGGCATCCTTATCAACCCACACCGCAGAGATTATTTCCCCTGGAACACCGTGAGAGTAAGGACATCCTCCTGGCTTCTCCTGTCTTGGCCTTATAGGACAGCAAACCTTCCTCCTCCTCCTTCTTTGACGTGGACAGGAAGAGGTTGCCTGGCCCTCTTGATGGAATGGATTCTTGCTTGTTCCAGTGTGACTTTAGTGCCCCATTTGCCCATTTTTGTGCACAATTCTCCAGGCGCACAACTGCATGCATTGTGGGGATGGCCAGAATTGCTCAGAACAAGGATCACTGCTCTTCTGGGTTAGATTCGGAGGCCCCGGATGGGTTTCTTGTATCTTTCTTAACAATCAACCACATTTTCTGCCCCTGCTATGTGTATGCTTGTGCTGTGCTTCTCAAAAGGAAAGAAAACCAGAAATATTTTATACTGATTACAATGAGTTTAGGGTGGAGATGCTTTTTGTCTTGTTCTCAGACAAGGCATCTCCTGGACCTGTAAGATTCCTCACTAAGGCGTCTCATGTCAGGACAGCCTGATTGGGGAAATGCAAACAGCATCCTTTCCCATTTGTTCTGGGGACTGGCCTTTTGGGACCCTTGGTATACACGGCAAGAGCATTGCCACTGAGTTAGCAATGCTATTCAATGCTCCTCTGGCTGTTCCACTGTCAGGAAATGTGTTGCAGCATAAGGAAGAAAAGAGGGCATACCAAAGGCCTCTGTTAGATCAAAGAACCCTACATGAAAGCCATCTAATCTACTTTAAATCCATCCTGTTCTGAGGGTGTGGGTAGTCCTAGCACATAAAAACTGCATCAAATGTGGATGGTGTGTATCAAATGATGTGATATAAACAGCACGTCATTAGAAACAGAAATTCCTTGAGTGACAAAAAGCATCTGTTTGCATAACAGGACCTTTATCTCCTTGCTGTCTTGCTTGCTTGGTTTTGCAATTGGCCCTCAGGAGGGAAGCGGGGGAGCCATCACGTGAGGCCAGGTAGCTCAGACCCAAAGCTCTGTGCGGCCGAGGAAGCCACTCCTGGCTTGCTCTCCCCTTTCCCTCCCTTGACTGGAGCTGTGGTCCAGGGAGGACAAACCACTCGGAGGCTTTCTCCAAGGACCAGATGGCACTGTCCAAATGGCTTGGGCAATGACTCCATCTTGTCTCTGGACTGAGGCTTATCTGGAGGGTGCCAGCCCACTCCCACCCCGCACTCTGAACCACCTTCCTTGTGCGCCCATTTGCCAAAGGAAAAGTGGCACCCTCTGAGAACAGGCAGAGCTCCCTTGGCACTCCAGCCCAGCCTCCCCTCAGCCCAGAGATGGTTCCTCTTAAAGCCATTTTCTCCTCCCTGCCACAAAAACACAGTTAATCAGCCACTGTGCGCCTGTTGTTTCTCTCCATCCCTTTTTAATTGGATTTTTAATGTCAGATGTTGACAATGCTGTCGTGGAGACAAGGGCAAAGAGGCAGTGATGGAGGAAGCAGGAGGACGATTAACCCTTCTCAAAAACTGAAGTCAGATGATACGACTTCATTTGAAATGTATAAAGTCCCAACAACGAGCTGACTCCAGCGCTTTGATCGTGATGACTTCAGCAACTTGAGGTGCCATTGAAGGAAATTAAAGAAAAGTTGAAAAATACAATGTATAACAGAAAGGAGTAGATTTACTGTTGCTCATTTTGGTGGAGGGAACAGGCATCATAAAGCGATCGTTAAAAGGGAAAGCATTTGGAAGAACCCAGGTTTGGCTAAGAAGATGTCACGGTGGGCCAGGGCATGAGAGTCACTTCCCCCTGCCCCAAGTGGGACATGCACAGGGACAGGGGTGCACAGACGGCAAGGGAAGAATTGGGGTCACCGGAGATGCCCAGCCGAGTAGGGGACACTGGAGGTCATTGATCGCAGTCGATGCCGAAAAGAGGGCGCAGGCTCAGCTCTATCCCGGCCTCTTTCCTGCGGAGTCATTCGCGAGGCTCTGCCCTCGCTCCTAGCAGCTCCACAGGGGCCCTGTCCAGGCAGGGAGTGAAAGCGTGGAGGGGCACAGCAGCCCCCCTGTCCTTGTCATGAGTAAAAGCCACACACTCTTCCATAAGGCTTGAAGGGGCTGAAAGGCTGGTGGAAAAGCTGAGACTCACCCGCTGGGTTTCTGAGGGACTCTTTTGTTCAGCTGATAGACTGCTCAAGGTGAGGAACTCCTTATGAGCAGTCACTTCCTAAAGGAAAAGGCTTTGGCTACCACTTTGATGCCCTGGAAGTTCAGCCTCTGGGGTGCTGTGAGTGCAGACCAAGAGCGAACCGAAGAACCCAAGGTACAGGAATCAAAGGGCCGCCACAGCATCCACCCTGTGTTTTAATGGAAACAATTGCACAGCAGGAAAAAGGAGGGCCACATGTGTTTGTTCATCATGATCACAGCACCAGAGCCAGCTCATTCTTGGGACTTGCATCACGTTTACATATTTACCTACTTACATATCTATGGATCTATAGACATTATATCCTCTCAGTATCTTTACATTATTATACAATACTTTTGCTTAGCAATATATATTTTGGTTTGAAGTGTTTCAAATCCCACTTGGCTAAAGCCACGGCGTTGCTCTCTACCAGGTATAGGCTCTTGGTTGTGAGTTTTTTGGGCTGTTTTCCTCTCAGTCTATATACCGTCACTTTTCCAGGTGATCTTCTCCGAACCAACTTGAGAAGTCACCTTAAAATGTGTCCCTCAGTTTGTATTTTCTCCAAAAGTGTCCCATTCTAAACCTATTTTCCTCCAGTGGGACATTCCAACAGGAGATGGACTGGCTCCCTCAAGGAATCCACAGGCCTTGGTTTGCAAGAGCTGAGCCCGGCGGTTGAAGGGAAGGCATTCTTGGAGACTACATCAATGGGACGTGACTTGACCGCATGGAGACAACAGCCACAAGCTAGATGTGAATCAGCCTTCAATGCCCAGTGAAACTGAGCTGCATCTCAGTCCTCCGGAAGAACTGTGCCGCTCCAGATGCACACAGATGCCAACTTGGTTTGCTCATGGGCCATTTCTTGGTGAAATCTCTGTGTGTACTGAAAGGTAGCATGTGGGACATTAAAAGGATTTAAACACAAACAAACTCACTATTTTTAAAAGGAGCTTCCTGGCAAAGATTGAGTTAAGCAGTCTAATAAGAGAATGAGAGAGAGAGAGAGAGAGAGAGAGAGAGAACTCTTATGCAGGAAGGTCTTTGTATTCCATGGCTTCTCTCAGCAGGAACCTGACTCAGCAGGGAGTGACTGGCTTTCAAGCAACAACTTTCTGGTGTTGCTCTGAAGTTAAAAGAAGAGAAGGCCACACAGGGCAGAGCTCTTGACAAATGGCTCCAAGAGGCTTCAAGGGCCTCCTGAGGGTTAGAGCTGTCTGGCAGTGGAATAAGATGCTGCCACAAAAGAGGGTGGTGGAGTCTCCTTCTTTGGAGGTTTTTAAGCAGAGGCTGGATGGCCATCTCTCGGAAATACTGTGATGGGGGTTGGACTAGATGGCCCTCGAGGTCTCTTCCAACTCTTTGATTATATGATCCACCCAGAACGTTGGGAAGGGGGTTAGGGTTGGGGTGAAGGAGGGTGATTTGGGCAAAATCGGGAAGCAGCCGAGAGCCCCTGTTGAAAGAACGCAATCCTGTGTCCTCTCCAGCGTCACTTGAGGATATTACGTCCGTTCACCTCTGTGGCATCCATGCCATCTAAAGGTCGCCGTGTCACACAGATACAGACTCAGGGGAGCAGGGGGCATGTGGTGCAGCAAACTATGTCAGTAAATTTATTTTAACTAAAGGACTATTTATTTGTTTGTTTCAGGGTGTGCTTGTACCAGACTGCTTCTCAGCCCCTGGGTTTAATTCAGCCTCCTCCTTCACTCGGTGTAATTCCTGCTGTATTATACAGTGAATAATGCTGAAAATAATTGGCAGCCTCAGATCACTGATACATTTCTAGATTGGTTGTAAATTCAATTTTGCCACGAGGCACGGAGCTGGCCAAAGCAATAGGAAGTTTAATATTGTGCTCTCCAGCCTCTGCTTTGGAAGGACACCCCAGGCACAAGTTCTGAGCCCAGGGCGCAGGAAATTAGTAATCAAAATTTGTCCTCTTGGGTGTACCGTTCAGCAGATTTTCTCAACCAGAGAAAACACATTAAACCATCTTCTTCGGGAGACTTTGAGGCTTTCTGCATCTTCCTTATTAACGAGCCCTCCCGGTTGATTGATGGGATAGTCTGCACTAGGAAAGCATATTCATCATTGCTCTATGGGTAGCTCAGCATCTCCGGAGATGAATGGGGCCAAGGAGTTCCTGCCTCCAAGGGAGAAAGTCACGGTAGGCTTTACTCATCCAGCGGCCGAGGAGAGGCGAGGAGTGGGGGGGGGTGGCAGCTCTGTGACCTTTCCAGAGGAGTAAGGCTGCATCCAGAGACCAAGCGGTCAAGGATGCCAGAGGGAGGGCACGCCTGGCCCTTGACCGCCCGGAAATCCACGCTGCATTCAAACACATCCTGCAGTGGAGGGCAGAATCTACATGTGTGCATGTCGGCTTTATACACTTGTATGAGGAGGATCCCATTTTAACCAAGGCACTGATGTTGCTTAGGGGCGGAATATTCTGCCAATGCTGAGGATCTTCACAGACATTGCGCTCATCCTGGTTCTCAAGGCTGTGTCCCAGCCTAGTATACACCACAAAAAGCTCAGAGTGGCTTCCTGGGGAGGCTTCCTGTTGAATACCAGCTGGTCAGCCAGCAAGCAAAGGGGCTAGCCAAGGCTTTGATCAGACCCAGGAAGGATCCTTGTGGAGTGGAGTGGAGTGGAGTGGCAACAGAGGCTGATTGGGTGTGGGCAACAATGGAGCCAGTAGCTATGATACAAACTTGAAGAGACTCCCTCTTTCTCTTTGACAAGTCTGTCTCTCTCTCTCTCTCTCTCTCTCTCTCTCTCTCTCTCTCTCTCTCTCTCTCTCTCTCTGTGTGTGTGTGTGTGTGTGTGTGTGTGTGTGTGTGTGTGTGTGTGTGTTGGGGGTTAGTGCCTTTCCTCTGCCCTTGTTGTTGTTGTTGTTGTTGTTGTTGTTGTTGCTGCTGCTGCTGCTGCTGCTGCTGCTGCTGCTGCGCCATCAGCTCTCTCCTAGCCCCACTTCCAGTGTGCCCCCTGTTTGCAAGGACCCCGTGGAGACCAAGCCCTCTCCCGCCTTCTCGCAGGACCCTTCTGCCGCTCTTCCCCTCCAGAAACCGGACTTCTAAGCACACCCTTATTCGGTGCTGTTTTCGAAAGGAGTGAAAGGGTCTCTCCCCCCCCCCTTTGTTGGATTCTGCTCCAAGAGCCTGGCGGACACGCGCACACACAGGCAGGCCGGCACCTCCACTTTGCTATCCAGGCCACCTGCCAATTATCAGCTAATAGCAGCTTCTTGAAGACAATAGCAGGTTTTATGTGTGGAAGGGAGACGCGCCAGGCCGCCTCTCCATCCCGGCGATCTCCCTCCCTACCTGGTGCCCCCATCCCACCCCGCCTTCCCTGTCTTTCTTCCGTTAAAGGGCGTTGCTTCCATCGCTTCCATACAAATTCCACATCATCGTCTCTAGACTGGCCCAAAGCACAGAAGCAGAGAGAGAGAGACGGCGACGGGGAGCCCCGGTGGGGAGTGCTTTGTTGGGTTCTGTTTTTTTTTTTAAATAAACCCAGCTTGAGAACAATTAGTTGTCGCTCGTGTCCTACCTGCGTGCAACCAACCCCAACCCCATCTTGGCTTGGGAGGCGACGATGCGGGATGGAAGGTTTTCAAAGGAAAGGGGGAGGGGGAGGGGAAGAGAGGGAGGGGAGGAACAGCCACCCACTAATCCCGTTTGCCGTGAAAAGGTCGTGCGTTGCGATACGAGTAATTAATTTCCTTTGCACCACATTGAAAAGGTTAACACGATTTGAGGGGAGGCCGTTGCATTGAAAATGCCTTGTGTACCTTGTTAAAAGGGCCCAATTATAGTCCCGACGACTTTGTTGGGCCAAGAGAAACGTGAGAGTATGCAAATGGATCGCCCTGCATGGGAAGAGAGGCGGCTGCGTTGGTCAAAATGTTGGTTCCTAGGGTGCGTGGGTGGGAAGGGAAGGTCGGGAAGCCGGCCGAAGGCTTCCCTTTCTGAGACCAGCCCTGCTTGGAGATGGGGGCCGCCTGGCCTAGGTCGTGCCTTCGCTCCCCCCCCTTCCTCCTCTTCTTCCTCCTCCCCACGCACTCTCTCTCTCTCTCCAAGGCCCTTGCAGCTGCAAGCAATGCAGGTGGAAGAGGAGCGCCTGCCGCTGAGGTCCAGCGCCAGCACAGGTGAGACCAGGATCCTGAAAAGTCAGGATTCCGGCCTTGCTAAGACTTGGCCCCTGGGTCTTTCTCCGCTTCCGTTTTGCCCCATTGGGTGTCCCATTCCTCATTGGCAAAAGACCCGCAAGTCTCCGTGGCAAGAGCATTCACATCAGTGTCAGACACCAGAGACGCGCTTTCATAATACGGAATTTTAAAAGGGCAATTGTCATTTCTCAGCCATGATGAGCACTTAAGCCAATTACCTATATTTAAAAGGAAACGAAGTCGAGGAAATGCTTGGGGGGGGGGGCGGCTGAGGCGTCGAGAAGAAGACGCACCAATCGGATGCACGACGGCACCTATTTGTCACCGCGGTTTTAATATTTACTTCTGTTGATGAGAATTCGCCACGCTCTATTACAATTCATAGAGTTGTATTCCCAAATTTTATGCATCAAAATGCGTTGATTTATCGTTCTAAGAGGGTTCCGTTCCTTCCTCTTCTGATTCCCGCTCTCTCTCCCCTTTCCTTTTATTATTATTATTTTTAATATTATCATAAATGTGCCCAGCGAGGCTTATCTCATGCTGTTAATGTGCCTCATTTAATTATATTGTCTTGCCGGAAAAGTTTGGAGGAAACAATGAACTGAGAACTTTCTGTCTTCTTTTCAAAAGGAAAAGGGGGGGGGAATTAGGAAGGAGAAATGGACTCACACCTGGTTTCCTTCGGTGAGGTTTCTATTAGCAAAGACGGGAGAATATTTAGAGGCTTGTTCGAGCAATGTGAAGCCAAAAATGTAATATTCAGGAAATGCATAGAGAAGGAGATGGAAAGAGCAACTCCTGTGAGGAAGAATTGCAAAATGTACCTGGCCAACCCACCGCCCTGGGCTGGAGAAAACAGGGGTGGGTGGGGGTGTCATCATAATGTCCACGCGGCTTGCTTCTTAGAGGATGGCCGCCATTGTCATTTTTGCTCCAGTGGAAGCCCTGGGCTACCATTTGGGATGCAAAGCTCGCTGTAGACTTTGCTTTTGATCCAGACAGGCGAGCTGCCTTGGCCAGAGCTCTCTCTCTCTCTCTCTCTCTCTCTCTCTCTCTCTCTCTCTCTCTCTCTCTCTCTCTCTCTCTCTCTGCTTTTTTGCTTTTGGTGTCCCAAATTCCATTTTTTTTTGACAATGTGGAAATGCTCCAAAAGTCCTTCCGCCGCCACCACCCTGGTCTCCACCTTTGCTGCAAGAGGCAACATCCCTTCCCTCTTGGCTTTTTTGCTTTGGATTTCCAGGGCCAGTGCTTTATGCCTCTTTATTGATTACCTGATCTATATAATTACAATCAGAACAGACGGGATTTCAAGCCTGATTGGCTTCAAATTAGAAATCCATTGCCTTGGTTGGACTCCGACTCCAAACAATTAGGAAGGAACATGACTGGGTCTGGTTGCCTCGTTTACTTTCCTTGTGGGGGCAACAGATTTGCAGCATCGTGCTGATCACAAAGGTTGGTTTTGTCTTGTGGCAGCCTGGGTTTGCGCCTGGCAGCAGGGCCTTCCCACATGTCTCATAGGCATGATGCACTTTTGACATCCCGTCCGTGGAAGCTGGAACATGCACAGAGAGATCACAGAGTCACCGGTTGGGCGATGCAACCCCATGGGGCTCCTTCCACATCTGTACCCTGTCTAGTTGCCTCAAGGGGGAGTAGTTAGAGACCCAAGAGGGGGACAGTGGATGACCTGTAACCTTAGGGTGGCAAACATTAATGGAAGCCAAGGTGCGTCCCTCCCCTAAAAGACTTCATAGTGGATCACTCCCCATGCCTCCCCTCCCAGGAAGGTGCTGCTGAGTCTAAGGTGCCTTCTTGATGGGCTAGGCCAGTGATGGCAAACCTTTTAGACACCGAGTGCCCAAACTGCAATTCAAAACCCACTAATTTTTTTTTTGCAAACTGCCAATACAGTAATTTAGCCTGTGTAGAGGTGGCAATGAAGGGTTGATGTCGGGTGCCCACAGAAAGGGCCCCGAGTGCCAACTTTGGCACCCGTGCCATAGGTTTGCCAACACCGGGCTAGGCGATGATCCCTAGAGTCTGAGAAAGGTGTAGTTCAATGATGGTGGTGGTGGTGGTGGTGGTGGTGGTGGTGGTGAAAGTGAGTTACTGTTGGAGCTGAGTCTGAAAAGGAGGCCAAGAACCAGCATTCTTCACAGTAGGAAATCCATCCAATATGGGGCATCTGGCACAAAACAGGGACTTGTTGGTGTAAACCAGTGGTTCTCAACCTGTAGGTGCCGAGATGTTCCTGGACTGCAACTCCCAGAAATCCTGGCCAGCTCAGCGAGTGAGGAAGGCTTCTGAGAGTTGCAGTCCACAGGTTGAGAACCACTGGTGTAAACCATCTTCCTGTCAGCCTGCTTTTATTGGCCCTCACAGCAGTCTGTCTTATGAACAATTGGGATCTGACCGAGTTGTCCCCTGGATCTCTTTTGGCCCCATCACAGATAGTCCCAGAAAGGCTGGAGTTCTGCCTTGGCAAGGGCAAATGGCAGTCGTTTGGGCACTCTGCTTCCTCTCGTCCCATTCTGGGTTTCCAGAGGTCAAGGCAGAGAGTGGCATAACAAGAGAGAAGGAGAAAAGTCTCAGTGCAGAAATCCCCTCTGCGAGAGAGATGTTGAAGAGGCAGTGGAGCAAATTCCTTCTAGCAGACAGGAATTTCTGACTCCTTTCCTACCTGCTCCACGGGCCCATGGAAGGACCTTCCCTCCCTTGGCCCTGGGGGGGGGGATTCAGGCAGGGAGTTCTGGCAGACGTTCTTCCTAGGCCCTCCCTGTCGGACTCCAAGGAGCCTGCAGCCCCCTGGACTTGCCTCTGGACAGCTCCCTCCCCCTTCCTTCTTTCAGCCCATGAAAATCCAGAGATATATCAGCTAATTGATCACAGGAGGCTGAGGGGGCAGCTCTCCACCACCCCACCCACCCCCTTCCCTGGTTGCATGGGATGAACAATGCGCAGCCTTACCATTTGAAAAACCACTCCAAAGTGAGGGCTGGTGAGGGAGGGGGCTGACGCACCCTCCCCCAAATCTCCCCTACAAAAATGGAGTGCAGGAAAAGAACTAGATTTGTTTGGGGTGGGGGCGTGGGGGGAGGCTGGGGAAATAATATGTCCCCCTTCTCTCTCTTTCAAATAGGCTTCTTGGTTAAAAATGCCAGACGACGGATTAGTGCCTGCCTCTATAGGTTTCCCAAAGATAAGACCCTGGAATTGATTTCAATTACCAAAGTGGATAAATGGAGCTGCTCCAGGCCCCCCTTCCTCTTCTTCTCCTTCTCTGGGGAGATTATTTACCATCTCTGGGTAAGAAGGAAAAGAAGCATTCCTTTCACCAAGGAGAGAGTGGAGCCTTCAGCAGGCTTTGGAACTGAAGAAGTAATGCAGAGAGAGAGAGAGAGAGAGAGAGAGAGAGAGAGAGAGAGAGAGAGAGAGAGAGAATATCAACCCTTCAAGGGCAGGCAGGTGGGGGTCACACAAGGGGGGCACACAAGCTTCCTGACCCTCCCACAGAAGCCAGCCTGGCTTGTGAGATTTAGACAGGAGGCCCAATAGTCTGGGTGGCATTTCTCCAGTTGCACGGAAGGGAGGAAGCATCATGGGGTGTGACGTGCATATGTGTACACCAGGAGATACAGGGAATCCATACACTTTGGGACACTTGTCTGCTGGAGATCGCAGGCAGTTGCTCAGAGAAACCTCTGAAATGTCTTCTCTGGATTCTGAATAGTGCCTTGCTGGGTGCACGATCGGTCCTGAACAGGCCTCTCGATGCATCTGGTTTGAGGCAGCAGGGCCTATGAAGGGCCAGGCATTGCAGAGAAGGGTCCTACAGAAGAAGCACACAGAGACCCAGAAGGAGAGCTCAGGAAACTAAGGAAGGACAATGGATGGAAACACCATGGGGGGCTTCCTTTGCTCCCCTTAGAGCAAGACAGATGCCTGGATACCAGGTGGACAGAGGGTGGTTGACCCTGCCTCACATAAGAACATAAGAACCTAAGAAGAGCCATGCTGGATCAGCCCAAAGGCCCATCTAGTCCAGCTTCCTGTATCTCACTGTGGCCCCACCAGATGCGTTTGGGAGCGCATGAGACTAGATCTCTGTCTCCTGATACCACTCCCCTGCATCTGGCCCTTGAAGTACCCTGGTTTAAGCCTGGAGATTACACATCTCCATCATGGTTTGTAACCTGTGATGGAGTTTTCCACCAGGAATCTGTCCAATCCCCTTTTGAAGGCATCCAGGCCAGATGCCATCACCACATCCTGTGGCAGGGAGTTCTACAGACTAACAACGTACTGGGTGAAAAAATGTTTTCTTTTGTCTGTTCACACTCTCCCAACCCCCAATTTGAGTGGATGACCCCTAGTTCTGGTATTTTGAGAGAGGGAGAAGAGCTTCCCTCTATCCACTTGACTCATGCCCTCCATTATTTTGTATGTCTCAATCATATCTCCCCCCAGGCGCCTTTTTTCCAGACTAAAGAGCCCCAAATGTTTTAGCCTTTCCTCATAAAGGAGGTGCCCCAGCCCAGTAATCATTTTAGTTGCTCTCTTCTGCACCTTTTCTAGTTCCACTATGTCTCTCTTGAGATGCGGTGACCAGAATTGTACACAATACTCCAGGTGGGGCCTTACTATTGTTTTATATAATGGCATTATAATGTTGGCTGTTTTATTTTCAATCCCCTTTTTGATAATCCCTAGCATGGAATTGGCCTTCTTCACCGCTGCCACACATTGGGGAGACACCTTCATGGAGCTGTCCACCAACACACCAAGATCTCTTTCCTGATCTGTCATGGATAACTCAGAGTCCATGAGTTGATAGATAAAATTTTGATTTTTTGCCCCAATATGCATTACTTTACATTTGGCTACATTAAATCGCATTTGCCATTTCGTAGCCCATTCTCCCAGTTTGGAGAGATCCTTCTGGAGCTCTTCACAATCTTCTCTGGTTTTTACTACACGGAAAAGTTTTGTGTCATCTGCAAACTTGGCCACCTCACTGCTTATCCCTGTCTCCAGGTCATTTATGCACCGATTGAAAAGCACCGGTCCCAGGACAGATCCCTGGGGCACACCGCTTTTCACCTCTCTCCATTGTGAAAATTTCTCATTGACACCTACTCTTTGTTTCCTGGATCTCAACCAGTTCTCAATCCATAAGAGGACCTGCCCTCTTATCCCCTGACTGTGCAATTTTCTCAACAGCCTTTGGTGAGGGACTGTGTCAAAAGCCTTTTGAAAATCCAGATAGACTATATCCTCCGGTTCACCCAAATCTACATGCCTGTTGACCTTTTCAAAAAATTCTAAAATATTTGTCAGACAAGACTTACCCTTGCAGAAGCTATGCTGATTTTCTCTCAGCAAGGTTTGTTCTTCTACATGTTTTAAGATTTTCTCTTGGATGAGGCTTTCCACCATCTTCCCTGGGACAGATGTAAGGCTAACTGGCCTGTAGTTTCCCAGGTCCCCCCTCCTTCCTTTTTTAAAAATTGGTGTGACATCTGCTATCCTCCAGTCCCCCGGCACTGTGGCCGTTTTAAGAGACAAGTTGCATATTACCGTTAAGAGATCTGCAATTTCATTTCTCAGTTCCCTAATAACCCTTGGGTGGATGCCATCTGGGCCCAGTGAATTGTTAATCTTCAATTTATCAATTAGTCCTAAAACATCCTCTCTTTTAACCTGTATTTGATTTAATTCTTTAGTCAAGAGGGGCCATTCAGGCAGCGGAATCTGCTCAAGGTCTTCTGTCTCACAAGTTCCTCTAGCACTGAAGAGAAAATTGGCCTTAAATGGAGACCTAAAACATTGTCCACCCTTCCTTCCTTCCTTCCTTCCTTCCTTCCTTCCTTCCTTCCTTCCTTCCTTCCTTCCTTCCTTCCTTCCTTCCTTCCTTCCTTCCTTCCTCGAATCTTGCAAACTGTCCAACCAACTTGGACTGAGAGCCTTACAGTTCCTTCAGCAACCAAGTGGGCAGCATGAACTGCTGGGCAGCTGGGTGGCTTAGGTTCCTGGTTGCAGAGCTAGAGGTTGGGACCCGGATCCCCTCCTGGGCCACCTTGACCTGGGGCTGGGCTCCGTGACCCACAGGGGGCAGTTCTCAGGTAATGGTGATGATGTTTACGCAGGACCAACGGCATACAGAGATTCCTCTGAACATGTGGCCATTTTACTGCCTCGGGGTCTTGGTAAAGTTTCTGTTTGGCTCTCCTGTTTCCCTTTGTACCTTTCAGAGGCCTTTGCCCATCTGTCCAGCTTCCTATGCTCTGGGCAGCATTAAAAATGGCCAGCTGGCAGGCAGAGGTGGCCTTCCTCTCTGGTCCCACGATAACTAAAGGGACAAAGGGACCCACGTCTTAGGAGGTGGCACATGACAGCCGCAGCAGGGTTCGGCTGGGGAGCAGGGACCTGCCCCCCCCCTCATCATGAGCTGCCACTGGCCAGGAGCCATGGGCAGGCTCCTGGGGCCATGGAGGGGGGGGGGGAGAGATGCATGGCCTGGCCTCCTCTCCTGCCCCCACGGCTCCCCCAGGGCGCACACACACCCTTCTTTAAACCGTTTCCTTCCTTTAGCTGAGATTGCTTCCATGGGGCCCCCGACTGGCCTTTGTTTCGCTGGAAATCCAATTTCATCTCAGATGGCGTCTCATAATGGCTACCCTTGATAATAGATTCTGCCTCCTGTTCATTTCCTGGGCCTCTTTCCTTCTCAGCCATCATCACCATCATCATCGCGTGAGGGGGAAACAGTTCTTGCCCATTCCTCTCAGCGCCTCCCTTAGCTTGGATTTCCCCAGGATGTCTTATCACTCACAACAGCTCATGCTGATCTCCTAGATATACACCCCAGACTGTATTTTCTTACGATGGCATGCCTGCAAAAGCTGGACAGGGATCTCTGCCGGTTAATAAACTGCCTGGAATACATATTTTTCTGCAGGAGAACAGAGTGGGCAGCGTGCAAGAGGCGCCTGATTGTAAAGAGAAATCATAGCCTGCTCGGGAGATTGCCTGGGAAATTAATTTCCCAGTGGCAGGAATTATGCTGTTTGGTGCTGGCGGGCATGTCAAATGCCAAGGACAATTTGCTGATCAAATCACACTCAAGATCAGAACAAAATGAATTCAGTGGAAACATGAAAAGCCTTTTGTTGGCAGGATCAGCTGGGCCACCTCCGCCGCTACTTCAGTCCCGAAATGCAGCGCTACATTTGGGCAATATATTTAAAAGCAGCCACTTGACACTCGCTTCTGTAAATTAAGAATAATTACTCCATTTATATGGGACATTTCAGGCATTTAAAATGTTTTCTGTCTATTGTGTCACCTTCTCCTTGAGTAGCAATGACACAAGAAGACTAGCAAAATCCATTTCTTTTTTATGTCTTTGGTCTTTTCCTCCTCTGGTTCTCTATTCCCCCATTCATTCCTCTTTTATAAGCCTGTTTGCTTATGATTCACGCCTTCTCAGGGTGTCACTCCTACCAGGACTCGGGCCTGAGGAATGAGTTAAGGAGAAGCTGCTCCCATTAAGGAATGCAACCCCACTCCTGGTGTTTGGTTCCTGTGGAACACTGCGCCACTGGTGGCTCATGCCTCTTAGAGCAAGTCATTTGCTGCCCACGGAAGCCTCAGGTCCCTTCCTTCCAGTTTTTCCCAAGGTGGAAGACTTCATAGAATCATAGGGCGCTTTTACACGACCCCTAAGATCTGCTGGCCACTTAAATTCGGACCAGAGATCTTAGGGGCTTGTCGCTGTTCCTGCTTCCCCACCCCTCCGCACTTCCTGGCTGCTGGCTGCGTGAGGGGAGGGAGAAAAAAAAGGAAGAAAAGATCGTGCCTCACCTCCGTTCTGGCTCTCTTTCTGGCTCTCGCTCTTGCCGGCAAGATTCCTGTGTCTGTAAAGTAGCTCTTAAAGGGGCGGGAGCAAAAACAACAACAAACAGAAGCGAGGAGAGCCCCGCACTCACTATCATTACACCACATCAAGCAATTTTCACCCCGGAAGAGCAGGTACTTGAAAGGTGCGCTGGGACGCGCTAAAGTGGGTGTGGCCGCACTTAATTTCCTGTAAACTCCGGAGCTGGTGGGGAAACATTTTTAAGCTCCAGAGCTGGGAGCCATTTGCCCCGGAGTTTAGGGGTCGTGTATAAACACCCATAGAAAACAGTGGAGGGATTTTGGAATTCTACCAACAAGCTCTTGAGTTCAACCATGAGAGAACACTCTCCCACTGGGTCACTCAACCCACCCAAAAGAAGTTCTTATGGGCAACAAAACTGCTTCCGCTAGATTCAGCATGGCTTCTGCCCATAGCCATTAGGGAAGACTGCCCCTCAGCATAATTGGTGTGACAACAATGTCTCCAGGATGTCCCCAACCTGGACCATGCATGAGTTCACACCGAGAGGCCCAAGCCCTCAGACTTAGTATTCTGGCGATTCTTTGCACAAAACACCTTCAGCATTCAGATAAGGTATTGATCACCCATTTTGGGAGGATGGAACTTACTTAATTAGTTCATTATTCTTTTTTTTCCCCCAACACAATACATGATTTATTAAGCCACAACTAATTGTAGAGTTTATTACTTCAGAGGTTTTTAAAAAAGGTAATACTTTCCATTTTTATGGCCTTGGTTGTGAAGGGTGGATTCCATCATCTCCAACTGCAGTCTAAATTTACACCCTGCCCCCTTCCCATTTAAACTCTCCTGGAGACTGTCCCAGAACATTAGATCTTTAGATAGTCACCCTCCATGTAATTTTCACTTTATTGCTGGTAATATGTCGGTTTCTTTTTAAATTGATAGTTTTTAATTGCTGGCTGCTCTGGAACTGTTGTAAGGGAATACAATTATGCTGAAGATCAACAATAAAAAAAGAAACATAAAAGCATTTGGGTATCCCCACCCACCCAAATGACAACCAGTGAAACTGGGATGTGCCCAGAAGAGAATGACCAAGATGACGAAAGGCCTGAAAACCAGTTCCTATAAAGAATGGATCTGCCTCCTTTTGACCCAGAGAAGAGAGGACTGTCAGGTGGTCTCACAGCAGAGACCTCTCACCTGGAAGGTGAAGGATACACCTGCTGCTTGGTTCAGAAGGGAGGATCCAAACCACTATATCCAAATTATAACAGCAGATATTCTAATTGCCTGACAGCAAGAGCAGTTTAGTAGTCAGACAGGCTGCTCAAGAAGACAGGAGGGGGTGCCTCCTTCCCTGGAGGTTTCTCAAGAGGGTTTGGATGGCCAGTTGTCGGGGTGGCTTACCTATGGATTTCTGCATTGGCTGGGCTGAGACTAAATGGCCTTTAGGGTTTCTTCTGGCTCCACAGTCTCTAATTCCCACTGGGGTTCATGAGTCACCCCTAGGGGATTAGTTTGTCCCCAAGGGTTGGTGGGCTCTCTTTCTCTGCCTCTGTTTTTAAACAGAGATCGGGCAGCTACCAGTCAGGGAAGCTCAAGTATGCCTTGGGGGAAATGGCCCTCAGGGCCCCTTCCCAACCTCCCAGTCGACAGTGGCTTTTCTGGGAAGCAGCTCCGAGGAAGGGGTAGCTCAGGAGGGAACTGAGGAGGACTGGAATTCTTTAGTCAAAGGAGTCTCCCCAAATCCCACTTGGTGAGCACAGGGCCCCCACCCCCCATCTTAGAAGCAGTGCTTTGCCAGTCCCATCTACCCATCCTTTCATCCACCCACCCATTCCCCTCCAGCAATGAAATTCACCCTCAGTCACTTCACACCCAGCTATATTTTCTCAGGTGCAAACAAAAACTGTGTGTGGTGTGTGGTGAACAAACCATGGTGGTTTCCAATGTTTGAAAAGCTAGCTAACAGTGCTATGGTCCCCAATGTTAAGTCAACAGAGGAAGTCAGTAATCGGAGAGCAGGCAGTACTTGGGAGGGTGGAGCAGGGTCTAGTCCAGATTCAGTGGCACATTCTCTTAAGCCTCCCTCTGTCATGGCCTTCCCAGCCCCAGGACACACAGGGAGTCCCCATAATGAGTCTCTCAGATGTTGCCACCTGATCATGGTGCTCAGCCTTGATACACCAGAGCCGTCCAGCGCCTTTCAAATTCCTCAGTGTCAAAATCGAGTGAGCATAAAACCTTGCTGTTTCATAGAGTCCGGTGGTTGTCACGTGGCAAGTCTTTTCATGTGTATGAGCTGCGGGAGGAACCTAAAGTGCTTCTGACAAATGAGAGGTCAGATTATGCAAAGCTGCTTGCAAGTGATGAGTGGTGTGCAAGGCTGGCTACCTGTAAATCTGGCAGATATATTTCATCATCTGCATGAACACACGAATGCAGGCCGAAATGAAAACCTGCTTACAAGTACAGATAAACGTTCAAAGTGCAACTCTGGCATCAACACGAGGAAAGTGGCAATCTTGAAATGTTCACACTTGCCAAGCAATGGCAAGGTGTTCACACTGCTGCACTGTGTGAGATAATAGTTAAACATTTAAAAACTCTCAAGGAGAAGTTGTCATTTTATTTCTCTTCAGTCTCCACTGAATGCCTTGACTGGGTTAGGGACCCCATCAGTTGGTGGAAAGGACATGACTTTACAGGAGCAGGAGGAACTAACTGAACTGAGACAAAACCGTGGTTTCAACCTAAGATTTGCTGATCTACCTTTGGACAATTTTTGGTTGGATACTGCCAAGGAGTTCCCCCTTCTGGCAAACAAAGCTATTTTGACATTGCTCCCATTTTCCACTAGATATCTGTGTGAGATGAGCTTTTCAAGCAGGATTGCTATAAAAACTAAATACAGAGAGAGACTGAGAGCTGTTGACGAAGAGCTACATGTGTATCTTTCTTCGATTCCAGCCAGAATATCAGCTTTGTGTTCAGCCAAACAGGCCCAGGTTGCGCACTGAATAAAGTATTTTATAATTTTTCATATTTCTGTTTACTTACTATTTCATAATAAAGTAATTATAAAATACTTTCTTTGTGTTTATTTGATTCCTATTCAAGAGAATTACTTTATATATAGTCAATATAGGCACAGAGTTAAATTTTTTAACATTTTCTAATGGTGGTGTGCCTCGTGATTTTTTTCATGAAACAAGTGTGCCTTTGCCCAAAAAAGGTTGAAAAACACTGCTTTAAGGCCATCTCCCTTTGCCGCCCATGGAGGGTGTGTGTGTGTGCTTGTGTTTGACAGGCCACTCCTCCTGCTAGGCAGCAGGAGAAAGTGCCAGGCGGTGATCTGGACTGCCCAGGGAGGATGAGGCGGCAGCAATGGGGTTTTTGGGTACTCTCCAAGGTGCTGAACGCTAGATACAGAATCCGATCATACCCTTTAGATTGCTCCTCCAACTAAAATCCAGTGGGTTGTTCTCGCCATTCAGGTGACCATCTTCAGAGAGTTAGAGAACTCTGGAGGCTTGCTGAAGAATGCAGACTGATGGCCATATTTACCCCACTACTACTAAGAGGCCTCCTTCATGGCTTGGTTGGTGTCTCTCCCATTTCTTTCTTTGACCCACCTGCAACCGAGGGGCTCAGAGGAAAACTGGAAAGAATCATCATCAACATGGAGGCCTGTCAGCTGAATCAGAGCATACCTCTCTCCCTTGCCCAGGTCCCACACATGAAGAGGTCGAGGATTTCAACACGGAGAAAGGGTTTCCGAAAGGCTTTTGACAATGTTTCTCTCCAAAGACAGTTGAGCAAATTTAGAAGCCATGGCACAAAACAGAAGTGCCTTCATGGGTTGGACCCTGTTAAAAGTGGGAAGCAGGATCTTGGAAGAAGGGGTCCTTTCAATGCAAACAAGTCAGGGAGCAGCCATGCCCCAGAAGGACGGTTTCATAAATGAGCTTGACCCTCACCCTAACTAGGTGGACAAATGATACTGAATTATTTAGGGTGGTGAGAACAAAGGGATCTTTTGGAGCAGAGAGAAGGCGCTTTAAAAGGGCAGGTGCGATCCAGCCTGCTTAAGCCTCACGTGGTACTTCTTAGCTGTTCTTGTCTGATGGGACTTGGAGAAAGAGATGCCCAGCCTGGTGATCCAGCCTCCCCTTCCAGGTTCTCCTGCCCTCCCCTTGCTTGCTGCCCTGTTGTTCCGCAGCATGAGCCCCCCCCATCTTGTCTCCATTGACACATTTGCCCACGGGTGTGACGCTACCCACTCCTGCACCGAGATTCAAGAAGTATTAAGCTTGCCAAGTAAACATCCTTATCAAAAAAAAAAAAGATTCCCCCCCCCCTTTGCCTTAAAGGATTTCATCTTTTCAAAGAAGGTGTTCTTCATTGTCCTCTTTCCATCCCATATCCTAAGCCGGCTTTGTGGCAAGAATTGAAATGGAAAATGAGAGAAAGGGAGAGAGGGAAAGAGGGAGAGAGAGAGACTGGGGGAAAGGAAGATGTCAGTCTATTTACATTTAATTTAAGGCTGAAGTTCTTAGCTTGAGAGCCTGGAAAGCTGACTTCTGTCACACAGAATAGAAAGGCAAAGTACACAAATGGCGGTAATTAAAAATCAAAGGATTTGGGTCATATCAGAGTTGGCTGTTCTCTTTTCTTCAGTAATTAAAGTACAGCAAATAGAGGGTTCAGGCATCTTAAATACAATGGCTGGGGAAAGGGTGATTTGCCGAGGGCACCCTTTGCAAGTCCTCCTACACCAACAGGAAACACAAAAGTCAAGAATCAGGTGGTTGCCTTCAAAGCAAAAATCCCCTGTGAGAGAAGAGGGAAAACTCATTTTGCAGTGGTATACTTGTCCCTTATCATTTTCATTAGTGCATTTTAAAAAGAAAATGAGAGAGAATCTCTGTCTACAAATTCTTAGATGATCTACTGCCCAATTTCCCCCCAGGTAATTAAAAGTATTCAAAAATACACTAGCTGCCCTTATTCCGAGTATTTTTAGGCTGCTCCTGTCTGCTCAAAGGGCTATACCAAACACACACAGGGACACATACCTCCTCTTGGCCTATGTGCTAACATCCTGAAGTCATATGATATTGGAAACAAGAAGATATTAGATTCCCTGGTTTTATTGGTTTGAGGAAATGGACCCTTTCAAGGGGAGGGACAGGAAGCTGTACCCGTTTCTCCTGAATGTCCCCAAAGGCAGCCCGTGTCTCTTACAATCCCCTCACTTCCGGCAAACACCTTGCAGGAGCCGGGCCTTGGTTTACTAGGGACCAGCTGTTCCCAGGGGGGGGAGGGAGGCAGCAGCAGCATCCTCTGCACAAGTCCCCACTGACACAAGTGTGCTGGAGATTATGGGGCCAGCTGCTGATTTACTGACTTCTCTCTACATGCTCCTGCACTTGCTGGGTTGAATGTAATCTCCTGAAATACCCCAGCAGGAGTCATAAAGTTTATGCAAGAAGCCTTAACTCAAAGGAAAAGAGGCTCAGAGGACACAAAGAGAATGATGATGGGGGGGGGACAGAAAAACATGGCAAAAACTGGAGTCCGGCCTTGGTTTTTCTCTCCCCTTTCTTTTAATCACACAAGCAATTGTGGGATCATTTTGCAAATCCCACTGAACTCCCCCTCCCCGTGACCTGCCCATCTTCTTCTGGAGGCCACCGAGAGGGGCTGAACTGCCAGGGCCGCCGTTCTGGTGTCAGGCTGAAGAGGCAGATTGGGAGGCAGGCTGAGGCAGATCGGGAGGCTCAGTCCCCAGGAGCTCTGGATTTGCTACATAAATTTCGACCACCTGTTATGTTTGGCTAATTGAAGAATTAGAAGACATGGTTTATTTGTAAAAGAGCGGTGGCTTCTAAATGAGTTGAGGTTTGGGACTCTCCGGTTATGTTTCCATTGGGAAGATGATTAATTTAAAACTTCGTAAACGAGAGTGAGGGAAAAGAAGCCAGTAACACAGCACATATCAACAGAAAATAACAATGGTAAAGAGAACACGGGAATTGCATCCATCACCCAATTTAATGTGTCAAAAAAAGACAGGAGCTCCCTGAGAAATGTGGGGTTGCTGTTTAGAAAATTGTTCCTGGTAGTTCCGTAGCTAGAGGAAGCCGGGGGAAGAGTCTGCTGCTGCACCGTTTCAGAACACACTTCAAGCGTGGGGCGTCTGGGTTTTCTGCCTTCCCCTCCTGAAGTGTTTCCTTTTCCCTCTCCTGCCCTGGAAAAACACGATAAGGGTATTGATTGGGCTTGCTGAGAGATGATGAAGCCTCTTTAATTACTTCATTAGTTCGCTGCACGTTGAGAGCTGGATTAATGCACAATTAAGTCCTGGCTAATCGCAAGAGTTTATTCCTTGCTAAAAGTTTGCAAGGCATCAGTCGAAAGGAGGCTGAAAGTTAATCACAGTCAAACCAGGTTTTCAAGCCCTGAATGAGAAGGATGAGCTTAGAGGGCCTGCAGCTGCTGGTGCTGCTGGGGAGGCAAGAGGCTGCCGCATCAGGTTCTTTTCAGGATATAAAAATCACGGCCAAGCCAACACCGAGAGAGGCCAAATTACTGAAAACTACTTAATTTAGACTCCTCAGCGAGCAGTTTGGGAAGGGGAGATTGTACGCTGGGCCAGGGTTTAAGCTCTCTGCCCCTCACCTGTCTCAAAATACACACACACACACACACACACACACAGAGAGAGAGAGAGAGAGAGAGAGAGAGAGAGAGAGAGAGAGAGAGAGAGAGAGAGAGAGAGAGAGAGACTTTATTCAAGCACACAAACGATCAGGCAGCGAAGGGAATGGGGGAAAGATGGCAGCAGCCTTCCCCTTGGAGCCCCCAGTATTACGATCTGGGTCAGCAGCCCTGAGACCTCAGGTGAAGCATCAAGCAAGCAAAGCTTAGGGTGAAGGTTGCAGCAGGGCCTGGCAAAGGGTGTGCATGGTGCTGGTGCCATCATCAGGGCACCCCCCCCCAGCACATAAGAGAACAAAAGAGTGCAAATTTACATAATATGCGCCTGTGCTCATTGATGAGCAAAGAGGCGCATTTAAAAATAATTGCTATAATTTAAACATGTGTGTGCTCGAGTATGTGTTCTGAAGTGGTCTGGATGAGAGAACTTCATCTGGAAGGGCCTGGTGGGTGGATTTTTTAAAAGTGCAGGTAGGCTACGTGGCCCGTTGATGTCTTTTGCATGACCATCTTTTCTTGGAGTGATTCAGCCACTCACAAGGAAATTGCACCCACCCCTCCCTTGACCCTGCCACGGCTGTGCATCCACCCTCCCACCCATGTCAAATACATTCTCCCTTCTACTGTCTCGCTCAAATCCTGAAACTGCGAGGAACTCCATTATTTTTGGCCAAGCAGCTGGGCATGACAAGCACAATCTTTCCTTCCAACTCATCCACTCTAATGCAGAGTGAAAATTAATTTGGCCTCCTGTAAGGCCTGTCTCCCTGCTGTCCGCTGCAGCCCTTTCTCCCTTTTTACAAACCCAGGTAATCTACACAGACTTGAGGATGGTAAATAGCCAGTGCCATTTTGTGAATAAAAGTGTAATGATGTCTATTAGCACATTCCTGCCTCACCCCTGAGTGTAAATTATCGAGTAATGAATCAGCAGGAAAGCTCTAATCAAAAGTATGATGGAATGAGGGGATATTACAGCCACTCCTCATGGGAAGGCCAAAATGGATCCTTCCCTCCTTCCAACATTTTAGGACGAGCCCTGACACGGACCTGCTCTCCATCTACACATTTAAACTTCTCATAACACCTTTTGTCTCCCTGTTTGCATCTAAACAAAGAGCCTGCAGAATGTGGCAGTCAGTGTCAGCATGTGGTGCTCAGAGTTGGGAGCCAGAAATCTGTGGCACGGGGGCCACCTTTCTGGGGGTGGGGTGGCTGAAATCTCTCTGGGAGCTCTTTTGTGGTGCTCCTTTGGGTCTCCAGGCGCCAAGACAGGCCTCAGGGCAGGCTGCCCAGAGGGAAAGGGACAGGCACGCTTGGGTCTCCATGTGTGGGCTCCCAAAATCCGGAGCGGACATTCCCACATTTTCCTGCTGGGGACAGAGACCCCTGGCTCAGAAGAACAGGCGGGGGGGGGGGGAACTTGCCTGATACCAGAGAGGGGTTACTGGCAAAAAAAAAAAAGCCCAGGAGCAAAAGGAAACGGACGGAGGGGTTGCCAAATGGGACTGGAGGGGGGGCGCAGGGGGCTTGTGCCATTTGGAGCAAACTTTGAGACATCCTTTGTGCAACTGGGTCTGCCTTATAGTCTTCTTACAGAAATCAGGATGAGAAGCCGATGGGAAAATGGAGGATATAAAGGTTAGCAAGAATTAACGACGACAATGACAACAACGATGACGATGATGATGATGATGCAATGAAGCATGTATTATCTCCCAGTCCCCATCATAAGAAATGTCATCTGGAGCACCACCAGACATGGCCAAGCTGTGAGATTGCCTCTTGAGTTTCTGACGTTTGGCACAGCCATGGAGAGGGAGCCCGTGGCAGTTTTCAGCCCGACGTGAGATGGATTATTTAAAGTGCTATTAAGGCAGGGTGGGGTGGGGAACGCATGCCCTGAAATGCACATCCCTGCAGTCACAACATTCAGCAAAGCCTCGGCAGCAGGCAGAAACTCACTGTTTCTGACGGGAGTGTCAAACATTCCACGTTTGATCAGCCCCGGGGGCTTCTCTGTGAGGTGTCATTTCATCTTCATTTCCCTGCATCATCCCGTGTAGAACAAGTATCCCATTAAAAGCATATAATCTGGGTTGTCCACTGAGCCCCGAAATGTAGTGGAAATACATTATCTTCCCAGGGCCTGGTTGAAACCAAGATTCAGCTCTTTGGTGACAGTTCAAGATAATTGTTTCAAAGGAGCTGGAGGTAGAAAATACTTTAAAACAACTTTAGAATCAATCGCCATTTTAATTTGTACTGTGCTGCTCGCGTGCTGACAAATAACTGAGCAGGACGGCTGAATAATATGGCTTCAATTATATTTCTGTACAATATCTGTCTTATTTTGTGTCATGGTGCAGGCAATGTAATTCAATTTTCTGCTGCCAAGCCGCTGCTTGTTCTCCTTTCAGCTGCAATACATAATGCAAGGAAGAGCAACCTGCACGTGAGTGACAGCTCCTCCTCGGAGCTGAATGCTATCAGGAGTGCAAGGAAGGAAGGAAGGAAGGAAGGAAGGAAGGAAGGAAGGAAGGAAGTGACCATACATCCAGAAGGATATTATGGAAATGGAAAAAGTGCAGAGGAGGGCAACCAGAATGATTTGGGGACTGGAACACCTTCCTTACCCTCTGAGGCTGCAACAACTGGGTCTCTTCACTCTTGAAGGACGGCACCTAAGAGGTGACCTGATTGAAGTTTATAAAATCATGCACGGTGTGGACAAAGTAGATAAGGAAAAAGTGCTTTCCCTATCGCACAACACTAGAACTAGGGGGCACTCCATGAAACTTTTGGGTGCTGTATCTCAAACAAATAAGAGACAGTCCTTTTCACCCAGAGGATCACTGGTCTGTGGACCTCTCTGCCAGAAGAAGTGGTGATAGCTGTTAGCCTTGACAACTTTAAGAAAGGATTAGATAGACAAGTTCATGGAGAACAAGGCTATCAATGGCTATCATGATGGATGCCTAAGGACAACCTCCAGGTTGGAGAGATAGGCAGAATATCTCAGTGCCGTGAAGATAATGGAGATCAGGCATGGAGATCAGAGGGAATCTGTCGCCCTCAGCCAGGCAGGCGACCCCTGGTGCTGGCTGAGCATCCTTTGTGTTCCAGACACCGGGCTCCTTCGGACATTCCTGCCTACAGGTCCCAGCATTCCTGTCATGCTGATCAGGAATGCTGGGACCTGTAGTCCATAACAGGAACCTTCCTAGCTGGCCTTTAAACAAAGAACTCTTTGTCTTGCTCTCAAAGCATGGCAAGGGAGTTGCAACGATTCTCGGAAGTCTGGCTCATCTTCAAGGCACAGGCATTGAAGCAAACAGGTGTGTGTGTGATAATCCCAGGGCTTCTCCTCCCCCCCCCCCCCACCTGCTTGTTCCTGTTCCTGTGCCACCGCTGATGACCGGCCTTTGCTGTTCCCCATCACTGGCCAGAGCGGGCACGGCCATTTGTGCTCCCAAGGCAAGAAGGGAGGGAGGTGACTGTGGTGCCCGAGAAAGTCTCAAATTGACAGTTGCTTATGTTTGGTGGAGGAATTCCCCCACGGGCCCAGTTAACAGCTTAAATAGAAACTACAAAGAGCCAGAGAAGGAAATTGATTTCTGGGCCATGTTTTCCAGGGAAAGCCTTCCTCAGAGAGGCAGATGGACATTTCCACCGACTCGACTAGAAGCCAGACAGCCAGAGGAGCCAGACCTCCCTGCAGTCCAAGCAGGGCTCGGCTGGCTTTCCCAACGGTCGTCCCGGCTCTGCTGGGAGCCTCCTGGGCTATTTTTCATCCAACATGTTCTCAGTTCTACCTACACCCAGATTCTGTGGGCCCCATTACAGGGGATGAGACCAGGGGCAACCTCTTTGGTGGGCCCATCCTTTAAGGGGCTTCTACCCACCAGGCCCCGACAAGGGAGGAGGGAACGGCTGAAGGGCTGACAAATCGAGTGTCACCATGTTGGAGAGTTTCCAGCACCAGGGCATTAAGAACCTTTCTTCATGTGTGCAGAAGCTAAGAAGAACCACACCATCAAAGAAACGAATCATCGTCATCATCATTGCCATGACTGTGAAGTTCTACCATCCTAGAAATCACCTGTCCCTTCTGCTTTTTCATCTGCACTCTATTCCAATTTAGCGTAATGCGCTCTCCAATTTGTGGTAATTGAGTCGGTGGCTCTCGGAGGCCATTGGCGGTGTTGCCATGAGCACGAACCGGCTTTGATGTCCACTCTGCCTCGCCTGGTCCAATTCCTTTTGTACAAAAGAATAAAGAGGAATTCCGTGGAGGTGCAGCTTCTGATGTGACCGTCAAAATAAATGAAAGGTCCTAATGTTTTCCCTGGGTGACATGGCGTAATAATAATAACAGCAGTAATCAAACACGTTCTTCAGTTTGGAGTTGTCATCAGGGTTTGGAGCCACTCAGAGGAAATCAAAGCATGGTTTTGACCAGGAGGAGCAGGGCCGGTGGAATGGGCCAGGCTGGTTTCAAAGACACGGGGGCCACTCTGGTGGCCTACCTTTCTGTGGTTTCATAAGTGAATTACACGGGCTACACATTCAAGACCACCACCAACCGACCCCCCCCCCCAGAAAGCTGGGTTATCGGTACTACATGAGTAAGGGGAATAATAACCATCTAGAGAATATTTACTTCTACAGCAGAACCTTGAGACAAATTAAGGGAAGCGTCCACCTTCTGTCTCTGCACCATGAGTGACCCTGGAGCTAGCAGAGACACCCCCCCCCCCGGGATGTATATCCCGACCCACCTGCTCTCATTCTTGCAGGACAAGAACCCTAAAACTATTTTCCTCCCAAAGGGTGGGGGTTGTAACTCTGGGCCTTTTTACACAACCCCTAAGATCCACTGGCCACTTAAATTCGGACCAGAGATCTTAGGGGTTCGTCGCTCTTCCTCTGTCTTCCTCTGTCCCCACCCCCCTCCGCACTTCCTGGTTGCTGGCTGCCTGAGGGAGGGAGAAAAAAGAAAGAAAAGACTGCCGGTTTACCACCGTTTTGTTCCGGGCAGCATTCAGATCTCTGAAAGGGGCGGGACGCAAAAAAAGAACAAACAGAAGCCAGGAGAGCCCCGCACTCACTGTCCTTACACTGGATCAAATATTTGTCACATCCAAAATGCAGGTACAAGAAAACTGCTGTTTGGTCGTGCTAAAGTGGGCGGGGTCGCACTTAATTGTCTGCAAAGTCCGGAGCTGGTGGGGAAACATTTTTAAGGTCCGGACCTTGCAGCCATTTGCGGCGGAGCTTAGGGGTTGTGTATAAACGCCCTCTGTGGGGCTCCTAACAAAAGGGAGAATGAGAAGGCCTTTTGCATGAATTAAGCAATGTGTTGCAAATTAAGGCCAACAGTTTGGTGGACATAATGCAAAATCCACAATAATTCTCTAGCCATGGCTACTGCTTTGGTGTCTCTGGACTCTTAAGGATTAAGGATTTTTTTATTTTATTTATGTATGTATTTAAATATTTTCCCCTACTTTTCTCCTTTAAGAGGTACCTAAGGTGGCTTACATCACTAAAAGCACAAATGATGGGCAGATGGGGGGGGGGAATGGTGCCTCTTAGACCCCTCTCTCCTGGAGGTGAGTAATCTTGCAGGGTTTGACTTTTCTTTGTTAGCAGGTCTTCTTGTCTTTACAGTTTAAACTGAAGAGATTTTTTTAGCAAGTATTGCCTTGAGTAAACACTATTGGGAGGGGTGCTTTTTAATTATCTTTATCATAATCTTTACCATGGTTTTTTTTAACCATGACATGGGCATAAATACCATCTCTTTACCCCTGGAGTCTGTACAGAGAATGAGGAAGGAAGAGAGAGGAGGGGGCACCGATGTCATTAAGCTGGGCCCATGATTCTTCAGAAAGCAGCCTTCCGATGAATCCCATTACTCTTTGGGCCAGGGGTGCTTTCCGCAGAGTTGGACGCAGCGCCAGTCAAATCAGACAATTCAGCAGATGGATCAATGGCAGCGCTTTTAACTTAGTTCGTTGTGGAGCTTAGTAAATTATACCCAAAAGAATTAAGGAGATGAATGTACTCGTGCCTTCGTCAAACTCCAGGACCCACCACTTTGGCACATTCAGGCTAGAAATCCAGAGGGATCAATAGGCTGGGGAGAATGTATTCGGCATCCATCACCACTCTTAATACATTAATTTCTCCACCAGTTTAATCAGCTATTGATCAAGTTTCAGCTTTCTGACAGACGGGCCATACAGCTGTGGTGAGTTTTCTCTCTCCTCTTGAGAGCCACACTCTGGGCGTTTATACACGACCCCCTAAACTCCGGGGCAAATGGCTCCCAGCTCCGGAGCTTTAAAATGTTTACCCACAAGCTCCGGAGTTAACAGGAAATTAAGTGCGACCCCGCCCACTTTAGCGCGTCCCAGCGCAGCTTTCAGGTACCTGCTTTTTGGAGATGAATAAATATTATTTGATCCGGTGTAAGGATAGTGAGTGCGGGGCTCTCCTTGCTTCTGTTTGTTGTTTTTTGGCTCCCGCCCCTTTAAGAGCTACTTTTACAGAGACGAGAGAACGAGCTGCTTTTCTTTCTCTTTTTCTCCCTCCCTTCACGCAGCCAGCAGCCAGGAAGTGCGGAGGGGGGTGGGGACAGAGGAAGAGCGAGGAACCCCTAAGATCTCTGGTCCGAATTTAAGTGGCCAGGGGATCTTAGGGGTTGTGTAAAAAGGCCCTCAGTGGAATCAGACCAATGGTCCGGAGGACAAAGCCGACCTAACATGTACTTCGAGGGCCAAATCTGAGCATTTTGCACAGCAGAGGAGGAAAAGTAACAGCAGCACATCAAGATTACGGAGTGCCTACTGATCCATTTCTGATCCTGAATCAAAGTCAGTGGCCTGCAAATACTCTAGACACCCCCGGTGGACTACAGTTTCTGGAGAACCAGTTTTCCCAAGGCAAGCTTGGCAAGATTCTGAAAGGGACATAATGAGACAGAAACCAGCCTGTGAAAGACATTTGGTGGCATGTGAAAGATGGCCCCTTCCATGGCTGCCCCATGGCCTGCTGGGCCAGCTCTGTTTCTGAGGTCCATCGGACAGAAGGCCAGTTTTACTTGGGCCAGCATTTGACCCTTCAAGCTGCCCTGTAAAGATGTTAAAAACACAACAGGTTAAAACAAGTCACCTTAACGACTAATGCCTCTATTGTAATGTGAGCTTTCGTGGATCAGATCCAGTTCCTCAGACCTAAGAGTGAGACTCCATGACTACCAGGTATATAAGTGACCCTCACGGCCAAGTGAAGCTGCAGAGAATGAAGAGGTGACCGTGGCCCATTAGAAAGAGAACAGAAGATTGGGCTGTGGGTAGTTTCAATGACCAGTCAGCAACAATAGCATCACAGTTGACACAACTTGGGGGGGGGGGGAACCAATGGCCCTGATGAGCCCACATAGAGATGTGACAGCCGTAGCATCTCCTTCTACAGTCTGAGGAAGGGGGCCTTTAAAGAGCCACCGTGTTGTTGCTTTCTGCCCTGTTCTTTCCTAGCTTGTTTGATATGTTTGCACAGGCGAACAACTGTAAAGATGTTGCATCTCCTTTTCCTTTGTTTCCAATGGTTTACTTGCTTCATTTCATTTGAGCTTCACATTTCACTCTTGTTTTGTGTATTGCTTATATGAAATTGATTTTTACTACTGTCATTTTGGGCTGCCTTGAGCCCTGGGGGGGTGAAAAGGTAGGATGACACCTTAGCAAAGAAAGGCATGAACCAAGTTGCTCTTCAGGGCAAGGTTTCTTTGGCGCCATCGGGCTCAGCGTCTTCAGAAAGATGCCCCCATGGTCTTTTCCTTCACATCCTTCCACCCATTCAACCTCATCCCTTCTCCTGCCTCCTTCCCCCATGTCTCAGCCACTCTCCCTAGGTTGCCACATAACCACTGGGACATGCCAACTCGCAAGCGAAGTGCACAATAAGCTTGATAAAAATAAAAACCTCAGGGGTCCTCAAAGGAGCAATGTATGGCTTCTCTTCCCACCCCTTTCTGAAGGAGACAATGATTAGGACAGAAGAGCTGCCACAGCCGCAGGCCTATGTGCTCTCCCTGAGGGATGCACAAAATGGTGGCTGGCTGGACTGGTTGTTCAGAGCTATTTTATATCCAAGAACTTTTACGGGAGTCTGGAGAAGCTGCCACATTTGCAGAAATGAGAAGCTGAAGCCGTGAGTAGACATGGGCACAACTCGGCGAAATTGTCATTTCCGTTTTCGGTTATCGTTTCCGTTATGTAACGGAAACGGTAACGATAATTAAGCTGTCAGAACTCAAACTCGAAGCGAAAAAAGAAAAATTTGGTCGGGTTTTTTGTTTCCGTCTGTGGCATCGCGGCGATTGCACGATGTGAAGCACAGAAAAAGTTTTTAAAAGTTTTTTTAAAAAACCCTGACTCCCGGCCAAAAAAGGAGGCGAAAATATGCCTGCCTGAGGCTTTGCTACCTACCAGAGGGGTGGTTTCTGGGGGGTCCCCAGCCTCCCCCCCTTCTCCTGTCTTAAAACACATAGAAGAACAAACATTGCTGAGAGAAAATCAACATGGCTTCTGCAAGGGTAAGTCTTGTCTGACAAATCTTTTAGAATTTTTTTGAAAAGGTCAACAGGCATGTAGATTTGCGTGAACTGGTGGATATAGTCTATCTGGATTTTCAAAAGGCTTTTTGGCACAGTCCCTCACCAAAGGCTGCTGAGAAAATTGCACAGTCAGGGGATAAGAGGGCAGGTCCTCTTATGGATTGAGAACTGGTTGAGATCCAGGAAACAAAGAATAGGTGTCAATGGGAAATTTTCACAATGGAGAGAGGTGAAAAGCGGTGTGCCCCAGGGATTTGTCCTGGGACCGGTGCTTTTCAATCGGTGCATAAATGACCTGGAGACAGGGATAAGCAGTGAGGTTGCCAAGTTTGCAGATGACACAAAACTTTTCCGTGTAGTAAAAACCAGAGAAGATTGTGAAGAGCTCCAGAAGGATCTCTCCAAACTGGGAGAATGGGCTACAAAATGGCAAATGCGTTTTAATGTAGCCAAATGTAAAGTAATGCATATTGGGGCAAAAAATCAAAATTTTATCTATCAACTCATGGACTCTGAGTTATCCGTGACAGATCAGGAAAGAGATCTTGGTGTGTTGGTGGACAGCTCCATGAAGGTGTCTCCCCAATGTGTGGCAGCGGTGAAGAAGGCCAATTCCATGCTAGGGATTAGACATGGGAATGACTCGGCGAAATTGTCGTTTCCGTTTTCGGTTCTCGTTTCCTTTAGGTAACGGAAACGGTAACGAGAATTACGCCGTCAGAACTCGAACTCGAACCGAAAAAGAAAAATTTGGTCGGGTTTTCGTTACCGTTTGTGGCATCGCGGCAATCGCAAAATGCGAAGCACAGAAAAAGTTTTTAAAAGTTTTTTTTTTTAAAAAAACCCGACTCCTGGCCAAAAAAGCAGGTGAAAATATGCCTGCCCGAGGCTTTGCCACCTACCAGAGGGGTGGTTTCTGGGGGGTCCCCGGCCTTTCCCCCCTCTTCTCCTGGCCTGGGCTGCTTGCACCAGGCTGGGGGGGGGGGGTCATCCTTGTAGTCTCGCTATGCCATGCGGTGTGGGGGGGGATCCAAAATGGCGACCACAATTTTTCTTTTGAAATCATGGTCAAAAAACACACCAAATCACCACAGAAACATGTGAAATTTATTTATTTTAAATGCCTGGATTTTAATAGTAGCAGCAGTGGGTTTTTTAATAGCAATAAAATGTTGTATTGATTTTATTTTATTTTATTTTATTTTTTATTTTTTTAGACCTGCCCGTTTGGGCTGGGCATGGGATGGGACCATGCAAATTTTTTGAACCATTCCACCAATGTGGCATCGCCAGGTTTTTGACTGACACTTCTGGATTTCTCGCAGGGCATAAAAAGCCGAGTCACCTTCCAGAAATCGCAGTCGGGTGTATGGATGTGGTTGAGGGAGGAGGGCTGGGTGCTGGTGTGATCTGATCGAGATTGAGGAGGGAGGCTGGAGGCTTTAGGATTTAAGTTAGGCAGGCAGGGAGGGAATTGAATTTAGAAAATAATTTCTTTGATTCCCTGCAGCTTTGTCTGCTTAAGGGAATAGCAGTTTATTCTTTATTTCTTCTCTGGCAGTTTTGAGGATTTTTTTCTGATATTGGATAAAGGGGGAGGTTCGACTGGGAGTGGGAGGTGTGGATTTATTCTAAATATATATTATATACTACCATTTATTTTCTATTTTCTCAACTTCAATTTGCTTGCACACACACACATTTGGGGTGCAAGCCAAGAACAGAACCTCTATTAACTAAGTGATATCCTAACAGCCCACTCGCCCGCCCGCCCGCCCGCGCCGCCACCCGCCTGCAGCCGCCGCCCACCCATGGCCCCCCACCACCACCTTCCGACCGCACCTCCGACCGCCCCCCGCCACCCGCCCCGCCACCCGCCTAGGGCGCAAAAACACCTAGCGCCGGCCCTGATTGCGGGACGCCCCTATGCTCTGGGAAGTCAAATCGCGCTAAATCGCGGTGGAAACAACAAACGACAAACGGAAACGACACATTTTTGAAAAATTTCGCGACAAACGGAAACGTCCTGAAGCGGACCCGTTCCGACAAACGAAAACTCGAAACATCATTTTTTCTGGTCGTGCCCATGTCTAGCCGTGAGATAAGAGGAAGCTGGTCTTGTTTGTGCAGAAATAAAAGGGAAGTGTGTGGTGCAAGCATGAGACGGCACGGCTAAGCGATTGTTTCAGAGGAAACAGCCACATGGATGCAGGAGTCCCACCCAGAACTGACATGGGAGCCGGAGTCTGCCCCAGTACCATCCCAGCATCAGGACTGTGTCCATAAGAAGAAGCTGAAGAGGGAAAGAGCGGGCGCCTGATTCAGTTGCAGAGACCAGGCCTCCTTCCCCTGGCAGAGGACGGACCATCCCTTCCGCAGAGTGTCCCCTGACAGATATCTATATCTACCTATGTTACTGAAGGAGTGAACCCCTTTCTGGTCCTTTAGAACTGCACTCAAGGGGGAATTAAAATGGAATTGTAACCCAGGGCTTGTCTCCTTGGCACTCGTGTGTGTTTGCGGGTGGCGGGAGGCGGTTGGCCTATCACTGGCTGCTGGCTAGCCTCCAAAGAATCCCATCTTTGCAGCATCAGAGGGGATGAGCCAAAAAGGCCCAGCAGGAGGCCAGAGGTCGGTTGTGCAATGCTAAAGCAAAGAAGAAACAGGAACAGAAAAACCCAGGGAGCCATAAATCTTCTAAGTGGACAGTGTGCTAGAAAAGGACAAAAAAAAGGCAGGGAAAGTGGCAGAAGCTTTATTGAAGCAAAAAAATAAAAAATAAATAAATAATGTGGGGAAGGAGGGAGGGAGGGGAATACGCCAAACAATGGATGATGAATTCAATCTCAGGAATCAGCAGACCACGGTAGCCGGAGAGGATTCTGTTTGGTTTGCATTTTTAAGCGAACAAATCTAATTCACACTTTCTGGACTAAAGCACAAATCAGAATGGAGTTATCCTTCAGTGTCTCTCTGTGTGTCATGATCGTTCTCGGCTCAGCCATGCAAACACAAAACACCCAAATGCACACAAAACAGGTGCGGGCCTGCTGTTCAGCACCAATCGTCCTCCTCCAAGCTCTTTGCAGGCAACACGAGGAGCAGGTGACACAACAGAACACACCTGAAGCGGACCCGGTGTGGAAACAGAAGGTGGAGGAGCAGGTCAAGGGACCTGACGTTTGCACACAAAGGTGTCTGCTAGGGGATACCCACAAACCCCCTCCCCCACCCACCCACCCGGCAGCCTCCTCTTGTGCTCTGCCACTACCTTGCCAGAGGAGAGCGGCTCATCTTGGATCACCGATGAGTGGGGAAAGCCTTGCATTGCACAGGTGCTTCTCATGTTACCTGAGCAGGAGTTTTGCTGCCATGCACAGAAGGGAGCCATGCAGGCTCTTGGGTCAGCTGCTCAGCACACACAGAGAGAAGCCTCTCCAGCCTTCCTCACCTGGGAAAAATCAATTCTGCAAAGGCTTAGGATTGCCGGGGCTCAAGTGACGAGATGGCGAGGCCGATAAAATTAATTAGCAAATGGAGAGACAATCCAGGAGGATGTTTGATGGGCTCAGTATATTACATATCAACACCAGCTTTATCACCCTGACAAAAGAAGAATACTTGCGCCCCTGAAGGTTATTGCTGGGGGTGATGTGACAGGTACAATTGTTTTCTTTTCAAGATCCAGTGTGACAGGTTATTGAAACGCCGCACACCTCCATCCTGCACACTCAGCTGCCAGTCATTCAAATTAGCAAACACGGCTGTGCTGGAATCGGCCGGAATCTATATGATAATTATAGATGAAGTGGCAGTAATGGAGTTTGGGGCCTTCTCTGCTTGAACCTGGCAGCTGCCAAAGGACTGGGGGGGGGGGTTGCAGCAGAATTACCCCTGCTCTCCAGGCCCACCATTCAAGCGGCAGGATTGGAACAGAGGCCGTGTGAGCCAGGCAGCCTCTCTCAGACTTGGGAACGGGCATCTCATGCCTTGACCATCTCACTTCCCTTGAAAGGTATATCAGGGCTGGTTCTGACTTGACACCACAGAACAAGTTCAAAAAAGAAAAGAAAGAGTGTGTTCCCACTGATTCTCCATGAAATTTAAATTTGCCCTTAATCTTTTTTAAAAACTTATGTTACCAACAAGAATGATGACTATTTCCGTGAACAAAGGCACTCAAGGGGTGGCCTGTTAATGAAAGGTTTTTGTTGATGCGGCAGTCTTCATGGCCTCCTTTCTTAAACTTCGTCGTCTTTTTCTGAGGCCAGCCTGTGGTGGATTTGTAATGTTCTTTGTGGCCAAAAGTCACCTCTAGCTTCCAGTGGCCTGACATTCCTTCTTGCCCTTCGTTCATGGCAATCAATAGCTCTTCCACAGGCACAGATACCTCCTCCGGGCCGATTTCTCAGGTTACCTTGTTAAATGCAACTTTTGCTAAAATTGAGCTGTGCACGATACCCTCTTGTCCTTATCTTCCATCCTCAATAGATTGCTACAGTTTTCATTATAGACTCTCTCAAAAGCTTCCTCTTCTCTGCTTTCTGGCTGACTGGCAGACATATTAAGCCCTGCTTTGTGTTTTGCTGAGGTGACCAAGTTTCTTACAGGCAAATTTTCCCCAGATCCTGCTGGAAATAATGAGCTGCTGGATGAAGCTGGGTGAGACCCCTCCCCAACTGGGCACTTCCAATGTAGTCAGGGGCATAAGTTAAAGGAAAAAGAAGTGGCAGAAAGGAAGGAAGGAATTAAGAAAGAAAGAAAGAAAGAAAGAAAGAAAGAAAGAAAGAAAGAAAGAAAGAAAGAAAGAAAGAAAGAAAGAAAGAAAGAAAGAAAGAAAGAAAGAAAGAAAGAAAGAAAGAAAGAAAATCTTGATTGACTGCAAAACCTGGCTGAGTGGTTTGGATGCCATGCAACACCATCATTTAGAACTCCTGCATCTAAGGTCAGAGGAGCCATGGTGCCATCCAACCACTGGGAGATGGAGAAAGAGGAAGGGGTGGGGTGGGGTTGCTGAATGGACCACCAGGTATTTCCAGTTGGTGACTTTAACACCTCCCGTGGTCACTCAGTTTCCTGCTTCTCCAGGCGTTTGGTTGAAGAAGTCTCAGCCCTTCTACCTGACACCATCACTGGGGTACCAGGGCAGATTTTCCTTGGAACCCCGGAGCCCAGGACTCCTTCAGGTGGACCCTTTGCCTTCTTTATAGATATTTATATATGTAAAATTTAAAGAGAGCAACTTTTGAGGAATATGGGAAAGAGACCCATCCTAAGTGGGTTTAGTTTATCAGGTCTAGCAGTTGACTCAGTGTCAACCACGCTGGTTTCATGAAGCAGATGGGAGAGCATCCCAGTAAGGAACAACGCTCCCAGCAAACAAGAAACACAGTCAAGTTCCAGACCTGGGCAGGTTGAAGACGAGGGCCCTCCTCAGGCCGCCTGGGGAGAGCCTTGCAATTCTTGTTTGATTCAGGTCCAGGGAGAGGGAGCCTATGTGGAATTAAGTGGGAGGAGAAAGAGAGAGCCACTCTCCGCAGCAAATAAAAGCACCGCCCCGCCCACGTCCAAAGGTGTTGTGTGATACTGGTGGCGATGTCTTCACTGAAGCAACAGCATGATGGCCTAAATGTGAAACCGCCCAGGAAGAAAGCCAGGGCTTCAAAAGTGCCATGGGATATTCACAGGCCTGAGTTCCCAAGAGGCCCCTGCCTGGCAGGACGAGAAAGCTGCTCAGAGGTCCTCTCATCACCTCCAGGCCCTGTGCTACCTGGCACTTCTGGGAGTTGTAGTCCTTGGACACCTCGGTGACCCAAGATTGAAGCCACGGCAGTAGTGTATGGAGCAAAGGTGGCTGGTGAGCCTGGTGTTCTATTAAAAAAAGTAACTTTTCCCATCTCAGAGGATGAGTAGCAAGGCAACCAGAGACAGAGAGGAGCCAAGGAAGCAGCTCTTACAGCAGCTAATGAGGTGAACTAATTGTAAATTGCAGCAAAATGAAGCTCTTAATGGCCATTTTACAGGAATTTAAATGCTGAAGAATCCTGTAATATTTCTACCTGGCAGGTGGAAGAAAGATAAAAGATCCTAGCCAGGTAACTAACTGAATCAGGAGATGCAAAGGAGATGGTTTGGGAAGTGACTGTCCCATCGGCCTGGAATTCTACCACCCCCCACCCCCCCAAGAAAGCCCCCACCCTCGAAAAGCCTCATTGCCTTTTCTTCCTTCAGTTCCCCCCCCCCCCGGGCCTTCCAGCCACAGTGGCCACCCAAAAGCCTTCACCCAGAGCTGTTTGGTGACACCCAAAGCTTGGTCTTGCAACCGCTGAATCCAGCAGACATGCACTCAACATTACTGGGCAGGAAGAAAGAGACCCCCTAGGCAGCCAGGTGGCCCCAATCCACCTTGACTGTTCCCATGGACCTTGTCTTCCTCAGGCCATCTGCTTTTTTCAAGGAATACGCTCTTGTTCCTTGTTCTCCTTGTTGGTGACGGTTGGCTTGGAGTGCCTAGAAGGAAGTTCCAGGGACTTCCATCCTAGATCCTGAATGAGCAGCTGCCACCTGGGATGAACTTGCTGGCGCTCTCACTAGAGCACCGTGAGGGGATTCCCTTTCCCCTCCTAAGTTGTTGTTCAATGATCCAGCACTTGTACACTGCAATCAGGGGACAGGTTTTGTACAATGGGTTTGCCCCAATAATTTTAAAAGGTGAAATTTACAGCATCAGAGGTGGGGGCCCTAGCACAGGGAGGAGAGCCAAGAGGTAGAGAAAAGGGAAGGAAGGAAGGAAGGAAGGAAGGAAGGAAGGAAAGTGTGTGATTCTGTTAAGCAAGAAAAATGTGCACACAGCATCTCCATCCACAAAGCTTGTGACCCCAGCCACTGATGCAGAGCTCAAGAGCATCCTGAAGTCTTTGCTGGGGGAACATTTGGATCACGGGTATCTTGAACTTCTGCCCAGAACCAGGCGCTGCTGTAAAGGCTGATGGATGCCGGCGAGTCCAAGCCAGCAGAGCCGCCGATAACAAAAGGCCCGTTTCATCTGCTCATCTCGGAAGCCCAACCCCATCCAGAAATGAGGAGGGGGGGAGCAGCCCATCTGTTTGTGCTCCCTTGCAAGCCGCACGGCCCAGCTCATATCTTCGTTAGTAGCCTGGTAATGAGTCATTTCCAAAGCATCCTCCTCACGTCTTTGGTCTGCTAATTGCACACAAACAGATGCACTGTTATATTACCAGTGACACTGATGAGCCGGGCATCCATGCCAGCCTGCCAGCTTCTCCTTCTCTGGCAGCAAGTGATGGAGTGCCAGGAAGCAGCTTCCACCAGAAGCGCAAGCTTGCTGTTTGGAAGTGAGTTGGGGGGGGAGGAACACACACACACACACACACACACACACACACACCCCAACAGGCACCATTCAGTTGCAAGGCAAGAACTGACTCGTAAATCAAAGACACCTGCATCCTTAGGAACGTCTGCTTGGTTTTAAAAAACCATGATAACAGCCACGTATTTGCACCACAATGTTAAACAAATGTGTGCTTTTAAAAAAAAATTCTCTGAGAAATTTGCAACAATATAAACCCATGGCAACCAATCTCAAAATAAAGAAAAAGAAAATTCAATGGGCAAAGCCCTCCACAGGTTAAGAACCTGTAACTTGCAGGAGTGCCTCTCTCCAAGGACACTGGGAAGATCCTCTCAGGCTACATTCCTGCAGGTTCCCACCGGGAGACCCAGAAAATCCTTCTCCCTTGTGGCATCAGCCTTTTAGAACCAGCACCTGGTCAAGCTGCAGCAGGCACCCCCCCTTCCTTTAATGCCTTTAAGAGGTTGCTCATGGCCTTGGTCTTTACAGAGGTCTTTAAAGGTAAGGCAGGATGACTCCTTTTTGGGGGGTGGGTGGGAGGGGGGTTGTGTAGCCACTTCCCAAGGGGGTCTTGCCAGGCTCATGTAGAAGAGGGGCTCAAGAAGAACCGGAAGGAGCCCCAGGGCGCACACCCACCCCTGCTGCCTGCTGGTCCCAAAGGAGGTGGGCAGGACATGTCGAGTCCCCTCTCCATCCACATGGGACCCAGCCTCCTCCTTCCCCAACCCACATGTTTTAGGGCCTGCTGGCCATTTCATCCCAGCTGCATCCAGGTTCTTTGGCCCAGACCCAATCTATTCCTCCCTGGTTTCTTGGCAACTTCACACAGAGGAAGTGTTTGTCTGCCTGGCCCTTCTGCTCAGGTAGGCCTGCCAGGATCCACATCAGGCCCCCAAGCTGCCAGCTTCCGGCAGGAGAGCATTCTTCGATGCTCTGCTACCAATTCACGCCAACCCTCCTCACGATGTTGATCCATCACACCAATGGGAGCAATTTAAGCAAGGACTTTCTCTGCCTTCTCATCCTTCCATCCCTTAAAAGCTTGTGAAAGTTGGTTTGAGGAAAGAGCTGGGTTTTTCTTTAACTATACCCACAGTGTTCCAAAAATCTAACTGCCAAAACAGGCAGAACCAATTTAAAGCTTTTGCAATGACCTCTCAACCAGAATAAAACTTGCCCTGGACATGCCTTCTCAGGCGCTGATCCAGTTGGACTCCCCAGGACTTCCTCCTGCTGAACGTTGAGGGGTCTGTAGCCTCGGAGCTCAAGAGGATGCTGGGTGAAATGGGGGGGGGCTTCCTTGGTGGCAGGAACTGCCTTCTGTGTGCTCAGTATGTTGTTTCAGGAGAGGAGGTCCTCAGCTTTGCACGGCCTGCCAGGTTATCCAAAGGCATTGAGAAGAGCTTTGGGGGTGGGGCCTCCACCGTTCGCATCCAACAATATTGACACTCCGCTTAAACAAATTACTTTCTTTCCAAACGGCCTTTGAAGGAGCTGAACTTAATGGACTATAACATTTATGAACATCTGAGTGCTCCCCTCAGCAGCTGTGCCACATTATTGATGACCTAATTGAAATGCTGGCAGAGGGCAGCCAGTAGTGGCGGGGAAGCCAGAGACAACCCAGAGAGGCCCCCATGCCGAGGAAACCCTACGCAGGAGGCTCCTCAGCTCCGTGGAAGCAACAAGCAACGGTGGGCTGGTTGTCCTCAGCCAAGAGCACCAGCCTAGGTGGGTGGTTCCCCACCGGCTCTTCTGCTTCCCTGGGGTGGCCTCACCCTTCCTTCAGCAGCAGCTTTCCTCGCTGGCCTTGGCACTTGGGGGGGTGGTCCTTCCCTGACCCAGCAGGGAAACATCAAGCCAAGAAGGTTGCAGATCAAGCAGAAATGCCTGGGAACCAGCACCCCATGGTGCCAATTAACCCCGTTAAGTCCACCAAGAAAAGATCTCACACCAGCGTTGGCTTGCAGCCACCCAACAGGCCCTTCTGGGTTCCACTGCATGACTCCTTCTCTGCAAGCCTTCTGCTGGCTTCCATTGATTTTTTTCAGCTTTCCCCCCTATTACATTTTCCCAATGAGTCTGGATGTATCATGATGAGATCCAAGGATGAGCACTTTTTTTGCATTTAGAGAGAGTTCAGGTTTGATTTGATCCAGAAATCAACTTGGCAGCCCATGGTATCTGTAAAACTCACAAAACAAAACACATTAGAAGCCAGAGGCACTGAGAAGAGCCATGTGCAGTCCAAACAGAAGTGTTTGTTGTTGTTGTTGTTGTTGTTGTTGTTGTTGTTGTTGTTGTTGTTGTACCACTTGGTTGAGGTGGGAAAGTCGAGATAAGTGCTCGATCCAGAGAGACTCTAGATTTTAAACTTGGTGCCTCATTAAATGCCTACTAACGATCATAAAACATCTCCCTTGGAATCAGACGCTTTGGGGCCCCTCATTGTATCCACCGGGCTTGTTTCTCCTGCAGTTGGACGTGATTCATTTCAGTCTGCCTGCGCCCTTACATTCCAGAGCAGTGCAATCATAATGTTTAGAAGCCAATAAGTCATGTATTCGGAGATAGTGACAGCCAAGTAAGTGCAGCGCTGTAGAAATATATGTGCACGACGGTCACACGTGGAGCAAGGGAGCGGCAGGTGGCCTATTCCTGCCTTTCTTTATCTCCAGGGATATTTCTATGAAAGACCTTCGAGGAAGGCAAGGCCTAAAGGCAGGCTTTAAAAGGGGCAAGTGAGAAGAAAATTGACCGCCGTTATCTTGGAAGCAGAGAAAAAGATCAGCTCTCTGCTTCTGTCCCCCCCCGCTATTTTTCCCTGAACCCCTCCCCGCCCCCAGCTCAGTGAAAGGAAGCAGATTTTTAAAAATGCAAATTAATTTTCTACACCCTGGTAGACATCTCTAAATGGACGGTGTCACTCAGGATGCAGTCTCTCTGACACGTTTAGAAAAACATCACACAATTTATATCTTGTGCTTGACGGAGTGTCCAAAAGTAATTCCTGCATTGGACAGCCAGGCCGCGATGCTTTGCCAGGTGTGCTGTGCCTCAGAGCGGGAGACGCAGCCCACGAGGCGTGAGGGCTCTGCTCCTGGACAGCTCCTGTGCTCCCTGGACTTGCAACACACCTTGGCTCACAAATCTCTGCCGAGGATGGGACACGGGGTACACCCCCTCCCCCCAGCCACCAGTCAGGCTCAGATTGCAGAACAATGGAGACCTGGATTCCCACTGGCCTTGGCCTTGCCCCTCTAGACACGCCATTCCTTCAAAGCTCCTGGCCTGAGCAGTTGCACTGATAAGGATGCCCATGTGTTCCTCCAGATCACCAATGGCAAAAGAAAGGCGAGCTACCCTGCATCATGTGTTGCCTAAACAAACAGGCACCTTTTAATTCCTGGGTGGGTTCTGCTTCTATTAACATCCCAAATGTAGGCCTGCTTTAAGCTCCAGTGAGGAGCAGATGGGTGCTGCTGGATCCAAAAGGCACTCCAGTGAGGAGCTCAGGTGTGAATCTTGGGCAGGCAGGTACAAGCCTCTGTTTCCCTTCTGTAACATGCCAGGCCTTGGCAGCGCAGTTCAGGGATACTGTGGGAGCCCTTTCTCTTTGCAGAATCGGGATCTGGGCAAGGGGACTCTGAGACCTGCGGTGCTGAATCCCAGCAGCCCAGAAGTTAGCATGGTATCCTCCCCAAGCTAGGTCTTGTGCTCACAACCTGGGGTTCAGTTCCAGGTAGCTGGCTTGTGGTTGGCTCAGCCTTCCATCCTTCCCAGGTCGGTGAAATGAGCACCCAGCTCGCTGGGGTGGGAGTGGGAGTGGGGATTGTGTAGACTGCATGAATAAATTGTAAATGCCTCAGAGAGTGCTTTAATTGCTATGGGGCAATATGTATTTTAAGCAGAATGCTTTGCTTTTTTCTCTTTGGTCCACAAAATAGATTCCAGGGAGGAGCCAAGGAGAGGCGTCTTGCCAAGAGCAGGCAGAGGTCACGGCCCATGCCAAGAGCGGGACTCAATGTGGTGTGTAGGGGGGGGGGGGAAGGATAGCTGTTTGTGCAGCAAAGCAAGGAAAGGCCAGGAGCTCAGTTAAGGAGAGGGAGCCTCTGCACCCCAGGAGGGACGAGGGGCTCCCAGGCAGAGTTGCTCCCTGGTTCTCCAGCTGCAAGAGAGGGCCTGTGGGCCAGTGCTTGGCCCTTTGGGGTGAGCTACCTTGGGGGATCTTGGTACTGAAGACCCTTCAGAGTCCCAGGTGCACCAGGCTGGACCAAGAGGGAAGCTCCGTGCCCTGCCTCTAGGCAGATCCAGCCACCCTCGGGGACAACGGAAGGAACAAAATCTCTCTCAAAGCAGGTACACACAGGCCTCCCTCACATCCTCCAGCCTACTGTAGGGATCAGGCCTTGAGTGTGGCTTTAAATAAGGTTCCAGTGATAGAAGTGGTTTTTAATATAGTCTATAAGCTGTCATTGTAGATAAAATGACAGTATACCAGCCACATTATTAATACAGCTATATGTCCTTTAATTCACCCCTTTCCCCCTCTCCTGTGAGCACAAAGCATCACACTATTTTCCCCCAAGCCTGTGAGATAAACAGGATACGAACTAACGAACAAACACTTATCTGTAGAACAATGAGACCCCTCCACTAGATAACCAGACATCCGTGCATCGATACGGGGTTGTCAAACGCTTTCCTGGAAAGAGCGGAGGGTTCCGAGAACTCCATGACAGGGGAGTGTTACAATGCAAAATTGATAGTACTCTGTATCTGTGTAACAATGTGATGACTGTGTGTTTTTTTGAAGTTTCTCTGTTCATTGTGGGCGTCTTACAGCGCACAGATGTATCCTTGTTTTTTCTGCTGATAAAGGAGGGGTGTTGGCGAATGTATGCTATAAAGACTGTAAAAGTTTTCATGTTCTGGGCTCTCAGCTTTTCGAAGCAATTCGACTGAGAGTCTCTTTGCAAAGAAGTAAAACATTTCTCCGTTGCACGAAACTATGGCGTGGTTATTCCAGCTCTGGCTCAAGCGATAAGCGGCAGGTAACCCGGGGGGAATCCCTTCATTTGGGGGCTCGTGCCGGGATTGCCCTCCCTTCAGAGCCAGAGGCCAGACCGAGCGGGGCCGAACAGCCAGCGATTTGGGAAGATTTCCAGCGCGCACCTTTTCATTTTGAAAAAGGGGAATTCTTCACTTAACGTGGTGGTGGAGACGGACCGCTCGGGGAGAAACTGCTGATTGCCGGCTGGGAAGAGTTCGTGAAGGAATTTTGTAAGATATCGGACCGGTCCAAAGTGGGAACTTTGGGGGTGAGCCTCTAAAAGTGTGTAAAGGGTAACGGAACGACGGTTCTGTGTTTGTGGGAGGAGCAGGGCAGTATATATGTCTTAACATCCCTTGTGAAGCAAACAAATGTTGTTTGGTTGTTTGGTATGGGCAGCGGGAAGGAGAGTAATTCTCTGGGATCCCTAGGCTGGGGGGTGACCTCCTGGCATGTAAAGGGTTGGCAGAACGGTGGTTCTGTAGCTTTGAAGAGGGGAGAAGAGCAGTGCTCTAACACCTCAAGGGTTCGAGTGGGGCAGGAGACCCACTTGGTGTGTGGGCAAGAAGAAATTCTCAGCTGTCAAAGTTTTAGAATAGTAGAAATAAGGTTCTGGGTAGGCAGTGGGCTCCAGAACAGGTTGGGTGGCAGTTTGAAATGTGGGTGATTTGAGTGGCCACTGACCCAGTGAATCTGTGAGTGCGTGAAAGGTTGGAGTCTAGCATCTCCCTAACCAGGCGAATGTGGACAAGCGCAGTTCTCGTTTGGGGCGACCCACCGAGTCGCTGTCAGAATCGAGTGGAGTGTGTGTGAAATTGTGTAAAATTCAGGTGCGGGTCCAGTGGCATTGTGTGGGAGAAATTTAGGAAAATAGCCTAAATAAAATTGTCAAAAAGCCATGGGGCAAGATTCAAGCAAGCCAACATCTCCCCTGGACTGTTTCCTGTTAAATTGGCACTCTGCAATCAGGAACTATGACTTTGGGATCAAAAATCAAGAGAGAAAGAATGCAGACTTTGTGTCAGATTGAGTAGCCAGTGTTGCAGATGGATTGGACACCAAAAGGGACTTTTAATGAAAGTATCATCAGGCAACTGTGGTTAAAAAAATTCTCAAAAACTGCCCTGAACACATTCCCTATATTGAAGTTTGGAAAGGAAATGTGAAGAAAAATCCTTTATGGATTCAATTTTGTAGAGAGTTGCAACCCCAAGCTAAGCTATTGGCTTTGAAGAAAAAGGAGGCAGCTTTAGAAAGCTGTCCTGAAGATTACGATGTCTTCAACCCACCAACTCCTTATCTTGCTGCTATCCCTCCTGGGAATCCAGCGCCCCCCCCCTCCTCCAGCTTTGCCTTTGCAAGGTCCAGCACACATTTCCCTTCCAAAAGATGATGATCTCCCTACACCAAAAGATCTTCCATAGCCAGGACCGTCAGGCAAACCTCCAAAAGATGAGCAAGAAACAGGGAAAGGGGCCCCCAAGAGAGATGAGGAAGAAGAAGAGGAAAGTGAAGAGGAATTCTATCATAGAATAAAAGGAAATGTTGAATGGGAAGAAGCGGACTATCAAAGAGTGGCTGTTTTAGTAAAGAAGTGCCAGGTCGGTGGTGGAAGCAGGAAATCATGCCTTACAAAGAGGCAGTGATATCCTTTAAGGGCGTATGATGTAGCAGGGAAACATGAGGAATTTCTTGAACAAAGGAAGATTGAGGACACAAGCAACGATTAAATGTAAGCAGGGTTAGCGATCCTAAGTGTCAACACAGACAGGACTCAGATGTCCCATTATGTAACAGGCACACGAATAAGAACTTTTAAAATGGGGACAGACCAAAGCAAATCATACACCCCTTTTTGATGTGCTTCATGGCAAACTGGAATTTAGCCACCAGGAAAAATGACCTTGGTATTAAATGAATAGGAACGAGAAAGAACAGCTTGTGCCTTTTCCAGATGCCCAGATACAGGCACACGACATGATGAAAAAGCATTTTGCAGGAGAGATGGGGAAACAGGCAGCACTAGATGGGAGCCCAGTATATGCAACCCTGAATTCCATTTTTTAGTGTTAGGAGGTATTTCCATCCCATGATAACTGCCTGATCTTGAGGGAGCCACTGTTTATTGTGTGTAGCACAGACGGATTGGCAGAGATATTATTTTTAAGTTCTTCACAATCAAGAGCAGAAAATTTGAATCAGAGACCACGCCAACTCTGGAAGCTGGCAATATCCATGAGATATCATACAGAGAGTTGAATGAATGCCCTTTTCCTTTCCAAAAGCAGCTGAGAACCTTTGAGGAAAAACAGGGCAATTTAACTAAAAACACAAGGAGATTCTCAGGAACGAAGGAAAGAAAAAGTGCCAAGCTGTTGTTTTAAGGACAGGGGAACAGAGAGTGGGATTTTACCCACCAAAATCAGAGTATCCAGCCCCCCCATTTCGGGATGAAAAAGCAATGTGTTAATTTTTTAGAGCGATTTCCCAGGCTGTTAGACAAAGCTTGGAGGCAAAGCTTATATTTTGAACACACCAGTCAGGGGAATGGGTGCAAAATATAGGAATAAAATGATCCAAAGACAGTCAGGAAGCCAGCCTATGCCTCTGACCTGTGATAACTACATGTGCCATAAGAATTTTTCCCAAGCAAACATTGAAGAAATTTAAGGACAATAAAATTAGAGACTATTTGTATACTTGTTAAATAATCGAAGACCCAGGAGAAGGTTTTTCCCCATTTCCAGCTAAAAGACTTTCCATGCCACCTTAAAAGGAGAGAAGGGCCTTGTTTATTCAGCACAATCCACACTTTTCTTCATAGGCCCTTGGAAGTTCAAAAGATACAGGGATAATGAATTGATTTGTTATTTTAATGACTCTTTACAACTAATTCACCACAGGAGAATATAAGGACTATCTTTTTGCCCTAGGCGCCCCCGCCATTGAAACCATTAAAATGCAAATTTGCCCAGCCAGCAGCTTTAACCCACACCTAGTCTTAAAGCTCCTCTGAAGGAGAATGAAGCCTTTTCAAATGGCCTTTGAATTTCTTCTCTTTGTGTACACGAAGCTCCATGCAAAGGGCAAGATTCCCTATTTTTAAGAAAAGTTCATATGCTTGTTTCACGAAGTGGAACGCCACATTCTGCAGGACATTGACCTTTCAGGACATTTTCTTCTTCTTCTGAGACTCTCAGATGGACTGTGCTACCCTGTGCCACAGTGTATGCTGCAGATTGCTGGGGTGTTTGTATGTGTATGTATGTGTGTCTGTCTGTCTGTCTCTCTTTGCACAGAAAGACCCTGGAGGGAACGCTTTCCTGAGGAAGAAGACCATCCATCCATTGTGTCCGGGTTAAGGAGTCGATTTGGGTTGGAAGGCTGACAGCGCTGGTCGTGGATGCCAAACTGAGGACCCCTCTGTAAGGCCATTCATCACCATCGCCCCTATCACCATGCAGCATTGGGTACCGCCGGACGAGGGAGTTAAAGCCAGCATGGGATGAGGCTCTGCCGTCCTGCGGCCCAACCAACATCATCACGATGACTTCTCCCCCTGAATTCACCACATGTGTCTCAAGTTGGAAGCATCAGAACCAGCAGACGAGGAGGTCCACCCCAGAGGCGACCCTGTGGCAGAGAGAGACCAGACCCGTGATGTCCCATCGGCAGCAGACGACTTAAGCCAGCATCAACCGGAACAGAGGGAATCCACGCGAATCAGTGAAATCATCAACTGTTTTGAGCCATTGGCAGATGCCGATGCGTGCCAGACGCAGAGGACCAAAGATGACCAGACCAGACCAGACCAGACCAGACCAGAGGGAACCAGCGTGGACTGGACTTGTGGATTTCGTATCTAAGCCCAGATGACAGCTTGAAACTAATCTCCAAGAAAGTTACTTCAGACATTGGGAGGCCAAAGTAAAATATTGGTCCTTCCTCTGTGTGTGCTTGTCAAGAAATTCTTTCCAGAAGCCTTCTCTTCAAGCGCCTGGAACTATTGCAGTCAGCGAGCTGTCAAAGAGCTGTAGAAAGCTCTGCAGCTGTCAAAGTTCTTAAAGAGAGCCTCAGCACTTTTAGAAGGTGTCTTTTAAACTGAATTTAACTTGTTATAACTTTGGTTTATATGTTGTGAGAGTTGCCAATTAATAATAATTGGATGCAAAGGTTTAATAGGATGCTCAAATTAGTGGAAATGATTGTTCTTTGGTTTATTTCGATCTGTCTGTTTAGCTGCTCAACTTGAAGGTATAGAAAAATGTAAGCTTTGTGTTGTTGCAGCTACTCAGGGAGACAAAGTGGTAAACACTTTGGTTTATTTCACCCAGCGCCCAATAGAATGTCCACAAGCAGGTACAACATGCCTAAATTAGGATAAGATGTATCACATATGTGAAATCTTGTCTGGAGAGCATCTTTGTCATAAGCCTGGGTCCCACACAGATTTAGGTACACGATTTGGGCTGGAATGCCTAGGACTGGAGTACCTAGAAGGGACAATCCAGAAGGTGGGGGCTTTCTTTACTATATAGACTCCACTACTGTCCTAAAGAACAGTGGCAGGCGGGCAGTCATTTGGTTTGACGCCTATGATGCACTTGGAAAAGGCCTAGGAATTCGCTGTGGATCAGCTACATGGGTGAATGCATACAAGTCAAATGGCAAGTATTTGTGCTACCCACATGAAAGGGGCCAGAACAGGCAATCCAGAAGTTTGGGACCCCTGTGGTTTAAACAAGTTGTGTAAAGGATACAGCAAAAGGGTAGGTGAACTAGAATCACATTTATGGCTTTATAATGGTTGTCAAACACTTATGTCAGCATAAGACACTAGCATATTTCACACACATACCATCTCTTTGAAGTGTCTCACAAAATAAGGGGGAGGACAGCTATTTTGTCAGTCTGAAACGTGCATGGCCAAAAGGGTATATGGCAGAACGTAAAATGGCAAAGAGCAGTCCCTCCCACATTTTTACTTGGACAAACACATATGAATTAGTTGGCCACGAATGACATTTATCCTTATAGGTATTTTGAGATGTGGACCTGGAAAAAATGGTGTTTCACTTACACTCCTATATATTAATGTAAACATACTGGACTCATCTGCTTAGAGTGGGATCCACACACTTTTCACAAAAGATGTGGTACCTTGCTTTTTATGTTTATGTTTGTATAATTCTGTATGTTCTGCTACTATTCTTTGTTAGTCACTGACCTTAAGTTTATTATCTTGTTGAATATTAAGAAGCATATTGTCTATAGACGAATTAATTTGCATACAAATTAATTGTCTAATTTGAAGAGGAGGGAAATGATAGAAGTGGTTTTTAATATAGTCTATAAGCTGTCATTGTAGATAAAATGACAGTATACCAGCCACATTATTAATACAGCTATATGTCCTTTAATTCACCCCTTTCCCCCTCTCCTGTGAGCACAAAGCATCACACTATTTTCCCCCAAGCCTGTGAGATAAACAGGATACGAACTAACGAACAAACACTTATCTGTAGAACAATGAGACCCCTCCACTAGATAACCAGACATCCGTGCATCGATACGGGGTTGTCAAACGCTTTCCTGGAAAGAGCGGAGGGTTCCGAGAACTCCATGACAGGGGAGTGTTACAATGCAAAATTGATAGTACTCTGTATCTGTGTAACAATGTGATGACTGTGTGTTTTTTTGAAGTTTCTCTGTTCATTGTGGGCGTCTTACAGCGCACAGATGTATCCTTGTTTTTTCTGCTGATAAAGGAGGGGTGTTGGCGAATGTATGCTATAAAGACTGTAAAAGTTTTCATGTTCTGGGCTCTCAGCTTTTCGAAGCAGTTCGACTGAGAGTCTCTTTGCAAAGAAGTAAAACATTTCTCCGTTGCACGAAACTATGGCGTGGTTATTCCAGCTCTGGCTCAAGTGATAAGCGGCAGGTAACCCGGGGGGAATCCCTTCACCAGAACATGCCCACAAATGGTGTGCAGAGTGGAGAGGACTCAGCAGGGGATTGGCTGTTGTAAAAACTGACTCAGACGGGAGTCAGACCTGCCATCCATGCACCCCTCTCATTTCTCCCATGCCACAGGGAGGGAGTCTCCAGCAGCAGCCACCTGCCCGCCCCCTTCTAGCAGCATCCTCAGGAGCGCTCAGGCTCCCTGGTTTTCTCCACCTGCAGACCTCTAAGGATGCTCATTAGCATTCCATCAGTCAAATCTCTGTGAAAGCCTCCCTGATACAGCTGATGGCCTCTTCAATCAACTCAAATTGCCCTCATCAGCCAACAGGTCTGGGGAGCAGGCCGTTCCCCTCCACTTGGGCCTGACAGATTGCTGAGCCATCGCAAGGCATTAATCAGTTAGGAGGGGAAGGAAGGAAGGAAACAGGAGCAGCAGCGGTGGCAGCAGCAGCAGCCATGTCTCAGGGACTAACCCTTGCCAAGCAAGGGATCTGCAGAGGAGGAGGAGGAGGAGGAGGAGGAGGAGGAAGGCAGTGCAAGGCAGGGCAGAGCAGCCGTGCACAGAGTGAGTCCAGGAGAGAGGGCAGCTTTTGTGCCTGTTCTGCCCTCTGGGAAAGGTCTCTCAGGCAGGGAGAGGAGGAGTCCCCTTCTCCCAAAGGTGTCTTCTCAGTGCAGGAGATGCCAAGGCCTTCCAGCAGGCCTTCCAGCTGGACCCAAGGCATGAAGGAAACCACAGCTTTCCTGCCACAGTGGCATGGGAGGCCTGGAGGTCAGCAGGTCTAGCCCTCTGCTCCCTGCAGGAGCCTGCCCTCTACAGCATCCCCACCCTACTCAGGGAGGGCCAGCCAGCTTCTGCCAGCAAAGGACACCCACCACCTCCAGAAGCAGCCTCTGCCACCTGCAAGCCTGTGGAACCATCAGGGAGCCAAAGATGTGCCGAGCACACTTTCCCCCAAGAGCTTTGGCACCTCAGATGCATTATCTTTGGCATATTGTGGGGTTAGGGTTAGAGTATATTACGGGGTATATTATTAGGGTATTGTGGCATATTATGGGGTGCAGCTGGGGTCATCCCCCCATTGGCTGCCTAACCTTCTAAATTGATAGGCTGGAACCTGCCTCCTCCTCCTCCTCCTCCTCCTCCACATCATCATCACAATAAGGCCCTTCACTGTCCCTTTGTGCTGCTGAGGTCCATCTTTTCCATTGCACTTCATTCCCAAACAGCAAGGCTTCCCACTCCAGCTCATGTAAATTCTAATGACAACGGTGCAGTTTTTCTCTCTTTAGCTAGTAAACAATTTCCTTGGGCGTTTGCAAATAAATAGATGAGGAGGGAGGAGAATGGCTCCAATCGAACCTGTCTCTCTCTCTCTCTCTCTCCCGCTCTCTCTTCCTTGTTGCCAGGAGCGTTAGTTGGGAACTTTGTCCCCTTGACAAGTTGGGTGCTTTTACACGACCCCTAAGATCCACTGGCCACTTAAATTCGGACCAGAGATCTTAGGGGCTTGTCGCTCTTCCTGCTTCCCTACCCCTCCGCACTTCCTGGCTGCTGGCTGCATGAGGAGAGGGAGAAAAAAAAGGAAGAAAAGATCCTGGTTCACCTCGTTCTGCCTCTCGCTCTGTAAAGTAGCTCTTAAAGGGGCAGGAGCCAAAACAACAACAAACAGAAGCGAGGAGAGCCCCGCACTGGCTATCGTTACACCGCATCAAGGAATAGTCACCTCAAAGAGCAGGTACCTGAAAGGTGCGCTGGGACGCGTTAAAGTGGGTGTGGTCGCACCTAATTTCCTGTAAACTCCGGAGCTGGTGGGCAAACTTTTTAAAGCTCCGGAGCTGGGAGCCATTTGCCCCGGAGTTTAGGGGTCGTGTATAAACGCCCAAGGTCTTGAAGGTGCACCAACATGTCAGGAGGACTATCAAGTGCATTTCAAAGACTCAGGAGCAGAAAGGTGAGAGCAACCACAGGCAGAGAGGAAGAAAGAATTATTTGGGAAGGGCAGAGAGGCCCAGAAATCCCAAAAAAGTAACCTCTTCCCACTCCAAGAACTGATGGCAGGAATTTTCCCAGATTACTTTGAATTTCATTATTACATTCCTCAAGCACTTCATAATCCTGTGCTCACTACCATAATGCTTTAAGTAAGTAAGTAAGTAAGTAAGTAAGTAAGGAAGGAAGGAAGGAAGGAAGGAAGGAAGGAAGGAAGACAGACAGACAGACAGACAGACAGACAGACAGACAGACAGACAGGCAGGCAGGCAGGCAGGCAGGCAGGCAGGCAGGCAGGCAGGCAGGCAGACAGACAGACAGACAGACAGACAGAGACACAGATCTGGCCGCTCGAGGGGACTTATGGTCCCTTTTTAATGCCACCACTCCTCTCTGGACATCCACGTTGAGCTGCTGGTAGTGAGAGCCAGAGGGCTTCAGGCAGGGAAGGTTTTTGTGCTGTAGCAGCATCCAAATGGCTCAGCTACCTCTTCAAAAACACACAGAGAAAGGGGAGTGTCATCCTAAAGGATCTCAAACTGATCAGTTTAGTAGCAGACTGAAAGCAAGACAAGGGATGAAGCCTTTCCAGATTTCTGGGCCTCCCGTGCCTGCCATGGTGGCGATCCATCGGCCACAGTTTCCCAAGGCCCCTGATGCTGCAGCACAACCCCCTCTCTGAGCGTCTTTCCGATCTGATTAGCATAGCCGTGGCTCATTGTGTCATTCTGCAGATGAGGCTCTCAGATTCCTTCGTTGTCTCCTTTACAGCTGCCAGATTTAAGTTTCGTGTTCCTGGACATCCGACAATTATTTTTTCATTTGCAAGATTTTTATTCCTAAGCAAACGCAGCATGTTTTATGATCTGCATTTCTCTGCTTTGATCATCCATTCAACAGATCAGTTTGCCTGTTTAGAGGTACAGAAGAATCCATAATGAATGCAAATGCTATGCATTAAGAGACAAGCATCAAGACATCGTAGCCCTCTTCCTAGTGAATCCCTTTACCCCCCCTACCCCCTCCCCAGCCCGCCACTGATACAATGTTTTCATATTTAATACATACAGGGAGTTTTGCTTTTATAAATAATGAACTGATCTCATCTGGAAGGCATCTCATTGATGTGTCAGAATGGGTGGGGGTGGCGCAATATTCACACAGCCCAGGAAAATCAATTTGAAATGATACACTAATTCCTCCCCCCCACCCGACTTTATAGGTTGTTCCATTGTATCTTTTGAAAGTCTAGCCCTGCTTCTCTTCTCTTCATTAAAAAAATCTGCAAGCTACATTTCTGCTTCAGTCTTTGCTACGCGGGGAAAGGCAGCAACCCATATGGAGTGGTAAGCCATTGGGGAGAGCACATAAAAACACAGTCCCTTTATGTCTCTGCCATGTTCACACTCTGGTTGTGCAAGTCACTCACAAGCAGGGCTGCACTGACAAAAATAAGAATAGAAAAGAGGCAGCCCTGAGAAATAGCATCCATCATACAGAAAACATGTCGCTTCCCCACCAAATCCCGGAGAGGTTGTTACAGGAGTACGAAAGGAAGACGGGGTTGTGTGCAAGAGAAGCTCAGTGGGTTCTTTTCTTTTTTCCCTTCATTTATTGTCATCTGTGTGGAAATGCGTTGACTGCATTGCAGAAGAATCCAGAGAGACCTCCGCGCCTGCCTGCGCTGTTATTTTCAGGAATGGACGGGCAATCAGAGATGGCAGGAGAGGGCCTTATTGGCCAAGCAAAAACAAAGCACAGGGTTGCAGTGACATCCCTCCAGGAAATCCATGGGATGGAATTGCTGTGCTTCTTAACCCTAGGCACCACATCCCCAAGGCTGGCCTCTCAAGGCAAGGCAAGGGGAGAGCGGGCCCAGTATCTCTCACCCTTGGTTTTTCAAATTTGGGGCCAGGCCTTGGTGAGCCTCGTAGCTTATTCAGTTCCTTTTGAATAAAGGGGTTGGGGGCAAATGACTCATGATAAATGTCTCACGTGTATGAGAGAAGGAGACCAGGTTTTGCTGAAAAGAATGGCTGGATAGCTCAGTCGTCTATTCAATTCCTCACTTGGTTCTCCCTAGGCAAAGGGCTCCAATGGATGACCATTGATGTGCTCCTGCAAAGGCAAGTCCTGTCGTCCCTGATGTACTCCCCCCCCCTCAAGGCGTTCTTTGTGTCCCTTGGCCTATCCTGCAGTTTTCGATGCTCTGTCACTCAAATTGGGTCACCTGGTGGTGCAAACCCGACCCCAAAACCCCATTCAAGAAGAGGCATGGAGGAGCCAGAAGTATGCCCTGCCTTCAGGTTCTTGTGCTCCTAAAAGCTTCATTAGATGCTTTGAAAGTAATGGTTTCAGTCCTTATGCACATGGTGAGCACTGGCAGTTGCCAGACCATCAAATTTTAGTACTATGCCAGCAGCAGTGATGGGCAGAAAGCTGCCATTAAAGCAAGGTGTGTGCCTCTCGGTTACCAAATGACTGCCCCTTCCCTGCACCCACAAAAATTGCCCAGCCCCATTTTTTCCATTTCTCATCCTTTCTAATGTTAAAAAAAACATTAAAATGGAAGGGGCCAAGCAGGCATTGCTCACTCAGAAGGTCTCCCATGTTCCTCCTCAGAATTTCCTAGAATAAGAGTTATCTAGAGCGAGGGGTGAGGAACGAGGTGGCCTTCACTCAACTCATAAGAGCAGCTTCCTGGCCCTTTGGGCTCCCAACAGAAACACCTTGGTCCTAGAATACACTGATAGATGCACCCGGGAATCATGCAAGGCCTGGGTGGATGCAGAAGGAACTCGCTTGTGTTCCCAAGGGGCCAAAAATTCCTTCTTCTAATGCATTCCACCTCTCTTCAACACATGTCGCTCTTGCCTATGGATTGCAGCAGGTTCTGGCAGAAATGGCTAGCTGAGGAAAAAAAACCTTATCCCTGGTGCCCCACGGCCTGCTCTTGGAATGCCAGCCAAGGCAGGCTGTTTGTAAAAATGCTCCATCACAGCTGGAATCTAAAACTAAGTTTATTCTGAACCTTCCCCAAAGGAAGTTAGCATTCTGTAGCCAAATAACATCAACAGCTTCAAACTGGAGTAATGCAAGGCACCTAAACACCCACCCTTGAGCACACGCTACTGAAACGTGACCCCCCCCCCCATGCTTGGGTTCCCAAAGGCATAATATTCAGGACCATGGACAGCGCCATGCAGCCTAAAGATCCTGGAACCTTGTTCTCAACTGGCTGCCTTTTGTAAAACAATAACTGTATTTTAGAAATGTTGGCCTAAATTTACTCCTGCCATTTATAGTTCCCAATCCCAGCTGGTCATGAAAAGCAGTGCTGCATGACAAACTCAAAACCTGATGAATCATCCAGCAGCAAACACCACCCAGCAAAACCCATTCAAGGGAGAGTTGTTTGTGAATTTGCTGTTGCTGTAAGCTTGTCCTCTCAGGATATGTCTCCATGACAGTGGATCACTCTGTTCCTGGGACTGTTTCCCAGCCTTGCCCCACATGGGCAGAGGTGTAGATAGACAAGCATGTGTGCACAGCTGTAAATTATCCCACTGCTGAGGCACAGAGCAATTGGCTTGCCTCTGTGTGTTTGCTCTGCTTTCCCTGCACAAGGGAAAGGTGGGTGGAGGGGGGGGAGAGAGAGACTATTCATGCAGGAAAGAATAACACCCATTCTGTGGAGCACCCTCTTTCCAGCATATCTGCACAACCACATGGTTGAGAAACCCAGACTTTTAATACTGCATGTGGCCCCTTCTGGCAGAACTCTATTCTGCAGGCTACACCATGTTGCTTCTGATGCGCAGTGCTCCCTAATGTGACAAATACACCTAGACCCAACACATCAGTCTCTGGGGCAACAGGTTGTGCTCAACATGGAATGTCTGCCTGCAGATCAATAGAATCCGATGTTGGAGGGGGTGCAATCACCCATTCACAATGTGCCCCCTCTGAGCAATCCCCAAAACTTGCTCGGGAGTCTGCAGAACCTTCCACAGCTGTTTTCCCCCCAATGGCTCCCAGTAAGGCAGTGAGACCCCAGCTTCAGCTTGGATTTAGCCCAAAGGGGTGGGTGGGTTTTAGGTTTTTAGCCTAGCAACCTCTAGACTCCTGGGGGACCCCAATGAAATTAACTGCATGGGAAGGGGGGACTATCTAGGGGATGGACTTAAAGTTTGCAGCCTGGCTGGACTGCACTTAACAAGGAAAATGGCACACAAATCCTGGGGAAGGGGAGGGCCCTTTGGAACGTGTGGCTTATGCATGTTATAAAATAAAACCCAACCAGGAAGAAAATGCCAAGAAGGAGTGTTTCTGTGTGACCCAAGGATGGGCAACCACAGAGCAAAGTAGCAATCATCATGGTGCATCAACCTGTACAGGTAATCCACAGAGACATCTCATCACCCGCTGTGAGGCCAAGTCCTCACATTTTCTATACTGTGAGACAATATTTGTAATTTCAGGCACAGTCGTTTCTGCCTGCTTTACACCCCTGCTGCTTTAACCTTCAGCCCAGACATTACTGTGGGAAGTGAGAGCTCTCCCATTCACACACTCACTCACTCTCTCACACACACACACATACACACAGCTTCACAGCTAGATCTCTTCCCTTTTCCACTTCACACTGGAAATGCTAGGCAGAATTTTAGAAGGAACCTCTCCCCCCCACCCCCCATCTTCTCCACCTCCCACCCTCCCACCCACATGCACCAAACGTCCTCCTGAATTTTAGATAAAAAAGGCAGCTTGCTTTTCAATAATGCATTTCCCCCTCGGCTGCCTGAGCTCTCAAATACATTCCTCAGAAAAAGAAAACCTCAAAAGGCGAAGTTTCCCTGAACCAGAACTCCCGAACAAAAGCGGAGGCTTCCCAGAGTGAGCAAAGCATTTGATGCATGAGCTTCACAGGCTGTTGAGGCCACGTTCAGGATGAGGGCCTTTGCCTACCCCCTTCAGGCCCCTGCCCCCCCCCCCTCTGCAAGTGGCAGGAACTGCACTCACACAAAGGAGGCTGATTCTGACCACCTTCTTGGTTGACGCTGTGGCTTGAAAGGGAACCCAGATTCTCCCCCTCCTCACACCCATATGGCCTGGGGTTAAAGCCCAGTCTGAATAGGGTTGCAAGTAAGCAAAAGAAGTTGCAACTAGAGTAGGCTGACTGCCACCTTCCTTCCTTCCCACCCACCCACCTGCCAAACCCCTAAACTCACTTTTTTAAAAAAGAAAAGCTTTTTATAGATCAGTAATGAGAGAACGTGGATCCATCCCATTTCTGCTTCTTCTTTTTTAAAAACAGCAGTAACATTGGATTACTCCAAAGTTGGATTGTTGTCATCTTGATTTCTAGAAGAAAAGGGGGGACCCTAAATCTTCAAATGATTTGTTTAAATTGAAAACTCAAGCCTTTAGTGACACAAAGGAAAACATAAGGGAATTATGATCAGTGGAGTGCAACACGAAATGAATTGGTTTACCAAAGATACTAGATTTATTTTATTTTATTTTTTCTTCTCAGATGCTTTTCTTTTAAAAATTACTTGCTGCTATAGCCACTGAGTTCAGCTCCTCTGGAGAACTGCATTTGATCCCTGGAATCTCTCAGAAATGCTTAGGATAAAACATGCGCGCGTCCAGGAATTGGGGGAATTGTTCCCACCCTGGAAGTGTGCTCAGGTCTCGCTGTTCAATTCCCCAGTGGATCCAGCCACAGAGGAACCCTCCCTGCTCCTCCCGTGGAAATGAAAAATGGCACCCAAGAGCCCTGGCAAGAGACTCGCTGCAAATGATTCATCCTGTTCAGCCTAATCCTGTTGTGTTAATTAGTGGCCTCATGATGAAGTCACTTCCAAGTGGCCCATGAAATATTAAAATGGAAGCACTTATGGAAAGCATCTGCTTGTGTCGGGGCCCAGGCGGCTGCTCTTCACTGCGATGCGTTTATCTCAACCGGCGCCTTGTGCCTACTAGAGATGGGCACGACTCGGGGAAATGACGTTTTCGAGTTGTCGTGTGTCGGAGGCAGTCCGTTTCGGCTCGTTTCCGTTTTTCGCGAAATTTCGCAAAAATTAGTCGGTTCGTTTTTTCGTTTTTTCGTTGTCGTTCGTACTGGTTTGGGGGGGGTAGCGGGCTGCTGGAGGGAGCTGCAGGAGTCAGCCAGAGCCACAAGTGACGGACTGGCAGACTCTTTGCACCCACTGTGTCTCACGTACTTGCATGTAGTGCAATGCAAGTAGATCTGGCTTAGGGTTAAGACAGGTTAGCGCAACGGCTAGGGTTAGGCTAGTTACGGGTGACGTTAGGGTGAGTATTGGGGTGCATCTGGGTGCCTCTCTGACCCACTTAGAAGGACAGTGTACTGGCGTATGAGTTAGGCTTAGGGTTCGGGTTTGGGCTACGATTAGTGGGCTGTTTATGCCCGATTGGCACATCCCAGAAGTCTCTGTGGTCAACCTGGCCAAGTGGCCATGCGATTGGTGGAAAATTTGCATGGTCCACTCCCATGGGCGAGCCCATCATTGCAAATGTGCAGGTGTAAAAAAATAAAAAAAAATAAAAAAAAATAAAAAAAAATCAACGGAGACTTTTTTTTTTTGCAAGAAAAACCCACTGCTGCTACTGTAAAAATTCAAGCATTTAAAATAGCTAATTTTTGCATGTTTCTGTGGTGCTTTGGTGGGGTTTTGGGCAACGATTTCAAAAAAAATATTGCGGTCGCCATTTTGGATCCCCCGCACTGCATGGCAAATGGATGCGCCCTCCCAGCCTGGTACAGTCAGCAAAACCTGGCCATGCGATTGGTGGAATGGCTCCAAAACTTTGCATGGTCCACTCCCATGGGCGAGCCCATCATTGCGAATGCGCAGGTGTAATAAAATAAAATAAAATAAAATAAAATAAAATAAAATAAAATCAACAGAGACTTTTTTTTGCAAGAAAAACCCACTGCTGCTACTGTAAAAATTCAAGCATTTAAAATAGCTAATTTTCGCATGTTTCTGTGGTGCTTTGGTGGGGTTTTGGGCAACGATTTCAAAAAAAAAAAATTGCGGTCACCATTTTGGATCCCCCGCATTGCATGGCAAATGGATGCGCCCTCCCAGCCTGGTACCAGCAGCGCAGCAGTAACAATAGCCAAGGAGAGGGGGGCGGGGAACCCCCCCCCAAATAAAACACCCTTCTGGCCTGGTAGGTGCCCTCAGACAGTTTTCGCCTACTTTTAGGGCCGGGAATCGGTTTTTTTTTTTACTTTTAAAAACTTTTTTTCTGTGCCGCTTGGCATTGCGCGATCGCCACGATGCAAGTAACGAGCACGACAAATCAGACCAAAATTGTTCGTTCGTCGGTTCGAGCTCGAAGTCTGGTGGAGTAATTCCCGTTACCGTTTCCGTAGAGTAACGGAAACGAGTAACGGAAACAGAAACGGGAATACCGCTAAGTCGTGCCCATCTCTAGTGCCTACCTGGAGGGGGCACTAAAAAGACTCTTTCGGGAGGAGAAAAAGCCCCCCCCCCGGCTCCTTTGTTTGGGCCTCTTGGCAAGCAACAACTGGGCCCTCCTTTTATTTCTCATGGGAGCTCCTGCCTCTTAGCGGACCTGGCCGAGATATTACAAAAGCCAGAAAACCAGTTGCAAAATAATTAGGAGATGCCCTCCACATGTTGGGAGTAGCAGCACAAGGCCACCCACTAGTATCGCTAGAGACTGTTCTTTGGGGTGTGAGGGTGTATATCTCTCTGTGTGTTTGTGTTTGTGTGTCAAACAGAGAGAGAGAGAGAGAGAGAGAGAGAGAGAGAGAGAGAGATGGGGAGAGAGGGGTCTTCATACTGATATTGACCGTGCCTTCCTTCTCACGGTGCATGGTAGAGGTAACTAACCACCCATGGAACCTGAATGTCTTCACCCTCCTCCTCAAGTGATGGAAGGGACCCTCTGGAAGTCATGGGGTCCTTCTGCCCCTCTCAAGGAGGCCCAGCGGGAGAATCAAACTCCTCCCAACTTCTGCCTCCTCAACCAGAGAGAGAGACCTAAACCACAGAGCTGCTACTGCCAGATATTCTTTTTGTTTCAATGGGCCATCTGGCACCAGAACCTTGGGACCTTCTAAATCTAAAGCTTCAACGCTGTGCACCCCCACACACCCCTCCTACTAACTTGGATTCTGCCCCTAAAACCCCGTTGATTTTGTGCCATGGGGAAAAGCGGCCTCTCCACCCGCACAAGCCACAAAGGCTGCTTCCAAGGCGGCTCCTGCCCCTCCCACCTGGCTGTCCTTCCAGCTTCCTCATCTTGACGGATTGATGAGCACTTATTTTGTTTACTCCAACATGCTTTGGAGGAGATTGTTCAAAACAGCATGTTCCTCCTCCCTTGGCCAATGTAGACACTTCCTATCAAAAATTCCTGAGGGTGTCATGGGTTTAGGAACAAACACCCTCATTCTTCCAAGTCTATTGGATGGAAGGAAGGAAGGAAGGAAGGAGAAAGAGAGAGAGAGAGAGAGAGAGAGAGAGAGAGAGAGAGAGAGAGAGAGAGAGAGAGAGAAGAGCTTGTTTTGCTTTGCACTGGATGTCTTCCTCTTCCTGGGATATCATTTGCCAATGAATCAGTGTGCATTGCAGCAAAGAGATAATAAGAAATAGAAAATGGCTGCAGGAAGGAGATTGCTCTGGAGAGCCACAGAGCTTTCGTGCATCAGGATATGCTTTTTACAGGACCTTCTCCTTCCAAGGAATTTACTTCACGGTCCTTGCAGGAACAGCACCGACAGTTTCTCGCACTGCCTGGAAAATTAAAGAAAGAGGGAACAGACTCCTTGTGGGGCGGGGGGGGGGGAGGCAATGAGCACCATTTATACAGGAAGTGGAATTTCTGGTTTGGTTTTCAAATAATGTCTCCAAATGCACAAGTGGAATCCCACTCTCTGGCTGAGGTTTGAAATAGCTTTCATGCTTCAGAAAAACACTCAATTTTCTAACTCAGGTCACAAACATCAATCAGAATAATACCTAATACCCCTGCCACACTCACCCACACACACTAACCCCCCCCCCCACAAAAATTAGTCTGAATGCCAGCTTCTTGGAGAAGACAGGCATTTTTGACATGCATTGATCTTTTTCAGCAAAATCTCCAGAGACCTGGGTTCAAATTCTCACTTAGTCATGGATGTTACTGGGTCAGCTCCTATTCTATCAGCCCAATCTCCCTCCCCATGGCCCTTGTGAAGACAAAACTAAGAGGTAAAGAGCCATGGCCCTGAACTTGAGGTCCTTGGAGAAATGGTGGCATATACAGGTAACCAATAAATAAAAAGAATAATAAATGTACAAAACCACATGATAGCAAACCATCCAATGTATCAATGAGACTGTCCTCCTATTCTAATCTATATGTTGGGATTGGGAATAAAACTGAAAGGACCCTAACCTCCTCGCCTCTCTCAAGCCCTGAACTGCCTGCTCACCCTCAGGTCAGGGTTCCCTGGTCCTTCTTGTGTCAACTTTTATCCATCCTTTGAAGTGGTGGTGGTGGTCTAGAGATCACTGTCACCAGGAACCCTCTCCACTCCCAAGCTGAGGAAGCAGAAGCAGAAGGACCCATCTGGAGCAATAAAATGGAAACGTTGATGAGAAGTCACTCCTTTCCTTCAGACAGGGTGGGTCTTAAATATGTGGCATTTACTGCAGGTTCTAAAGACGCCATTAATTTCAAATTTAACTAACTCCATAATGTGAACCCTCTTTAAAAGGCAGATGATTCATTTCTACCTCTTTAAGAGATGAAACTCAGATCCAGAGGCTATTTTAGAAGGCCTTCCTGCCTCCTTAAAAAAAGAAATCTCAGCTTTGGGGGATTAAGACAGTCTGTTTATTCTGTGAAGCAGCCATGTCTGCTTAAATCAGCTCGACACACGCGCTCACACACACCCCGTTTTGACAACGGGCATAGTATCTGACTTTGGACCCTGGCTGGCATCCCTCTAATACAGACTGTGGTCAAGCAGCGCCGCCTGCATCTTGATGACCCTCCAGCCCACTTCGGATGAATGTTTCAGTGCCTGCACACACTTCCCTTCCTGGCTCCTGCCGGCCTGGCCATCAGTCACTGCTCTCAGCTGCTGGAAGCCTGATCTGAATGCTTCCTGCAAAAACAGGATTGCAAACATGTTTTGTTGCTCATTTTGGGAGGTCTGCCACTCAGGGTGTCCAAGGAAAATTATACCTTAAATCAATTATTCATTGAGAAGTCACAGCAGAGAAGGTGGGGGACTCTAATTCATTCATTCATTCATTCATTCATTCATTCACTCCCCCCTCCATCTTACCAAAGGTCACTCTGGTTAATATGATTTGTATATACAGTACATAAGAAACATGTATATACTCTTGTTATGTGCTGTCAAATCACCTCAGTGTTCAGCAACTCAACAGCCCAGCTCAGGTCCTGCAGACTCAAGCCCACTGCTTCCTTAGGGAGTCAGTCCGTCTCCTGTTTGGTCACCGTCTTTCCCTGCAGCCTTCCACTTTCCTCACTCAAGACAGAGCATCCTGCTTTCTTAGGCTGTCCACGAGGTCAGGGAGCCTGAGTTCCTACATTCTTGCTTCCAGAGAGAGACGCCAAAAAGACCCACTTGTTTGTTTGTTTTTCTGCCAGTCCGGAGCACCGGCAAGGCTCCCCTCCAGCACCGCATTTCAAATGGATTTGTTTGTTTTCCACACCTGCAAACCTGAATTAAAGTTACACAACGGATGTCCTGCAAATGTTTAAATAAACATTGCACAAATAAAGCTATGCATATATTTTTAAACAGACAGGCCCCTAAATGCAAGTGAGGCTCTGTTCTCCTCTCCATTACTTTTTGCTCCAAAAAGCGTGTTCCCTGTTTCCATGGCTCTTCTTGCTCACTCTGGACATCTCCCTTGGACTGTGGGGTGGCTCCATGGTTTAGGTTGGGGGGGGGGAGGTTCTATTGCCCACCACTCGTGCCCCTTTGCAAGGGGTTGGGTGCGATGAACTGTAGGGTCCCTTCCTGCCCTGGAGTCCTAAGAGGATGGGGGTGGGGGTGGGGATGATGAAACTCCCCTGAACCCAAGGCGCCCAGCATCACTCCCTCCTCCGCCTTGCCTATCCACTGAGTGATTAAAAGGAAAGGAAAAGGTTACGAAGCAAACAACAGGGAAACTTTCCAAGGAGGGACCCGAGGCATTCAAAAAGTGATTGCTGGTATTAAGTAGTAGTCCATTAAACGCTGCCTAGGGAGGTCAGGATCGGCTGCCTGTTTACTGCGCTTGCAGGGCAGAGAGTGAAAGTACTTTGCTTGGCAGGTCGGAGTGATTTACAGCCCCAGCTTGGTCGAGTTGAAACACAAACCGTGCCTGCGTCTTCCAGCCTCGGCCATAAATATTTGTGTGGCAAAGACTTGGAGAAAGATCTGCCTGAGGTGGGAGGCTGCGTCCTCCTTCTGTTCGGATCCAGGCAGGCAGATGTCCAACCTCAGGTTTGCTGTTCCAGCCTGCTTGGGCTTGAGACAAAACTTATTTATTCTATTTATTTAAAATATTTTACACTGCCTTTTAAATATGACCTGAGGCAGCTTAGATCTTTAAGAAAGAAACATTTAGAAGCTAAACAGAGGAAGTGTGTAAATATTTAAAACGAATCAAATAAGCAGCACATGAAAACCAGTCAACAAAATCAAAATTAAAAGACATTTAAAAGCAGCAAGGGACAACAATTTTAAACCACATTTAAAAACAACCAGTCACTCAGGGGAAGCCTGAGGAGAAAGGTAAGACAGCAGAGATGGGGCCCAGTGGGCCTCCAGTGGGAGGGAGTTCCAGAGTGTGGGAACAGCCACCGAGAAGCGGTGTCTCCTGTGTTCCCACCAAGGACACCTCTGAAGGTGGTGGGTCCAAGAGAAAGGCCTCTCCTGATGATCTCAACACCTGAACCAGCTTATAATGGAGCCCTTTAGGGTTTCATAGGTCAAAACAGCACTTGTAATTGTGCCCAGAAACAGATTGGCAGCCAGTGGCATTGCTAACACGGGGTGTGTGTGTGTTATATGTTCCCTGTCACCAGCTCCCATCAGCAATCTGGTTGCAGCATTTGGGGCTTGCTTGTTCCAGCAGCCGACCTCTTGAGAACAAAGCAGCCTTTTTGGTTTTTCCATCAAGAGTTCTGCTCTGGGAACCCCATCCTGGTTTCCATGTGTGTTGTTTTTTCTAGATTGGGACTGGTTCCCTTTGCTTTCCTCAGAGCAGATGTTGCTGTGGGATGCTCCTCTTTGGTAGCCAGGGGAGGGGTGCCGGCATTGAGGAGGACCACAGGATTGTTTCTGGGGGTTCATGGGGGACAGTAGAACTGGGAGAAGCTACTCCTTAAGCATCGGCTCCAACTTGGAAGGACACAAATTTAAAATTAGTGCAGAATTTCATTCCAGCTCACTTGGAAACAAATGGCTAAAAGCTATTAAAAGCAACTGCCTATTACAAGAAGGGGGTCTGAGGAAGTATTAAGTCTCTCTCTTTCGTGCGCGTGCTCCCGCACTCTCTCTCTCTCTCTCTCTCTCTCTCTCTCTCTCTCTCTCTCTCTCTCTCTCTCTCTCTCTCTCTCTCTCACACACACACACACACACACACACACACACACACACACACACACATGCATGCATACATCTCGACTTAAATACACAGCAAGATAAACCGTTAACAAGGTGGAAAGGGAAGATAAAGATAATGGGAATATTTAAAAAAGGGAACTCCTTGCCCCATTGTGTCTGGAGGGCTAAAGCCGAATATATTAGATAATGGAAATATTTTTCCGGATAAAACTTTCCAACCGGTTGAGCTTTGTTCTGAAGGAGAAGAGAAAGTGAAAAGGCATTTAATTGAATCCACTTTCCAAACCAAATTGATTTCCACTAGACTGTGTTTTCCCCCCAGGAGCAGCTTTGATATGCTGGGGCAGCGAGACTCTTGCTGAGAATGGGGAGCCCTTGTGGTTTGACCACATCCACTTTCCTAGTGCTGCTGGAGCCAAAATGCCTCCAATATTTTTAGTGTTTCTAAGAGCCCTAAGCACATCCGATCTCGCCTGATTTTGGAAGCTATGCAGGGTCGGCCCTGGTTATTACTTGGATGGGCGACCACCACGGAATACCAGGTGCTGTAGGTGCCTGTAGTAGGAACTGGCAAGCCATTCCAGTATTCCTGCCAAGAAAACTCCATGGACATGGAGTGACGAAGAGTTGGTCACGACTGTAATGGCACAACACACACACAAGAGCCTGGACTCCAGGGGATGAGCGGGTCTGGCTGAGAACTCCCAACCCCCCTCACTTGCACCCCATCTATGTTATGAAATTTAAACCCAGGGGTATCGCCTGTCACTGAGGAGGCATCTCTGCCAACAGGAGGAGTGTGTGTCCTGTTTCTGGACTCAGTCCTTCCTGTCCTGTTGTGTCCAGTGATTCCAGGGGCACTCAGGCTCAGAGAAAGAATCACGCCCTTAGAATGGAAACCATGGTCACAGTCCGCCTGAGCCCTGAAAGGAGGGACCTGGTTCAGGCAGATCTTTTTGTTAGAGTAATCAGCCTTCAAAGGCAAAACAGTTCCAATCTGGAACCTGCATCTGTATCTGCAAAACAAAACAAAAGACAAAAACCAAGAAAGATCTACTGCAGTCTTTCCACCTGCTGATGCTTCCCCTTGTTGGCCGTGCTTATTCCAGAAGTGTCCAGAGCAACATGGATGGTTAGGCCACGGGGGTTCAACAGCAGCTTCTCCTTGCTGCCTGAGGTCATCATTCCCTTCCCTCTAAAACAGGCTGCGAGATCATAGGCAGTCACACCTGAATCATAGAATCATAGAACAAGGAAGTTGGAAGGGGTCCCTAAGGGCATCAAGTCCATCCCCCTGTTAAAATAAAGTGTGCACCTCTGTGTGTGTGTGTGTGTGTGTGTGTGTGTGTGTGTGTGTGTGTGTGTGTGTGTGTGTGTGTGTGTGTGTGTGTGTTGTGCTACCTCACAGGGCTGGTGTGAAGTTTAACAGGGCAAAGTATTGCAAAGCACTGCAACAGGTAGCGGCTCTACACTGCTTTCCTGGCCACATGCATGCAAGCGCAAACAGCCTTCCCTGAAACAGAAGGAAGCATATAATTAGAAAAAGGCCACAAGGTGCAATGCAAACAAGAAAAAATGCGTGCTTATCGCCATCTGCTTCCTCGCTTTCCACCTGAGGCAAGCTTCTTCGGGCTGGGCAGCAGCTGTCCACTTGCTCCCTTTCCCAGGTTAAAAAAAAAGGCAATGGAGGAGGAGCCTGGGACAGGATCGGAACCCTCCAGAAGTCTGCTTCCTCCCTCTTCCAGCAAACTGCCGTCAAGGACAATGGCCATTATCTCTGGCTTTTCCTTTTTTTTCCTTTAAAGCTTTTTACTTCTTTGCCAAATGCCTAGTTTTTACATCAACTAAGCCTGAAAAGCAGACCAGGAAAACTTGCCGGCTGACCTTGTTAACAAGTTCCTCATAATCAGGGAAGGCATCACTCAACTCCAGAGCTTGGTTTCTGCACATGGACTGCACAGATGGGATGGGATTTCTTCCTTGGACTTCTCCGTCTCTGCGAGAGCAACAGACCGAGTCATAAATAAAGAGCACTTGTAAAAATCTGTTTGAATTCTATCTTGGCATGGGTCATGTGCTTAGGAAGATGAAGAGAAGATGGAGACAAAGAAGAGTGCCTCTGAACATGTCCAGATGGCTATAATGAATTTAGAAGTGCCTCCTGCCTCTTTCTTTAGCCTGGGAGATAACATGTGAACAAAGGTCTCTGGTGATAAACAGCATTGCTGCCTCCAGAACCCAGAGGAAATAAGGCAAGAGGAGAGAGAGAGAGTGAGAGGTTTAACTATCTTTCTCTGTTGTACAATCTGTTTTTCCAACTTCATTTTTTTTGCCAGCTTTCTGAGACATTGGACATGGGGGGGGGGGGTGGGGGAAGGCTTCCTGCTTCATTATACATGGCAGGCTAACCCAGGTGAAAGCAAAGTACTACAGCCATGTCTTTTGCCTCCCTCTTCCCAGCCACCCCCATTTGGTCTCTCCCCACCCCCACCCCACACAGCCTCCACTCTCTCTAATGGGAAAAGTCTCTGGCAAAGTGAGACGCCTAATCCTCACAACACCTGCTCCAACCAGGCAGCAATCCTTTAAATGCCACCAGCCCACTTGTGGGGTTCTTCTCTTCTCGGCTGGGTGTCCCGGAGCCTCTCTCTGACATAAAGCACCTCCCTTTGCTCACACAGATGACACTGGGAAGGATATTTTGCATGCTCTGATTGATTCCTTTCGCACAGCCCCAGGGAGGGACACTGGAGGGACAACACAATAACATCTATTAATCTCCAGCCGTTCCAAGTTTGCCTTGGATGGGAAATCCACCTCCTGATGCAGCAAATGAGCTGCAACAACTCATGGAACTCCTCTCTGTGCTGGGCAGGGGAAGACACACACACACACACACACACGGACAGCTGCAGGCCTTCTCCTGCACTGCCTTTTTCCGTGGCTAGCACGGGGTGGGGTGTATGTGAGTGAGCGAGTGAGTGATTGAGTGAGTGAGAGAACAAGCCAGTGCAATTCCATTGGGCCACCACCACCCCTGTTTGTGTGTGAGAGAGAGAGAGATAAAGGAGGAAGGGCCAGCACAGCAAGCCATAATCTGCTTTTCTGTTGGGGGATGTCTTTTTTTTTTATTATTCCTTCTCTCTCACACACTGTTCCATTTTTTTATACAACTTTGACACCCCCTGGAAGAATTGTCTGAATTGACTGACTATACTTATAACTGGGATGATTGATGACAGAGCTGATTTTAATGCCACGGCAGAAAACAATTTTGGTTATAAAGTCAATTTTCCACTAAGATGTTTTATTACAAGAAGTGGCATACAAGTACTTGCCATAAATAAACAGTGACATGTTCAGCGTTTGACTGCTGCACGTAAGCACATGCGAAACATCTCCAATCAAAAGGAGCTCACAGTGTCTGATTGTGAAATTAGGACAGCTTTGCCACGATTGATTGTATGGAAGAAGAAAAACCCACATCTCGGTAACAGCTGCTAAAGGGGAGAAAACGGAACCCAAGGAAGCACACACTTGATATCATGATGGAAACCGAACAGGCCCCTTGCCAAAATACTTCCCTGCCTGCGGTCTGTAACCTCCACCAGCTTTGCAGCCCAGCCCAGTGGGGGGAGTGGGCCCAGCCCCAGATGGCAGCATCCCCAGGGAGGTCTAGGGAAGGGCTGTAGCTGCTGGTCCCTGTTGAGAGTATCCAGTGAGGTGGACCAAGAGGCGGGAGGTTCCTGTGTCAGAGGCCAGCCTTTGGCCTAGGAAGGACCCTGTTCAGCACCAGAAAGGGCGGACAGCTCCCCCTGGCAGGACCTCCTGGGAAGGTTGCCCTTTGAAGCGCCCTCCCATTGAGCCAGGAAAGGGGGTCAAACTAGACACACAAGGGTCTCCTGCACGAGCAGAGTGATGGGTCCGGATCCCAGCCTTAGCATGCAATCTATTGTTAGGACGCAGGCAGAGGGAGGGTGATGCCAACCATCTTGGTTTTAGGAGCTGCCTTGTCACCTCCTCCTCCTGTGTGTTAAATATCTTTTCTCCAGAAGTGCTGGAGCATGTTGCAACTACACATAATGTGTTGTTTATAAGTACCGACATTAGCATCTCACTCTCATCCCTTAGAAACACAGCCTTAATGGATGCAGGGTGTTTCTGCGGGGCTTAAATGCCGGTCTTACAAGAAACCTGAGAACATTTAATTTTAGCTCTGTTTTGGTGAGGTTTCCGGACATCAAGGTTTTCAAATTGGACAGAAAAATATATATCCAGGAAACAGCTTTATTAATAGAAGTGACAGGTTTTTAAGTGATTTCTTACTTTATAAAATTCAAGCAGACCAATTTCTTGACAGACATGTGTTAATTGTTTTTTGAATAAAATACAACATTGAGGGATAGCTGCATTATTTTTCTTTTCTCTCTTGTGATGTTGTTTGCTCTCACTGGTGACCTCTTTGGCTGTTCCTTTTTTGTCTTCTGCAAAGAAGGAAAAGAGGAAGCCATGGCAGATGACCTGCAATTCTCTTTCCAGACTCAGAAGTCAAAATGACAGCTCCTTGCCTGGATTTGGAAGGGAAGGTGTTATTATCTGCTGCAGGCTGAGAGAAAGCCTCCCTCGCAGCAGTGCACAGACAAAATGGTAGTTATTGTCAGGCCTTGATTACAGGGGGAAGGAAAATGGTCACAGGTTGGGAAATACCTTACAATCCCAGTAAAACTCATTCCACTAAAAGGTAACTTTTAACTACTTGTGTGACTTTTGAAGTTTAATTCAAAGATGTGTCTGTGGCCTCAAAAGTAACTAGAGTGGTACCTTGTATAAAGGAATTAATTCATTCCAAATGAAATTATGTTAAGCAAATTTTCCTTTATACAAATTTCCCATAGGAATGCATTGAAAACAGAGTAATGCCTAATTGCAACCATTTTTATGTTGTATGGATTCGCCCCATAGACGATTCTGTTAAGCAAATTTCCCCTATCTCCGGAATTTTTTAAGTTGTACAAATTTTATGTTATACAACCCTTTTGTTATACGAGGGTCCACTGTAGTTACAGCTGTGGTGCTCTCCAAGCTCTATTTATTGCGCAAGAGAAAACATCTCTTTGAGCATCAGAAACACAGGAAGTCTGTGGCCCTGCCTTTCAAAGTCCTCTCCATCTGTAATCCCCTGCACTGCAGCTGCTTGCAGAGATAAGAACTCTCTCATTGCCACCACAAACAGCAGCACCGGCTCATGCCCTGAATGACCCCCCCCCACCTCGGATAAGAGGACAGTGGTAGCGTGGCCAGCCAAATATTGCACTCAGGCTAGCAGGCGGCTCTTTCCTGGGCCATGGCTCCCAGCTTATTCCCTACGCTGCCTCCTGGCATTGCTTGCTGACTCTTCATGCATTGGAACAGAAGAGCACAGAATGCCTTCGACGCCTCTTTGATGTGCATGTGAAATTTACCAGAACTCTGGCTCCAGTGCTGGAGTTTCCCTGGGAAGCACTGGTGGGGCTGCTCTCCGGCCCTCCTGCCCACCCAGAGGGAGGGCCGCCTGAAGACCCAGTAAGAGAGCTGCCAGCCAGGCCTCTTCCTCGGCTCTGCGTTCAGGGTGGGGCTGGGGCGCACTCTTCAGACACATGGAGCCCATCTCTGGCTCGGTCGGAGAAGCCAAGTAGCCGTCCAGGCTGCTTGCCCTCCTGCAACCCCCCCTCCCCCGGGGTTCAATCAGAGGCTTCGGTGTCTTGTCAAAAGACGGAGGTTTCTCAGAAAAAAACCCAGTGCTTCTTCTCCCATTTGGATGAAGGGAGGAGGAGTTGGTTCAAAGCCGTGAGTTTCTCAATGAATATTTCATGTTTTACGAACTCTTCTCTTCTTCCTCTTCCCTCGTTGGGTTGTAAGGAAAGCTGTGCAGTGGTGGAGGCTTCCCTTGCAGTGCTTCCCCCCCTCGGTCCTCCACACAGGCAAGCACATAAACACACACACACACACACACACACACACACACACACACACACACACACACACACACACACACACACACCTGTGTTGGCTTGGGCTTTCTGCCCCCACCAGGCTGGAGAACCATTTCAAGAGCCCGCATCTCCAATCCTCTTGCCTTTGAGGCATCGTTTGATGCTGAGGAGGAATACCCCAAAGGAGGACCCTGCCGGCCTCCTGCTGCTCCCATCTTCTGGCTGCTGCAGCCGTTTCCATCTCTCTGCAAGGCAAGGGACAGGCAGAGGAGAGTCACTTGGTGGGAGGTACTGAGAGAGCACTGGTGCCCTTCCACAGCTCCCCCTCTGATGCTCTTTTCAAAGGCCCCTTGGTCGAGCAAAGACCGTCCGGAAGGTTGCCTCACAAATGTTCTTCTAGAGCCCTGCACCAACTTGGTGGCGTACTCGCCGTCATCAAGCTGAGCAGGATCAGTGCTTGAATGGGAGGATGCCTTGTATGCTGGGGGGGTGTCTTATGGCAGCGTGAGGGAAAGCACCCCCCCATTTGCGCCAGCCAAGGGTCTGACTCCGCCAAGGGCAGCTTCCTTTCCTCCCATGAAGGAGGTCAGATCTCCACTGGCTGCTCTCCCCCCACCCCTGCTGCCAACTCCAGCAGCTCGGTGGCTTCCCTGCATGCTCGTTGTCGGCATCCAGTCAACCGGTGGCACCTTGGCAGTGTCCTCACAAGGCAGGAAAACAACCCTGCCAGTTGTCAGATGTGGGTGTCTTAAATGCAGGGGGGGGGAGCCCATCCTCTGAACAAATTAGATGGTCTGTTTGTGAGCTATTCTCTAACACCAGAAAGGCCTGCACAACTTTTTAAAAGCCTCGACGGCATAAATGTAGCACATGCCTCATTTATTTATGTGTTCCGAAGTGTCCAAAATGCTGCAGCCAGATACTGCTGACAGGAGCTGGCTACAGGGAATCTCTCTCTCTCTCTCTCTCTCTCTCTCTCTCTCTCTCTCTCTCTCTCTCTCTCTCTCACTCACACACACACACACACACACACACACACACACACACACACACACACACACACACACACACACACACACACACACACACACACACACACACGAGTGCAGCAGTGCCACTGGCCAGTCTGCTTCTGGGCACAATGCAAAGTGCTGGTTTTCACCTATAGACAATCCTGAATGGCTTGAGTTCAAGCTATCTAAATGACTGCCTCTCCTCCTAGGAGCCTGCCCAGGCATTAAGATCCTCCGGGGAGGCCTGTCTCTTGGTGCCACCACCCTAACAGGCACCCTTGGTGGGAGACAAGGGGGGGGGCATTCTCTGTGGCTGCTCCTAGACTCTGGAACTCCCTCCCACTGGAGGCCAGCCGGGCCCCATCTCTGCTGTACTTCCACAGGCAAGTGGAGACCGGAGGGTGGGCTTATGTCGTAAGTGGAAGGTGTTTGTCTTCTCCCAAGCCTGGATTCCTTCCCGCCCAAGGACATCCTCAGAGAGCCAGGGATTTAGAGATTCAGCCCCCATTTACCTTCAACTGACCAATCACAGAACAAAGCAAAGTGAAGGCGCAATGTTTATCTAAGGAAAACTCTATGCTGTGATGAACAGATGCTTTATTTGGCTTGAGGGAGCACTTCTTCCATATACCTCCTGAGTGTGTGGTTTATTTTTTATTTTATTTATTTTAGAATTTATTTCCCACCCATCTGGCCAAAGGCCACTCTGGATGGCTTAAGACACTCATAAGAACAATAAAAGCAATGTAAGCAGGTTCAGCGCCAGCCTCAGTCAAGCAAAATAAATAAATAAATAAAAATAAAAATAAAAAGGTGCCCTGAGCGACCAGGTATTCCTTAGCTGTGAGAGATGTTTAGATGCATCTCAGCACCTCTCACTGCTAAGGAATGTTTGGCTGTTTTGCTTTAATCTACCTTTATGTTATGTTTTAAATCAATTTTATTCTCTGGGATGGTGGCATCTGGCATGAATGGCTGTGCATAAGCAGGGGAGAGAAGGGGGAGATGCTTTGCTCTCCCAGTAGCTTTTAAATCTCCACAGTGCCTAATTTTTATGATTAAAAACCAATAATGTATAAAATTAGGGGAAAAGGCAATGAGGGAGGGAAGACCCACATGACAGAAAATCAATGAGATGATATTGCGGTCCTGAATGACCAGTGTAAATTTTTCAGGTTTTATTGTTTGCCCAATGGAGCAGAAAAGGGGGTGTCAAATCCCAACAGGCTGAGGGCACATTAATGAATTAAAAACTCTTACCAAGCTTGACATTTTGGATGTATTCTGAATATTTCAAAAATAAAATAAATTTCATTTAACCTGCTCCCAGCAGAGGGAAGCCCTCCAGAACATGGGCATGTGATATACACCCCCCCCCAAAAAAATTAGGTTTCTCCTGTTTCATGAAAACTGTATTTATCACAAAGGACCTCCTGCAGAATAAATGTTAGAGGTTAACTGCTAAATTAAATAGAAATGGAGTTCCTTGAAGTCTTTCTTTCGTTGATTTTTCAAAAAAAAATCTCATATTTTATTTAAAAACAAAAACTCATTCCTCCAAGTCTGAAATATACAGTACTGTAAATGTGCATGAACAGAGAACAGAAGCACAGTTCATTGCATGATGCATTGTTTTGTGCAAAAAAAATCAAGTTGGCAAGAAGAGAAAAATTTGAGGAGTGAAATCTTTTCACGCACGGAAATAAATGTGGCCATGAACAGCAGCCAGGACAGGAAGGTGAAGGGGTTGGATCCAGCTACAAAACAGAGAGAGAGAGAGAGAGAATGAGAGAGCAGGGACCCTCAAGAAAGAAGCAGAAAAGCAGAGCGGATTTCTCAGGGGGAAATTCCACTTGGGCTTTGCTGAAGAATTGAGGTCCCAGTGGGCCAAGGAGCCTGCTTGGCCATCACTGGCCTTGGTGGTTGCACTCCCTGGGAGGCATTAAAAAAATAAACGGATGGGGGCCCTGCTTGCTTTCTGGCATGGCAAACCTAGGGCTTCCTGGAGCATCGCAAGAATATCGAATTGCCCAGCCATCAGGCGTGCTCTCCCAGGGCTCAGGAGTGAGAGGGCAGCCTGGATTCCCACCCACCTCTACCCACCCAGCTGGGTGTTTGGCACTGAATGGCAGCAATACTCCCTCCCAGTGATCCACCCACATGGCCATGGAGGCACCTGGCGGGAGGAGCCTGGCTGGACCCGGAGCCCTTAGGTTGCCTGTCTTTTCCAGGCCACAGAAGGAGGCCCATCTTCCATGCGGCTGATGGCTAGTAGTCACCCCCAACTTCAGCTCTCCCTTGAAAGACGCATGCCACCTAAGGGCATGCAGGGAAGATCGTGGGATGCCCACAAACCCCGTCCGCATTTGAACCCCAGCACCACCAGCCGTTTGCACACCGAGCATGGATTTCTCGGGAGGATTCCGAGGGCATGTTTGGCTGACTGGTGCTTGCAAAGCTCCTGTGATCAGGAGGGCCCCATCCTCCCTGATTACAAGGGCTGCGTTACTCAGTGGTGAGATTGCACTGCTAACCATTGAAGCTTTGTGCCGACGAGAACAGCTTCTCCTCCACTGCTGGTTGCCTCCCTTCCACTAATAAAAAGCGCACTTTAACAAACTCCTCCAGAAAATCCCTGGGAGAAATCCCACGAGCCTCCAGAAGTGTCAGCTTTGGTTAACAAGGACAGATGAAGGCGGGGGAATACCTACACTTGCTCTCCTCTCCCAGGGAGCTTTGATTATTGGAGTCAAAACTCAGCAGCAAGAAATAGTGTCAGCCTTTTTGTAAAAAAAGGTTGCAACAGATTTTGACGCTTGTTCTGAGGTTGTTGCTTTCTTTTAAAAAAAAACACTCTACTTTAAGGATGTGTTTTACCAGTCGGCTTCTGACTTCATAAGTCCAGCTGTATTCCCGCACATGCACCTTGACAGCTGCAGGATGAAATTTTGCCAGGGCTATTCTAACATGATCCAGCATTTTAGCAGGATCCACTATCGATGTGGCACTATTGCCTTGGGTGGGAAGGGGAAAAAATCCTAGAATCCTAGAATCATAGAAGAGTGAATCCTGGAAGGAGCTTATAAGGCCGTCAAGTCCCAGCCCCTGCTCCATGCAGGAATAGTCCATGAAGAAAATGTTTAGGTTAAGCTCACGAGGGCCAGACCTGCATAAAAATTTACAACCAAGCAAATCTTCAAATAGGTCACGGCTGCACACACACACACACACACACACACACACACACACACACACACACACACACACACACACACACACACACACACACACACACCTTAAATGTTAGGAGATGTTCAGATCTGTTCTGTCCCCAGGTCCGTGATGTTAATTGTGTGTGTCCAAATCTCATGGGGTGGGACCCCAATGGCCTGGAGTGGGGAGGAACTGCAAAGAAGCCCATACCTTGCCACCGATCCACTCAAAGCCCATGCAAAGCCCATCCTTCCACAATCGTGCACACATAGACACCATCGAATCAGTTAAAATGCCCTGGTAAAGTTCAGAGCAGGAAGGGGGGAGGAGGGCTACAGCAGAACGTTAAAACTCCCTAAACCAAAAGGCAGCCTTCTTTTGTTGCCTTTCAGCTCTGTGACATGGACGGCAGAGGGGCTGGGAGAAGATCTATACACACCGTGGCTTTGGTCTGAGCCTTCCCTCGCACCTCCTTGGCTGGAGAATTCAGGGGACACCTTTGGGTTTTATTGGTTGGTGCACTTGTCAGTCCCCTTCTCTTTTGGCACCAACCACTCCAGGGGACTTTGCTTCTCCTTTTTCCTCAGTGCAAAACATGGATCTGCTTTTTAATGCTGCAAATGCTAATTGGGAGGTCACCTGTGTCCCTCTCAGGGCTGACCCGCAGCCCTTGCTTTGCCACTGTCCCCACAACCCTAAAATAAGCGCAAATACCCCTGGTTTTGCATATTTGTCCAAAGAATTACAGATGTGTCTAGGGGTGGTACAAAATAATGCACTTTATAAGTGAAAGCAAGGAAGACACAGCAGAGAAAAGAACACACCAATGGCACACACAAAAACCATGACCCCCCTTTGGGCAAGGAAAAAGAGGTCCAAGAAAGGAAGCTTGTGGCATCCACTCACTCTCTCCTTTGGGACTGCACTTGAATTGTGAGGAATAGGACATCGAAAGCAGAGGACCAGGGGCTTCGCTAGAGTCCCCTTCACCCAGGGTCCCTTCCTGGGTCTATCTTCATCTAGTCAAGAGTCAAGGGTGACAGCCAAGCCTCATGAGGCTTCTCAGCTTGGAGGAGCTATAGGCCAAGCCTGTGTGTTATTGTCCTTCTGCTCCGACATCTTGGTGTGTGCTGGGCTGCTCCTTCCACCTGGCTCTGTCCCGCTCCTAGGCAGAAAACACGAGTCAGCACCTCTGCCTGTCAAGTGTAACTTCTGAAAGAGCGGCCACTCTGCTCTCCTATCTCGGCAGGATCGTCTTATGAGCACACCCGGGAGTTCTTGGAATCGATCAGCCCAGCAAATCTATGAGATTAGAATCTTCTTTCATCAGCAGAATTAAAACCTTGTTTGTGTCGTTTAGTCCAAACAAAGACAGAAGAGACACAACCCTGGAATGTCCAGCCGTTCAACAAATGAGCACTGGAGACTTTTGAGGGTTGTGCAACCAAGGAGGGAAAACATGGCAGCACAAAGTAGTGGTGCCTTTTGAAGGGCAACCAGGATGATCAGGGGATTGACAACTCAGCCCTAAGAGGAAAGACAGAAAGAAATGGGCCTGTTTAGCCTGGAGAGAGAAAAGACTCTGCTTTGGAAATAATTGCATGATGCAAAAACAAAACAGTCCATACTGTTTAAGATGTGGTTGGGAGGTCCTTACTCACCCCCTCATCTTAAAGGGTGCCACAAGTCTTTGGGGTGGGTTTTGGGATTGCTGAATTTGGAGACCAGGGATTGAGAAATGCTTGCTCAAAATCTGGATATGACCCCACCACATGGACCTCAGAGCACAGCTGCGAGAGAGCGAGTCTGGATCCAGCAACGGCTCTATTTGGAAAAGCAGAATCAGACGCCAACTCATGCACTACCAATCCATAACCTCTTGCATAAGTTTAGATCTGGTCCAATTTTTCTCCATATATAAAAAAGAAAGAGAGAGGGAGAGAAATTGATGCCTAAAAGGAAAAATGTAGGCTCAGTCCCACTAGATGTGATCCATTTTCTGAAGGAACGTGTGCCACTAACCCATATAGAGAAGACAACGTTGGCTGTTTGTAGTCTGCTCCCTGTCGTGAAATGATTGTGCAACCAACATACAAGCTCAGCATGTGCCCCCCCACCTGCCCCTCCTCCACCACCCCAGCCCTACAATTCCATGCCTCTGTGCTTTAGGAAGCATTCCTTGGCATCTCCTGGTCGCCTTTGCACCCCGTGTTTCAGGGGGTCCAGGGGCTGGAGTAAGTAAGGTCCTTGCGACAAGAAAACTGGGCATGCAGGAAGCTTTAGGGCAAGGCAGCCAGTGGGAGGCTCAGAAGCAGGAGCCCAAGGGGGGTGGCGTGGGGGGGCAGGAGGAGGAGAAGGGGGGAGGCTCCCCAAGAGGAAGGGATGGGTGTGGAAGACACAAGGGAAAGGAGGACAAGACCGGCTGCACCCAGCCCAGCACCAGCATAATAAGGGGAGCTGCATTAAAGATGCAAAAGTGAGCAGATGGTGCTGCAGGAGTGATGGACGGGAAGCTGAAATTCTGGAGGCAACATTCAGAGGATGCGCTTGGGCATCAGGCAGGCGGGGGCTGCTCAGAGGAGGTTCTGTGATCCCCCCCCCTTTCCCAAAGGCTCCAGGGAAGTGAGAGGTGGCAAAGACAGGCCATGGAGGGTGCCTGACTGGGGCGGCGGGGGGGGGGGGGTGTTGAGAAAGAGAAAGAGAAAGAGAAAGAGGGGGGAGGAGGGAGAATAATCTTCCAAATGATCCTTCTAATTTAGGCATCACAGGCAAGGGCCAAGATGAAAAAGATCCATACACTCACCTACACCTCACGTTCTCCCTCTGCTATTGGCACCCAGAAGGAAATGGCCGCTTAACATGAGGAGGCTGGAATCCTGCCGGACATTTTGGGCAACGCCTCAACAGTAATGTGGGATCATCCACTCGCCCTTCCATGGCAGGAGGGCTGGACACCCCATCAGACCCATCTCCAGCTTGTGCTTCCAGAAGGGAGTCTTGATTACCTTGAGAAGTCTTGAGAGCATGGGTCAAGTCCAACCACTCATTGTGCAAGCAGTAGAAGCAGCAAACTGGACCCTGGCCAGGAACTTTGATTTTTTTTATCACACACTTTTCATAAGTACAGCTACAATTCCTTCCTTCCTTCCTTCCTTCCTTCCTTCCTTCCTTCCTTCCTTCCTTCCTTCCTTCCTTCCTGTGCCAACAAGCTATGCTGAGTTCCTCCATTGTGCCCCATAAGTCAGTTCTGTTTGTCCAGGTCAGGTATATGTGACCCCCCAAGGAGAGCTCACCTTTGTCGCTTTGTCTTTAGATTTCTAGCAAGAGGTGGGGGGACATGAAGAGTAACAAACAGTAGATGACCCAAGACATCATCCCACTTCATCATCATACAAACCCCATAGAAATAAATGCCTAAGCTGCAGCAGCCAAAGAAGCACCCTCAAACTTCCCATTGGGTATTCAAGAAAGAAACAAGGTTGTACCCATTTTTCCAGCAATGCAAGGGGCACCAAAGCAGAAGGAATGTGGCCTGGGGAGGGGCTCCTTCTGGCGCACTAGAATTCACTGAAAAGGCAGGAAAGAGACAACTTAATGACCTCGTCCCACTCGGTTCTTTATGGTGACATATAATATATTGCGGTAGTTCCTCTCTTCGCCTACAGATTATACAGGTAGCTGTAAACAACTCCCAGGCCTATGTGGCTTACTAAACTTTTGGGTCCATGGAAGCTGAAGTTGCTTGTAAACCCAGAGGCTAGTGAAATTATCTCCAAACAAACATTAAATCATTGCCCCTGGGAAACAGCTTGCAAAAGTACAGGCCCTGGATTTTACAACTCAGGAGTAAATCACCTTTAAGACAGTAGCAACATTTCCCCCCCTAGTTTGCTCCAGGTGACCCACAGCCATAACTGCCAAGACATGCACAGGTTTCAGGGCTGCAAAATATATACTGTATGATGCTACCCACTCTGAATTCCTGCTCTGCTGCAGTAGCTCAGAGGATGCCAACGGAGGCAGGTTTCGGGAGCCCCACCTGCTTGATGCTGGTGTTGAGAGGGAGGCAGCCTGACTGACTTGAGTCGCGAGAAAGAGGCTGTCTGGGGTTGGGGGTGTTTGCTGCAGCGGAAACCAAAGGCTCAGCTGGACCCAAAGGGTCAAAGCCCTCAAGGTCGGTGAGTCCAGCAGAGGGGGGATTCCTGGCCTCTCTCTCTCTCTCTCTCTCTCTCTCTCCTTGCTCCCTCCCTTTGTGAGGAGCGGCCTCTGGCAGTGAAAATCCTTGGGTCAAGTTCAGCAGAACCACGAAACAGTGGAACGAGAAGGAACCTCATGGGTCCCCTCCTGCAACTCTTGCCCAAGCCAGGAGCTACAAGCCTTGTGTGTTTGCCTATTACTCTCTTGCTCCTCAGGGCTACCAGTTATGAATCCCCGAAATATGACCATCTAACCTCTCAAAAATTTCAGCAAAGGGCAGTCCATCATCTTTCAAAACATAAGTCAGTCCTCTGCTGACCAGTTCCTGCCATCCTTGAGGGCTTCCTCATGTTTCCGCTTGGAGTCCATCAGACTGCCTTCTATTCTTTGGAATAGCAAAACGTGTCCTGGTGGAAGACATCTCAAGAGGCCCACCCAGAACAGCTCTTTCTCGCCTCTTCTCCAACCTAAACATGCCCTCCACCGCTCCTCCAGAGCGCTTGGTTTCCGGTCCTTTTGCCATCTGGACCAGCTTCCTCTGGAGGTATTCCAGCTTGTCAGTATCTTTCTTCAACTAATGCTCTTGGTTTAAAGCCCCAAATCAGGGCCTGAGTGTAAAAGGGTACTCAAAGTGGACCAATTTCTCACACATACTGACCCTCATTTTGAGTAGACACATCGAGAAGCTAAAAATAACAGGCTGGATCTGCAAATCATGCAGATGCAATCTTTTTGCATGCATTTTCGTGTTGTCAGGATAGCATATGTTCTGTTTCTCCTCCCTGAATAGTTTTCACATTTTAACTACAATATGGTAATGGATAAGAATAAGTGTGCAGAGAAGGATGTATATTGACGTCTCCATATGCATTGCATCTGGACACCCGAAACAGGCACTTAGTTCCCTTTTATAGCTCTCAAACCTCAAAACATGCGAGCTGAACATCTAAGATGAACAAGAACATCTATGCTCTTCAACATAGTGTAAATGTCTAGATCACTGGTGAACGCCCTGACTTGTTACAGGGATGGCCTCACCTCTTCTGCCATTTGAGGTGGGAAGCAAAGGACCACTTGCCCCCAGTGGCCAGTGGCCACACTTCCAGATTAGTCAAGGAGCACAAGATGATCCCCAGGATCCAGTCAAGAGGGAGGGAGGGAGGGGTGAAGTCCTGTCAGTGGCAGCAAAAAGAGAAAGAGAGAAGCCGTGTCTGGAGCGTGCCTGGCCTCTTGGGGCAGGTTCTTTCTCAAAGCCTGCGAAGGGTTCCTTCAATCTGGCTCTGGTTGTCTCCCTCAGCCTCCCAAGGGATCGTGAAGTCAGAAGCATTTTGAAAGCCTTCTTCCATTCTATCCACATCTTCCCGTTGCCACCAACAGGAGAAGCAGGAGCTCCATAAGGCCTGTGCAACCACTCTGTGGAGCATCTCCGTGCACGACTCATTACTCAAACAAGGTCCAATGTGATTTGTCCAAGACTACCTCCTGAATGAGGGCACGTAGGAGGTCACACCAGCTCCGTGTTCTGCACATTCAACAACTTCACCCTTCAGTGTGTGTGCTCTCTCTCTCTCTGTCTCTGTCTCTCTGTCTCTGTCTCTGTCTCTCTGTCTCTGTCTCTGTCTCTGTCTCTGTCTCTCTCTCTCTCTCTCTCTCTCTCTCTCTCTCTCTCTCTCTCTCTCTCTCTCTGTGTGTGTGTGTGTGTGTGTGTGTGTGTGTGTGTGTGTGTGTGTGTGTGTTCCCTGCAAGCCCCCCTGGGATCCTCCCTGTTCTCCATCTCCTGCCGCAGCCTCTGCTTTGTCCCGCACAAAAAGGTGTGCCCGGGATGATTGGCAGCGGGTGCACGAGCGCCCTGATCCTTGTGGGAAAAGCAGGCTTTTCAAGGCAGGGAAGTGGCTTTGTTTCAGCCTGCCAAACGCCATTAATCCAAGAAGAGGCAGCGAGGGGGGTGGGGTGGGGAGAGATGACAAGAATATTTAGCGCCGGGACCATGTTTCATTGTGTTTGTACACTGTTACGACAAAACCCGGCAAGCTGTAATCTCTCCTGGTTTCTATTCAACAGTTCCCCAGCCATCGGGTTGTTGCACTCTCCGCGCTGCCTCATTAATAATCTTGCCTCCGGCTGGGCCTCTGCGCGGCTGTTTCCTGCAAGACGGGGGGGGGGGGGGGCTCTTGGCTCAGCCAGGCACAAGCTCAGCTCTGGGCCAGTGGGAGCCACTGGATCAGGGACCAAGGCCGGTGGTGATCTTCAGGACAGGACAACCAGCCCCTGTTTCACAGGGAAGGACTGTAGTCCTTCTGGGAAGATTGAACCCATTGCTTCACCACAGAATCCTTGAATCATAGAATGGTAGGTTCAGGAGGAACCCTGAAGGTCACCCAATCCAGCCCCTAGCAATGCAGGAATCCACGGCTAAAGCCCCCCCCAAAAAAACAAGCCATTCCTGCTCTCTCTGCTCAATAATCAAAATGGAAAGAGAATCTGTTCCTTTCCAGAGGAAGCCCATTGCCTTGTCAAAACTGTTCTTACTTTCAGGAAGTTATTTCTAATGTTTGGTCTCCTTTCTTGTGATCTGAATCCACTGGGTCATCTCTTACACCCCAAAGTAGAAGGAAAGAACATTGCCCATCATCTACACCATTGCCTTTCAGATACCAAAGACAGCTCATGGATCACTTCTCCACCTCCTTTCCCCCTAACCTACTCCCTCAACTCTTCCCCATATTTTTTCTGGTCCTCAGGCCCTTTGCCATCTGGGTCAGTAGGGGAAGGGCTTATAAACAGAAACAGGTTCATGTGCAAGGCAACCTTTTGTGTTTGAGTCCAAAAAGAGTGTGTCTTAGCTCTTGCTATTTTAGGGGGGCAGCACTAGGTATGAGGAGCAGCAGAAGCTGAACAAGGTAGCAGATCAAGAGGAAGGTGAGATGTCATGTGACCTTCATCTCCAAATGTCTTGGAGGGCAGAGTGGAGTGGTTTTCATGCTGCTCCAGAAGGTACAACTGAAAGTGAGTGTGTGTGTGTGTGTGTGTGTGTGTGTGTGTGTGTGTGTGTGTGTGTGTGTGTGTGTGTGTGTGTGTGTGAGAGAGAGAGAGAGAGAGAGAGAGAGAGAGAGAGAGAGAGAGAGAGAGAGAGAAATTCCAATTAAGCCTGAAGAAGAACTTCCTGACAGTGGAAGGAACAGGCTGCCTCAGAACGGAGTGGGCTCTCTTTTGCTCGAGCCTCTGATCCAGAAGCCCAGTGGCCAGCTGGCTCGGTTGCTATACCTTGGGATTCCCTGCATCCTTTGCAGGAGGCTAGACCTGGTGGTGCTTGGGATCCCACGCCACCCAGTAAGACTGCAACGGGAGGCTAGAGGAGAGGGGTTTTCTTTTGTTTTGTTTTGTTTGCTCTGCCATTCTTAAGTCCTGGGACACACTTGGGGGCTCCTGCTGCATTCCCATTGGGTGAAAGACTGTGGAGGTCCCCCTGATTTTGGAACCAGGGAGGGGGGTTAGATTCTGGGCCCTTTCAGCCCACCCCCAATTTAACCCCTGCATCCCCAACCTGGCTGAGCACCTCCTGGCCTTTTTCTGTGTCAGCTCCTGAGGAGTGAGTGCCAGATACATCCTGGGGGCACTGAGCCCCCCCCCATGGCTCTTTTCCCCAGTGAGAGACAAATTTTCATCTGATGCCTCCTTCCTTTTTTCTCCTCCTCTCCCCCCCCCGCCGGGCGAGGCCTCGGTGCCTGTGACCACCACCCTCCCTCGCCCCCTCCCCCACCCACAGGCAGGCACTCTGCTGCACTTTAATGGATTCCTTGGCTTTATTAAACTGTGTCAACAGCCCCCTGGAAATAGCCTGCCTTTCCTCTCCATTGCACCACATTGATCACAGGGGCCTGTAGACCTGAGATAAACTTTCTCCACATTTATTTTAATAACATCCCCTCTTGTTGGCGTGAAATGTGAGCAGACTTTTGAAGGAGAGGCAGATGTGCTGGAAGACAGGGAGCCCCGCTGGTCCTACCGGGGAGGACCCCAGAAAAGGAGGGGAGGCAGGAGGAGGCAAGAGGCAGGCAGGAAGCCCCGCTGGTCTCTTGGGCCCGTTGCTCCTTTTACAGTCAAGGCTTCACCAGGGATCTAATCACGCATTAAGGAGAATGTGCATGTTCTGGATACATGTTCCCCCACGGTTCCTCCACCAACCTTTGCTGGAGCAATCAGACTGGTAAAGAAAGCCTATCTTTACCATCTAGGGGTGACCCACTGCAAAACACCTCCCATCTTGTCTTCAGAGAACCTGCAACTGTCTCAAAAAAGACAAGAGCGCTTCTGACTGCATCCTAGTGGCCAGTTCTGAAGAATAACCCTCCAAAATCCAAGGATGATGGGTTGCTCCCTCCCCCGTCCCCATCAGACCTTCAAAAATTGTGCTGGGTCACCTCAACATCACCACCCCACTATCCCACCACCACCACCACCAGAAACAAGACCCACTGACCCCTTTGTGTCTCTTTGTGCAAACCCTGGGTGTGATTTTCCTCTAGTCAGCCAGCCATCTGGGCTCAGGCTCCCTCCAATTAATTTGCCAGTCCCCTGGGCCTGCTGAAGGAGAGATGAAACATTTAAAAGAATGTAAATCACGTTGTAATAGACTCATAAAGCACACATGCAGGCATGAGATGCATCTCTGGACACCCCATTCGGACGGCCAGGCAACATTTTCCTTCCTCAAAGATTCGCCATGTTACGTATTGGGAAGGCTTTGCCAGTAGATGCCATAGTAATTGTTCTCATATATTATATGAAGTGGAAATGACAACGCTGTAATATATATGTGTGTGGTGTGGGTGTGGGTGTGGGTGTGGGTGTGGGTGTGGGTGGGGGTGGGGGAGAGAGAGAGAGAGAGAGGTGGAACATCAAGGGCAATTCAAGTGTTACCCGGCTCTGTCCTTTCCACATCCTGGAGATCCCAGTCACTTAAAGTAAGAAGACAGGAAGATGGGTTGTGTTGGTGAACAATGCACCACGTGTGCTAACATAAGAAATGCCACTCGTTGGATGGTGCATGGAGGAAGGCGCTGGGATGGGGGTTGAGGAGGAGGAGGAGAAGGAGTGGTCATGAAAAGCGATCAGGGAGCCAAACTCAAGCCCTGCCCAACAGGACCAGCCCAAGGGCAGGATGCAGTAGCTTTCCAGTGCAAATTGTGCTTGTAGGAGGTAAGCACACCTTCCTTCCCCCCCCTGCTGCCGCCACCACACCCGTTGACTCCCACCCATTCTCCAAGGGGCACAAGGCAACCCAGGTGTCCCTCCCAGAGTTACGCCTTCACAACATCCCTGTAAGGCCGTTTAACACAAAGAGTGAGCAGCCACCCCACAGCCAGGGCCATGACTTTGGGGTCTTCCCAGTTCTGGCCCAACTCTTTCCAACCACACACCTCTGAGAGCCCTTCAGATAATGAAGCAAAGGGTTTGGGTTCCGGCTGTTCTCCTTCTACCTTTCAATACTACCAGTGCTTCCCTTGGCCCCAAAAGAACACTGTTCAACCGTGAACATTCCCCTTTGAAACGCTCCAGGCTTGCATGTGGGAATGCCTTCCTTCCACCTCTCCTCACGCCTTCCAGGAGCTGCTCCCCAGCACCGTTCTCTCTGAAGAAGACCATGGGGAAGAGCTTAGCCAATGCCCAAGCGCTGCCGTCACAAGGGAAGTGCCGGTTCACCTGAGCCACATTTGACCCCCCCTTGCTTTGTCACCTGACCCCTGAAAGACCCTAAAGTGGCCTTAAAGCAACAGCAGGCCAAGTTTTCACAACAGGCAAAACCAAAAGACATATGAACAATAAACAACAGGAAAACATTGTTGAATCTTCAAGTGCTCTATTTGGGTGTGCGGTTTTGCACACAAGTCTGCCTGCTCAGCCCTAAGAGTGGGACTACATGGCAAATATTTATATGTCTATATAAGGCTGAAAGAGACTGGGGGTTCCCCACCCTCCCACCCCAGGGAGCACAAGTTGTTGATAGTGAGACATATTGTACCTGGCAATGGCCATTCAGAACCTTGTTGATATTCCGCCCCTCTCCTGGGAAGCATTGTTCTGCAAGCTGTGACAAAGACCGTGGACTGGATTAATCCCAGGCGATCAAGTTTTTATGGATCAGGAGAATAACGAAAACAAGCCAGCTGTCGTGTCCGGCAGGATGCTCCCACTCGCTGGGTCTTACCAACCCCTGTTTGGGGATTTTCTACAAGGATCTACAAGACTGCGTTTTTCTTGATTCACATCTAGTTTTTGGTCTTGTGGCTATTTTTAGAGTTGTTTCCATTTGGGTTCTAAATTTGGTCTTTCTGAGCCACCTTGAGTCCCCCCCCAACTTTTTTTTTCCAGCAGAGAAGTCAGAGATAATTGCCAGAGCAACAAACATAGGATTTTGTGCTCATGGAGGAACCGCTGACTCCACTGCCCCAAATAAAAGGAGAGACATTTCTCACACCCTTCCTTTGGATGCTGCACATCAAAGTGTCGCTCAGGCCTGAGTTTCAAGGTCACCAGATCAAACAGCCTCCCAAGGACGGGCACACCCGCCATTGTCCTTGGTAGGATGATTAAAAAGCGGAAACAGTCGGCAGCCCTTCTTTTGGGAAGTGTGGGCTCTCTTTTCATGTGGGGAAGAAGCCGAGGGAGGACGGCTCGTTTGGGAACTTTGAAGGCTGGTGGCGGGCGGCAAGAAATGAAAGACGGTCCTCCTCCATTTCAATTCGGAGGCACGAGGGACCAGCCAACCTGTGCAGCTGCAGTTGGCAATAAGCGGGTGGGTGTGCGTTTGGAGGGCAGGGCCGCCCTTCCGTTCGGCAGCCTAGAGGGGGGGGGGCGATCTCAGAGCTCTGGCTTTGGCTCTCCTAAACAGGAAGCCATTATTTCGTTGTTTAGGGGTTGTTGTTGCTGCTGCTGCTGCTGCTGTGTGTTCTGCATCCTCAGGTGGGCCGGTTCTTTTGGCAACTGCATTGGAAGGCCTTGCCTCCCCTTTGTTGGTGGGGGGGGGGTTGAAATCAAAACACAGGCTGCCCATCAAGGAGAAATATCAGACTCTAAGAAGGAGCAGAGGCAAATTCGGCATCCCTTATATCGAAAGGGTAGTGCCAAATGCAGCACATTCAGCCTTTTCACAGCACAAGGACCTCTGCGGAGGAAGGGGCAGTCTGTCAAAGCACCTTGAGGGCACAGATGCCCCAGACATCCCACAGACCCTTGGTGGCAGAGACGTGCACTGCCTTTGGGCAAGTGTGGACAAAGCAACTGGATCAGGGCCTGCTAGTGGGTGGAGCGAAGGGTCCAGAAGCAACAGCAGTGTGGAGGGGCTCCTCCACCCCTATCAGTCACACCCTGAATCTGGCATTCAAGAATCAGGGGAGGGGGTGCAGAAAAGCTAAAGAAAAGTGCCGAGCCACCCTCAGCAGAGAAGGAGGGAATGCTCTGCATTCTGAAAATGAGCTGTCCTTGTCTTTTGCACTGCAAGCACACACACACACACACACACACACACACACACACACACACACACACACACACACACACACACACACACACCACTCAGTCCACTGCCTTTTCAAAGTCCCTCCATCATCTCCTTCTGAGGAGCCTTTTTCCTGTGGGTGGAGGAAAAGCAGGGATAGTGGAAATAAAACATGGTGCCCAGCTCTGCGGACCTGAGGCTGATGCCCTTCTGCCAGGCTGGCACCATTCACACTAGGAGCTGCACTTGCTGCTGAAATTTACAAATCTATGGGGAACTGGTCAAGAACAAATCCTCAACCAGATGAAATGGGGGTGTCAGGGGGAGGGCAGGGAGAGGCCAGCCCCAGCCCCAGCACAGACTGGGTTGAAGGGCTCACTCATCTCTAGAGAGAGACTAGGAAACTGTTTGGTTTGTGCAAGGGGGGGTTAAGGAAGGCAAGGGTTGTCAAAAAGATGCTGAAGACCCCACTAGGCTGACCACCCCTCCCCACCCTGCCAAAGATTTCAGTGGACACCAAGAGGCACCACAAACAAGAGCACAAACATTTTGGAAACTGCAGCAGATGAGAAACCTCCCTCCCCCACCAACCCATGTTCCAGGAACACTGGCAGAGTATGCCTTCCCCACTACTCGCTTAATTCTGCTTAATAGCAGGTTGCCAGACAAGTTAATTGACAGGCGAGCAAGGGAACGTCAGACGGCGGGGAGAGCGATCAAGGAGAGGGAGGAGTACTTTTTCTCTGTAAGTGAGTCTGATTGGGGGGCTGTGGGTGACTCTTGAGTGTTGATTCAGCACCCCGGGCAGCTCCCATTGGAGACGTGACCTGTCCAAGGTGCTGGATCTAGTCTGGGTTTGGGAATCAGCACCTTGGTGAGCTCCTGCGGAAATTCGCCTTCCAGAAAACAGGAGGAGAAGGAAGGACACAGACCTTGAGCTGGCCAAACACCTGGGTTCTTGTCATGTGATCTTGGACCTCTCCCACACCCGCAGAGTTTATTTCGTTGGTATTTCCCCCACCCCACCCCAGGGAAAGGGAAAGGGAGGGAGCTGTGCTCTCCTGCATCTGAAGGACAGCGTGGCCTCCTGATCGACAATTCACAGGGACCTTTTCCTTGAGGCTCAGGGGTTGCCCCCAGGGCAGGCTTCAGCTCCACCTGTTGGGCTGCCATCCATCTCCAAGCTCCCTTCTCGGCTTCCCGTTTGCTCCATGCCAATTTCTCCACAGCCTGCTGCTTTCCTGACAAGAGGAGCTGGATGTTTTCAGCGCTGTCAGATGCTGCCATCTATGGTGAAGTGCCTCGCGGAAAGCAAATGAAAGAACACATAGGACGGGGGCTGAGGAGGAGGCGGAAGGAAAGTCCAGCTGGGGCACCACACAGATTTCATGCACAGAGGTTTCCCCTCAATGGCTGTTCTCAGACTGCCCCCCATTTTTTACCAGGAGCCTCTGAAAAAACCCAACCCAATTCACTGTTGCTCTTGCTTTTTAAATTACATTTCAGCTTCTTCCTCTGGTGTGTTTCCCACTGATCAGAGATCCAAAGGTTGCTCCTTCTGGGGCTTGGCGGAGCTGGAGTCCGAATGATGCCCAACAAAATCCAAAATGTGCCCAAGGGATCTGTCGTAATTTAATACTCTCAGTTCTGGGAGTGTTTGTAGATAACTGCTCACTTTCTCTAGAAGTTTCTTTTTGCTTCTTCTAAGATATAGTTCTTTGTTCTTCACACGCAGTGGATGGTGACCAGGATGCCAGGGAGTATGGTCACGCACCCAGATGCAAGCTTTAAGAGGCTCCCTGTATGTAGCTCCGCCCCTCTCTCTATCTCTCTCTCTTTCTCTCTCCCCCCCCCTCTCTCTCTCTAATCTCCTGTTTAATACTGAGTGGCTTCCTTAGAGCACAAAGTGTATCTTTTTCTCCTTTCACTTGGCCATGAGCGTTCTGAGTGATTATTCTTAATCCATAGCCATAAATTCACCTTGTTCCCCCATTGCACTGTGCCAAGCTCAACACCAACTCTTTCTTCCATGGTCTCATTAACCTTGACAGAGAATAGAGCACAACACTTTGCAAGGCAACCAACCAAAGAAGGTGGCCATAAAAAGAACCTTGAATGAAGGGATGTATGTGAGATCTCGTCACCTTTTTGTACCCCAAGTCCCCAAGAGGTCCTCAATTCCCACAAAAGGTGGGCGCCCTTCTTCTGTCGGTTGGAGAAAGCCTGCAGGCCTGTGGATTTTTCTTTGCCTTCTCTGTAGGCTCTAAAGGTGCATCATAATCTCCTTGATGCCTCAGACTTCAAGGAGTGGTCAATAAAAATGTCCCAGGGCTCACAAAGTACAGTCATGGTGCTGCTGGTGGCACACTGGATATAGGCTCACATCTCTGCCTTCCAAACTCAAAAGTGATTCCCAAATAACCTAGATTTTTTCCCCACTTTGCATAGCAGGAAAAGGTGATGCTGTGCTTTGTAAAAACAAAAATCCTGCAGAAAGGAACTCCCATCGATCACACAACAGCCCAGATGTGTGAAAAGCTATCATGGGCTGCCTCCTGCAGATGCAGCTGTTTTAAATTATGACTGCAGCACCTGACTGCAGGAGAAGCACTTTTCTTTTGCAGTATGGTGTCATGACCAAGGACATGGTTTTTGCAGTTTGTTGCTCACTGTTTGCATGCCCACCTAGATGGGTGGCATAAAAATCCAATAAATAGATAGGGCAACAGCTTGTGAAACCAAAAGCCACCTAGATCCTCCCCACCTTGCTCATACTACTGCTGAGACTCAATTGCATCATGTAATAGGATTCTGTCTGCTAGTTTGGGGGAGCTCAGGGAAAGGCCCCAGAACTTCTTTAAAGCTAGCCTTGGTTTCCCTTGGCTTCTGTGGAAAGCCTTGGAGGGTGAATGTGGATATGCAGATGGGGTCACCAACCACCTTCTTTTTGTTTCACCTGAGTTCTAATTTCTGCTGGTCCCGTCCTCACCCTTGTTGCCACTGTTGCCAAGGGTGGGCCAAGGGTGGAAGAGCAGCCATTCAGAGACAAGGGCTTAATAAGAAAACATCCTGTTATCTATTTCTTTCTCTTTGTTTTTCCCAAATGTGGCAAGCCAGATTTTATTTTGTTTGTTTACTCTAGAAGAGCAGCCTGGGGTCTTTCTTTAGGAATGAGACATTCCCAAGATTAAGATGGCTCCGTTATTTAAGTCAGGTGGGTCTACCAGAGCTCTGGGCCAGTCCTGGTCAGAACCTAAAGAATCAACAGAGTCAGCTTGATTTGATCACACCTGGACAAGGTTCAGATTCAGATGGAGTGGTCAGATTCCATCCTGGGGAAACACTGAAGCAATGGCACAAATTGATGCAAATCTGAGGCACAATTTGAATTAGGTGAGACACACCTCATTTTAGCCTTTTAAAAATAAGCAAATTTAAAAAGTTCCCAGCACACACACGCTTGAAGCTCTCTGTCTGATATTTGGCAGATTTATACACACACCCCTTTAAGACGAAATTTCATGTTCATCAGTCAGAGAGAGAGAGGGAGAGAGGGAGAGAGAGATTTTCATTTCTGTTGCAAGCTGATAGTGATCTACACTAGCACCAGATTCAGATCACAGGCATGCATCCCTTTGGATTGCAAGGGGACCCATTGGGAAGCTCAGAGCCGGCTTCCAAGCCAATCCTGGGAAACTGGGAGAGTCTTGTTCTCTAGTATGATGGGTTGTGGACTTTAGGGTCTTGGATAGACAGGGGGCCTTTCCTGCCTCCTTTTACACGAAGGGTCATCATAGTGGCAGAAGTCTGCTTTGTTCGCAGAAGGGGCCTGGCTCAGCCGCTAGCCTATCTCCAGGCAGGGCTAGGGTCAGGGTTAGGATTCCAGCCCACCACCACCACCACCTCGGTTGAGGGGAGGAGCCCTGGCCCCTGCCAGTTGGGGCCAGCATGTGTGGGGAGATGGAGACCTGGTCTCTGGCTCAGCCTTGTACAGCCACAGCTGGGGGTGCCAGGACCTTCTGGATATCTGTTGCAACCCCTTCCCCCTCCTCTCTCTGCAAGGTAGGCAGACAGTGTGGGGTGCAACTGGGGAAGGTTTTCTATTCCTGTCTCACGTCCCCCTCAAAGCCATGAACCAAGACAAAGGAGGGCTATAAAACAAGACGCAGAAATGATCCCTCACGGGTGGAAGGGAGGCAGTGAAGCGAAGACATGTGGAACTCCTTATTTCAGGAGGAGGGAGCGGAAGGGAAGCCAAGTCACTCCAATCTTCTCCTGCAATTCACAGCAGTGGAAAGGAAAAAAGGTGCGACTCAAAGAAGCAAATCTGTTTGCCAGTTTACAAATCCCCACATTGTGTGCCAGTCGGGGCAGGGGAGGGGGCTTAGTAGACAAGCAGGAATCCAAGCAGGGGTTCATTAGCCTCCCCGCTATGCCCCAAGGAAGCCCTTGGCCCTGCGTCCACGGCACATGCCCAGTGGAACCGCCAAGTCACATGGCTCTCTGAGTCTTTACAGGCCAAAAGGCAGTTGGAGCTGGCCACCTGCCTGCTCTATCACCACCACAGTGCTGCCCCCACTGGTCAAAAGGTGGCACTGCAAATCCATGTTCAGCAGGGAGGGACCCTAAGGCCCAATAGGATTCCTCACCACCCTATTAAAAACTGCAGGGGCCCACACATCTTGTTCAGGTACAAACTGAAACACATGTAATGCTCTCTCTGCTGCTGCTCAGTCCACCTCCAGATGTTCGAGCCCAAAGTCCCAGCAGAGATTGGTCTCTGGGTGCTGGTTGCCACTTGAGTGAATGCAGAGGTTCAGGTTCTGAAATGCTTTGCAGCACCCAAACTGGGATATGGGTTCCTTTCTATACCTGGGCCATTGGAGCAGGGTGTTTCCGGCCCCCACACAGGTGGGTTTCCCCCCACCCCCCACCCCTTGAGCCACTTGTCCAGGTGCTGGCTCCACTCTCTGAATGGCAGAAGAGTTAATAAGTACTGCTTTTCTTTTATTCTACTCAGGGCCGTGATGGAAAATACATTGGCTGGAAGTGAGACAAAAATCAATAGCCCATTCCATTTAACAGGGCAACTGCCAACGTAACGAGAAGGAAGTGGATTAGGTGCCTGCTGTTTGGCTGACCCGGGTGGCTCTGCATTCCAGGGCGGCAGGGGTGGAATCACAGTCTTCAGCAGCTGCCTTTTGCATCTATTAACGACCCAAATGCCAAGCGCTTTCCTCCTGCTAGGACGTGGAACTGTTTGCCTTCCCTGCCGGGAAGAAGAAATGTCTAAAGCAGCCTTAACAACAGATCTGTGGTGCAAATGCCATCCTTCTCAGAAGGCAGGGATGGCTCTTCCATTGCCCAGCAGGATTGATATAAGAAGAGGATTTGATGCTGAGAAGGATGGGGGTGTGTGGGGGCGGGGGCATCCTGGATTAGATTTCCTCCAAGCAGGTCCACAGTGTGACCACAAGGAAACACCTCAGCTGGGAGGTAAATTGAGCCAGGGGCTATGCCGGAAAGGAAGGCGAGAAGTAGTAAGAGATGCAGCAGATCATTGTGGCTATCCTGCCCTGGTAGTGACAGACCAATGAGGGGAATGGTTTGAATCTGGAGCAGTGTCAGGTCAGATCCAGTGGCAACCAGTTAGGCTCTTCACCTCGGCGTAGAAGACCTAGCCCAAGGGACCAAGATATTTTGCTCCTTCTATCTAAAGGGAGGGGTAGCTGGCTGGATAACTCAGTGAGGTAGGTAGAGGTTTGGTGTTCAGTTCCCCCACTGCCTCTCCTGGGGAAAGAGCCAGCCTGTGTGACCTTGGGCAAGCTGCACAGTGGTCCGAGGGCACCCCCCCCCCTCCTCCTTAGAAGAAGAGGACGGCTACACCACGTCTAGCTTCTCTCGAGTTTAAAAAGCTTTTTAAAAGAGTAAGAATTGACTTGACAGCCCATGATTATTATATCATTATTATTCTCTTGAAAAGTGGGATACTCATGAATTAGGGACTGGGGTGTCAGAACATTACTTTTTAAAAAGAATTTCTCAATCACTTTATATGTCACTAATCTCCACCCAGGTTGACATTATTATTTTTCTCATTGCTCATACAGCACAAGCAAATTGTTCTGCTGTGTGCTAACACATTGCAGGCTTTTGGGGGGGGGCAACATCAGGTCAAAATAAAAAGGATATACCTTGTCTGTTTCCCCCTTGTGGCCAATTCTGATAATGCACTTCAGAAATATGACAACAAAAGACAAAACCAAAGAATATGTTTCTTCCCTCTTCCAGCTAACAACCGAGGTGGTGGTGGAGGGGAACTCCTGACAAATGCTTTTAAATGCATTCAAGAGCCATTTAAAAGATACTTTAGAGAGTAACCAGCTGCTACTCATTACAGTATATCTAAAAGTAATTTTGCAACTATTAGCTGCATTCATTGCTATCCTCAAAAGGAAGTGGTACCTTGTATAAAGGAATTAATTCGTTCCAAATGAAATTATGTTAAGCAAATTTTTCCTTTATACAAATTTCCCATAGGAATGCATTGAAAATGGAGTAATCCCATTTTTATGTTGTACGGATTTTTCCCATAGGTGATTATGTTAAGCAAATTTCCCCTATCTCTGGAATTTTTTATGTTGTACAGATTTTATGTTATACACGCTGTTTGTTATACAAGGGTCCACTGTATATATATAGTTCCACGAATGAGAAAAGCTTTATTGAGTTGGAAGCAAAGTGGGCACAGCAGTGGTCAAATCATGATGGCCCAGGTGGATCTCCTGGGTTTGTACCTCGGAGATAAACTGTGGAAGATGATCTCAATCAGCCCCCTTGGTATCCTGAGGGAGGAGAAGACAGCTGCCAACGGATATGAAAACTTCGCATGTTAATAATCCTTAGAATTTTGCCAAAGACTTAATGCCCAGCCTGTCAGTAACACTGACAGAAGCTATTACAGGGACAAGATTGGAATGTTTCAGCGGCATCAGCGGCACCAAGGCTGCAGCTGGGACACTGCCTTATCTGGGATTCATGACATCGGTAGAGCTGCTGGGAACGGGCTTTATAATTGCAGATGAAATTAATTCACTCTGTATAGATTTTTCCCTTAGTGCATTTTAATTAACTGTTTGAATCAGCAGGGCCTTTCCCCAAAACATCGTTACATCTTTATTAATATTATTATGGCACTTTTTCATCTCTCACTCACTCACTCACACACACACAGAGAGAGAGAGAGAGACACGGACAATGGCTTGGTTTGTCTTCTGCTTCTCTTGGCCTCTCCAGATGGAGAGAAGCCAGGCCTCAGGGTTTCTTCCATTCTGGCGCTGAGGTGCAGATGACCCCAGAGAAGAAGGGCTCTGCCCACTTCCCCAAAGAGCCTGGCTTACCCCTGCATGGTCTCCAGATGCTTCTCGATGGAGCTTCTCAACAGAGATCCTGCTTCTCCTCAAAGCACAATGGGTTCTAGATGGCCTACGTTGCTTTGCCCGGGTGCTTCCCGTGACAAGATATGGGCTCTCCACACCTCTCTGAAGGAAGGAGCCAACACTTGGGATCCTCAGGAGAGAAACAGCTGGAATTTTGTGGCATTATGACCAAATGGGAGAAGATAGCTGGCCTGCTGGTCCAAGGCAGTTCTTCAGGACGTCGGCCCTCCAAACGTCAACCCCACTGGTGCTTGCTGGCCAAGGGCTCCTCTCCCACCAGCAGGAGCAGCAATGTCGCCCAAGGAATCCATCCAAGCCTGCAGTCCAGATGCTGGCCTCCTCATGAGCCAGGATAGAGAGCCCAAAAAAGCCACGGATTCTGCTTCAGATGTCATGCCAAGCATGCCAAAGCGGTAGAGACACCCTGGTTTGCTTTAAGCTGCTCCAATCTGAACGAGCAGAACAGGCAGCAGGGGGTGGGGTGGGGAGGGGATACATACAACGCAGCACTCTGAAAATGTTTCATCCAAGTTTGATTCTTTTTTACTACTCTCCATTCCCCCCCACCTCAAAAACAGAAACTGAATTGAGAACACATGCGAACTGGCCCTAAATCTACCCAAGGAAGGGAGACCATAGGGATCTCTACTCTTCAGGTTAATGTACACAGGCTACCTTGTCTCTTTTACTCTTTCACTCTCTCAACTCTGAAAAAAGAAAGAAAACCATATCAAGTTCAAGCCCAAGATCCCATCAATCTTCTACTGAGCAGAAAGTCCTACCACCAGTGTGTAATTGCAGGCATGGGTGGTACTGCTTGCCCGAACAGTGCCGTTGGCTGGTGATCTCCGGTTGGTGGCCACACAACTCTCCCAGTGGCACCTCTGAGCAAACTTGGCAGGATACTGACCTAAGGGTGGTGGTGGTGGGCCATGTCGCAGCCATTGCTGGGCTAGGAACAACTTAAGTTTTCTCATCTGGGGGCCCTTCGTCTTTCTCTCGCTGCACCACCAAAATCCTTACTTCAGTTGATTAAATAGATGATTGATTCAGAAAGTTTCCAACCAAGGTAATGCAAATTTTTTTCCTTGTGATTTTCTCTGTTTAACAAGAGCTACTAATCCCATTTTAAAGGTCTAAAATATAATTATGAGCAGTGGCTCAACAAATTCCCAGAGGGATGGCAGTCTGCTCTGACGGTTGTAATGGAAAATGCAGCCACGATAATTAAAGGGGCCGTTTAAATATATTACTGGCAATTATGTTATTAGGGAGGTGTAGAAATGAGGCATTAAACAGGAGGCAACAAGGAGAGGCTGCGTTCTGTTGTGTTTTCCCTTGACAGCAACCAGCCTCACAGGGCTGTTGTGAGGATGAATGAGAGGGATTTCACAGTACTTTGCATGCAAAGCAAGCCATAGAAATGAAGAATCACTGTGCAGAAGTGATTAAAAATAAAGATATTAAAGGAACCAAGGAAGTGGTAGAGAGGTGGTGTTGCTGCACACAGTGTTGCACAAGTCAGGCAGGAAAAGAGGGAGGCAGCGGGGGGTTGACTCAGAATTATAGTTTTAGTTTGAAAGAAAGAAAGAAAGAAAGAAAGAAAGAAAGATGGCTAAATGGATGAAAGAAGGAGCCTGGGGAAACCGGGAAGGCCCTGACTTGTGGCTGATCGTGGCCGGGGAAGTTGTGCCTTCTCCTTGATTAGGCCTCAACGGGAGCCAACGCCTGGCCCCAGGGCTCACCAAACAGGGTGTTGCTTCTTAGAACCTTCAGTCTTAGAACAGGATTGCTGGAAGGGCCTCTGGATCATAGGGTACAGCCTCTCTCAAGGAGCCCCGGTGGGGAATCGAACCTCCAGCCCCTGGTGCCACAGCTTCCGATAACTAAACCACGGAGCAATCCAGCGCCAGTCCACGGAAGCCCTCTTTGTCTTGGGAGCCTTCCTTGGCAGTCTCATATCAGCCCCTCCATAGCCTCGTCTCATCTCGACTATTGTTCTGTGACAGTTTCTCAGGATAAGGCTTTGCACGCACAGTCCGGCTGGCGAGGCACACTCGCAACCTGCTTAGCCATCAGGAGCCGTGCGAGAGGGCCATTTCTAACAAGGGCTGTTAAGTAGCTCCGAGTGAGGCCCAGAGAGGCTATAAAGCAGAGAGCGGGGGCAACGAAAGGCAGCGGCTGAAGCACCAAGGTCAGGGTCTCCTCCTCCACCGTCCAGCTGCGCCTCCTGCAAAACCGCAGTGCCGCTCAGAGGCTGCGGCTGTGGATAGGCTCCGTGACAGTCCTTCTGGCAGGAAGCTCAGGAGCCCTCTTTGTAAACATTTGTTTTAGGTCAGCTGCAGGGAGAGCAAACACTCCTGTTCATCCTGCTCACAGGTGGAATTATTTAGATGTTGACACTGAAAGTGGATGAGCAACAAATCTCTGTGAAGTGCGCTCGCCTGGGCTGGGCAGAGCCTCTGGGCCCCATGATCGCTCACGAAGTTCAGACGAGCTCCAGCAGTTGGGGAGAAACTGCTTTTAGAGGATAAACGCGCAGCCTCTGAGATCCTTGCCGCTGGCACCTGGGTGCCTCCTTCTCACCTAAATGGGCTGCCTTCCATGCCAATGAGAGGCTGGGGGCAGAACTGGTGCCCTCAAAGAAACACACACACACACACACACACACACACACACACACACACACACACACACACACACACACACACACACACACACACACACACGTCCCTGGAATTTAGATGTGGTTGAGCAAACACCAAGTGAGGTATGATCGGCCTTCCCAGACGTCTTGTTTTTAATGGGTCACCAATGCCTCCTTAACATTATGTAGGACAATAACCCCACCCCACCTCCCAGGCCAAAAACTATCTCTCAAGAAAGAGCTGTTTGGATACTAAAGCACTAAGTCCAGCAAGTATTTGGTCCCAGGCTCCTGCTCTTTCTACCCTGTCAGCCAACCACAACGGGCACCAGCCAGCCAGCACTATTTTTAGACAGCTCCACCAGGCAGGTGTGTCTGAAAGGTGGTCCTCACTGGCCCATGTTCACTCCACAGCCTGCTTAGGGTCCACACCAAAGGATTTGAGCCAGAGGCATCTCATCCCGATCCAGCACCACCTATTCCACTAAACACGCTTGTTGCCTTGCTGGGGTAAATAATATTTGGGCTGTCTTCAAACTGATTTGAGTTTCCAGTTCTAACCTACAGATGCCACCTGCCATGGGCAGCTGGGTGTGGCAGCCTGTCTTGAGTGACAATCGGGAGAAGAGCACGGGCAAGAAGCACCCACAGCTGGGGCCTCCCATTCCCCAGGAACAGGTAGCGCCGTTCCCAGCCTCCTTTCTTCTCTGGAAGGGAAACGATGATCCCAACTCCTGAATGAATATCTGGGCTGATCATAGATAGGCAGGCAGGCAGGCAGGCAGGCAGGCAGACACACACACACACACACACACACACACACACACAGAGGCCCCTTGCTAGCTCTGAAGCAGGAACAGGTGGGGCTCGAATGAGACTTCTCCCCCAATGTAATTAGCCTCCTAATTAACGACACATCAGCATGAACATCAGAAGGGTGTTTTGTACATAAGATAGATGACACACCATCCTTTATTCAAAGGATTAATATTTATTCCATATGAAACTTTAATACCTATTTTCAGCAGGATAGGCTAATCCATTATGAATTAGAGAGGGAAACATGTCAAGACTTTGGTGGTGGCAACGGAAGCCACAGTCAGGGCCTTGCCCACCAGCAGCTGGAGGCCGAAAGGCAGGGCCTGCTTCACACACACACACACACACACACACACACACACACACACACACACACACACACACACACGTGAGGCACCTCCTTTCTCCTCCGCTCTCTCCAACCCTGGAGGGAAAGCATCTGAGCTGGAGAGACCTTTGCACCGCATGGGACCTCTTGATGGCACACCGGTGAGGAGCCCACCTTTTGCGGTGGCTGCCAGTCAGATCGGAGGCAAGGTCCTGTAAGTTGTGCTCAGCAGAAAAGTTTAAAAAGATTACAGTTCAAGCCCCTGCCGGGCCATGAAATGTAAGCAGTTGTCTTGACCGGATCCTTCTCTTGTAGCCTCCCAGGATCACTGTCAGGAAAGGGTCATGTGGGGGGGGGGCTGAGGAAGGACCCGGAGCCCCAGCAAGGAGCAGCGAGGCCGGGAAGACCAGCCCGGCCTCCTCAGCCTGGAAGGGGCCACCTGGTTCCCTCCTCCGTTCTGAGCAAAAAAGCAGAACACAGAACGGAGGGCCTTCCCTTCCCAAGGGACAATGGTGGCTGCTGCCAGGGACAGGCAATCAGATAGGAGGCAGAATACAATTTTAAGGTGGGGGTGGGGAGGGGAGAGAGAGAGATAAGGAGTGTGCGTGGTGGCAGAAACAAAACAGCAGCAACCGAACTGGGCCCGATCATGAGCTGCCTCATTCCCGGGATCAGAAAACTGATAGGGAGCCCATCAGGGGAGCAGATAAGAGCAGGCTGCATCACCCGTTGTCTGCAGAAGATGTCTGGGAACACATGGGGGCTGGGGTGGGGGGAGAGAGAAAATGCTACAAAGACTCCAAGGGAGTTTTTAAAAAAAAGACCTTCCTTTTCTTTTCTTTTTTTCAATCAACCAGAGTTACATTAACTGGAAACAAAGAAGATAGACCAGTTTTCCTGACAGTCAGTTCCTCCGTATGTCCCTGATAAGACAGCCACATTCAACCAAGGCATCCACCGCCCTATTCCAGATATGATTCCTGCAGCGCTTGGGAGCAGGACCGCTCTGCTTAACGGCCTAATGAATGCGTGCCACTTGTTAACAGCTTGGATTTCAAGTGTTGTGCTTGGTTAACAATCAGAACGTTCGGATTCCTTTTCCCACCCGCCTTGGCCAGTGCGCGTTGTTCTCCTGAACTGTTCTGGTCTCTTAAATGTGGACACTGCACTCTCTAACACAGATTGTTAAGTCATTCTGCAAACTGCTTTCTGCCTCTTGGTGTGTGTGTGTGTGTGTGTGTGTGTGTGTGTGTGTGTGTGTGTGTGTGTGTGTGCTGATTTTGCTTTCCTAAATGTGACATGGGACACAGACTTTGTACGTACATCTATCTTTTAGTTTCCTGACAATCTAAGTTTTTATTTACAAAAGAGAGGGGGGGGGAGAGAGATAAATCTGGCAACTAAGTAGGGTTCCCACCCACCCACCCACCCACCCAGAAGTAGCAAAACCAAATAAAATAGCAAAAGCACAGAACAAAGAACAACTCAGGGGAAATAATAAAAAGGTTGTCGATTTGCCTTATTTCACGCAGGTTACAGGGTGTCGCATTTCCTAGTGCAGACTGTAAGGCACGTCCATTTGTGCAGCACCCACGGGGCTTCTATACTACAGTGCCGACACACATCCACCTCTCATGGGTTTGGCATCCTCCCAACTGCACGGGCTCTGTGTGTGTGTGTGTGTGTGTGTGTGTGTCCCAACCCCCGCCCCCTGCACCTTCATCTCCTTTTTTTCACAGCAGCTGCTTGGCAACCGGAGACTAAAGCTGACAAAACACCGATCAGTCTATTTCCCTTGTTCCAGCCGCAATAAATCTCAGCTGTGACATAAATTAAATTAAACTTTCCAAATACTTTCAGTTTTATTGGGGGGGGGGGAGAAACTGAAGGTTTTCTCTCCCCCCCTCCTCTTTTCCATTCCTAGCAGCGAAAAGACACACAACATGCAGGCACACAGAGGTTTTTTGCAGGGGGGATATTTTTTTTTAAAAAAAAGCCCCTTTGTGACAATCGGGCATCAGCTGCAGGCTGATTTATGGGAAAATCACAACCACCCCTCTCCTTTTACTCACATTTAATTTGAGTTTAGCCCCTCACGTTACCTCTGTTTTAAGAAATAACTCACTCCTTTCTTAATACCCTTCAGCAGACAATAGAGCCAGTGTGGACAACAAAACTCCAGAGGTGCCCTAAGCTTTGTCCCCTTCTGGTTCCCAGAACTGTGCATAAACCATTTGAAGATTGAGGCTATGGCTTCCTCTTAGGAAAAAAAAGCACCCCCGGCCAATCGGTTTTCAAGCTGACCTTCCACACCTCCTTGTGTCTCCTCCGTCTTTCTCTCCAAAGCAGAAGGTCGGAGGGCCCCTGGGTCAGAGAAGGGGCCGAGGCAGGCGTGTGCCCCTTTGTAGGGACATCATCCAGGAGGTGTCCTCTTTTGGACAGCTGGTGCTCCCTACTCTGATTGAGATACCGAAGAGCCCGGAGTGGTAAATTTAACCCGTCCACCCATCGCAACGCCTCCATAGCTGCAGGGATAAAGGCCACTGGGTCACACAGCCTTCCATATTGCATGGGACCTTGTCTATTCAAACTGTGATTTTTTTCCCCATTGGTACAATGCAAATTCATGCAAATGTTTTACTTCCTCTTTATGGTGACACCTCTGCAGCCATCCTAGTGCCCATCTGAACCTATGAACTGAGTGCCGACAACTTACAGCTTAGGCTTCCCCCACAGGCAGGCAGGCTTTTCTCCTACCCCCCCCCCGCCCACCCTTCTCCCCTTGGCTCCCCCCTCCCCATTCCCTAGCTACATTTGGGATGCCTGCAGCAAGAGAAGGTTGGGTGTCTCTTTTGTTTTTAAATTGCCAAAGTTTTTGCTATGGAGCAAGGCTGGGTTTGCTGGGCAGACCTGTCAGGAAATCAATCTTGAGATATCGTCCCCTCCTCCAACTTGTCCTTTATTATTATTGTTTTAAAGCGAATTATTAAAGATCACGGCAGGTCAACTGCAGAGTGCAATAAAGTTGGAAATTGCTGCCTTTATCAACAGCTGAGAAAATAACGTGTTTGTTCACTCCTGCCATGCTGCGTTCATCTTATTTTGAGAAATAGGCTCTCAAAACCAGAGCCTAGTAGTGGAAAAGCGACCTGAACAAATGGTCCACCAGGATTTGCATTTCCTGCTCAGATCCTTGGAGTTTGGTCAGCAAAACAGCCTCCATGGATGCTGAAACAGCTGGGCTGTGTCAGGATGGCCACGCAAGAGGGCTCACCTCCACGCCTGCCCACGGCCTTCCTGGGGAATTCCTCCCGCCAAAACCACAATGGAAAAGACAACATGGCAACCACCCTTCTCCTCAGATGCACAAGAGCAGCAGTAGGTGGTGGTGAAGCCGGGAGAGGAGAGAGCTGGCAGGAAAGATTTTTAAAAAAAAGTAAAATGAAAAAGGAGTGGGATAAACCATTTCCCAAGTATGTTGGGTAGAACTGAGCAGAAAGGCTATGAGCTGCTGTGTTCTGCTTGTGGAGGGCGCAAGAAGCAGGATTTGGGGAGTGGAAGTACTCCAGGTGGCTCCATCCAAAGGCCATAAAAGAGGGGAGTCCTGAAGCCAGGACATGTAGTCAGCTGAGAGCCAGGGGTCGGGAGTTCAATTCCCCCATGGAGCCTCTTTGACAGGAGATGGGCCCCATGATCCAGTGGATGGCTTCCTTCCAGCTCTGCAGCTCTATGATGATGATGATGACAAGGATGATGAGAGCAATAGTCTAAGCACTCGGTTCACAGGCAGCCACCCAGCTGCCCCAATGAGAAGCCGAGAGGGATGACGGGTGGAGGGGGATGGTTCCCCCCATGGATGGTTTCCACCAACTACGATGCCAAGGCACACTTCAGCTTGTGCTGGAGGGAGCATAGACCCGTCAAGGCCAGCACCCCAGGTGTGAGCAAGTAACTTTTAAAGGCATCTCAGCTGGCAGCCATCACCATATACGCCAACCCCCCTAGCCCTAGAAAAGCCACAAAAAGGTTGGTAGCTCAGATGAAACAGCCCTTCCTCTCACTGATCAGAGATCTCTTCTTTCTAGTCAATTGCACTGGGGGGGGGGACCAAACACCAGCACTCTCCTCCCACCATGTGACAGCCTTCAAATATTTAAAGCCGGCCATGGTTGTCTTCAGAAGCCAAAGTGGTGCCATGGACAGTGCAGTACCACCTCCAGCTCCTCTTCCCTCCTCCCCCCTCCCCCAACCCCACCGCCTCCCCCTGGACTCAACCAAGGAAAGCCTTCCTCTGCAGGACGTGGCAAGAGAACCGCTGTGCATTTTGCAAGCTTCAAGAATTTGCCGGGCAGGACAAGCTCAGCTCCTCGATTATTAAAAGGTGGGTCGTGAGCAGCAGGGACTGAAATGGTGTTAAATAATGATGTACTATGTTAGGTTAATCTAATTTGTTCCCCCACTAATAGGGCATGTACATGGTAATAAGCAATATCACGCATGGAGCTGTGAGGCTGTCATTGATGTAGAGCTGCTGAAACCCACTCACCCAGCCCGGCAACGAGCCCGTGCGATACGGAGGGAGAATAGGCCAGGCATGGCAAGACTCAGGCCTCACCGCAAAAGGTGGCTGCCAGTTCTGTGCACAGGAGGAGGGGGCCTCGTTGGGAAAGGCTCCAGGGCCAAAGGTGGGCACCTTGCACCTTTTTGCATGTGCACTGCACCCCCCCGCCCCCCAGCATCTCTCCCAGCAGGAGCCAAAAGAGGTGCTGGGGAAATCCTGTGAGGTCACTCCACGGGCAAATCAGAAGGCAGTTTTGTCCTTTGTCTCCTTCGCAAAGAAACCCCACAACAGACTCTGGCTTTTGCCAAGAAACACCAAAGCAGAAGATATTCAGCGTGGGGAATCGTGTTCAAAGGAGAAGCGGGACCTCTGGAGTGGAAACCCACGGCTCCCTTTGCCTCTCTGGTCCTAGAGAGACACGTTGCCAGTTCACAAAGCAGAGACTGGAGCTGGGGAGAAACTGGTTTTAAGAGGGGGGAAAGGCGCCTTTCTCGGAAGGTCCATTTTGTCTGGGAGGAAATTTTTAAGAATCAATGCAACAAGAGGTGTGGCATCTGCTATAAAAACCCTCAAGAAAACTCAGCTCCCACCCTTTCAACTGCAATGTTGTTTTCTGCCTGCCTGAGCCCATGGAGCAGCAAAATCACTTAGGAACCAACACACACACACACACACACACACACACACACACACACACACACAAAACAGGCATCTGTGTATTCTCACACACATGCCTGCAGAGAGGGAGAGAGAAAGCAGGACCCCAAGGAAGTGAGCCCGTTTCTGGCCAAAGCCAGGCTATTAAATGCGATCCAATCTGATTTCCCTTCCAGGCCAAGGAAAGATGGGGCTTGCGGCAAATGAAGGCGGCGCAGCTCAGGCGAGAAAGTGGCTGCATGGCTGACCCTGTGTCAGCACGGCAGCCCTTGTGTTCACCGGGCTGGAAAAAAAGGGGAAGGGAGGTAATTTTCCAGCTCGACCCATTTCTGCTGAGCTGGGGGCTTCCAGTTCTGGCCCTGAGTGCCAGGAGAGGGGAGGAAGGGGTGGGTGGGGGCTTCAAGGCCCTCTCTGGGGGCCAAGCAGTGAGTTTCGTGTTGAGAGATGCATCAAGGAAAAAGTTTCCTCCAAGGGCTGCTTTGCTTTCCTGGCCTGGACCCTTCCTCCAGCCTTGGACAAACCAGGAAGGGAGGGGCCTCTGGAGCCGAGCTAGCGGACCCTCCCCATTTCTGTCCACCACCTGATGTTGAAGCTTCCCCAGTTCTTGGCTAGGATGAATCCTTCCTAAAAGCAGCCAGGACCAGGGGCAGAAGTCTTCGGCTCATGGCCACTGAAACAGGCGTCCCCAGCGATGCCACATTGCCTTCAGCCGCGGTGCTTTGGCCTCCGGATTGGCTCAAGCTGGCCAGCAACGGCAGCTTCTTAACACCCGGTGCACGTCATTCCTCTTTGCCCTCAATGGGAGCCATTAAATGAAGTGTGGGTGAAATGAGCCCTCTGAAAGGCAGTGATTGCAGGGAAGCTGCGGCGGCCGAGTTTGGAGCTGAGCATGTTTGTTACCCCTCCTGTGCTGGGAAAAAGATCAGAGTCCATCAGGTGAGGCAGGAAAGGTCACTTTTTGCTGACATGGCTGTGAAAGGCACTCCTCGTCACAACGCCACCTGCAGCCCCAGGCCGTTGCCTTCGCTGTTGGAGGCAGGGAGGGCACAAGCTCCATGTACAGCACTCTGACTGGAAAACCAGGGAGAAGGAGAGGCAGGATGGGCAGGGAGTGCTCTCCCTGCACTTAACCAAACACCCCCCCAAGAAATAGCACACTAAGTGCACCCTTTCATACTGACATTTAGGGGGTTTGTTTTGTTTTGTTTGGAAGGGGTTGTCCCTCCAAAAAAAAAAAAAACGAAAGGTGGGTTATTGTGGGAAGGTGGGTTTTTGGCAATTATAAACCTTCCAACCTTGTAGAAACCAGACCAGCTCCACGCCCTCTGCAGACCGCAACAGCTGATGCTGCAGGCCCTGAGCTGGCGATCTTGTCACCTTCTCAGTAGCAGCAGCAGCAGCAGCTCTGGGTTCAAGTCCCACTCACAGCTCCTGGTCATAAGAACATAAGAACATAAGAAGCGCCATGCTGGCATTTCAAGAGGGAGGGCAAACTTTTTCCATTGTCTTTGAAGGCTCCTGCCATGGGCCCTCTCCTCCTGGAGGGATTCCCCCTCCTCTTCCCTTCCTTTTTTCCTTCCTTTCCTTCTTTTCCTCCACTTGTGGATTTTTTTTCTCCCCTAACAGCACAAAAACTGTGATGTGACTAGTAATGAATGAGGAGGAATTGATAAAGCAACCAAGCGAAGGAAAACTAATGAGGGTTGCTACCTGAGCCTCAAATGCATCCCCTTGACAGAGGGAAGAGCAACCAGGAGACGGGATGTCTTGCTCACCTCTCCCCCACCCCCCAATCAAGGCCAATGGCCAATATGGGCTCAGAAGAAACAAGGTATTAAAGCAATTGTAAGGCGTTCCCCTCGAGTCACTGCACAAGGAAAGCAGAGTGATGGGGAATCCCTGAAGCCAAGGGAAGGAGGTGGCACTCAAAGGGCACTAATTGGCTCCCCAGTGAAGGGGCCATTTCACTGGGAGGGACATATCCCACCCACCCCCCAAACTCTCCAGCCATGGAATGAGCCGGTTGGCTTCCGCATCAGGGAAACGGTGAATCCAGCCCTGGGTTTTCATCCAGGAGCTGTCCAAGGTGCTGCAGCTGGTCCTCCACATACTGTACATCCAGAGCCTGTGATGGCGTCCAGCCTCCTCGGCTATCCAGTGGCCCTGCCCTGGAAGATGGCTTGAGCAGAGCGCCAGGTGTGGAGGGATGGTCCAGGTGTTCTTCTTGAAGCAACCCAGATGGCAATTCTGTCTTGGGCATCTTGTTCAAGCCACCAGTGGAATCTCTCTCTCCGAGTGAAAGCGTCCACTGCTCTTCACCTTCCACCATCTTTGAGCCACCCAGACAGGAGCTAACTAGGAGGTGTTTTTCTCAATGCAGGCCAGTTCTGACAAAAACCACAGTCCCCAACGTCACCCTTCCCCACCTCAGCCTGGGTTGGTTCCCCCTGACTGCAATACGCCACGGTGGACAGGGGCTCCAGGAACTGGGCACAGAGATGGACCGGACCACCTTTGTTTTCTGGCAAATTCCATCCCACCTTTATTAGACATTTGACTCTTTTCTTCCATTTCTTGAAATCAGAACATTAATTTCATTAGACATTTAACTCTTTCCTTCCTTTTCTTTAACCCTTTCCCCCTCCTTCTTTTTATTCATCATCAGTTCCTTCCTTCCTTCCTTCCTTCCTTCCTTCCTCACTCTCATTTTCTTCCCTTCTTGATTAAAAAAGAAGAATCAATATTTAATGGTTCAGGGGTTAAATCATAGGCAGGGGGTTTCTGCTCCAGCGCCTTCCCTGGAAGGATGCCATTTTCTTTGCTCTTTGGAGAATGCAAAACCCAAAGCAATATATGGGCAGGGAAGATGTCCCAGACTTCAGCTTCCTTTCTGTCATTCATAAAAGGTGATGGCTTCTCTGGCTCAGGCTGACCCTTCCCAGGTCAATGCACTCTACCTTCTTAATGCCTTTTCTGGGTCTTCTGGCAAAAATCATTTCACAAGAAGGAGACACACCGAGCCCCTGGCTATAAAAAGGCAGGCCAGTCAGCAAGGGAGGAGGAAGGCTCAGTCGGTGGACAGCAGGACATGAATTCTAAATCAGCATCCCTCAGGGAATGACCACCCACTCTCTTTTTTGCTGTCAAGGGCTCACCCATCACAACAGGAGTCTCAAGATCTTACAATCGGCCTTTTCAAGTTGACCCTTTGGCTCCCTGGGGCCTGTAAGCTCCTCTCCCAAAAATCCTGAGGACTAGAAACTTACATTTGCAAAACAAAAAGAGGCAAACCTTTCAGCTCCATCCTTCTTCCAGGATGAAATGATCATTAATCATAGGGATGCCGTGAAGGCTCACGAAATCTATCAATCTCAATTGATCATGCCATCCTCACCTTTAGCATAGCATAGCATACTTGGGGTTTAGGGTTTTTTCCTCAAAAGTTCTTTCATTTACTTTCAATATATGGGTTCAGAATAAATGTCTTTTCCCTTTGTGAAGCAAGCCACACAGAAACGCACAACCAGCACAGAACAACTGCTGATTCATTAAAACACACAGACATACACACACACACACACACACACACACACACACACACACACACACACACACACACACACACACACACACACACACACACACACACACACACACACACATGATCCAGTGCTACTGATTTCCAAAGTTCTGTGCAATCAGGCAGCACCTGTTGTTGTTTTGAGCAAGTTGTTCAAAAGTCATTATCACAGTTACAAGAAGACTAACAGAAAACTGCAGGAAATATTTCCCCTGCTGCACAGCCCTGGTTTAATTCCTCAGGGAATGCTGAAGAGAAGCAGTGGTGGTGGGGGGGGGGTTAACCTTCAGCCTTTCCTCAGCCCTGGACTTGCCCCCTTGCCTCTGGCCGCTGCACAGTCCCCGACTTAAACCTCTTTCAGAGACAATAATTAGGCTCTTACAGAGAGAACCTCCCAATTAGGTTAAGCAGCTATGAAATCCATTGACAAACTAAATCCCGTAATCTCTTGTTAAGAGCCGTTGCAATGACTGGATTAGGCCGATGCTCCTCTGCTACCCAGAGCATAACATAATAACTGATGCTGCCGGGAGGGTGAAATCCGAGTCCAATAACCTGCATCAAAGCCCTCGTCCCACCCACCCTCGCGGGTCCATCCAGGGCCCTCTTGCCTTTTGCTGTGTCCAAAGCTGCTAATTTGAGGGCTGCCTGCTCTGCCTTCTTTCTGAAATCTGTGTGCCTGCATTCATTGGGGGGGGGGGGGCTCTTCCATCTCCGATCTCTTCTTTCCCGGACGGCCAGTCCTTTCCCCAGGCTCCCCCCCCCTCCTTATCCTGCCCAAACGTTCCCCACCACCACCAACTCCACTTCCGCTCAGCCAAAGGGATCAGCCAAACGTTTGACATCAAGAAGGAACCACCACCACCCCGTAGCTCTCCAGTGGGTGGAGATCCCCAGAAGAGATGGGCTGGCTTCAACTCCCCACCACCGCTTTGGGCTTTTCTTCCTGGGAGCCCTGAAGAGAGAAGGCTTGGCAGGGGTCAAGCCAAGGCAGGTCCTCTGCCTCCCATTAAGGGGCCAAATCTTTCACAAACGGCACACACTCCTTCCCGCCCGCCCTGGGGCCCGTTCTGCAAAGAAAGAGCTACTCCGCCACCCCACGAAACATCCCTTAGCGAGCTCTTCCGTCTCTATTATTTTTAATGATGTGCAGCCCCGGCAAAGGCAGAGGCATCAACGGGTGAGTTCAAAAGTCTCCCGGGAGGGAGGGACGGCGTTTACTTTCCCAAGGCAGGCGCGGAGGGAGCCCAGGGGATTCCCAGGCCTCAAGAGAGACGGGTTTTGCCTTGATGTTTCCTGCACGCAGCTCTTCCCTTTCTCAGCTAACGGGAGGCATTGATTTCAGATAGCGCATTTCAGGGCTGAAGGGGAGAGGACGACCGTCTGAGGGCCATATATTTCACTGGCGGGGTCTGCCTTGAAAGCCAGCGTTATTCATGCAGTCCCTTTGAGTTACAGCCATTTTTGTGTGTCAAATGTACCAATTCCGGCAGATTTAATGGAGTTGGCCTCTGCAGCCCTCTCTCTCTCGGCAAACTGATATTTTCTACATATATCAATTGTATCTACAAGCACCCGGCAGATCCATTATTCCTGGTGACAGCCGCTTTTGAACGGAGGGAGAGGGGAAGAAAGCAGGTGTCCTGTGGTGGAGGATGCCTGGGCATGTCAGCCCCAGCCAAGGCTGGGAGGGTCACGTCTGTTTTGAGATGGGCACGCCGTCCCCTTCTCTGTACCGTCTGTGCACAGAATGTATCACGTGGAAATCTGGGGTAGATTCAGAAGGAGGAGGAGTGAAATCTGGTGGGAGAAACATCCATAATTCAAGACATGCAGTTGGCACCAATCTACTACTGGCTGACATGAAATGACTTTTAGGGAAAGAAGAAAGTGCCAAAGAAGGACCGCAGTTGGACAGGAAGAAAGCCAAAATCAGGACAACCAAATAAATGCACTACTTGAGCCCTGACATGAAGAAATTGAAATGGCCAGAGATTTTGTACACCCCGTTGGGGCCTGAAGCTGGGACTGAGGTGGGCCGGCTGGCCCTGGAAGGGAAGGAGGGCACGGGGGGGGGGGGGGGGGGGGAGGCACCAGGAGAAGGAGGCAGAGGGAGCTGCAACCAGGTGGGCACCGTCCAGGAGGAGGCCCTGGAGGAGGCCAGGGAGGGGGGAGGGCAGGACAGAGAGGAGGGGCCCCTGTCACCAGCGGAGGAGGACGAGACAGAGAGAGACAGGAAGAGGCTGGCTGGGAAACCAAGGAGGTAGATGAGTGTCGCTGAGGTGGTGGTGGATTGCACCTACCCGGAGGACCCTTGGATGGGAGCCCTGGTGCAGACGCAGTTTCCCCAAGGCTGAGAGAGAGGGGACACGCATCTGTCTGAGCCAGGCTCTTGACCAGTGATTGACGCACAGAGATACCCCCTGGTGGCCCCGACCCACTGAGGGGCAGTCCAGCCCAACCACCACCCAGAGGCAACCCTGGAGTCAGAAAGGGGAGCTGGTGCACCGGGATCACCCCCAGCTGTGGCACGAGCACAGTAGCCACATTGCCAGCAAAGCATGGGCTGCTACTGGGACCTGGTCCTAAAAAGTCCCCTTGGCTCAAAGCAACCACATTTGGTCCCCTTTGGAAGCCCTCCCTCACCACGAGTGAAGATTCTTGAGGCTCCAGTGACATTCACCCAGAGCCCAGGTGGGACTGATCCGTGCTGAGGACAAGGGCGGGCCACTCCACCCTCAGGGGGGCTCCCCAGGGTGCAGGGTTCTCCCAGTGGCCCACCAGCTTAATGAGTCCTGCTGTTCACCAGGAGGGCCACCTCCTCAGATCTTTGGAAGAAATGGATGAGGACTTTCCCCCACTGGCACGACACTCCTTAGGAGGGGCAATGGAGTGCAAGCTGGCCTTACCGACTTCTGGGTCTCCCAAGTCAGACTGGTCACATGAGTCATGAGCCAACTGGTTGGGGTGAGAGAAGCTGGTTTGCTGAGGGCCACTTTCACAGCTTTGCGCCTGAATTCAGACAGGCACTTGAAAGGGTAACGCTGGAATCTCCAGCCAGATAAAAAAGATGTGGGGCCAATCCTGGGTGCACCCCATCTCAGAGGAAAGAAACCCCTGCCTGGTCCCCTTGTCCACATGCAAAGACACTTCCCCAACAGGGAGGGCAATAATACACACGGACCTTCCACTTTGTCCACACAACCTCTAAGGGCTGCCATAACCAACCGGCAGCTTCCCCCCTTTTAAGTTTTCCCCAGCTAATTACCTCTAATTATCCCTCCTCATAACAGACAGCATGTAACTAAATAATTAATTGGTGGAGTATAATGGAAGGGGAACGGGTGCCTCATCGCACACGCCCTCCCCCATTGTTCCCCAGTGACAGAAAATTATTCTTCTTCTCTTGAACTTTATTTAATCTGTTTGAAAAGTGAGGAGGAGGAGGAGGAGGAGGAGGAGGAGGAGGAGGATCCTGCGGCATTTTTCCCAGGGAGAAAACAACACAAAATGAAAAAGAGGTGCCTGAGCACCAGGAGAGGTATGTGCCCTGTTAGCTCAAGTTGATCCAGAAAGAGGGGCATCAGGGGACCAAAATAACCCCAAGCCCTTCCTTCTGCCCTTCCAGGCCACGTCCTTCTCCGTGCAAGGATGGGCTGCCACTTAACAGGAAGGTGAAAGCCTGGCGCATGGAGGGCCACCTCCGTTGGCGCCTGGTGCAGAGTCTGATGGGGGCCACGTCTTCCTGAATCCATGTCCAGACCATACTGTGGCAGCTGCCACCGAAAGGGGCTGACAAGCTTCCCCTTGCAAGGGAAAAGGACTTCCCTGGGCTTGAGTGGAAAAGCCTGAGGGCTTCCCTTCTCGCTCCTTGGCTGCTAAAGCCCTGGATTATGGTGGCGCTCCTTCAGAGGCAGTGCTTGTTCCGTCTTAAGGAAAGGCTTGTACACCGATCTTATCAGAAGGTTCTCCACAGTCCAAATGAGGCTTTTCTAATCTATCACTTCATACTCTCCCCCCCCTTGTTTTTGCTTTGTCATGTGTTTTGTTTTGTTTTGGTTGGCTAGAGCAGTGTTTTCAACCTTTTTTGGGCAAAGGCACACTTGTTTCATGAAAAAAATCACGAGGCACACCACCATTAGAAAATGTTAAAAAATTTAACTCTATATTGACTATATATAAAGTAATTCTCTTGAATAGGAATCAAATAAACACAAAGAAAGTATTTTATAATTACTTTATTATGAAATAGTAAACAGAAATATGAAAAATTATAAAATACTTTATTCAGTGCGCAACCTGGGCCTGTTTGGCTGAACACAAAGCTGATATTCTTCAGCTTTTCCAACGGCACACCAGGCAACATCTCGCGGCACACTAGTGTGCCGCGGAACAGTGGTTGAAAAACACTGGGCTAGAGTTCCCACAATTTTTCCTCCCTCCCTCGTACCTCTATTTGGAGGGCTTTGTCGTAACCGCAGTTTAGCGCTACAGCGCTGCCCAGGCATTTTAGTGCTCCGGCACAACGAGGGCCAGGGAGAAGTCTTCAAGAATGTAAATGCAGATCCAGGGCTGCCCTTTTTGCAGACTCTCAGGATGGAGACCCGATCCACAGAATGCTCCCATCCCAGGACAGGGCTGGGGGTGGGGGGTGGAATCCTGTTACATCACTAATTAACAGTTCAGACAAGAGCAAACCCTGTGAACTCCCATTGCCTCATAATGAAAAGGAAATGAAATAAAGTGGGGTGAAATTATGTGTCTGCCCATTCGTTTACTTTGAAGCCTTTTGGGGAAACGATGCCTCCCGCCCAGGACTTCAATTGTTGCTCTGCAGGGTCCAGTCTAGAAAGGAAGCAGCAATGTACTGCAAATTAACTTTCTCTCCAGCATTGCATGTAATAAAAACACCCTGGAAAGAAGAACTCTGATGTAAATGCATATGTGATATCCATTCACAGACAGGGTTTTATTCCCCAGTACAAAAGGTTTGGGGGTTGGGGATGCTCCTGGCAAAAACAGAAAAAGAGAAAAAAATACCCTCCTCCTCTCTCTCCCCACCCACCCACCCCCCTCTTATTTCAGCTGGTATATCAGTAAACTAGCTGGCTGGAGCATGAGTAAACTACATTTTTATAAAAAGAACAAATATTCTTGATAATAGAACTAAGCAATATATACCATTCTCCTTAAATTTAGTTGCAGCAATGGTTCATAAACATGTATTTTTATATGCCAGTTTATTGGCCTTTGTATGTCTTTCTGGTTTTGTTGCACAACATTTTCATTAGGAAATGCTTGTTTTGACATGAGACTGGAAGAATGCTGCCCCCCCCTCTGCTTTCTATCAACTCCTAGGCATGTCAAAGGGACATTTTGAAGGATAACATCCCCTATATTCTGCTTATAGAGGCATGGGGGATTCTCTGGGCTTAAAAAACACACCCCCATGTTTCTAAGCCCTCATCCCATAAATTCCATCATAAAGGTAGTCCTTTAGTTTTTTCTAGAGATGGGGACAAACTGAAAAATGAATTTTCTGATGAATTTGGGTGATTCACCAAAATTTCTCAAATTCTTTTTCCCAAAGCCCCCGCCCCGCCCCCGAATTGATGAATTCTAGTGATTTTTGATCTGTTATTTCAGTGTGCTGTAAAATAACCTCCAAAGCACCTGGAGATTCCATACTTGCAGGGAAACTTCCTCTGGTTCTCCTCTGCAATCTCTCCATGTTTGGTGGGGCCTATAAAGGCCAGGAAGTGTGTGTGTGTGTGTGTGTGTGTGTGTGTGTGTGTGTGTTGGGGGGGTTTATAGCATTTTAAAGGGTAGATGAAGCAATTCATTGATTCATCACCACTGGAAATTCATCACCTCGTTCATCTATCAGCCCTGATGAAACATGAATCATGACAAATCACCTTTTTAAAAAAAATTGCATCTCTAGTTTCGTCTGTGCAATGTCAAGGTTTCTCTCCATTCCCCTGCCCTACCAAAGGTTTCTGCTTTGGGAACAGTGCTTTGGTTCTTTATCTTTATCGGTGGTGATATTTCTGTTTAGAGTTGCACCCATGTTTCCTAGTCAAATGGAGACTATTGATTTTGCAAATGTTGGATGTTCCTTTTTTTAAAAAAAAAAATCTACCTCGATGCAGCCTGCTAAATATAGCTGATCCTCTCATTCCTATCCTTTGTCTGAGAAAGCCCCTGGAGCACAGCTCAAATGGTGGAGCTGAAAAGGAGCAAAGGATGGATTTTATCCCCGCAAACGCAGCCAGCAGCCAATGCAAAGCCCATGAAAGATGGCCCCTGCCGTTCACCCCCTGCAGAAGTTTCCAGGAGATCTCTCCATGCAGTGATCTGGTTCCCGGGGGGCAAATTTAAAATTGTAACTTTATAGCATGCTCAGTTATACGGCTTTGTCTTTTTAAATCTTGTGTGAGATTTAATGGCGGCCACATGCTGCCTGGAGGTGCGAGTGTGCCTGCATTTTTGATCAGTCACCGGCTGGTGTTCTCCCAGCTGAGACGGGAGCTTTCACTCCAAAACCTGACGGCCATATGGAAATCTGGTGAGAAGCTGCGCAGAGATGCCAATATGGTTTGCAAAATGCTCTCTCTCTCTCTCTCTCTCTCTCTCTCTCTCTCTCTCTCTCTCTCTCTCTCTCTCTCTCTCTCTCTCTCTCTCTCTCTCTCTCTCTCTCTCTCTCTCTCTCTCTCTCTCCTGGGGGTGTGTGGGGGTGTATCAGTTGTGGATTCTTGCTTTTTTCCTGGCCCAACCCCAGTTTCTGCAGAGTTGACTGTCCCTTTCGCTCTACCTCAATCCTTCAAAAAAGAAAAGAAACCAACGGATCAAGGCAGCTGCCTGGGCTGCGTGTAGCGGAGGGAGACCCAGTCCGTTCTCCTCGGCTGCTTGTCTTCTAAAAATCATTCCTCAAACTGCTTTGCAGCTGCAGGAAAGAAAACCAAGCCCAGCAGCACCGACTTCGCGCCCTTGCATGGGAGGCGGGGAGGCTTTTCTGGGGAGAAGCAGGCACACGCACACACCCTCCTCCCCACCCGCTGTTCCCCTGCTGCAGCCGTTTTTTAAAAAAAATTTGCAATAAAATGGAAGAATTCCACAGAACTGTGTTTGATTGGCAGCCTGGCCGTCAGCTACCTGGATTCAGGGGCAGGGGGGGGGGTGTGTCTCATTGCTGTGCAACAGAGGCAAGCCAGGAAGATATACTAGCCCTGATGAAGCCACAAGAACCTGTAGGCTCAGAACAAAAGGTTTACCACAGGAAATCTGGCCTGGTTGCCAACCAAAGCTCACCAGGAGGAGGGTCTTTCTCTGCAGTCATTGTGGAGCCTTTGGCACCCAGGGGGGCAGATTGCCTCTCAAAGGGAAGGCTCCGTTTCTCCCTCCTGGTTAAGCGTCCTATTAAACCTCCCTCTGATGGAACCGCTCACTTCTCCCTGCTCCATAAATGATCAAGAGCACTAGCCACTACATCATATCTCGTGGCAGTGAATTTTGCAGCTTGAGTCTGCCATTGCATGGAAAATCACCACCTGCCATTTGCCTTCTGCCTGATACCAGTGGACTCCACAGAATGTCACTAAAACCTGGGATTCTGAAAGGCAGAGGAACATTTCAGCCTCTCAGCATCCGACTCCTTGGATGGCTTTCCAGAAGAATTCAAAGGGGGCTTCAAATAGTCCTTTTGTGACTCATCCATTTCCCTTAGACAAAAGGGCTGTGTAAGCGCAGCCGTTATCAGAGTGAGCATTGTATGTATACTTAATTATTCCCTTTGAGATTAGGTGGAGGGTCAGACTTGGCCAGTGAGTCACCATCTGCAAGCAGAGCCCCGCTGCACAAGCACTGACTTTGATTGCTCACAAAACAAAACAGCATCTGGAGACCCCCCAAGCTATACTTCCAGGCAAGCTCCTAGACTTCTGTGCCTGCCAAGTCTGGGGCAAAGTTGACGCTGGTTTCTCACGCTAGCCGATTTCCTTTTTCTCCTTCAGAGTTCTGGGAGGCAGATAGGACTCCCTTCCTTCCTTCCTTCCTTCCTTCCTTCCTTCCTTCCTTCCTTCCTTCCTTCCTTCCACCATCAGCTTGTTTGCTTGTTTGCTTGCCTGCTTGCTCTTATCCTTCCTCTGAATCCATCCATCCATCCATCCATCCTTCCTTCCTTCCTTCCTTCCTTCCTTCCTTCCTTCCTTCCTTCCTTCCTTCCTTCCTTCCTTCCTTCCTTCCTTCCTTCCTTCCTAGGTTTCTTTTCCTGAAGGACCCCCCTCCCCCTGCCGGGGGAAATGGTGCTCCCCTTCCCTGGCACAACAAACTGCTGCTGAAGCACGGAAGCCTTTTTTCTGATGCCCAAACCCAGATGGATTAAGATTCAGAAACCAAAAGGTGGAAGCATCTGAAAATTATCAGGAGAGGTTTGCGGTGGGTAAAACCTCTTGGGCCTTGCTGGTCAAATGCAAAGCCTGCCCAAATCTGCTGGGCCAAACGGGACCTTCCTCCAGCAGCGGCTGCTTCCACCCTCAAAGAAGCCAACCAGCCTTCTGCCAGCAGGGAAGGGATGTCATCCTAAGGTTGTTTAATGCATTCCTGCAGGAAACAAGTGGACCTGGCCATCGCAGGAGCAGGTGAAGCAGCAGGGGACACAACCACACACCAAGGAGAAGGAAGGCCTGCCTCACCGCAGTCCGTCCGGGGAGTAGCATTGTTGAGAGCAGATGCCCGCCTGGGTTTAAAGAACGAGAGGATGGTTGCAGGGAGGAGGGGGAGAGGCTGACCTTTACATCTGTGCAAGCTCTGTTTGCCCTTGTTTGGCCAGAGGTGAAAGCAGGATAAAGCAGCTTTGTCCCAGGAAAGATCTGCAGGGAAATTAATCTTGGCACAGCGTACATCCACGTGTGGTACAGTTACAGCCTAGCTATTCTTTTGCTTTGCACATATTTTGAGTAAATGAACTCTCTCTCTCTCTCTCTCTCTCTCTCTCTCTCTCTCTCTCTCTCACACACACACACACACACACACACACACACACACACACACACACACACACACAAGCACCTGCTCGACCATCATGGACTCAAAATATGCACAGGGGAGCTCCTCTCGGAACACCCATTCTTCAGTTGCCCTCAAATCCTCCCGCACAAGAAACCTGGCCGGTGTGCCCTGAAAAATGAGTGGGGGATCTGGGGGCCGTCATTGTGCCCTGCTGGCTGCATGTCCAGACCAGGCACCGCCAGGAGAACCTTTGTCAGGGAGGACTGCTAATTGCATTACATGGATGATAAAACCGGGATGAGCTTTAAAGGCCCCTGTCGGCACTAGTGGAGCCGCTCCCCACCGTGTCCCCGCCAGCCCTCCCTTGGTGAGGAGGAGATTGCCAGGTATTATTCGCCTATCCGCTCATCTTGCACCGTTTCTACAACAGGGGCGTGTGTACTGAGCCGATAAATTAAACTGCATCATTGTGAGAGACCTGAGTGGAGAAGATCCGGGGGGGGGCTTTCTTTTCCCCCTTTTAGCAAAAACAAAAGGAGGGGTGGGCAGCTCTCCACCCCCCACTTCCCCTCCTCCCCCTTCCCTACCCCACCCTCACTTCCCTTTCAGATCAGACCTTGCTCAGGCACCCGGTGTGTGGGCAGGGAATATCCCCTCCTCTATAAGGAGTGGGTGCTTTGTGACATGGGGCCCACTGAGGAATACAAGCAGAGACCCCATAACCAGTGGCAATGCACTACTGAGATATCCACACCGCGGGGCTTGTGTATAAGTGATAGGATTGAAGCCCACAAGACTGATGGGCAGAATGCCAAATGGCTGTTGAATGATAAATACAGTGGTACCTTGTATAAAGGAATTAATTCGTTCCAAATGAAATTATGGGCATTTATACACGACCCCTAAGCTGCGCTGCAAATGGCTCCCAGCTCCGGAGCTTAGAAATGTTTCCCCACCAGCTCCGGAGTTTGCAGACAATTAAGTGCGACCCTGCCCACTTTAGCGTGACCCAGCGCACTTTCCTTGTACCTTCTCTTTGGAGGTGAAAAAAAATTGATGCGGATAAGAGTGCCGGGCTCTCCTGGCTTGTCTGTTGTTTTTTTGCCTCCTGCCCCTTTAAGAGCTCCTTGAGACGGAACCAGGAAGTAAATTTTCCTTTATACAAATTCCCATAGGAATGCATTGAAAATGGAGTAATCCCATTTTTATGTTGTACAGATTTTCCCCATTGGCAATTATGTTAAGCAAATCTCCCCTACCTCCGGAATTTTTTATGTTGTACAAATTTTATGTTATACAAGCTGTTTGTTGTACAAGGGTCCACTGTACATGGGGGGGAGGAAGACAAAGAAAGAAAGAAAAGAAAGAAAGAAAGAAAGAAAGAAAGAAAGAAAGAAAGAAAGAAAAGAAAGAAAGAAAGAAAAGGCAAAAAATACACCTGAGATAATAGACCCAGTGCATGCATTAATATAATATGTCCAAGAAGAGGGAAGGAAGGAAGGAAGGAAGGAACTGCTTGAAGTTGCCTTTGTTGACCAGACACCCCCCCCCCCCCGAGCTAAAGCTGCCAGCTCTTCTGATTCTTCACTGAGGAGGAGGAGCACTTTCCAACCCCTGGAGTGGGAGCTTTTTGGCTGCAGGGAAAGTCCATCGGGTCCTGCTGGTGCCTCACATGGAGCTCCTCCCTCCAAATGCTGCAAGATGTATTTCTGAGCAAACGCGCTTGGAGTGCCAGCCAACGGATCCGTTCCAACCACTGCATAAAAACCCCACCCTTCACCCCTCCTTCCGCCCAATTAACTCTTTTGCACAAATTGATTAGGAACATTTAAGCCAATTAAAAAGTTGCCCCCAATTAATCAAGCAGCAGATTATTAAGATATGTTTAACCATATTTAATGCAAGCACCTGCAGTGTAAGGCCACATTTAATGATCTTGGATTTAATTTGGTGTCATACAATGCCAGGCAAATGCTGGGGGGGGGGGGCACGCAGGCAGGTGGGCAGCATCTTGGAAAGTCCAGGAGGCCCTCGTATCCTGGGGGGGAGCAAGTGCCCCTTCCCTGCAGGGCATCATTCAGGCAGCAGTTTAAGGGAAAATAAGGCAGGAAGAAGGCAGGGCAGGGCAGCAGGAGAGGGGGGTCCCCTCCATCGGTTGCTGCTCCTGCGATGACCCTGCACAACAGTTTCGTAGGTGGCCGGGTGGCTGGGCTATTCCTACTTTAGCATCCCCACCCCACCCCACCCCACCCCATCCAGCACCTGGCACCGTCCCTGCAGGGCCCAGGGAGAAAGGCTGGGTGCCAGAGGGAGGGGGGGAGGTCGGGGGTCCTGGGAAATTAGGGCAAGGCTGCCACCTGCTGGTCAACCTGCTCCCTTGGCCAGCCCCTCTCTTTCCCCTTCATCTGGCTGAACAGCTCAGTGCCTTCCATCTCTGGCAGAGGCTGGCAGTGCCATGCCCCACCGGGGGGGGGGGGAGCACCTCCAGAGAGAAGAGCCACCCTGGGTGGCCTTGAGCAAAAAGCTGCACCCTCCCAGATGGACGAAATCACTTCTAACTATTCTTTACCTGGAAAAACCAGCAAAGGGTCGGCCTGGGTCCCTGATTGACTTTGGTGGATAAGTGTAAGGAGTAAATTCCCCCTTGGGTGGGGGTGGGTGGGGGTGGGTGGGGAGTCTCATCTGCTGCCACCATTTAATTCCCCCCAGTGATTAATTTGCAGTGGATTAGAATCAGGATGCTTGTTTAATTAACAAGAATGTCAACCTTGCTTATGAGTCATGAATATACACCCCCCCCGCCATGACTGACACCCATTTTTGTGTAAGAAATCAATTAGAGCTCTCATATATGCATGTGTGTGTGCACGCGCGCACACGTGTTCTTTTTCTTTTTCCTCCCCTTTCTTTGAGGAGTATTGCCTGTTGTGGTGGTTTTAATTGTTTGTATTGTCCTGTTTGTAAACTGCCCAGAGTTCCCTAAAGAAAATAGGTGCAGTTATATAAACTTAAAAATAAATAAATAAATAAATAAATAAATAAATAAATAAATAAATAAATAAATAAATAAATGCAGGTAACCCTCTTTCTCCATAATAAGATTCCCTTTCCACTCCACAGCAGAGGGCACAGGAGGCCGAAAGGTTTCTAGGCCAAAGGGGCCTGTGGGGCTTGGCCACCTCCATCACTGCTTTTGCCCCCCCCCCCAGCTCTTGGGCATGGGGAGAGGGGCAGAGGGGGTGTTCTGATGCCCACAGGGCCAGGGGGCAGCTGTGTAGTAGCCAGCAAAGGGGTCTGTGTGCCGCTCTGTGCTCTCTGTTCCAAACACAGTGCCTTCTTCAGGTTCTCCAAGACTAGCCCAATCTTACCCCTCTGATGCCTTAATTAAGAGCCAAGCCAACCAATCCTTGTCCTGAGAAACCAACCAGGCACTCGCTTTGCCAAAGTTGTGGGTTGTGTGGTGAGGATGGAAAGAAGACTTTTTTTCTGGCTTGGCTTTCTGTCTGATGCCTCCTCCTCCTCCTCCTCCTCCTCCTCCTCTTGGCCGCCCTCATAGAGCTCCCTTCTCCGTGCCTTCATTGACAGCCACGTAATATCAGATGCAGCCCCGGGAGATGGTGGAAGGGCCTTTGGCGATCAAGACGTGCTCCGTCCATCTGCGGCAGCAGCTCAGAAAGAGGGGTGGGGGAGAAGAGAAGAGGCCTTGTTTCATCCCAGGAGGTCCAAAGCCCTTAGGAGCCAGGCAGTCAAGTCCGGTAAGGCAGGAGGCGCAAGGCACTGCAATATCCTGACTAGGCACCCAGAACTGGGGCACGTAGCACCCGAGCGTGGCGTGGATGCACAGAACAGCTGGAGGGAGCAGCAGCTTCTCTTCTGCCTTCCAGCTGATGTCTCTTTAAACTAAAAAAAAACTGGCATGGGCAGAAGCCTGTGAGAATTGATCTTAACCCCTTCCTGCCCTCCCTCATCTGCTGTAACATCTCCCTTCCTCCTTCGGGGTCTTTGCGTGGCAGGACAAGAGAGTGAAGGGCCCCCTAGAGGAGCAAAGTGTCTACGGGGCCACTCCTAGGGTCTCTGGCCGCTGCAGGGACAAGGGGGCCCTCCAGGCCAGAGCAATGGGCAGGGATGGTTTTGAGGAAGCCTCACCCCCCCACCCCCACCTCCCAGGACTCAGCCCTGCCGTCTTCAGAGGTGAGTCGGCCTCCCAGGCTGATGTGGGAGTAGAAGCAGGAAAGGCTGTTTGGCTTCTTTGCCTGCAAGGAAGACGCAGCTGTTGAGGAGTCAAAGAGGAGGAGGAGAGGTGGAGGGGGGGGGGTTGCAGCAGCACAAACAACCCCATGGTAGGGCCAAGCTAAGCAAGGTGGGTGCAGAGGGCCAAGCACAACCAGCTGCGTCAGGAATGGTCCCAAGGCTGAGTCCACATCTTTGGTGCCACGTCCTGAGTCCCTGTTGAAAAAAAACTTGTTTCCCTAGAGAGAAAAAAGGGGGGGTAGATTCTAAGTCAAAAGTCATTTCTGAATCTTTGGGGAAGGCGGGGAATGCAAGTCAAGTCTGAGTTGAGTTGCCGGTGCGATTTATGGCTGACTTTAGAGCCAGTCCCGTGGCTCGAGGGCTCCTCCCTGGCTACTTCTCCATCCATATGGTTGTGTTGAAACGCAACACAATCCCGGAGTCAAATGAAATCCCATGGGGTGAGCCATTTGCAGGAGGTCACAGGGTCCCAAAGAGTCCCCGGCCCTTCTTCCTCCACCCTTACCTCCTTTACCCCCATCCTGCCAGCCATTCGCCTCCTACAAGTGGGGGGGGCATGATTTATCCTGCTTAGGAGAGACCCTACGCGTGGCACAGCCTGCCAGGTGCCTGAGAGTGGAAGACGGATGAGGCATCCCTGCCAATTTAATACATCAAAGCCAAGAATGACACAAACTGTCTGAAGCAGCTGCCGAGTGACATGACAAAGCTGCACAGTTTCGTCTGGCTGCACTGGGCCTTCACTTTGTGGGAAGGAGAAGCAAGAATAATGGCCGCACTTGCCGGAGATGCCACCTGGGTCGAGGCAGGACACATCGGAAACTGGTGCAGGAAAGAGAGGTGCCACCTTTGGGCTGGACCCACCAGGTGAGGAAGGCATCCCTTCCCTTAGGAGGTTGTCCCTGAGTGGACGGGGGTCTGCAAGGCCCTTGCAAACAGAGCCCCGGACACCTGTTCCCTTCTGCAGGTTGGTTTTCCTGGGTTGGGGTGGCTGGTCCCATCCAACTCCTCTTCCTGAGAGGTTTTTCCTTGTAGAGACCTTTGAGCACAAGGTTTATGCATCGTCTCGATTCCTCCCTGGCATCAAGGATTGCAGACACCCCGATCTGTGGGTCTCTGGTTCACCCTCTCCAGCTGCTCCTCCACATCTTTCTTCCCTTTGCAAGCCATCTTTTCCAAGTTACCTTTTGCGGGACAGTTGGCTCCCTCCCTCTCACCCCAGTGTCTTAACACCGAGGTCCTCGTAATGGAGTTTCCTGGTGGAAGCTTCCTTGAGGACAGAGTCAGCCTTACCTTTGGCTCAGGAAAGGCAGCAGAGGCTTCTGCCACTCAAGAGGGGCACATAAAGAACCGTGGGTTTCCCAAAGGTCTCTTGGGTGTCTTCAGATTTTAGAGCAGTGGTGAGGCCATTACCACAGCCCCAGAAATCCTTCACCCCATGGCCCAGAGGTTGTTGTTCAGGGCCACAAGGTCCCTTCAGACTTATGGTGACCCTGTGAATGAATCATGTCCCAAATGGGCTGGCCGGATACTGGAGGCACTGAGGCTTGGCTGTGGAAGACTGGGTGTGTGCTTGTGTGTTTGTGTTGGTGCAAAAAAGCCGCACGCTGCCCCCTATTGATGTACACGTCCATTTTCAAGCTGAGTTACCTCAGAGAGTGGGCTGCTCAGCATTTTTCAGCCACAAATGCCTCTCGTAAACCATGGGAGCCTAAGAGCCAAGAGAGATGCAGGGCCTTCATAGGCCACCCTTTCCCAAGGGACAGGCTGACACCCAGGACTGTCTGACAGAAAGATTTGCTCTCTGTCTGTCTGTCTGTCTGTCTGTCTGTCTGTCTCTCTCCATGTGTGTTTCCCTCTTACTGTCCTCTTCTATTCACCCCTCCTTTCCCACTTGCCCCACAGCAGAAAGGCAAGCAAGGAGGAAACCACCACCACCACCCACTAAGGGTTAATTCTGCATCAGCTGTGGGGCCCTGGAAGCCCAGGCACTGATTGCTTAAATTGTAGATTGCCTCTTGACATTAATTACTATGTAAATCCAGCAGATTAACATTGTTGGAGGATGAGTGACAAGTTTCACTTGGAGCCTCCTTTCTCAGGTGTTTGGCTGCTATTTAGGTTGCCATGGCAATCTCCTCTTTTGGAAAAAGAGCAAGAAAGAAAAAGATGACTGGGAGACACCCCCACACCTCCATGAAACCATGGGGAGGGGGCAAAAGATATTGCAGGTGAGGGTCTGGGAGATTCCAGGCAGCCCTCCTCCTGCCCCCCCACCATCCCTGGAGGGGGCCTGGACTAAAGGGGAGGGTTTCCAAAGGTCTGTTCCGGCTCCAACCCCTCTTTTTTGTGTCCCTCTTCCTTTCCTCCTCCTCCCCAAGCCAGAGGCTGGACACCTTTTGGCTGAGATGCCACACAGCTAGACCAGGAAGCCACGCTGTCTTCAGCCCAGGCTCCTGGGTGGTCCTTCCACTAAGGTTTTCTCCTTCCTGGAAGTCTTGGTCCTGAATGATCAGAGAGAATGGTCCAACCTTTTCATCTCCCTCCTTCACTGACCAAAGAGGTTCTTGAGCTTCTGCATCTTTTGAGTTTTGTGATTCCTCTGCCTTGGCTCTTTGACCTCCACACTTCTCCACTGGCCGCCCACGTGGATCCAAGGCCTTCTGAAATCCTTCCAGTAAACCCATGTTTTATCCAGACCCTCAGCACTTCCAAGTAAGGAGCCTTGCCATCACCCACATGTCTCCTTCTCTTGTTGGCCCGCCTGGTCTTATGCCAGAGAGGTCAGGGGGCAAAGAGGCCAAAAGGATGAGGACATCTCAGAAGACCTGCCTGTCCCTCAACCAGACCCTCTTATGGCACCCCCCCCCCGCAAGGAGCCCTCTTGCTCCAGTTCCTGTGGGGCACAGGCTCCCCTCCCCGAATCGGGGTGAAGGTCACCGAGGTTGTGCTGCTCTTGGAGAGGGAGGCCACCATGCTCTCTTTGTAGCATTCAGTACAAACAGTAAGAAACGGAGGAGACAAACTTTCTGCAGGGTGGGGGAGAAGGTGGCAGCTCCGGGTCTCCCCTCCTAGGTTCATCTTGAATTTCCAAATTCTGCTCAAGAGATGGGGTGTGGAAGGAGGGAGATTACTGCAGAATGCCTGCAGATTATGGCTTTTGCTCATTTTTTCAGTAGACTCACAGAAGTGCAAAACAGACATAGGCACACGGAGGCCAAACGGCTAAACCCTGGGGTCAGTAATCCATTGCCCAGCCTCCACATGAGCCTGGAGGAACAGCCACTGGTACCCAGAGCTCTGCTTCCGCCGCAGAGTCCCTTTTTGATGACATCAGCACCAGGGTTTTCTTCACAGGAGACACCAGGAGCCATTCTAGCTGAGAGGTCTCCTTAGTGACTCCTACCTCCCCACCCACCCCAGGTCCCCCACCCCACCCCCCACCCCACCCCGGATGCTCTCTTGCCGCCTTCTTGCCTTGCACCTGCCAGGTTGTAAAAACATTTTAATCTGATTAACACAAACCAATCCATTAGTGCTAATTACTCTGCTTGTTGGAGAAAGAAGTCTTAATTGACTCTCTTTCTTGGGAGGATCTTGGGAAAGTAGGCTACAGATCAAGGCCTTCCTTGTTGACTTGCTTATTTATGGTGTAGTTGCTTTCTTAGGTGCATCAGAAGCTTTGCTGGCTCAAGTTGTTGCTCTAAGAATCTTCCCTTTGGCCAGGGAAAGGAGGCCAAGCCCTCGAGAGGCCCCAGCCAATGCCAGATCGCCAGAAGGAGCAGAGGGCTAGGAAGGCACACACACACACACACACACACACACACACACACACACACACACACACACACACACACACACACACACACACACACACACACACACACACACACACACACACACACACACACACACCGGTCTCCTGAAGCAAGCAAGCCGCTGGCCTTGGTGGAACTAAGAGACGAGGGGTGGCGTGCAGGCCTTTCTGGGCCTCAGCTGCAACCCGGAGAGGCAAGTGGGAGGTCCTCCCTCTGGAGGGTCCCACTGGGCTCTCCTTCCCAAACTAGCTCAAAAGACTGCTGTTTAAACAAAGCAAAAACTACACATATTTTTTTTTTTTTAGTCCACTGAGAGCGGGATTACAGCTGTGGGAAACGGATGTAGGAAGAGGCAAATTGTTTCCTTTATCCCATAAGTGCTATATTATGGGATTTGCTGCTGCATCTTGGAAGGCTCAGCTTCTCCTTTGGTCCTTTCTCCTCCCCAAACATCATTCCCCCCCCCCATCTCCTGATAATCCTTCCTGTGCACTGTAAAATGTGCTTCTCTTGGCTCTGGTGGGGGAGATTTCAAATTGTGCAGGAGGGAGGGAGAGGACAGAACTAAAAGTTGTGGGAGGGCATTGTTCTCTTTTTGCAATTATGGGATGGCTCCCTCTAACCTTTGTTCTCTGTAGAGAAATAATGTTGGGAAGGCACAAAGGAGACTCACAAACAATGGGGTGAAGGGGTGGCCTTCAGGAGTGTGGGTTGAGCCAGTCCAGGGTGGGGTGGGGGAGTGAGGCAAGGCACAGAAGGATGGTTCAGGTGGGCCTCTCCATGAGGACAGAGCAGGGCAAGAGAATATCTGTCATTATCTTTAATTAGAGCAGAGGTATAATTATGGATAATGACAGTGCGGCAGAGAAAGGATCACACAATGAGCAAGTAGCAAGTTGATAAGCCCTACCACAAAGCAACTAGGGTCCTGCTTTGTTTTTTAAAATATATTTTTGCCTAAGATACCTTGTGGGAAAGTGTGTGTGCATGGAGGGGGGAGGGATTTTTGAATGTCTGTCATTCAGAAGTTTCCAGGTCTATGGCCAGAGATGTTTGGCCTCAGGCCGCTCTCGGATGTCTCGGGAAACTGACTGGCCTGGCCTCCATGGTGAAGGGTGATTGCAGGGGGAGGTCCTTCATCTCCACCCCTTCTCTCTGCCATTCTTTGAGGCCAGGAAGAGACATCAGAGTTGCCTTGTGCAGGGGAGTAAAGAATTCTTAACTAATGTGATCCTTAGAGTGTCATATCATGAAATCCTCATACAGCAGAGCAAAGACTTGAGAGGAAGAAATCAACAGATATAAGAGAGAGCCCAAGCAAGGAATGGCTGGATCACACAGGGATCTAAGCATCTGGCTGCTGAATTGGCGGTTGGGGGTTCGAAACCCCCACTGAGACTTCTCAGGACGGGCTGGTCGCCATCATCCCTAGGGGGTCCCTTCCAGTTCTGTGGTTCTAAGATTATCTAAGATGACTGGACTTGAAATTGTGGGGAGATGCTGGCAGTGGCCTTCCCATGTTGGTAAAGCAAGTTCTGAGGGATCCTCTGCCCTAAGCAGTGGACCAGAGGCCCATCACCAAACAAAGCACTCATTGGATTCAGCACCACAGACAGCTCTGGTGCCATTTTTCCAGACAGTCACCAAGGGAGTTCCTCCATTCAGCTAAATCCACTGCGTTCCAAACAGACAACCCTCAGAGTCACCCTGGAGCCTATATCAGACTCACCTGCAAAATTAGATCACTGCCTGCCCCCCCCCCCAATTTCCTCTCCTTTCCTCTGATCCTTCCTGACAAGCCTCTTTCCCTGTGTGTCTCTCCCTTCTCTTCCTGGAAGCCCACATGGCCACACATGGCTCCCTGCACCTAAACTGTGATCCACCTCTCCCCACCCACCCACCCCATTTTGCCCATACCCTCCAGCCGGGGCCACCTTCTCTCAAGCCTTGCCAACTCCGCTGCCAGGGAATGATTGCTTCTCCGGGCTATTTTCCCCCAAAGCCTGGTTTATTCATTTAGTCATCTGCGGCACTTGCTTGGACTGTTTGTCATTTATGAGATAATTAATTCCATTTGAGAAACTCTACAGTAATATTTGCTATTCCCCGATGCAATTATTGTGTCTACTTTGATTCGTGTGTGTTCGGTAAATGCACCCTGAGAAACAGCTATGCATGAGTAGGAATGACTGGGAGCAATCTGTTCCCATATACTTCTGCCAAGGTGCAAAGATCCCAAATACATCTGTGTTGTCAGAGTGTGTGTGACTTCATAAACACAGCTGGAAAGCACACCCAGAAACACCTCCCTGGCCTGAACTGGATCCTAATGCTAACCGCTTCTTCTGGGCTGACAGTTTAAGAGGCCCAAGGAAAACAGCCCAGTAATCCCAGTCCCCAAACCACCAGGCAAACAGGCCCAGAAGGACCTTCCTGCCCAGGGCTTCTGTATCCACAGCCTGCTCTGTTTCTATGAGTCCTTTAAGGAACAGGGTTGGCTCTTTAAGAGCCTCTGCATTGCCTCAGCTGCCCCTTCCTGCTGAGATCACATGTGGCCCTTGCAGGATATATATTTTTAAATGGCTCCCAACTCAGAACACCTTTGTAACTAAGCTTCAGAGGCTGTGACTTTCTAAAAATCAGCTTACAACTGAATTATCCAGCTTTGGTCAGAAGAATGCCTGCAGAATTCCAATGGGTTGCCACACTGGGCTAAGCAGTGAGAGAAACCACTGTTGAAAATGTAGAATGAATTGGGGTACATCTTTTCCCTTCCTAGTCATGTGAATGGTTAAAGTGGCAAAGGATGCCTAATGTACTCTGGGCAGGTGTCAGTCGTATGTAAATGTTGCCCTTCTCTACCGAGACAGGAGGACAGAAAGCATGGCTGCGGTCAAGTGGGTTTTCTTTTCTTTTTGTAAGTTTATTTCTTATCTGTACAAGCCCAGTTTAGATATAATCAATAGATAGGCAGTATCCTATTCAGACAGCTTACTGGCTGTGTAGAAACACAATCTTGAATTACTAAATATAAACTCTTCTAAACAAGAGCCTGTCTTCCACTGGATAAATGGGAGAGAACAGGTCCCTGGAGAGTCATCTTGGTTACCCACCACAAATGTGCTTCTGTGCTGAAATACATTTGTAAACACATGAGCTACACGAGGTCCTTGGGATGAGAGCACAAGGAGGATCCGCCTGGCTCAGATCGTGTGCATGAGCTGCACTCCCAGTGAGAAGGAGAATGCACTTGTTCAGAAATTCTGCACTTACTTCAATGTGGTTTCCTGCAAACATATACACAGCATCCATGAAACATCCCAGCTGGCAGGCTTTGTGTTTAACACTCATCCAGTCAGATTTTGGTTTAAAGTGAGGGAGGAGCATGAAGCAGTTTGTCCTGCTTTGTCAATTTTTTTGGCAAAGCAGCACGAATGCACTGGAGTTCCTCTCTATTTAAAACAACTCGCATTTAGTGACTTCAGGCGTATTTTCAGACCCAGTCGACTGAGAGACTCAAAGGTCAGGTCAAGCTACCATGTTCCATGAATCCACTGAGAATTACTGTTTCTTCTCTGAGTGCAGCCCACATGGTGACAACCCAAGCCTACCTTTGTCCCTTCTCAGCATCACAGCCTGCCAAGGAACATGGGACTTGTTGTTTGTTTGTCTTTGGCAGGAGGAAGAGTGAAGGGTCATAAAGAGCACCATTGTTGCCTCTCCTTTCTGTGTGAATAGTGACAGCTCACGTAGAACACATGTCATTCAATGGGGGAAAGCCTCCGTTCACCCTTCTGCAACACCCCTCATCTCTGGCAACGCTCATGATATCACCGGATTTTTCAAAACACCTTTTGACACCAAAGCCACTCCTGCCCCAGCAGGGCAGCTGGGTGCACCTCTTCTGGCATCCTGATTAAATTAGGGAGCCCCACTCAATTCATCCATCCAGCTGTTCCATCCATATTTAAGGGAGGGCCTCTCCTACACAAGACAGCATGAAACCCTCTGTTCCATCTCTGGGTGCCTCCAACCAACCACCCTGGCTCGGTCATCTCTGCAAACCATTTCACATGTTACATTCTCCTTAAGGACTCCACACATTTGTGTGCAAGAGCTGATGCATGCAGAGAGACACATGCACACCAGGAGACCAGCTGTGCACCTACATGAAATCCTTATGCAACATATAATGCCATATATTATGGGCCTGCCTTTCTCACCACTTGTCTTTTGTGGAGACACAGGAGAGGGCCTTCTCTGTGGCTGGTCCTCCCAGCCTCTGGAACTCCCTGCCACTGGAGGCAAAGTTGGCCTCACTTTTGCTGTCCTTCCACAAGCAGGTGGAGACCCCTTTCTTCTGGCAAGCTTTCCCCAAGTGGGTTTTTGAAGGGAGGGTTAAAATATTTTAAATTATAGAGAGAGACAGTAGGAGGGAGAGAGAGAGAGAGAGAGTCTACACTGAAATGAAACATTTATTAGATTTATAAATCCCCACATTTAACTCAAAAGCTGCCTCCGTCTCATCTCAGGACATCACCCCCTTGGCTGGTGGAGAGCCGAGACCCAGCAGGCAGCCTTTGCATTATAAGTGCTGGCATTAATTTTAAAGCACTTCCTTTATCCAGATACGGATCCCGGGGTTCAGTAATAACGGAGCCAGAGCACTTCAAGTGGGAAGAAGCGATGGCAGCCATGTGAGGTGGGCGCAGCCTATACTAAAAACCTGGTCCACACAGCAGGATTGGCAAGGCCGTCTCCAATCATCTTGGGGTAGATCCAAGAGAGTCCAGCACCCAAAGGCTCCCTGCTGGCCCAAAGGCTGTGACCGGGGGTCCCTTTGGCACCATTTAGAGATCCTCAGCCAGGAGGAGGGAGGGGGAGGGAGGATCCTAAGCCAGGATCGGGGCCCCAAGTGTCCCTTTCAGGGGCAGGGGGGTAGAGGAAGGTGGGACTTTTCCTCTCTGTGCCTGCTCCTCCATCTCTGACTCTGAGTTCCTCTTTGTGTGATTGTCCGAGTCAGATTGTAACTCATCCTCAAAACCATTGCAGGCACAAAGGCACAGACTATTATGGTCTAATCACAGTGATGGACCACCCACCTCTCACAAGTGCAACCGGAGAGAGAATCCAAAGAGATTTGCGTGGGGGCTGGTTTCTCCACTTCCACAGAGCACAGAGAGCAGGAAAGGCATTGTCCTGCCAATCAGGAGGCAAAGAGACATCCCAGACACCCTTGCAAGGCCTTCCTCTTCTCCTGAGCCAGACAACATGGGATGCAGGAAGGGATCTCACAATTTTATTTATTTATTTATTAGCTAGCTAGTGGGCAAGTTAGCCAAATGTCCCATCTTCCTTTTGGGAAGTCCAGGGCTGTGTGTGTGTGTGTGTGCATGCGCGCACGCGCGCGCGCGCGCGCACGCACACACACACACACACACACACACAGAGAGAGAGAGAGAGAGAGAGAGAGAGAGAGAGAGAGAGAGAGAGAGGAATTTCAACACCATGGACAGCTCCACTATGGACTACTACACTCAGCTTTTCCTTTCACACAGAGTAGATCACCTTCTAGGCAGGTGGTTGCAACTCTGAGGCCGTTGGTGGAGCAAGTCTCGGGATCCCAAAAATACAGGATGGTGTCGCTGGTAGGGAACGTCCATCCCTTGCTTTTTCAATATTGAGCAGTTCTTATCATCTGGAATCTGGAAGTTGGGTCATGGCAATTTGACTTCTTTTTCTTGAGAGACAGAAACGTTTTGCTGTTCATCCAAACAGCTTCACCAGTCTGAATAATGCTAGTTGTGAGTCCTCCATCTTATGGTCTGCTTTGACCTCTTGTCACCCTGGTCTGAAATAGGCTCATAAGAAGAACAATGGCCTGAGTAGGTTCCTTAGTTAGACAAACAGTATCAATGGCCTTTAGGTGAACAATGGCCTAAGGTGCTGAAACCCATAAAATATGGGTCGTTAGCTATGGCCTTGGTGGTGGAGGCTTCTTGATTTGTCTGGGTCCATCCAAATCTTCTTTCTCATAATGTAGTTTGGCTCCTATCCTCTGGGCCCTCAGGTCCTGCACTCCTGCATGGGGTTACCCCTCCAGGTGTCTGAAGACCACACCACTCATGCATTTCCCATATGGAAATGGTCCTAAATCTGTGGTTGCTCAAGAGTGACACCCCTCCACCAGTTGCACCCAGAGCCCAAGTCCAGTAAGGTCAAACACTGAGGCTATTATGGGCTGTCTCTGCATGCTTGCTGCCTTTCTGTACTCCCCCTTATGGGAAGAGACTTCTCCCAGACTTGATTGAGCATAAGAACATAAGAACATAAGAAGAGCCATGCTGGATCAGGCCAAAGGCCCATCTAGTCCAGCTTCCTGTATCTCACAGCGGCCCCACCAGATGCGTTTGGGAGCGCATGAGACTAGATATCTGTCTCCTGATACCACTCCCCTGCATCTGGCCCTTGAAGGACCCTGGATTTTTAAAGCCTAGAGCCAGTCAGCTGTCTGTCCCGCTGAAAGCTGGTTCTTGACGAGGCACATTTCCCTTGGCTGTGAGGGATCCATCAAGCATCCCTGCCATGTCAGCTCAAATTGCTTCCTGAGAACTTTCTACGCCGGCTTTGCGGGGAGCTGAATTGTTTGCTCGCTGAGGTTTGCTGGCACTTCACTGACTATAATCTTAAGGTCACACAATGCTTCACTTTCATTTTCCTGCAAGTTGAATCTGAACTTCAGTTCTAAGTAGCTGCCAAAGTCGCTCAGGGTTGTGCGGGTATTTGTGGAGCTTGACAGAGAGCGGAGAAAATGGGCAACCAGGAAGGAACAGGCAAAGTGCTTGTGAGTGTTCACATCTCCCTGGAAGGGTGCCCACCTCCACGAGCTCCGAAGGCCAGGATCTTCCCCTTGGGCAGCACTAAATGCCCACAAACCTCAGCCCTGATTGGCCAGTGCCGCCTTTTGTGCCAAGTACCCCTTCAACCCCAGGACCCTTTTAAAAATGACTCTCTCTCTTTCTCTCTGTCTCCAAAGAAATGCAGCCGTGAGCAAATGCTGCTATGCTGGCAGAACGTGATGGCACATCTTCTCTAAGGAGAGGACAGGCTGTCTCCCTCCTGGGCCTCCTGGGCCTCATTGAATGTTGTGGGGGATAGGCTAACACTTGGGGTCCATGGTTCATGGTCCAACGGGGTTGTTACGAGAGAAAAGTGGGGGTGGGGGGAGAGAGAGAGAGAGAGAGAGAGAGACTCCCTATCAGGGTAGGTGGGATCTAAGCCTGAAAAAGGAAATGCCAAGGCCCACTGGGTCCTTCCAGCCACGTGCAGGCCTACGTTGACTAAGTTCTACCACCCGTGGGTCATGTATGCTCAGCAGCTGCTGAAGTCCACGTGTGCTCCAACCCCAGGCTCCATCAGTTTGGCCGAGGTGCTGGTGGGGGGGGGGAGGAACCCCACAAAGATTGCCCCACCCTCCTCCCTTGCTTCTGTTGCCCCTGCAACCATGATCTATGCTTTCAATTTCCAAAGGATTGTGTTTGTTTCCTGGATGACACTGTCTCCTCCGTGCCTTGACCTGCACAAACGGGGAGATAATGGAATCCAATGGGAAAAGGTACACATTAATCTTAACAGATGCAAGTGCTTTCTATGCCGGAGCTCCCTTTGGGCTGCTGTGAGATCCCGCTGGCCGTTATCTCTATCATCTGTGCCTCGTGGCGCAGTGGTTAAATGCCTGTCCTGCAGGTAAAACTGTGCTCACGACCTGGGTTCAATCCCAGATAGCAGGCTCAAGGTTCACTCAGCCTTCCATCCTTCCGAGGTCGGTAAAATGAGTACCCAGCTTGGTGGGGGGGGGGGCAATGTGTAGCCTGCACACTGTAATTAAAATTGTAAACTGCCCAGAGACTACTTGTAGTGCTATGGGGCGGTATAGAAGCAGAACACGTTCCTTTGCTTTGCTTTATCTCTTAGCTGGGTGCTGTGTGTGCTTTCCCTCCCTTAACAGGACGAAGCCTGCCCTGGGCATGTTTCCATTGTGATGAGGACCTGATGTTGCCACAGACCCCATTGTGGAACATCATCTCCCCTGCCTGGCTTGTTTCCCACTCTTTGCTCACATAGGCCAAACCCAGAAACACACACACACACACACACACACACACACACACACACACACACACACACACACACACACACACACACACACACACACACACACACCTCCTAAACGCAAGCAGACAAAACAAGCCTTCGGGGGACACCTATATCATGACCTCTAAGAAGGCCCTGACCAAGCCTCGAGGAACGGCTGCCCCTTCTCTGGATCTCCAGGCAAGGAGACCAATGTCCCAGGGAGCAGAATCGGAGGCCCATTAACCCAGATTTCCTCTCTGGCTCATTTCAATCAGGAGTTTGCTGCTTTCTGATATGGCCAGGGCTCACAAATGAACCTTTACATCCTCTGGAAGGCAGAATCCCCACCCCACCAACCCACCCCACTTGCTGCCCATACATGGCTGGGGCATTCTGGTAGTGGGTGCATGGCATTGCTGGGTCACGCCATGGCCCCCACAAACCATTTGCTGAGCTGCTGGTGACCGACCCATCACAGCTGTCCCTTGGGCCCTGAGGGTGACCAAGACAGCCTTCTCTGCCCTGGTTTTGGCCCAGAAAATGCCGCAGCCACCAGCAGAGGATGGGAACCAAGCCGGACAGATCCAGCTGATCCCCTCTGAGCCATTGAAAGGCGATAAATCCGGTGCCGAGACACCTAATCCATTGTGCCAACACGAGTGTGGCAGACCTTACACTGCTGGTTATGGGATGCTCATAATGGTCATCACCCCTCCTATTGCTGCTGGATCGACATGGCTCGTCGTCAGCAAATTCCATTTAATTCCACCCACCTCTGCTGAGAAGACAAATTCAGGAGCCTTCTCTTCCGCTTCTTCCCTGCCCCCAGCTGGCCTGTGGGAGAGGGATGGTGCTCCAGCCAGGCATAAACATGGATTCACCTTCTTAATGGAGGCACTTTGCACCCGTTGAGCCTTTAGCCACTCAGCAAGAGGGGGTGCAGGGGCTCTGGGAGGATGCTTTTGACCACGGCCCAGCCTCCCCCTGTTCCGAAGCCCACGCAGTCAAGAGGAGAAGAACAAGGCTGAGGGTAAATTGTGATCCCATTCCCCAGCCAGCCCAATGTTTATGTTTGTTAAACTCCACTCCTTACTCCAAATCAGGTAATTTGTTGCAGACGTAGCAACAAAAAATGCACCACAAAACAAATCCTACGAAAGCCCCTTCCTTCCCTCCCTGGTTTCCCTGCCGTTGCTCTCAGCAACACCAGCCCACTTGGGGAGATCCAGAAAGGAGCCTTTGGATTCACACACACCCCTCCTCTCACCACACACCTCTACTCATATGCCACCCCCACCCCCACCCCCCATTGACTGCCATCCTTCCAGCCACACTGGAGGGCCAAGCTCTCTCTCCTGACAGGGAGACGGAAAGGGCCCCTGGGAGAAACATTCTGAATGTGGCAGGCGCCAGCATATGTGCGTTCATGCGTGTGTGTGCGCACCCAAGGCAGAGAGCCACCCGGGATGCTGCTTTCCATAACCAAGTGTCATAATCGCCAGGCCTCCATCTCTGTCTCCCTTTTCTCGGGGGCTGTTGGGGGGGGGAGGGTGAAGGCCTTTAATTTGGCATCAAAATGCTCATTAAGGTCAATTATGGGCCATTTTGTTATTATCCAAATTACCTTTGGGCGACATGTCTTAAGAAGGCAATTCAGACTTCTCATTTTGCAGCTCCAGCCTGGGGAAATATGACGGTGACAGCTTTATTTGGGCAGCGCTGGTTTTTCCACAGCATTGCTCTCTCTTCGTCCTTGTCCTTCCAAATGACATAAAAAGAACCCATTTTGGTGACCTTCAGCTCATCAAGACACGCAAGGGAAATGTTTTGGGATTATATTTATCTGGGGGTGAAACATCCAGGATTCCATAGGAAAGAGATGCTGGGGGGGGGCATTGCTTTACTCATCGTCTCTTCCCCAGTTCCAGGATATTGGGGTTCCTTCTCCCTACAGGAATCCCTCACAAGGGGCATTGCAGCTTCAACGTGTTGCCCTGTTTTCAACGCTTGTGAACCACCTGGGGAAGGGAGAGGGGTGATTCCAAAATGAGGCTGCAGAAGAGGGCCAGGCAAAGGGAAGCCAGATGGTCCCAGTTAACTTTTGCCAGGAGGGGGAAAAAGGAGGTCCTTTCCAGCTCTCCAGTTCTCTGCTTCTTTATGTCCCAGTGAAGACCGTAAATTTGATTCCCTGGCAGAAGGCCTCCACACACAGGAGGCGCTGCCACCTAAAATTTTAGGAATGCCACACACACACCATTCCACAATCACTTCCTGGTGCAACACTTGGAGAGGGGGGCTGCCAGAACCACTCTGGGCAGGATGGGTTGGAGAATGCCCAGTCCCCCAATGAATGCACCCAAATCTTAACCCACCACAGCAAGGTAATGTTTCCAGCATCAGCGTTAGGTCTCCTTGAACAGGGCTGGACAACAGGATGGCCAGAACTCTTTTTGCTCACAGGGCCATTTCTGACCTCCACAGGATCTCCATTTTTTTTTAATTGCAAAGGGGGATCCACTTGGGTTCCCTCTTGACTCTTGAGCTTGGCCACGCTGGGGCCCCAGCCGGAAGAGCTGTGGGATTCTCAAGATGAAGTGGCACAGAAAGGCCGCCCCGTGGCAGCAGCAGGAAAGCCGGGCAGCCCCGCTCGAGGCCGCTTCCCCTGCTGCCTGTTGGCTGCCCAGAGGTGGCCCCGATCCCATGTTCTTGTGATGACATGGAGCTCGCCTCTTACCTGCCTCCTCTGAGCGAAGGATCGGTCGGAAGAAGGAGACGTGCAAGGGAGGAGGAGGAGGAGAGGGCACGCTCTGCTCCCTCGTTCAGAGCAAAGGAACTTGACAGGAACCAGAGACCGACTTGGGGGGGGGGGATGAATTGCTTTTGAGAACTCGAACGTCGCCCAATGTCTAATTGGCATGTTTTATTCATCCTTCTCTAAATGGTTTCCAATGTTTTGTCAGGAACAATTTGCTGTCTTACAAAGCATCGATTACAGCGCTGCCTTTGGGGTTACTGCTTGGTGTCAACGCAGTGAAATATTTATGAAGACACGTTTAATAAAGGTGGAGAAGAGGAGCTGCCAAGAAGACCATCTCCAGCCTGGGCACCCGAAGGCAGGCATTCTGGTTCTGCCCCACTTCGCTTCCCCGCTGGCTTCCCTTGGCTTAAAGACCCCGGAAGCACCAAGAGAGGCATTGAGAGACATCCTGGCTTCCCCGTGGGATCCCTGTGAACCTTCTACTCAGCAAGGAGGCCTACTAGAAGAGTACCTCGCTCCACAACTCCCATCAGCCCCTCCCCAATGGCTGGGTGTGGTAGGGCAAATGGGTTTTGGAGTCCAACAACCTCTGGGGATCCACACCCATCCTCCTCACAGATTTGGCTCCCTTGGACTTGCAGGAGGGGTTTGGAGCCTAAGATGCCAACTGGGCCACTTGGCAGTCATCCCTTGATCAGGGAGGGGGAAGGAGGGGGAGGGGGGCTGGATTTTCTCCCACCATACCAATGCTCTTTCCAGCGATTGTCTACGAGGTGGCACAGGCTGGGCTCAGCCAAGATTTGTCTCTGATCCTTTCCAAGGTGTTGCTTGAGGCCTCTTCCCCCCCACCACCACCACCCAACACACACACACACACACACACACACACACACACACACACACACACACACACACACACACACACACACACACACTTTGCCCTGTCTTGTACCCTTTTCTTTTATCAGTTAGTTCAGCCACGCACACACACACACACACATACACACACACACTTTGCCCTGTCTTGTACCCTTTTCTTTTATCAGTTAGTTTCGACCGCCGTGCCTTTATTGCTTTACCTTGAACAGAGCCATTGTTTGTTCATGTGCTGAAACTGGTAGGGACAGTTTCTATGCCCTTCTTCTCTTCTGTTCTTCTCCGGCTTATTATTGACACATGAGTTTGTGTGCCTTTTCTTACCCTTAATTGCTTAAAATGATGCCTGAAACATGGAGATAGGGGGTGTGAATGTATGTTTACCATCCAACAAGTTGTAGCATGACATTTTTCTAAACAAATGCCTCTGACCTGGAAGGCGGAAGCAAAATATGGAGGCCCAGCCAGGGTCAACGCACTCATGGGGGTGGGAGGCCCCAGGGCATTTGCCCTCCGCTGCCGCTGCCTCCTGGAGGTTAATGGCTCTTGCCTTGGGCCAAGCCCACCTTGTGAAAGGCCCATGGGGGGGGAGATTCAACGTTCCATTACCCTCCTTAGCTCTCCCCACAAAAATGAAATAGGAACCAGATGTGTTATTAGCCGCCACCACCACCACCACCCTGGGTGTGGCAGGTCTATTGTGGAGGCTAGTCAGTGGATGTCCCTGCAAAACGGGAAGTGGTTGGTTTGGGGGTGTCGATGCCAACACAGTCCCAGCCCCTCCATGAAGGATGACTTTTTAGCTCACAAATGGTGGCCAAGGGAGCCTGGTGACACCTTGGAGGCCAGACGTGGGCTCCCCACTTCATCTTCTTGACCCAGCTGCCTTTCCTTAGGGAGGAATTTTGAAGAGGGCGGAGGAGGAGCAGGAGGGGAGGAAAGCATGGGTGACTTTTCCTTGAGTTGCAAAAGGAGAAGAGGGTTGCCACTCAAACATGTGTGCCTTTCCTCTCTCTCTCTCTCTCTCTCTCTCTCTCTCTCTCTCTCTCTCTCTCTCTCTCTCTCTCTCTCTCTCTCTCTCTCTCTCTCTCTCTCTTGCATGGAAGGCAGAAGGCGTCACTTTGATCCATCCAGGATCAAAAGAGGAGGGGGGAGTCCAGAGGCAGCCGGAGGAAAGAAGATGAGATTTCACGGAGCTCATAGTCATTCCACAGCTAAGCTGCCTCTCAACCAGCGTGAAACAGAAGGGCCCTCCTTCGACAGGATCTGCTTTGTGTCCTTTGGAAAGAAGGCAAGGAGGGTTGTGAGAGGAAGAAAGGCGCGCAAATGCGTGGAGGAGGAGACTGGGGCTGCAGTGGCAGAAGCGGAACAGCACCGGCCGCCTTGATGCCTCTGGGTGTGGATCTCTATGCAGGTTGGGTGGCCCTTCTTCTGCTCCGGGGCGGGGGCGGAACCTGGCAATGCCCCTCCTCCCCCTCCTCCTCCCCCCCCCCAATCCTGCTCCTGCTGCCTCAGGCATTGCCCAGGTGATCTGTCACAGAACAGAACCATGGGGTTTTTTCCTCACTAAAAACTGTGGCAAGAGGGAGGTTGGGACAGGGAGGGGTCAAACCACTTGGGAGGGATCCTTCCTCTGCCACAGAAGACCCACCTCCAAACTTCCCTCCTCCACAAGACCCATGGCCATCGGAGAGGTGGATGGGTGAGTGGTGGGCAGAAACAAGGAAGGTTCCCATCCCCAGGACGTTTCTGGGTTAAAACTTGCTACCCATTATTGGTGGAGCATACCTATGAAGTCACAGGGGAAGAGGTGTTGACGTGGGTGAGCCTTTCTGCCATAGTTTGCCAAAAAACCTGCGAGGGTGAGCGCCAGTGCATGAAGGCATGAGACGGGCAAGTAGGAGGCCCTGCACTGCCTTCTCAAGACACACAATGTTGGTGCACATCTACAAACACTTTGGCACAAATCCACAGAGCCCTGGCACCTGCCGAGAGAGATCCGGGACCGTCCAAGCCACCTAACATACCTCCCTGCCTGGAGGCTTCAGGCAGCACCCTGAGACGGGCAGGGCCAAGCACCTGCTTTGTGCCCAGGAGTGCTCCTCAAGCAGCTCCGTCTGTTGTTTTCCTGGCATGACTAAATCCACTTGGGAGGGAGGCCTGTGGCACTGAAAGAGAAGATCAGAGCTCTTCTTTCCTGGAAAGGAACTCTAGAGTCTAGACTGAGTCCTTTGGGTCGGAAAGGTGCCTGGCCACAGCGCAAGTGTTGGGTTGATGCAGTCCAGCACAGCTCTTCAGGGCAGAATGCTCTGTGCTTCCCTGAACTCTGCGGGGATGCCACGACAGCCGTCCAACTGATAGCAGGTATGGCCCATTTTCCCAGCCCTCTCGGATGCCTCCCATTGTTGCCACCTTGGAGGCACTGAAGCAACATCTGGGCCGCTCTATTGTGCAGAGACCAGCTGGTGAAGGTCCGTCCACTTGGCCCTGGCCAGCTGGCCCTCTTCCCTCTTTCATTCAGAGAAAGCAAGATTGATGGCCCTTAAGCCCGGTGGCCTGGGCTTGTCCTCTTCTGCGACGGGTGGGCCACCTGTTTGGACATGTGCCAGGAGCAACGTGTCAGCCACAATCTCTCTTTTTGGCTCAGACAAGCCGGTTGCTCCACGCAAAGATGGGCCTTTAGGAAGCTGTTGTTAAGATTTGATAAGCATGAGAAAAATCAAAATATATTATAAGCATTGAAATATTAACAGACCCGAATATGCTGACAAGGTATAAGGTCAAAATGACCCAGCAAAAATTGGCATAACCCATCCTCTAAGACTTGGCACTGTCTTACAGTGCGTGGGTGCCAATCTCCTGAAGTGCGTGGGTACCGATCTCCTGAACAACAACATGGCGGTTAGCCAGGAATAAGGAACCAACTTTGAACTAGGAAATAGGGTCAGGTCATTCTAAGCTTTGATAGCCAAATGGCTATGCCAAGAACATGAGCTGATGAACAAGCACATGTAAGCACGTGTGGGCACGTGTAAGAGCGTACAAAATACGTCAGTCTTAGATCATACACCATGCATCAGAAGCCACTTAGTCCTTTATCCAGGACAGCAGGGCAGATCGAACCGTCTGGCCTGTGCTATGTCTTGGAACCTTAAGGGGCCCTTGGACCCTTAAGCTAAGATGTCTACTAACCTATTTTCTGTACTGTATGTGCTCTGTGTTGTATCTCTGCCTGTAATAAACCTTTTGCTATATAACTAACTCAGCATGGCAATTTTGATGAACCACCAATGGTGTACTGGCAATTTATAAAGAACCACCCCCATGCCAATTTTTAAGGACCATTTTTGACTTTATCACTGTTGTTTCCGGTCACTGAATGGCACCTCAGTGGCAGAGTGCAGATCTGTGGAATGGGCACTGATGCAAAAGAGTCTGGAGGAGTGTGTGCAGAGGGCCTGCTTGCTACCACTGAGGCAGGGGAGGGAAGCACAGCAGCCCCCCCCCCCCGCCTCCTTATTTCTAGGATTCGAGGGAAGGCCGGCGTTGGGGATGGCATGTGTGGTGCCAGCAGGAGAAGCAGGAGAAGGTCCCGTCTGGTTGCTTCCGCCTGAGGCCAACCAATGTTTCGCAAGGCGCTTTGTAAGCAAGCAAAGAAACATTTGTGAAAGCTGGAACTTTTGGCAGGGGAAGACATACCCTCGGATGGCAAGGCATGGAGTGGGCTCAGAAGTTTTTGGGGGGGGGGGGTCAGCACCAGCTTAAAGGAACAAGTGTCACTGCCCGCTGAACCAAGAGCACCAGCCTGCCTTCCCCAGCTGTTCTCATCCTTGCAGGAATTGTTCCCCAAATCTCTGCTAAGCATCAACGACCCGGAAGGGCCCCACCTCACCCTTGGAGGTGTGGCTTATTTGCACTCATCAATCTTCCGCCTGTTTCCTCCTCCTCTTCCTCATCACTCCTCCTCCTCCAACTAAATCATCATAGCACTGGGTGAGACTACGGGATGCCTTGACCCTCTGGCATCTCCGCAAAAGGCCTTAGCCATCCTTTGAGCCCCTTTTTCTCGGGATGCGGGGTCTGGGGAGGTCTCCACTTCTGGGGCGGGCAGGGCGGGCAGCCCACCCCCACCTCCCAAGACCACCCACCACCCACCACCTCCCACTCCCTACTCCCCCCCCCCCCGCAGCCCCGTCGCACTCCAGTGGGCAAAACGCCCGGAGCCGCCGCTGCCGCCACGCGTGGGCCAGCAGCGCCCCCTGGTGGTCGAGAGCGGGAAGGGCCGCCGCCGCCGCCGCCACTCGCCGCGCGTGGTCGGAGCGCCTCCGCCCCGGGAGTCCCACGGGCGCTCCTCCTCCTGCTGCTGCCGCCGCCGAGCTTTGAATCGTCGGGCTCTTCGCTCCTCTGAGGCGTTTGGCTGCGTTGGACTATTATTCGCTTATTGCAAACATTCATCCTTTTATAGGCTGCCTTGGGTCAAGATAGAAATTCTGTCCACCCATCCATCCATCTATCTATCTATCTATCTATCTATCTATCTATCTATCTATCTATCTATCTATCTATCTATCTATCTATCTATCTATCTATCTATCTATCTGTCTGTCTGTCTGTCTGCCTGCCTGCCTGCCTGCTTGCCTGTCTGTCTGTCTGTCCTGTCCTTCCTGCCTGCCTGCCTGCCTGCCCCCCCTCTCTCTTTCTCTCTCTCTCTCTCTGTGTGTGTGTGTGTGTGTGTGTAGCTGGATTTGCCACTCTCCCCCACAAATCAGTTTTGGCATTTGACGCCTGAGGCCCTAGCCTTGCTCCCTCCACACCTACCAGGAGGGCCAGCCACACAGGTCTCCTCACCTGTTGGAGGGGCCTGGTTGTTTTTGACTACGTAACCCACCCACCAATGCTCCATGAAGCTGGTGGTGTGACGTGACATCACATGAAGCAGGTTGTTATCCGTAGGTGACAAAGGGGGTGTCTCTGGAGGAGTCCAGCTGTACGTGGGGCAGGCACCGTTCCTGGCAAAAGGTTTTCCGCTCGCCTCTGTCTGCCAGGGACCACACGGACACTGGCCGTGGTGCAATGTGGGGAAAAACTCACTTCTCCTTTGGTGGTTCCCACGTGGGCTGGCGACAGAGAGCATCGTGGTTGCCACACATATGCCCCCAGGCCCCGGATGGCCTCCCCCCCCCCCTCCCCCCCTCCCATCCTTGGGCCAAAACACACCAAAGGCTTAGGGTGTCTGAAAATTTCTAGACCGTTTTGTTACAGAGAGAAGAACGTGCTTTTCTGCTGATGAGCTTTGACACCAGAGGAAGTCACCTGCGGGCAAGGGAGGTGCTTCTGAGCCGCAGCTGCTGCGAAGGACCAAGGAGGCTGCAGCCCAGCCACCTTTGGGGGGAGAAGGCTCTTCTCGGGATACGGATCCCAAAGAAAGCCTTTCTGGGAAAGGAGACCAGAGGAACCCGGTGGGCCCCAGAACGGCTCTCCTCTCCTTTTGAGTCCTGCGAGTCTTGTGACCTGCCTCCAAGAGCAAAAGCAGCCTCAGCGCTCTCAAACGGCCATCAACCTCCTTCGCTTTGGCCAAGGATGATTGAGAAGGCTTGATGGGTGGATCGCCAAGGCATGCCTGTGGGACTTCACAGTCCTTCTGACCTCCTAGCCCATGTCGGATCTTTTCAATGGCCGGTTTCTGTATGAATGTTCCATATGGTTTTTTGTTGTTGTTCAGTTTGCTTGAATAAGAACCGCTGCCTGTGCTTTAAAGACATTTCCATGGGGAAAAGACATTGCAGCCAATGTTGTAGTTTTCCAAGAAACTGCAAGGAGTTAATGTTTCTCTCTCTCTCTCTCTCTCTCTCTCTCTCTCTCTCTCTCTCTCTCTCTCTCTTTCTCTCTCTCTCTCTCTCTCTCTCTCTCTCTCTCTCTCTCTCACACACACACACACACACACTTGGGGGGGGCATTACTGCAGCTGCCCCAGGAGAAATCCAATGGTCTCGAAGGCCTGAAACCAAAGAAGAGGAAGGAGGAGGAGGCAATGTTTTTCTTTCAGACTGACATGAGTTCTCCCTGCTGGTCCTGGGCAGCTTGTTCCCACAGAGCTGGGCAGCGCAGGTCACCATAGTTACAAAATTTTAAAAAGGCAGCTTGTTTTTCCTGTAGCAAGCAGCAAGAAATTGCATCACCTTTCTCAGCCCAGGCAGTCGTTACAACACTGACTCATCGCTGTCTCTGCCCTTTGATGATGTGTCCAATACTACCTGATCTTCACAGTGAGGGTCTCTGGAGGACTCGTGGCAGAGGAGGCAAAGGGGGAGGGCAGCAGGTTTGCACAAAACTTGGGATTTTGCACAAAAGGCACATAATTTGATGGCGATGCCTGGAAGAAATTGCGCAAAACTGAAAAAGAGGTGCTTCCCCCATTAATATCCCCAAATTTGGCAAGTGTAGAATTTTGAAAGTGAAACAATTCCATTGCAACAGGGCTCCTTGAGACTGACCAGCACCTCTTGATTGCCCTGTGGCTGCTGTGTGGCATTCAGGAAACACAACCAGAAACTGTGTACTACATCTTAGAAGGAAGGAAGGAAGGAAGGAAGGAAGGAAGGAAGGAAGGAAGGAAGGAAGGAGGAAAGAAATAAAAAAGAAAAGAAAAGAAAAGAAGAGTGGAGGTTGTCTTCATAAAACACCACTCTTGCTGGGCAGTCTTTGCAGCCCTCCAGGTTTTCAGCCCCAGATTTAGGACCAACGGAAGGGGAGACAAAGAGCCCTCCTGGTAGGTGGGCTGCTAGACCATTTCGCTCTCCTCGTTGCCCATGCCAACATCAGCTGTGTCACAGATGTCGCAAATGTTGTCAAATCTTGAGCTTTCCTCAAAGCACCACCTCACCCAGAGTGAGATCAAATCTTTCTCCTCTCTCTCTCTCTCTCTCTCCTCCTTTCAGAAAAGAGGAACTTGTACGGGCAGTTTACTACAACTCTCACTCCAGAAACCAAGATGGGAAAGGCTGTTGCTGAATGAATGAACACTAGACATGGGCACGACTCGGCGAAATTGTTGTTTCCGTTTTCGGTTCTCGTTTCCGTTAGGTAACGGAAACGGTAACGATAATTAAGCCATCAGAACTCAAACTCGAACTGAAAAAAGAAAAATTTGGTCTAGTTTTTCGTTTCTGTTTGTGGCATCGCGGCGATCGCGCAATGCGAAGCACAGAAAAAGTTTTTAAAAGTTTTTTTTAAAAAACCCGACTCCCGGCCAAAAAAGCAGGTGAAAATATGCCTGCCTGAGGCTTTGCCACCTACCAGAGGGGTGGTTTCGGGGGGGTCCCCGGCCTCCCCCCCCTTCTCCTGTCCTGGGCTGCTTGCACCGGGCTGGGGGGGGGGGGGTTCATCCTCGTTGTCTCGCCATGCCATGCCATGCAGTGGGGGGGGATCCAAAATGGCGACCACAATTTTTCTTTTGAAATTGTGGTCAAAAAACACACCAAATCACCACAGAAACATGTGAAATTTATTTATTTTAAATGCCTGAATTTTAATAGTAGCAGCAGTTGGTTTTTTAATAGCAATAAAACGTCGTATTGATTTCATTTTATTTTATTTTATTTTTTATTTTTTCAGACCTGCCCATTTGGGCTGGGCATGGGATGGGACCATGCAAATTGTTTGAACCATTCCACCAATGGCATCGCCAGGTTTTTGACTGACACTTCTGGATGTCTCGGAGGGCATAAAAAGCCGAGGCACCTTCCAGAAATCGCAGTCGAGTGTATGGATGTGGTTGAGGGAGGAGGGCTGGCTGCTGGTGCTGGTGTGATCCGATCGAGATTGAGGAGGGAGGCTGGAGGCTTTAGGATTTAAGTTAGGCAGGCAGGGAGGGAATTGAATTTAGAAAATAATTTCTTTGAGTCCCTGCAGCTTTGTCTGCTGAAGGGAATAGCAGTTTATTCTTTATTTCTTCTTTGGCAGTTTGTGAGGATTTTTTTCTGATATTGGATAAAGGGGGAGGTTCGACTGGGAGTGGGAGGTGTGGGTTTATTTTAAAAATATATATTATATACTACCATTTATTTTCTATTTTCCCAACTTCAATTTGCTTGCACACACACAAACATTTGGGGTGCAAGCCAAGAACAGAACCTCTATCCTAAGTGATATCCTAACTGCCCACTCGCCCGTCCGCCCGCGCCGCCACCCGCCCACTCGCCCGCCTGCGACCGCCGCTCGCCCCACTCGCCCGCCCCCCCGCCCGCCGCCTAGGGTGCAAAAACACCTAGCGCCGCCCTGATTGCGAGACGCCCCTATGCTCTGGGAAGTCAAATCACGCTAAATCGCGGTGGAAACGACAAACGACAAACGACAAATGGAAATGACAAGTTTTTGAAAAATTTCGCGACAAACGGAAACGACCCGAAACGGACCCGTTCTGACAAACAAAAACTCGAAATGTCATTTTTTCTGGTCGTGCCCATGTCTAATGAACACCATGTGCTTTGGGGCGCAGAAGGACCCTCAACGTAGTGCAACATAGGGTTTGGGGGGGTGGCAGAAATCAGCCAGTGATCCTTGGCATTACACTTGCTCTTCCAGCACAAATGGCCAAGGGCCCAGCTCACCCCCTCTTCTGCCTGCAAATCTTTGCACCCTCTGTGTTTCAGCACCTTTGGGTCAAAGCCCCAGGCCTCCTTCCCAGTTACAACCCTGGTCAAGACTTCCACTCCTCGCACAAGTTGCAAACTGGGCCTTCCCCAGAACTTAGGGAAGACTCTAGGGCAGGAGGGCCCAAGCCAGGGAGACTGGGGTGTTTTAGGACTGCTGTTCCCCCAACGCCTGCACCACCTGCTCCACTGGCTGGAGTTTCATTTATTTTTAATTTCCCTTCCCTTTATTTTTGCTTGGCTTAATAATCTTACCTATTATGTCATATAGATTTTGGACAATAACTAACTTACCTGTGGAGCAGCCTAAATGGAAAAAATGCAAATGTTAAGTTGACCGCACTAGTGAAAGAAGAAATTGAATCTGCCTGTCTCTTTTCTGTGAGCAAATTGCCAAATCAATTTATAATGTAATTGATTTTAACATGCTAACTCTTATTCTTGACAGGGGTTTGGGGAGGGGTGGGTTTCACTTGAGACCTTCTACCCGAAAAGGGCAGCTGTTCCTGGGCTGAACGTTTCAGGCAGGCTTTCCTTTGGGACAATTTTAAGCAGGCAACGTATAGGGAAAAGGTTCAACCCACCCCCATGTGCCGTGGCCTAGATTCTGCTCCTGGAGCTAAAAAAAAAAGGGGGGGAGGGAGAGAAACCTCTTATGTGCTAAATGTACTCACTGTTTTCTATCCGAGAGAAGAATGTCAGGCAGTGTTTTGATGGTTATTGATTTTTTGTTAGAAAGAAGTGTGCCTGGATAATTGTGGCGTGAAGGGAGGGCAGAATGGCTGGCTCTGGCTGTGGCAGGAAGACCTGCCCCTGAAACACATTCAGAGTGGATGGGATTTACTTGGAAGCATGCCCTCAGCACACACAAACACAAACACACACACACACACACACACCACCACCACCACCACCACCACCACCACCACCATGGTGGACACCTTCAGCCAGCCAGGGTTGCAAGGGAGAGGGGGGGGAAGGCCGCCTCCTGGAGAGGGTGTTTCCCCCTGCATGGCAGGTGTCTTAGGGCCTTGCTGCCTTGCCCACAGGTTTCCATGGAAACCTCCAAAATGCAAAGAACCGTCTGGCTTGACAGAAACATGGAATATCACTGAAAGGGCCCAGGCCAACTCTTCATTGATCCATCTGTCCCTCCCTCCCTCCATTCCATCTGACCAGGGCAGTTCACAGCACAATAAAACAGAAACATAACTCAAATTAAATAACGAGGATATGGCCAAACGATGCCTTAGTGATAATAATAGCCCCTCCTCATAGTGTGAGCTGTCCAGGCACTCCCATTGAGGCAGATCGGGCACCTGAGAGATCAGACTCGGTCCTAAATCCAGCCCTGCCCTCCTCAGGACCCATTCGCGACGCTCACTGGCCGGACCGGGGGGGTGAGATTGTCCTGCAGTGGTGACCATCGTAAAGCACTCTGTATCTAAGGAGCCCCCTCTTCTAATGAAGGGATACTGATGAGGTGTGGATTGGCCCCGTGGGAGGCCACGCAGAACCAAGTGGTCATGCCCTCCTGCCAAAGACTGCCCCTGGAAAGAAAGTAGTTCCCTTTGGTGAAGAGAAACATCATTTAGGAGGGGGGTGTGTGAGAGAATCTCTCTTGAGAAAGAAAGCCACATCTTAGGTAACCACAAGAAAAGAACCCGTGGGGGGTCCAGCTCCACAGGCGGTCCCTGCGCCCGACTTCTGGAGGCATCCAAAGTAAAGACTTAGGTTCGGACTGCAATGCAGGGCGCTTGTTTACCAGGCGCCAAGCCTTCTTGGAGAACAGGCGAGAGGAAAGATGTCATGCCAGGTGGGCCCTGTTGTTCCTTGGTGGGCAGGGGGGGGATGTTTTTGTATTTATTATCCCCTCAACGTCTGTTCAGGCTCTGAAGCCTGGAGGGAATGTTTATTCCAAACAACTGGGAGGAAATGACTGGAAGAAAAGAAAGCCAAGGGAACCATTCTGTGAAGACCCAGGGGGGGGGGGGGAGAGATTCCCCCAAACTCCTGGGGTCAAACAGATCGTGCTTACAGGATGTGTCACACATGTTGTTTCTCAGAGGGGTCCTCAATGAGCAAGTAGCTGTGGTGAGAATTTAAGATGCAGCAACTGCTTCTTGGGAGCCGGTCACATTTCTCTCCTTCTGCCACAGGTCCAAGGACATTTTAAAAAAGCCACCCAAGTGAACAAGTTTTCAGGTGTTTTTGGTGTTGGAGGAAAATGTTGGGGTGTTTTTTGAGTCGATCAGCTTGCTGCTTTATTTCTGCAGATACACCTGTGAGCCAGCCCACACTCGAGGAGGGACGCACAGTCTGTTTTGCAAAGAACCCAGGGCCTGCAAGAATGATTGCATACCGTGGACAAACCTTAGCCATGGCCATTGCTGCGAAGGCATCTCCACTCAAGCTTAGCTTTAAAAGGTGTGACTCTCTTGTGACACACATCCGAGGTGCTACTTTTTTCCCTATGTTTTAATTCAGCAGACTGTGCGGTGGGTGTGCATACTGTCACCGTTGGTGTGTCAAAGGGCTGGCCATGATGTTACATGACTGGAACATCATGTGTTTCCTCATGCGCATCTTCAGATGTGTGATTTTGAACACAGGATTCAAACAAGACCCATTTTCCCACCTGTGTGCTTGGAGGCGCAAAAGAGGAAAAACTGAAGGCACAACCGTCGAGAGAAGACCAAGTGGTTGTTGGAGGGGCAGATGGGCAACCATCAGGGCAAAAGGGGAGGGAGGGGGCTTTCCTGCCCCACGAGAAACTGTGGCACATCCATAAAGATCAGAATAGATGGGCACCACCTTGAATTGCTGTTCTCCTTGACATTGTGCAGTATAGCAGGAGTCATAGCAGATTCACTCTTGTTTTCATGGAGACTTATTTTTATTTATTTTATTCAAAATATGTTGACCCCGCCTTTCTCTTTAAGCAACATCCAAAGCAGCTAGCATTGTTAAAAGACCACATTTAAAGCTAAGAACACTAAAAGTATATCAATGCTTTAAAAGGATCAAACAAATGACACACTAAAAGATGCTAAACAGAGGCATCCTCAGAATACTTTCAAAGCAGTCGTTTTGGCCTACGTTGCAAGACAAGACACCCTAACAAATGCAAAGCAAGGAAAGAAAGACAGATTTTCTTTTAAAAATGCAAATGTGAAGCGTTTAACTTTATGTGCATGCTTCCCTAGACATAATCTGAGACAGTGTCTTGATCCACAAAATTCACGTGGAAATAGAATAGCTAGTATTTAAAGTATGACAAAGTTGTGTGTGTGTGTGTGTGTGTGTGTGTGTGTGTGTGTGTGTGTGTGTGTGTGTGTCTAATTTCAGGGAAGGCAGTAACGCAATAAGGATTGCTCTGTTGATGAGTCAGTGGACCCTCTTGCCTGTCTTTGCAGGAGACCCACCAGAGTCCTCTGCGCTTAATCTCAGGAGGGGAATAAATGTACAGTTGCCACATTCGTCACCACTGTGTCCGTTCAAAATTGGGTTTGGTGGATGCTGTTGTGCTGGAGAAGGGGAGGTTAACAAGGCAGTCTAAAAGCTGTTCCTCATTTCCGACTTTCAGCCAAGTCTGGAAACAGTGGATCAACTCGGCAACTCAGTCGCAGCAATGAGTGCCTGGCTGCCTTGGCACTTGGGGTCCATTCTAGATGGTAGCTCCAATGATCCCAAGCAGCAGCCTCCATTCTCATATGCCCGCCGTGAACCCCCATCCCCACCCCCGGATTTCTTGAGGCTAAATGGCAAGCTCTTAGAGATGGGCACAAAACGAGCGATTTTTCGTTTTCGTTTTTTCATTTCGTTATGCAACGAAAACGAAACGAATTTTTTTAAAACAAAACAAAAACAAAAACGAAACGACCAAATTTGCCATGTTTTTTGTTTTCGTTGCAGCAGATGCATTGAACTAAAAAGAATGCTAACGAAATAGCAATTTTTTGTTTTCGTTTTCGTTTTTTCGTTTCGTTACCTAATGAAAAGGAAAACGATTTTTTTTGCAAAAAAGTCACAAAAACGAAAACGAACCAAAACGGACCCCTAAACGACCAAACGACAAACGAAACACCATTTTTTGAGTCGTGCCCATCTCTACTCGCTCACAAACAGCCAGCTAGATGGCTGGCCACTGAATGCGCCTGTCAAATCCACAGAAAAGCACCGCGAGGGGGGGAGAGAGAGAGGTCAAAACTGCCTTCACCAGCCCTTGCGGGTACTTGCACAATTGCCCACTGCGGTTGTACCCATGGCCCATGCCCAGATTTAAAACCAGCCATTAATTAGGGCTTATTGTCTGGTCACTGTGCTTGCAAAACAGCCCAGTGGCTCCAAAGTGGCCTTAAGGATGACCGTACGTCACCTGCGAGAGCCTTCCTTTCAGACTGAAGCTCTATATACTGACGCCACTTTGCCCAAGTGTCCCAAGCCTGCACGTACAGGCCGAGAAGCAGATGTTGATTCCCCTGAGCTTGGGGTCCGCAGGGCTGGTCTGGGTCATCAAAAGCCCCCTGGAGGGTGTCTGGAAGCAGAGCAGCATCTTCCATTTTCTGGGCAGCAGCAGCCACTTAGGGCCTTTTTACACGACCCCTAAGATCCGCTGGCCACTTAAATTCGGACCAGAGATCTTAGGGGTTCGTCGCTCTTCCTCTGTCCCCACCCCCCTCCGCACTTCCTGGTTGCTGGCTGCGTGGGGGAGGAAAAAAAGAGAAAGAAAAACATGCCGCTCACCTTGTTCTGCCTCTCGCTCCTGCCCGCAACATTTCAGTCTCTGTAAAAGTAGCTCTTAAAGGGGCGGGAGCCAAAAAGCAGCAAACAGAAGCGAGGAGAGCCCCGCACTCACTATCGTTGCACCGCATCAAAGATTTTTCACCTCCAAAGAGAAGGTACAAGAAAAGTGCGCTGGGTCGCGCTAAAGTGGGCGGGGTCGCACTTAATTGTCTACAAACTCCGGAGCTGGTGGGGAAACATTTTTAAGCTCCGGAGCTTGCAGCCATTTGCAGCGGAGCTTAGGGGTCGTGTATAAACGCCCTAGCTCCATCTAACCTGAATCATCCCCATCCCCATCTCCCTCCACTCCACCCCACCACCGCCACCACCGCCACCACCGCTCGCTGCTCCTGCTGCCTCCTTGTTTTCCCTCCCTGCTTGCTTGAACACAGGTAAGGCTTTGTCTTCCTGCTGGCTTATCTTGTTAACGAAAGCTTTGCTTGGCTTTGATTTGTCTTGGGAATCGTTGGATGCTCCTCTAAGCAGATTCCACCTTCAGGCACCTGCCAAGCAAAGTGTGTGCTCACCTCCTGGTTGAGCCACAAAGGCCTGGCTCAAGGGAAACAAAACACGACAAAAAGCGAGCACGCAGGCGCACGCAGGAACCCGCAGCTGACCTTTCAAAAGTAGCCTGGGCACTCATGGAAAGAAATCCGCCGGACGCTGCCTGAGTCAAGCCCCAGAGAAGACAGCAGCTCAGCCGTCCAGGCTGTCCAGCTGCCCTCTCTGTCCAGAGGCCCTTGGCCACAGCCATCCACGTGACTGCAGGGGGACCATTGGGGAGGAGATGCCGGCCACCTTCCAACATCTCCCAGGTTTGCATCCTTCCAGCCACACCTTTTAGTGCCTTCTAAATGTTGGTACCTTTGGTCAAAGCCTTGGGCTGTTGAGAGGCTCAGACTGTGGTCCCTGTTCTAGAAGGCAAAGAAGGGAGAAATGTATATGAGTATCCCCCCTTTTCAGCTTGTTCTTCTGGGTGACCACCAGTGCCTTAGACCAGGGACATTCAGGGACATTTCAGATTCCTGGAAGATGAGTTGGCAGCACCCTCCATGCCTGTGAGGTCTAAGATGAGAGGCCAGCCTCACCCTCACATGGTAGCGTCACCTCTCTCTATAAACATAAGAACATTTTAGGTGCTTTGTTTTGGGGGATGCCTAGAACTGGACCATACCCAGCAGGGTGAAGTGGGTGGAGAGATTGACTCAGAAGACCTGGGTTCGAATCCCCGCTCAGGCACGGAAACCCACTGGAGGTTTGCAACTGATAAAGGCACTCCTCAAATATATCACATATATCAAAATGCCTGTGAGGATGCTACAAGTCCATTCTGGTTTGACAGCACTGAAAAACAACAACAGAAATGAATCACTCCCTAATTCTGAGACTTCTGGTGCACCAAGTTTAGCAAACTCATCTTACAAGTCTATGAACCTTGCAAGGAAGTGCAGCTGTTTGTAGAAAGTGCCTTGTTTTGGCCAGAACCAGCTCTTGCACTGAAGGGAATAATATTTTAATAAGCCTATAACTGCCATTGATAAAATAAAATGGCAGCGCTTCTGCTCTCCTTACCCATTTCCCGCTTTCACTCTCCCTCTTGACCGTGCTGTCTTGGCCTGCATTTCACCCCAGATTCCTTCCCAGCCACGTAGGGCAATAAATAAATGCCTGTGTAAACACTCAGCTCTGTAGGAAGACAGTTAGCTGAGTTGGTTTTTAGGGAGATAAGCCAGGTATCCTTGAAGCAGTTATTGATCTCCGCCTGTCAAGAGGCTCCTGTCACAAAGCGGCGAAGAGTCCTGGGAAGTGCAACCCAGGTGGCACCAGAGCGCAAGATGAATGGCTTCCTCCCTCAATAAAGTGTCAAATTGATATGTTACCTTGTATGAACTTTGTGTCAGTTATGTATCTCTTTGTTCTATGTTCAATTTATGTCCCACAGCTGCATCCTTATCAATTTAGATAAGGGAGGGGCTGCTGAGGAGTGTAAAAACTCTTATAAAAAGTGTGTAATTTCTTTGTTAGGCGCCTCAGACTTTCCGAAGCTATTCGGCTGAGCGCCCACTGCAGCGGTCATTAAACTTTTCTCCGTTCTTTGGAACTTTGGCTTTTCTTTGAACTCTCGGTCCCCCGAATCGGCGGCATAGAACCCCGAAACGTAGCTAACAGCACAACAAATCTCCAGTGAGAACAAACAGCCTCCATGACAGTGGAAACGGAGACAGCCAAGAAGGGAATATGGAGTCTGCCCCCCCCATCCCTTTGTTTCTGCCTGGTGGGGGTCATTGTACAGGCACGTCTCCAAAATCTTTGTGCAAACATGAGCCGCCTTGAGACCTCTTGAGTTTCAAAGTGAAAAGATGGAACAATAATAAAATACAGTACATTATTTTTTTAAAAAAGTTAAAAAATCCATTTACAAAAGGAGGGGAGAAAGGGTGCCCAACTACAGCCAGGCTTGCAGAAGTGGGCACTGAGGACTAGGGTCTTTCTCCTTATGTTGAAAACACATCTGTATTACATACAAGCCACTCCTTGGTACAGGAAGTGACACCATCCAAATTGTCAGGAAAGTGGTGCAGAATTGTGCAATGTGCCTGTTTCCACAAACACGTGGCATCCTACTGAAGAAAACACACAGCCCCATTGCCCACCTGCTAAGGAAGAGACTAAGCCCAAGGAAAAACCAAAAGTTTTAAACGGGGGGCCCTGCTCCCTCCTGCCGGCTTTTTCCTGCAGAGCTGTGCCGGTCCCTGATGGCATCCCCGTCCCCAGCCATGAGCAGGCCTTGCGACACAGAGGATTGGACTGGGGCCCTGATCAAACGGTTCCCCACCTGCAGTGGCCGCTTTGGGGATGATTCCACATTTGGTCAGTTGCAAGGCTTCCTGGCCAAGAGAGGCTCCGGGACCCCTTGCACCCGGCCCCTGGCCGACTCCTGGCTTCCTCCATCCTGTGTGCCCTCTCACAGGAACCTTGAGACCAGGAAGGGTGTGTTCAGTCTCTTGAAGGACTAAGACAAAATGTAAAGGATAGGGGGGGGGGGACAGCGCCATGACTAATGATTCTCAAACCCCAATGTTTGTGCTGGACCTGAGGGTGATGGTGGCGGCAGCAGCCTCTTTTAGAAGAGTGTGGGAAGGCCGGGGTGGGGGAGTGTCTTTGTGTGGCAAAAGCGACAACCCTGGGGGGGGGGGAATGGAGAGGGCCATTCCCAGGGCTGACCACACCACAGCAGCCTTTCCATTCTTGGGCAGTATGTCCAAAGTGCTTTTGCAACCTTCTTAAGAGGAAGAGATGCCCACCCCCAACACATGCACGCACGCACGCACGCAGGCACGTATGTGCACACACCTCTGCCTCTGGATGAAGCAAGCGCTCCCTTTGCTCCCAAGGTGCCACAGGAGGTGGGGATGGACTCTCCGGGAGGGCCCACAACTCTTACCCAGAGGGCCATGGGGTCCCTTTCAGCCATTCTTTTAGAATTATGGGATTATTTATTTGTGTGGTATGTTGTCCGTCCTCATACAGTGCAGAACTCAAGCAACTCACAACACGACCCTGAACCTCGGGTACTTTTGAGGAGAAAGAGGAGGCAAACAAACAAACAATGTCACATCATAAAAAGAGAGGAAGTTATCGTGTGAAAAAGCAGTGACCTACATCTTCCCATCAGTAAGATGCCCCCATGTTGAAGACGGCCCTCACTTTCTCCATCCAAAATGACAGTTTCACAACTTCATGCTTCTCTCCTTGGCTTACTTTTGTGTATAAGATGACCTTTAATAGTTTAGTCTCACAATTTTAGACAAAAATATAGTCATATACACAGGAAAATGCTGTACCAGTTCAGGAGGCTGAGGGCCAAAGCTATGTTAGGAGGGAAGCTTGGCCACTGTCCCGGGAGCACCTCTGAAGTGCAGGCTGAAAACGGAACCTGCCCTGGGTGTGAGATCCAGCATGGAGAACCCCGCACAGCCCCTCCGTGGTGAGCAGCAACTGGACTGGACAGGCCGAGAGCAGGTCCTGTGGAGCCACGGGCTGTGCTGGGGGGGGGGTCTCGAGACCCTCTGAATGAGATGGGAGGGCAGGCAGCCCAGAGAGGGACAGTGCATGCAGGGATGGCCACCGGTTGCCCACTCCCGCAACAGCCCGCCACCCTCTCTTCCCCACTTTAGAGATTACTCTTCTCCTCCTTCTCCCCTCTCCACCCTTTGTGCAGCTTTCCCCCGCTTTGCCTGCCTGGGGGTGCCTAACCAGTGCCCCGTTTCTGGCCCTGCTGGGCTGCTCCTCTCTCTTTGACTGACCCTCTCCCCTTGAACGAAGCAGGTGTTTGTGACCTTTCTGAGGCATCCTGAAGAAGGCCCCCCCCGCCACTTTGGGACCTGTGCAATGGAGTGCGCTTCGTGGGTGACCCACACGCCGCCCCGCCATGCCCTTCCTCTACCGAGGGTTCTGCCAGGCACAGATCACCCTCTTGGTCTCGGTCCAGTCGGCTGAGCAGGACAGGGAGAGGTAGCCCCTCACAGTCACCCTTGTGGCTGCCTGGCTTTTGGCAGGTCCAGCGGGGACCCAGCATGGGGCTGCAGAAGTGAGGATGGTGATGATGATTGCCAGCAGTTGGCCCAGCGCAAGGCAGGCCTCTTCCCAGAACCAGGGAAGCTCAGGCGGGGGGGGGGGGCAAGGGGGGGGGGGGGCTGCCTTTCTCTGAGACCTGCTACAGCCCGGCGTGTGTGTGCGTGTGTGACTCAGCCAGTCACCCAGTTCCTTCCTTCCTGAGAGACTGAGTTGGAAAGATAACGCCTTTTGGGGGGTGTTTTGCAATTACCTTCCTCAGAGCAGAAGAGTGAGAAACAGGAATTAAGGAGACAGCGTGCCCGGCAGGGTGGGTGAGATTTGATTGTTTTTTCCCACCCCCTCCATTTTGAGGAACTAAGGCGAGGGGGAGGGAGAGAGTCCACCCACTGGAGCGGCAGAGGGCTTCATCCTGCGCAGTTCCCAGAGTGAGCAGAGAAGAGTGCCAGGAGCCTCTGGAAAGGTACGTTCTGGGATGCCTAGAATTTGAGGGGAAATCATGTGCCTGCACTCTAGGGCCGTTTGCCCAGTCATCTTGCCTCTCTCTCTCTCTCTCTCTCTCTCTCTCTCTCTCTCTCTCTCTCTCTCTCTCTCTCTCTCTCTCTCTCTCTCTCTCTCTCTCTCTGTGTGTGTGTGTGTGTGTCTGTCTGTATGTCAGTCAGTCAGTCCATCTCTGTGCATGCATGTGTTTTGCTTCTTCCATGACCCACAGCATTAGCTGATGCCCTAGGCAGAGCTTGGGCTCATTGGGCGTCACTTGCGCAAGAGAATGGAAAACATCCAAGTGTGTCCCACTCCCTGCCTGGCAAAAATGCCCACCTGAGGAGTGGTTCCCGAGGGCTGCCCAAGGGGTGCTGCCCACATGTGGAAGCGCACTGGAGGTCTGGGGTGTCATTGCAAACCTCTTCCCAGGGCTTGGAGGCAGGCACACTCGGGAACAGAAGGGCCCTTGGGAAAGCAGAGTGCCGTCTTGCGATGAAGAGATCTCATTTTCTGATGGGTCGGCCACGTCTGGATCACCAATGAGGTTGAGTCTCCAGATCCTGGGAGGTACTATTTCCCTTCTGTTCAGCACCGGTGAGGCCTCACCTTGAGTCCTGCATTCAGTTCTGGACGCGGCACTTCAAGAAGGATGCTGACAAATTGGCGCCGGTTCAGAGGAGGGCGACCAGGAGGATCAGGGGGACAGGAAACCAAGCCCCAAGCCCCGGGAGGAACGACCGGAAGACCCGGGGGCCTGTTTAGATTGAGAAAAGACAGCCGAGGGGAGAGCTATGGCAGCCCTTTTCAAAGGCTTGGGAAGGCTGCCCTCCAGAGGAGGGGCAGGATCATTCATCCATCGCCCCAGAGTGCAGGACGCGCAGCAGTGGCCTCAAAGTGACAGGAAGCCAGATTTTGGTTGGAGACCAGGAAAAACTCCCCAACTGTTAGAGCAGCATGACAACGGAAACCATCACCGCTGGCGGCAGTGAGTGCTCCAGCGCTGAAGGCATTCAAGAAGAGACTGGACCATCCTTTTTCCCCAATCTGCTTCAGTTTGATTTCATGTCTTGAGCAGGGGAGGGTGTGTGTGTCTGGGCCTTCGAGGACCTTTCCAACTCTGTCATTCTCTGTGTCTATGAAAAAGCATTAAGGCTTGCCATATGTCACCTATGATAGCCTTCGTTTCAGATTTAAGCTCTATACTGATGACATTTTGCCCCTGGCTTGATTCCCTTTCTCAAAGGGAATCAAGCCCAACAGAGCTGACCTCAGATTTTTTTTATTTTTATTTTATTATTTTTTTGCCAGTCAAAGACACATCATTTATTCGCTGGAGCTGAGGTGGAGATCAGGGGTGGGAGTGACACAGGCCTGGGGTGGAGCTGTGGCTGAGCGTTTCTGCCCAATTTGCCTGTCCATGCAGTGCAGGGGCCCCACAGAGGCACAGGGGAGCACTCTCCCGTGCCATCAAAAACACTTGTGCGACTATGAGACCACATGTGGAGACTGTTCCCCTTCAAAGTGCGCACAAAGCCTCCTATACTCTTTCATACTGAGATGGGGGGAAAACAGCTCTTGTGTATTGGAAAGAAGCACACCTCTGAGAATGTGCAGAATGCCTTCCTCTTTTTTTTTCCTGAAGCCATTTGTCTAGAATTCCCTGTAGTTTGCAGATTAGCAGGTTTTATCTTGTGATTCCTCACCTGGAGGTAAAAGTTTAGTTTGCATTCTGATTTAGCAAGCTTTCTTGTTCTGATGTCTTGCTAACTCACAGCATCAGATTGGACCCCCGGAGACTGACTTGCGGGCCTTGTTTATTTGTTGATACATTTATAGTGGAGAAACTGTTGTAATATTTCTAGACTATGGCAGGAAATCCAGTTTTAGGTCAAGATTCACGGATTGCTCTCCATTTGTATTTATTCTAGGAGATGCACTCAAGTGCTTCCTTTAAATCTCTGTGGCTAGAGCATGTAATGTCCCCCCAGCACCACCACCACCCCAGCAACTGAAAAGTGCTTGAAAGTAAATCCTGTGATGGCCACCAGAGCTGGGTCTCAGGCAGGCGCACACAAGGCTGCAGCCTCTCTCTCGGGAACAGAGGGTGAAAGAACCATGATTATTCCCAGAACTCAGAAGCATTTATTGTGCTTCATTTGGAGGACAGCTTGTTGAATAACTTTAGCCAGGAGGTCTTGAGAACTTGACGGCCAGGGAATTCCAGAAGATGGCAACTTTTTTTAAAAAAAGGAATTATTTGATTGTTCCTATTGTTCTTGAAGTTAATGCAGCAAGACACACACACATATGAGAGAGAGAGAGATCCTTCTGCTGTTACACCGTGAGGCCATGGAGCAATAACAGAGAGAGATGTAGAAATCCAACCCCCCTGTGGTCTTCCTCCCTGGATGTACAAAGAGGTGACCAAGCAGTACAAAAGCAACCCAGGTCCTGGTGGGGACGTGTTCACAGCTCCAACATGGGGAAAACCATCTTGAACGTCCAGGGCTCAAATGGTATTGAGCAGGCCCTCCTGGCAGTTAACAAACTTAATGGCTTCCCCCAACGACCACTGCAAGTCAAGCCTCCCTCCTTCCTTTCCCGGTGGAGCCAGGGTTAAGAGAGAGACACCTGCTTCCCAAAGAAAGTGCCAGGCTGGAGTTCCTTTTTCCCCTTCCCTCCTCCTCTGCCACCTTTTGTGCTCCTGCCACCCCCCTGCCACCCCGAGGCCATCAGCAGCCCTCTCCCTTCCCTGTGGGGTGGGGTGGGGGTGGGGTGTCCTGGTCTCCCTCTCTCTGCCTAGGTTACCTCTCCCTCCTCCTCCTCCTCCTCCTCCTCCTCTGTTTCCTCTGTGCTGACACTTCCCACCATCAGCATGCTGGCCACAGAGGTTTGGATGCAATATGTGCGCATCGGGTCACCTTGGATGGTCATAGAAGCTGAGGGGAAGCCAAGTGGGACGTCACAAGTAGAGAGTCATGAATCTAACCGGAGCTTTACCAGCCCCGTAGGTCCACCTGGGTCATGGTAACTGCATGAGGTGACACACAGCCCGGTCCCTGGAAGGACTGCCTGAAATAAAAGGCTCATTAAAAGAGCTCAATTCTGGCTTTTCACTTGGAGAGTTTCCATACACCACTGGTTGTAACTGCACCCTTGCCTCCAAGCCATGCGCTGGCTGTGGTCCTTGTGTCAACCTGGGAGAGTTTTTCAGAGGATCTGCTGCTGCGGTCTTCAAATGCCCTTGTTATCATCCTTTCTTTTTCATGCAGAGGACTTGGGATGGAGAGAGCTCTGTGTAGATGAGGCAGAATTTAGAGCAAAGCAAATAAAGAGAAGCCCCTGACCTAAGTGGAGGTGGGGGGTCCCTGTGTTTCGCTCTCCTCTAATTCTGCTTCTGTGTCCCATTGTCCAGACAAGCCACCCCACCCCACCCATATACCTGTGCATAAAAGGTCTGCTTCTATGCCTCAAAAGCAGCGTGATTCAGGAAATGTGGCGGCTTTACAGGGCTGCTCTTGGCATCCTAATTACAAGACTTGCCATTGGCTTTGCCTCCTCACACTCTTTGCATCTTCCACGCCTCTGGTGATGTGCGAGAGACACAACCCCTCTTCAGACTGCCTTGCCGTGGCCAGAACACAGCACCAGCACCAGGCCCGAAACTCAGCGGGGCAGAGAGGGTGAGGCCAGGGCACGGAGCAGCCTGAGAAATTGTTGGGTGGGTCTGCCAGCGCCCCAAGGCACTCCTAGGTGTGGACAACAAAGGGCACTGAAATCCAAAACCTCACATTCTCCTTTCTGCGTTTGTTGCTGGCTTTTTAATTACATGAGATGGAGACTCTGACTCACCAGGGGGCTGCAGAAAGCAACCGAACTGATGGGTGTGATCTTTGTAAATTTCCAGGTAATGCTGGATCCCTGAGCAGAGCCATGACAACCACTGGGAGGCCCTGGAGACAGCGCCTGGCCTGTTCCTCCTTCTTCCTTCTGCTCCTGGGAGGTAGGTCGCTTGCGGTGGTTCATGAATGCGGGCTAAGCCAAGTCTTGCTCTTGGACTACAACTCCCAGAAGCCTTCCCCACCAGCTATGCTGGCCAAGAGTTCTGGGAGTTCTAGTCCAAGAACACCAGGGAACCCAAAGTTGGGCACCAGGGCCCGAGACCGAGCAATCCTCTTCTTCCATGAAACAGACCAGTGTGTGCCATCATTGGGGCTGCCTGCTCTGAGGACACCAGCTAGAGACGGGCACAAAATGAAAAAGTAGTGTTTCGTTTCTGTAGTTGTAGTTCTTGTGTGTGGGAAAGCGGGAGACAGGAAATAGAGCCCACATGTGGGGGGGGGGGGGGAGAGAGAGAGAGAGAGAGAGAGAGAGAGAGAGAGAGAGAGAGAGAGAGAGAGACTGTGCAGGGATGTTTTGGGGGTGTGAGGCACAACAGCTTTTAGCCTGTTGGCATCACAAGGTTTCATCAGTTAAAGGGGAGAAGCTGCTGCAGTTTTATCCCTTGTAACTGGTGAGGTTTGCCTCCTTACTTTGGCAATAGCTGGCCCCCCTGGGTGCTCCCAGTTGGGTCTGAAAAGAAGTAGAGTTGGACAATATTATAACTCTGAAAACGTTGTGGCACCACTTATAATGCTGAACATCCTCATAAGGTTAAAATTGGCCCTTAGGAGTAAGAAAAGCTCTGCACATCCCTGGACCTTGTCAATTTCCTGAAGCTTTTGGGACTGAGGCCCCCTCCTTTCTCCCCAGGGGCAGCCGTGGCCTGTAGCACCCTCGCCGTGGACTCCTCTGTGGTCCTCCTGGGAGGAACGGCCTCGGCTGCTTGCACCATCTGGAAAAGACGCTGCTCCACCCCGGAGGCCGGAGAGGTCCACGTCATGTGGAAGTGGAATGGCCAGTGGCTCAGTGGGACCCAGCGCGGCCTTGGAGACGGAGCGTACGTGTCCAACGTCACTGTCGGCCCTCTGAATCAGACGGTGAACAACCTGAGCTGCGGGCTGCAGGGGAAAGGGTCCTGGCAGCTGGTGAACATGACCCAGATCCAGGCTGGATGTAAGCACTCTGTCCCTCCTCCAGTGCCAGCCAGGGGCAGCAACTGGGATGTATTTGGCTCTGTTCGCTCTTTAGCATTTAAACTTCCTGCGAAAAATAACCCAGGCCACTAGCATGCAATTTTAATTTTTTTTTTAAAAAAAGGAAACCTACAGTGAGCAATCTTTTAAAAGTACCAAGGAAACCAATATAAGTGAAAAAGGGAGTCCCAGAGCCACCTGCTGGAATAAATCCATGTTCACCTGCTCCTCTAAGTAGGAGCAGGGCTTCAGAGCAGGGCTGCCGTCTGCTGGAAAGGACTTGGCTGGAAGTAACCATGGTCATCACCGCATCTCTCTTTGTGCGCCAGATTTAGGGTAGGATCATTCAAAACTCCCCTGCCTGCCCCACCTCTCTGAGGTGGAACAGCCAGGCTCAGGAAGGCTCCTGCCCCCGGGGAACATGAAATATACAGGTCCAAGAGGGATTTCAGGGTTGCAAGTCAAGCCCAGACTATAGAGTTCAGCTCCCAAATCAACCTTATCGCGGTGTCCACTGGAGGAGGACCAGGACTTAAATGGAGGTGTGTTGGACGAGATGAAAGGATTGCCCTGCCTGGCCTTTACTTGCCATGGGGAAGCTGAGGGGGAAGAGAAAGGCTGCGGGCCACTGCAGTGCCCAGGTAGCCATCTCCTAAATGGGGGCACCTGAACCTCTTGCAGCCACTTTTTAGTTGCACCCCTAGAATCCCCTGTTGGTGGCACCATGGGTGGAGATCAACCTAGACAAGAGGACAACTCCCTCAGGGGAAGCTAGTTTGACCTGAGTCTCAGGGAGGTTCATCCAATGAGGCTGGGACTTGGAGAGGGAGGGCTAGTTGTCACAAGGAGGACAGTGGTACCCTGAGTAGCAGCTCTGAGCAGGGAAGCATCTTGTGCTGGTATTCTCGGTGGGTTGTGTTTTTTTCTTCAGATCCTCCGTCAGAGCCCAGGAACCTCACCTGTGTGATGAACATAACCTCCTTGAGCCTCACCTGCCAGTGGGACCCCGGAGAAGACAGCCTCCTCCCGGTCACTGCCATCCTTGAAGGTGTTCGGTAAGGAAGCACAGCACGCACGCACGCACGCACGCGCGCACACACACACACACACACACACACACACACACACACACACACACACACACACACACATACGGTCCCCCGTCTAGCTTTGGAATGCTGGACCCTTTGGGGAACCGCCTTGGGTAAATGCCCAGCAATTTCGGCAGAAGGGCAGGATTTATTTTATGTTTTGCATGTGGGCATGGAGGGAGAGGGGCAGCATTCCAGAATGACCCTCTGCTCTGTGTCACCCAATACTGTGCACGAAGGAAGAAGGTGGCCGTGGAGCTTAGCTCTCCGTGAGCAGATTCCTGTTGGGGCTGGCATAGATGTGCATAATTGGCCAGGATTAGTGGTGGATCATGGATGAGGCACTGGGGTGATTCTCAAAGGCGTCGCCTGATGCTTGGTCAGACACACAGCGGAGATCTTCCCAGCACACTTGCCAATTTGCTGTAACAACAGTTAATGCCACCTTCACATGGGCATCAAAAGATTTCTGGCGGGTGGCATGAATGAGACTGCCTGCCCCGTCCTTGGACTTTTTTAGGACCGGGAGCGAATGCAGCATCCACCTGCAGGGCGTCCCACTCTGCGTCCCCTCGGCTGGCCAGAACGCCTGCTCTGTCCCTCGCCAGCGCCTCATCCTCTACCAAAACATGGTGTTCTGGGTTTCGGTGAAGAACGCCCTGGGGGCCGTGCGGTCAAAGCCCTTCTGTGCTGACCCCATGGACTTAGGTAGGTTGCCGAAGGGGAGACCGCGATCTAAATCCCTTTTCTGTTAAAGAGTGGCAAGTAAGCCCTCTCTCCAGGGGGTGGAGCAGGAGGCTGAAGGAAGTGAGGCTGGGAAGGAGAAAAGGCCCTGCAAGTTTCCTTAATATTCGCATTTGCAGTGAACCTGCCTTCTGCCCATTCCATTCCCACGTAAGCCCCCAAATTATGCAGGATCTCTTGCATAACAGCCTGCCATCCTGAAATCAGTCTGGAGGCCAAGGGTGCCCAGATGCCCTGCAGCCCTCACTGACTGAGCAGGTGCCCGTGGGGTGTTGCTGCCATAGTGGGTCAGTGCCATGCCCAGGCCAAAGGGGATACCTGGGTTGGGCCACCCTCTGAGGGGGGGGGGTAGAAGATGGCAGTCCTCCTGGGGAGGGGAGAGGCAGCAGGGCAGGGAGGAAGGAGGAGGAGGAGGAGGAGGAGGGAAGGCCGCTCACTGCCAGTCTCGTTCCAGTCAAGCTGGATCCACCGATCCTGCGGGAGATCCGGTCACGCCCTGAAGACACCGACTGTGTGGCCGTGGCCTGGGAGGGGCCCAAGGGCAGCAAGTACATTGCACAGGCCTGTGAACTTGGCTACCGGCCAGAGGGGGAGCATCCCTGGGCATCTGTGAGTATGGGGTGACGGTGGGGGCTTCACCCTGGGACCTCATGATCTCAATGCCCAGCCTGCGCTAGGGAGCCTGGGAGTGGCGTGGGAGTGAGCGGGTCGACTCTGGAGGGCTTCCTTTCTGGCTCCTCACCCAAGTGTCTGCAGAGAGCAGAGAGTGCGTGTTGTGAGGCAGCCTGTGAGTGAATCCTTGCCTCGCCGGGCACTGTCAAAGGCATGCGCACCCACTTCTCAGAGTGTGTGTCCACGACAGCTGCAGGGGTGCTGCTCCCTCCCTGTAGGGCTGTTGGCATGCGGCAGCTCCCCTGGGTCTTGGAAGGGCACAAAGGAGGCCCCCGGAAGGAGCCCTTGGGGTCTTCTGGGGGAGGGTTGCCCCCCTCCCTAGGGCAGGGCTTCTGTCCCCCCTGGAGCAGCGGGGAGGCTGCCTCTGGAAGTCCAGGCGGTGCCGAAGGCATGGCCGGCCAGCCAGGGGCCAGAGAGGGTCAGGGCTGGGGAGGGACAGAGGGGGCTCCGTGGGAGGCTGAAACCTGGCTTGGCCAGCTCCCTTCTTCTGCTCCTTCCTCTCCCCCCCCCCCACCTCACCAGGTCCACGTGGGTAACAGCACGGCCTCTGCCTGGCAAACTGAGCACTGTGGCTTCCTCTTTGCCACCCGCTACCAGTTCCACCTGCGCTGCCAGCGGCTGCCGGATGGCTACTGGAGTGACTGGAGTCCCATTGTGAACTTTACCACCCAGGAGAAAGGTGAGGGGTGGGTTACCCCAGAGCCTTGGCATGACTACAGGGGGAGTGTGTATGCACATCCTAAGAGGCATTCTGGGAAATGTGCCATGCAAGCAGCAGTGGCAGCAGGGAAAGGTTCTGTCCCACTTGGATGCCCCAAAGAAGACCAGGTGCCTCTGAACTTCCACTCCAAGATGCTCCTCTTCCACCAAGTCAAGGGGGGCACTGCCCCTCTCTCCATGTGCCCAATGCCCTGCCCTCATGCTCATGTCAAAAACTCTGCATTTATGCCCCAGATGATTCATAGCAAAGGTCCTTCAGGGGATGGGTCAAAGGCCGTGTGCTCACCGCATCCATGAGAAAAGGCACAAGGAGATGTCCCTTAAGGTTCAGTGCAAGCGGAAGGTTGGGGGTGGGTGGGATATCTTGCCAGGGAGGAGAAAGGAGCACCCGCGTGTCCCAGTCATGAGGAACAGGGCCGCCAGGGCAGAGGAAGCTCTCACTAGCCACTTGGCGGCCAGTGACTCTCCATCCAGCCATCGCTTTGGAGAAACAGTAGGGGGGTGGAGTTGTTCCTGAGATCACCGGCAGCCCCAGGGATCCCCCTCCTCAGTTCCCGACCCCTCTCTTTCTCCTGCAGCCCCTTCAGGCAAGTTGGACGCCTGGTGGAAGGTGAGGACCAGCGAAGCAGGCAAAGGAATGGAGGTGCAGCTGCTGTGGAAGGTGAGGAAGCCCAACCCCAAACTGGAATCCCCTCCATGGGTTTGGAACGGATGGTGAAAGACCCAGCTCAAGAGCAAAAGGGCCCAGCTGGAGAAAGGGACCTGGGGCTTTGAAATGGCCCATGAGCCATGGGGAGGCACACGCATCGCCTCCCCACCCCCGAGAGAGACGGTGGGCGACGTGCCATAGAGCAGCCTGCGCAGTGGCCGGACTCCTGCGGCATAACCTGAGCCAAGATAGAGGACCCTGTCCATTCCTCACCACAAACAGAGGGGTCCTGAGGATATGCAGGTGTGCTGAATTGGTGCATGGCCATGCCACTACCCCCCCCCCCCCAAAATTAAAAGTCAGAGCAGGGGCCCTTCATTTCTATGTAAGGAAGATTCCCCAATGTATGTTTTTTTTTTTTGCATTATGCTACAGGGTTGCAGCCAGTGCTATGCAAATCTGTCCCCTCTTTAGAGTGGGGTGGGGTGGGGTGGGATGGATATATTTACGAGGACTTCCTCCCTGGAGGCTTGTCTTGCCAAGGGTTGCCCTTGCACAGGGACCATCTCAGGACCCGGCCTCGGGTACCAGTGAAGCTGAGTCAGCATGAAGCCAGTGGGTGTTTGATGGGGAGAATAGGAGCCCTTGGGAGGCTTCCTGGGGACCAGCGCTCCCCTAGAGGCACCACAGGGCACTGCCACGGATCTCACAAAGGCACCCCCCGCCTCACCCTCTGGCTTCTCCCCCTCCTCGCACAGCCTATGAAACCCAGTGAGGCCCACGGGACCATCCTGGGCTACTGGGCCACCCTCAGCAGCCGAGCGCACGGGAGGAGCCTGCCCGCCCTCTGCAACACCACCGCGTTGCAATGCACCTTCTTCCTGCCACCTGGCACCCGGCGGATCTCTCTCGTGGCTTTCAACTCACGAGGCACCTCCCAGCCCACTGAAATCACCCTGCTGGAAAAGAAAGGTAGGAGAGCAGGAGGAGGAGGAGGAGGAGGTGAACCTGTTCGCAAACACCTTGAGAGGGTTTAAGCCTCCCTTGCTGTGTAACCAGGGTCTTACGAAGAATACTTCCACCCTTGCCAGTGGCACCCCTGATGCCATTCCTGAAGGTGCACACCAAACTAAATGAAATTAATTCTAGTTTCGGTGACCCCATGTTCTCTGCCACACCAGCCCCAGGGGGGTGTCAGTTTATGAGACTCCGGGGTGTCTGTGTTTGCTCTGAGGCCTTATTCTACTGATTCTCCCAGCACTTTTTCTAACGACGCTCTTTGTAGGTTCCCCTGTGCCAAAAATCTGGACCTCTCCTTATGATGGGAAAAGCCTCTGGGTGCATTGGGATCTGCCAAGGGGGCCACCCACGACTGGCTACATCATCGAATGGCATCAGGTGATGTCAGCAGACCCGCCCGAAGACCCTGGCTGCTTGAGTTGGGCCAAGGTGCACCAGGGCACCACAACAGAAGCCCTGATCCAAGGTGACCACTGGGGGGGGGGAGAGGGCGAACAGATCCACTCACTGCCCAAGGGAAGGGGGCCACCCATCCAACCACAGCTCATGGTCAAGATCCAGTTGCAGTGGATTCTGCCTGAGCTCATTGGAGAAAAGGCGGGGAACACACCTCACAAATAAACTAGAGTAGACCCAGTGACTTGGTGGCTGAGGGGTGAGTTGACTCATTGGTCTGCATTAGCCAGGACTGGAGCGAATGTGCCCAAAGTCTTTGGGTGCCTTTTTTCATGGTCCACCCCAAACAGAGCGTTTTACATGTTAGTTTCCACTCCTCACCATGGATATTTCTTTCTTTTTTTTGCATGCTCTTTGTAGCTCTAATGTAACCTTTTAATGTTCCAAGAAGCCTCTTCTAATTCCCTGTTCTTAACTTGAATATGTCTTAAATGTTCTGGGCTGTATATTGTCCCTTACTATTGTAAGCCACACTGTGTCCTTTTCCAAGGAGAAAGGTGGGGTAAAAATATTCAAAATAAATAAATAATAAAATATCTGTCAATAATAGTGGACTTAGCAATTTATTTTTATTTATTTTTTATTTAAAAAGATCTGATGTTCTCTCTCTCTCTCTCTCTCTTGCTCTCAAAGACAGGCTTTCTCTTTCTAATCTCAGTGTTCAATCCCAATTTAGTCCCATTTAGAGCAGGGCAACTCAGGACATAACAGTAATCCCCCCCCCCCGCAAAAAAACCCCACCATCCACAGAGCCCCTTGAGAGCCCTAAAAAGAATCATCTGCTTGGAGGAAAGAGGACTCCTGTGAAGCTTGTCCAGAACAGCCCCTGGAAAGCAGAGTTCAGCACCATGGACAGATCCCAGGGAGCCCCTTGTTCCTGCCATGGCTGTCGCTGAACGAAGACCTCTCTGCCATCCGTTCCACCCACTGACGCAAACAGCACACCCCTTAAGGGAACACCTGCTGTAAAAAAAAAAAAAAACCACCTTACAGAGTTTGACTTCAGCGCCAGCCTTTGAGGCACCTCTACCTGGCTCCCTCTTTTCTGAGTGATGACGTTCTGTCTCTTTCTTTCAGAAGGCTTTCAGCCTTTCCTGCGGTACAACATCTCCATCTACCCTCTCTACAGGGATGCCCTGGGGACGCCCCGGGCCACGGAAGCTTACACCTTGCAGAAAGGTATTTCTCCCCTGCCAAGGGGTGGTTCAGGTCAGATGCCCTCCCTCAGCGACTGGCAGCTCCTTCCGAGCCACGGCATCTTCTTGAGGGCCAAGTCCTATGAACCGACTTTGGCCTTCTGCCCCTCCCGTTTTCTCTGCGCAGCACCTGCCATAGGGCCCAAACCTCGTCCAGGGAACATCTCCAAGTCAACAGCCGAGGTTCACTGGGAGCCCATCCCTGTTGGACAACAGAATGGATTCATCACCAACTACACCCTTTTTTGGATCAGCACCAATGAAGAAATGAGCAGTGAGTCCCATTCGTGGCTTAGCCCATGTAGGCAAGACTACCAGGCCCGGGGGGCGGGGGGGGGGGGAGGTTGTCCAGGGGGAATCTCCCTGATGGCATTTCCCAAGGCCCTCCATCTGCTGCCTTGATGCAGAGTTGTGTCCTTTCAGCTGGGGTGATGGATCTTGTAGACACTTAACACAGCCACCCTGTGCACGAGGCCTGAATTCCCATATCAAGGAGGCGACCCCAAATGCCAAGCCGGGCGGGGTGGGGTGGGGAGGCAGTTGTCAGACGAAGGCAGATTGAGGCTGGCTTGTTCTCCAGGTGCTGTTGTGAACTCCTCCACCCACACCTTCACCCTCAAGGGCCTCTGGCCTTCCCGCATGTACCAGGTACACATCATGGCTTCTACAGCTTCCGGAAGCATCAACGGGAGCATTCTGATGCTCCACACCAAGGCAACAGGTAAGGAGAGCCATGGAGGAAGTGCTGGAGGGAAGCGGAATTAAGGGTCCTTCCGAAAATGGTGGGGGCAACCAGGCTTCTGTGTCCCTTACCACGGAGAATGCGGACACAGCCTCTTCCTGCACGCACACCCTCCCTGCTGCAACCAAGAAATCAACCAGCGTTTATTAAAACCAAACAGAGGGGAAGAAGCGATGGCACCTCCAGCTGTCATAATTCCACATGGCCCCAATCCTATTGCATTCTTATCCTGACAGAATGCAAGCAGCAGGATGGCAAATTGCCACCAGCTAAAGTGTTAGCGCAGGCATCAGCTACTAAGAGGAGAGTCTCCCAATGCAATCCTGCAGTTCCAAGGTGCCACAGGGCCTCCCCAGAGAAAAGGCTGCCTTTCCCGTGGCTCCCTTGCCCCCCCCCAAAAAAAAAGCCAACACGGAAGGGGGATACCTTTCCTTGGGGAGTTCCTGAGACCACCCATCCCTCTCCCCCACCCACACACCAGCCTCAAGGCCAGTTGCAGACCCTCCCTTGATATCTCTTTACCAGTGACAGCCCAACCACAGCTGTCTAGTGTCAACGGAGGAGGCCATTGTGTTCCAAGTGCAAGCCACTGCCTGGCTTGCACTAGGTTTGGTCAACTGCAACTTTGACTCAGGCTGAAGGGCACACCACTGCCTCTCTCTGCTCTCCCTTCAGCCCCAGACGTGCAAAGGAACATCATCTCTTCAATTAACTCCTTGCGCTTTCCCGCCCTAACTTTCTCTCTCTCTCTCCCCCCCCTCCCCCTCCTCTCCCAGATGAGATAGACACCACCATTGCATTCATCGTGGCAGGGCTGCTGCTGGTCATGTTGATTGTCCTGGTCTTCTGTTTCCAGAAGAGCAAGCGGTGAGTCCAAGAGGCAGAGGGGAGTAGACACAAGTGGCCTGCTTTCCAAGCTGCAAGAGAGGCACAGAAGGGAAAGAGCCAAGACGTGGGGTGGGATGAGAGGGAGGAGGCCCAGGGGATCAGGGAGGCATGTAGGAAATGGAGCACATGGAGAGAGTCACAGTGCAATGAAGGAGGAGGTATTGGAGCAGGAGGAGGAGGAGGAAGCAGGCTGGCAGGCAGGGAGCAGCTGAGGATGGAAGCAGACCTGCCCAGAAGGCACCTTGAGGGAGTCATCAAGGTCACCCATGGCCATGCGGATTTCTGCACCTCTAATATTTGCCTCCTTGCAGAACATGCTGCCTCCAACATGGGGAGGGGCTGGTTCATAGGCCAGGGGAGGGGGGGAAGAGAGACACGGAGGGAGAGAACAACTGAAAATCAAAGGCAGTAGTGAGGAAGTGCAGTACAGCACAAGAGTACCATGAAGGGAAGCGGGCAAGGGAGGATGATTAAACACAACAGACCGGAAGCTTGAAGGAAAATTTGGGAATTGGCCAGGAGCTTAAACCCTGAAGAAAGTCATCCTGTGATCTCTGAAACTAAAAGGTTTTAATACGTGTACGTTTTAGTTCTTTGGCCATAAGCTGCAACTCTGCTAGGAGAACGGCAGGGAATATGCATTCATCTTAAAGCCTAATTTGATCCCAGACTCAATTAAGAAAGTCTGAAATGGGAACCTCCAATTTGAAAAGGGGGCCCTGCCTGCTTTGCTGGGGGAGGGAGGGAGGGAGGGAGGGAAGGAAGGAAGGAAGGAAGGATTATCGAGGGACTCTTTGGAATGGGGTGGGGTGGAGGGAGGGGGAATGGCTCCCCGGGCTCAGCTGATTCCCAGAGACTCACCAGGCTCCTCTCCCGTACGTTCCACAGGATGAAGACACAGTTTTGGCCCAATGTTCCGGATCCGGCCAACAGCAGCCTGGGCAAATGGGCTCCAGCAGTTATGCAAGAGGTAATCAATTGGGGGGTGGGGTGGGGGGAGTGTGTCATGCCATTCCTGCTGCTGGTGGTGATACCACCATTTATGCGCCCTACAATTTTATCACACGTAGGCACCCTTTCATGTGCCTCTCGTGTGCAGTCTATTCCAATGGGGGTCCAAGTGGCAGAGCTGGGAGCACGCACCACACCGGCTCTCTCCGTGGTGTAGCCCCCAAAGCCAGCATTCATGCCAAGGCTGACTCAAAAGCCCAGCATCCACATGCCATGGCAGGGGAGGGCGATGGGCCTTGTGTGCCAGTGTTTTGCTGGGTTGGTAGAGAGCCGCCAGAGCCTCTGGGCTTGAGGGGCGGCTGTGGCCGCGAGGGGAGAAAAGGCATCGGGAGAAAAGGCAGTCCACCTCTGGCTGCCGGCGCAGGGGATCCGAGGGGAGTGGGGCATCCCTAGAGTGGGGGCAAGGAGCCTCCCTGAGGGGCATGAGCCCAGCGAGCAGAGCCCAGGGGACTGCCCACCCACCCCCGTGGCATGGCCCTGTGGCAGGCTAGCCCAGTGGGCTCCCCTGTGCCTGCTGCTCACGCTCCCTCTCCTTCCCGCCACCGGCTTTCCCGGAAGACCCCAACACCGGTGCCACTCAAGCCCTGTGAGCTCAGCCTGGTCACCGTATCTGCCGTCTTGGTCCTCGAAGCGGATGAGAAGCCATGCCTCTCGTGTGGCAAGGCCCAGCCGGGGAAGGTCCCAGAGGACGGGCCTGCCGCCTTCCATGTCTCGTACATTCATGACGGCAATTCTACGGCTCTGCTGGAAGGAGGAAAGCCACCCGCCTCCTACATGAACAGCCCCGGGTCTGCCCAATATGCCAAGGTGGTCGGGGACAGCTACTGCAGCCAGCGGCAAGCCGGCACACCCACTTTCTACCGGCGCTCCGATTCCACGCAGCCGCTGCTGGCCGAGGCAACCCCCAGCCCCAAGCCTTACGAGAACCTCTGGTTCTGCAACGACCAGCCGGACGGAGAGAGCGGCCCCTGCTTTCAGGAGGAGGCCCCCTTCCTGGAAAGGGCCCTGCTGGACTTTCCCTTGCTGCAAGGCCTGAAGATCAACGGGGGAGAAGACCTGGGGAACCTCCGGCAGCTATAGAGAGAGATCACCACCACCACCACCACCACCACCACTGGGGGGGGGGGGAGGCAGCCTTGGAGGGCGGCCAGGGCCACGGCTGCCCACCCGAGCCAGTGGGGGCTTCTCCTGCTCAGCAGAGGAGGCAGGGCCCTCGGGCTGGGCCAAGCTCCTTCCCAAGTAAGGGCTGCCCGTTGGGCTTTGCCCTCTGGCCAGGCCAAGGGGCCAGCCCCAGCCAGAACAAATGCCTTTCCTTCTGATCCAGGCCAGTCAGAAAGGGTCAGAGGTTACCTTGGGCCCATCCTGATTCCTGCAGCCTCCCTTTCACAGGAGTCATCCTCCAACGTGTGCCACTTGCTGCTAGGCCAACGATGTCCTTGACTGGGTGGCCCACTGCCCTTCCGACCCTTCTCCAGCCTCGATGCTCTGACGGCCACTCCGAGGCTGGCCGTTCTCACAAGAAGAATGGAAGGATCACTCCTGCTGAACCTCCTGCCCGCATTCAGCAAGGAGGATCCCCCCCCCCACTCCTGGTCCCTTGCAGCCAAGGGAAACCTTGCTGGTGTTTATAAGCTACTGCACAACCTTAGGCCCTGGGAGCCTTCCTTTTCTGGTGCTCAATATGCCCACCCAGCCACTTAAATGAACAAGCAGTCTGTGCACTTAATCAGAGCTGGGCAAGTAGCAAGGACACGTCCTCGAGCCAGTCTCAAATGGCCCTTTATTTCACCCATCTCCCACCCCAACCTCTGCCAAAAAAAAAAAAAAATCCCTACAAAATGAGTAATTCCCCCCTTCAGGTAGATACACTAGGTGTGGTGTGGGTTTTTAAAAGATAATATTAAGTGCATGTCCCTCCCTTCCTGAACAGGGACACTTAAAAGAAAGAAAACTACCCCTGAAACCAGACAGGAGGGATGTCTGGTTTGCCGTCTAGGGTATTGTTGTTGAAGGTTGCATTGTGTTTTGCTGGCACTGTCTGTGCGTTTCTGGAGCTGTTGCGTCCAGCTCTGAGCCTGGAGGGGGGAAACAGGGGTCCTCAAACCCTCCAAAGTGGGTCATCCTTGATGAGGCTGAAATGAACCACCAGGGGAAAAACCAAAACAACAGCAGTAGGATCTAATGCCCCGGCACATTCCTGTGGAGAGGGAGCCTTGCAGGTAGAATCGGACTTACTCTTCTAAAAGCTCTCTTCTTCCTGGCCTCCACAACAAGGAAACGTTTTGACTACTCAGTGGGATCAGACAGTGAGAACACTGTGCGTCTGAGAACACCGGGAAGGGTTACAGCAGTATTTTGCTGGGAGGGATCCCTCTGGAAGCGATTATTTGGTGATGACCCCTGGCTCTCAGAGTGGCAAAACTGGATCCCTTTGGAGAACTCGGGAAGGGGAACCGGGATGAGGCTCTTTCTTATCGTTCCCAACAACAATGAAACCAAAGAGGGGACTGGAGGGTGGAGGGAAGCCAGAAGACACTGTGGTTTACTCAAAGTATTTTTTCCTTCACTGCTGCTGCTATTTATTGTGTACATTGAATGCTGCAAATAAAAGGTGCTTCATGGCAACCCTTGTGTTTTCGCAGTATACAGTTCTTCATAAGTAAAAAAACTTGTGCTTAAAAGCATTTTGCACCTTCCAAAAAACATTTCAAACGAGTGGGTTTTTTAAAATTATTATTATTTCTCCGCATTTTCTGAAAATGTGTCAGGAGTGTGAGAAGAGAAGCTGCCACCACCACCACCCTGAACTACAGGGAGTGCAGAAAGAGGCCAGGAGCTGGCACAAATTCACCCGCGCCTGATTGCTGAGAGGCCAAGGGCACAGATTCTGTGCACAAGTCCAGATTCCATCTGCAGCAGCAAGAGGGGTCTCAAAGGGTAGGCGGTGGGAAAGTCTTCTCTTCCTCCAGAGATTCATTGGCTTACACAGAACCTGCCAGGTGCACTTGTTAAACAAGCACAGCAAGTGCCTGCCTTGCTTTAAAAAAAGCTGATTTGCACTTACAGAAGAAGCACTTACTGTTCATTCATTTATTTGATCTGTGGGCAATCCAGGAGGAAACTTTCCTAAAATACGATTACTGTGTTTGCAACAACAACAACAACAACAACAACAACAACAATAATACCTCCTCCTCCTCCTCCTCCTCCTCCTCCTGATGCGCACGCGCATTGCAGCCCGCGGGCCCTCGGCCGGCCAAGGAGGCGGGGGAGGGGCGGGGCCACCGGCGGGGGAGGGCTCCCGTTGGTCCAGGCGAGGAGGGGGCGGGGCCAGCCTGCGCTCCAAGATGGCGGCGCCCAGGCGGTGATCGAGACCCGGGAAAGATGGCGGCGTGGCTGCGGGCACTGGCCGGGGTCGCCCGAAGGGTCGGCCGCCTCGGCTCCGGCGGGGTCCCGGGTAAGGAAGGGGAAGGGCTCCGTTCCCTCGCGGGTGCCTTGTGTGTGTGTATGTGTGTGTGTGGGGGGGGGGGGTGAGGCGGGGATCCTCCGCCCCGACCCTTCCCCCTCGTGCCCCCGACCCCCTGCCAGGATAAGAGCCGCCTCGGAATGGCGGAGCTGGGAGGGAGGGAGGCGAGGGGGCGGCGGCGGCTCCCGGTCCCACGGACGACGCAGTCCAGCCCCCCCTCCCTCCCTCCCTCTCAGGGAGGCCCCGGGGGTTGTTGGCGGCGGAGGGGGGGGCAATCGCGGTGGGCTCCCCCCAGCCAAGGGGCTCCCCCCTGGAAACAGCCCAGCAGGGACGCCCTTGCCCGGAGGCTGGCCTCCCACCAGGGTCTCCTGAACTCGCCTGAAGGCGCTTTTAGGGCCGCTCCAGAACAGGAGACATAAGCACCAGGCCGGGTGTGTGTGTGTGTCTGTGTGTGTGTGTGTGTGTGTGTGTGTGTGTGTGTGTGTGTTTGCACCTAATAACAACTCCGCTTTCCCTTCCTTCCTTCCTTCCTAGGAATCAGCCTTTTTCTTCAGCCGTGCAGGGGTTACCCCAGGCCTGTCCGGGAGAAAAAGAAACGTAGGTGCTGAGTGGTTCCCGTGTGCTCGACACTGCGGGGTGCATGTTCAGGGCACGGCTGGGTGTGAGCCTGAGCTCTTGGCCCCAAGGCTCCCCCACACACACGGGGAAACGGGGAAGAAAAGCGGAGGAGGTGGGGGAGAAGTGTGAGCCCTGCATAGACACGGCTCCTTCTCTTGGCCTGAGAAAATGTTGGACCCACTTCCTCATGGCAGCCAGGCTGCTGTAAGTTGCTCTACTGGAATCTCTCACTATATCCTTCTCTCTTTTCTCTCTCTTCTCTCTCTCTCTCTGGGCACTTAAATTTCCCATTTGGAATCTTCTGGTAATAGCCCTCTCCTTACTTCCTCCCCTTTGCCTTCAGGGACCTCACAGCTGGTTTTACCATCATTTCAGCCAACACTTGCTGCCCTAGTGAACTCACGGAATATATGACCCTAGTCAGAGACCGTTTCCTGGAGCAGAGAGATCCAGCAAGGTGGCTCTTACGTTCTTACCGCTTGGCTGTTTCTTTTGTAGCCTTACCCAGCCATTTGAGTGACCTGCCTCCTACAATGCTGAAGAAGGACTATGCCAACCTCCCAGTTATAGACAAGTAAGTTCTACCAAGATAAGGGGAAGGGCGGTGCGTTTCCGTAGCACAACTAGCCCTTGCGGCTGTCATGTTGGGCTGCCCTGACCTCTGCTTCTCCAGAGTTCTACACTGAGAAGGGAGTCCCCAGGTGCAAGCCCTGCACCCATTTCATTCCTGGGATCTTCTTCCTAGACCCCGTGGGTGGCTCTTAAACCCATCCTTACCTCCTCCATATATGCTCTGTCTCAACAGGCATCCTGAGACAAAATTCTCAGAAGCCCTTTTAATCCCTTTTGCTCCCAAAAATCTCACAGTGCTCAGCTGTGCAGAGAAAAGAAGCCAAGTAATCCAAAGATTCTGTGCTTCCCTGTAGGGTGGATGATGTCGTGAAAAGATTACTTTCCCTGGAAATGTCAAAACAGGTCAGTTTTCTTACCTGGGCACGTTCAGATAGGAGGGAGTCCCACTCCCCTCTTCCTAAAATCACACAGGAGTTCCCTTTCAGTTGGCGTGCTCTGAGCAGGTGCAGAGGCAAGCTCCGAAAGCCACTCTCTTCATTGTGGCCCTGCACAGAGAAGCATAACAGCCTCTTTCCCTGAGAGGTGCCTCTTGCCTTGCTTTGCATGCTTGTGAACTGCACTCTGGATTTTGCACTTGTCCTTGAGAGGACACAAACCTAGCCAGAGACTGAGAGTGCCCTTTAAGACACAGCAAAAATGGAAATAGAGCTGTCTCAGGTACCCGTGTCGTCTTCTCCTTGTGCACCCAGAGAGAAAAAGTGAAAATAAAGAAAGAGCAACTCGCAGACAAGGTCCGGCAGAGCCCAAGTGACAATGGCTCCTTTGAGGTTCAAGGTAAGCAAAAATGCTGCTGGAGGGAAGCGGCCTTCCCTGCCATCCTATGGCCACCACAACACTGGCCAAGGGAAGCCCAAAGGTGGCTTGCGGGGGGGGGGGGGGATGGCCTGTGAATCTCTCTAACTCAGCTCCCTGGCCTTTCTAGCTGTTCTTGGGGGGAAAAGCAGCCCCGGACCTCCCGCAGCCTGGACCGTGTAGCCACTGTAGCACCTTTCCTTCCTAAACTGGGGCTGTTCCCAAGGAACATCCGCTGCGGTCTTTCCCTGACTGCGTGCAAGGAATGCAAGCGGCCACTGGCTGCCCCCACTGGGATTCTTTCAGAAGAAAGCCAACCTTGATAGCTGAAGGGGGCTCTCGATCCTGCCTGCCTCTCGCTGGGGCTTTCAGAGAGACCCAAGCAGGGTCAATTTCAAGCCTTTCCTTCCTAGCCAGATGGTTCTCCTCTGAAACATGCCAGGCTGAAGGAGGAGGCTCCAACGTACGCTGTAGGGAGGAAGAGTGGCCAGTGCTCCTGCAACCCTAGGCTGAGCAGACTTCAGACTCAAAGGGGGGGGGAGAGAGAGATACTCTGCTTTGATTTTTTTAGTAGACCCAGCTGCCAGAGCACAGCCCAAGCCATTGGGGTTCCCTCCAAGGCCATGAGAGAGCTGAGGGTTTGCACCCTTTCAGCAGCCTGACGTAGGTAGGTTGTCGCTGGGACACAACAGAGAGTAAGCAGCTCCTCCTGATCTCCAGCAACATTGTCTGTGGATTCCAGCCAGTTTCTCAGCCCACCTCGGCTGTCTTAATGGAATCCTGTGGCTTATCTCAAAAGCCAGATCGCATCCAGCGACAGGCGATCCACGGTGAACTCCCAGTGTGAGCATGCCGTAAGGGTCCGCCTGGGATCCTTGTTTTGCTGGCTGCATCTCTGCCCAGTTCTTGAGCCAGGAATATCAGAAGGGGCCCCGGGGAAATGGCCCTGAGTTTCAGGCTGCTCCACAATGACTCTCTTTTGCTGTTCTAGTTGCGCACTTGACGGCCAAGATCCACACATACCGAGAACACTTGCATTTGCATCACAAGGTAAATGGCCTGCGAGAGAAAGGGGGCTTGGTTTGTAGCAGGTCTCCCTCCGTGAAGAAGCGACAGCCCTCTGCCCAGAGTCAGCCAAGCTTGTCACAAAGGATTGTGCAAGGAGAGGGCTAATCAGAGAGCGCAGCTAAGTGAATGTGTGGCGAGCAGGTAATTTTTTTCCCCACATGGAAACGAGCAGGATCTGGACTGACATTCAAATTCAAAATGAGGAACAGCTGTTTTTCTGGAAGTTGAGTCATGGCTACTGGACTTCTTTTTTGAGAGATAGAAACGTTTCGCTGTTCGTCCAAACAGCTTCATCGGTCTGAATACAGCTAGTGCAAATCCTCCATCTTATAGGCAGCTTTGACTTCTTGTCACCCTGGCCTGAATTTGGCTCATAAGATGAACAGTGGCCTAAATAGGCTCGTTAGGGAGACAATAGTATCCTTAGCCTTAAGGTGAACAATGGCCTAAGGTGCTGAAACCTATCAAGAATGGGTCATTAGCTATGGCCTTGGTGGTGAAGGCTTTTTTTTTTTTTGCCTGGGGACTTTGGAAAGCACAGCCTGATAAGTAGCAGATAGACTATGCCGGAGCCCACCACCTCTGTTGAGGGAGGGGTTTTCAATGCTCACATGAATGGCCTCCCTTACTCCTCTTTCAAACCACCTCTCTTCTTTGTCTAATATGTGTACATCCTCATCTTTGAAAGAGTGCCCTTTGTCCTTCAAATGGAGGTGTACTGCTGATTCTGGTCCTGACCTGTTGCCCCTCCTATGTTGGGCCATCCTTCTGTTTAATGGCTGTTTAGTTTCTCCAATGTAGAGGTCTGAACACTCCTCACTGCATTGGACCGCATATACTATATTGCTCCTTTTATGGTTTGGTATCGGATCCTTTGGGTGGACAAGTCTCTGCTTTAGTGTGTTTGAAATAAACAGGGATGTGGTGTTTGCCAAAAATCCTTTTAAGCTTCTCCGACACTCCAGCCATGTAAGGAATGACCAGGTTCTTCCGTCAGGTCTGGGTCTCAGACTGATCCCTTGTTCTTCTGGGATGGCCCACTGCTTTGTTGAAGGCCCACTTTGGATATCCACAGGCCTTAAGTGCTGTCTTCAAGTGCCTGTCTTCCTTCTTCTTGGCTTCTGTGGAGGTGGGGATGCTCTCTGCTCTGTGGCTTAGGGTCCTGATGACTCCTAGTTTGTGCTGTAGTGGATGGTGGGAGTCAAACAGTAAGTATTGATCTGTGTGGGTGGGTTTCCTGTAAACTTCTACTCCCAGGCCACAGTCAGGTCTGATGATGACTGCAAAATCCAGGAAAGCCAGCCTGTTGTCTTGGGTGTCTTCCCTAGTGAACCTAATATTAGGGTCCACCGCATTGATGTGGTCTGTAAAGGCCTGTACTTCCAGAGTCTTGATTTTCACCCAGGTATCATCTACATACCTGAACCAGTGGGATGGTGTCCCTGGGAAGGGACAACAGTAAGAAGCGACAGGGCTAACATTATCCTTCAAAGAGCTCAAGAACAACTGCTCAATGAGAGGATCAGACAAGTCCACTGTACCTTAGACACTTTGGAACACAGAAAAGACCACATTCACCAAGAACTACTCTCCACCCTATCCAAACCAGCAGTGGATGCAGTCCTAGAATTTGTCCAGAAAGCACAACTGGCTCAGCATTGCAAAAGCAAAGAGAGGCAAATGAAGAAGTTTGATCTTCTCCTCTCCTGGAAACAGTTAGCAAAAGAGTTTGGCAGGAGGAAGAAGGATGAGGGGACCATGACAGGAGATGTAAAGGACAAATGGGTGAAGAACCTCTCAAACAGGGAACTCACCCAGACAGAGAGAGAGGTCCTAGCCAAAGGCCTAAATTTTGCCATCACACCCAAGCAGGTTCCTGTTGTGGATTTCATCACAGCCACAGAATCAGCCATCCACAGCAACAATCTGCCAGCAGCAGAAGCAGAACTACTCAGGATAAAAGTCTCTGCTGCGCTCTCCAGTGCTCAACCACCAACAACCAACCTCACCAGCCAAGAGAGAAGTGCTCTGACATCCCTCAGCAGGGATGAGAGCATCACAATTCTGCCTGCAGACAAAGGAAGGTGCACTGTCGTCCTCAATACTGTGGACTACTACAAGAAGGTTATTACACTTTTAGATGACCAACACATATATGAAAAACTAAAAAGAGACCCCACCAGCAATTACAGGAAGAAAGTAATAGAATGCTTAAAACTCTTGGAGCAAGAAAACACAATTGACTGGGTGACCTACCACCAGTTATATCCCGGAGAGACTGTCCCCTGCTTTTATGGACTTCCCAAGATCCACAAGCAAGGAATTCCCCTCAGACCTATTGTCAGCAATATAAATTCCATGACTTACAACATCGCAAAATACCTGGCGACTATCCTAGCCCCACTGGTTGGACACACGGACCACCACGTACACAACTCAGAAGAGTTTGTTTCTAAAGTCAGGGAGCTGAAACTGGATACAGATGAAACCATGGTATCCTTTGATGTTGCATTGCTCTTTACAAGCATCCCCACCACTGATGCCCTAACAATGGTAAAGAGAAGACTATGAGAAGACAGCACCCTCACCTCCAGTAGCCGCCTCAACCCAGACCAGATAGGCCTGCTCCTGGACCTGTGTCTGAATACCACATATTTCATGTACAGAGGGGACTTCTACAGACAGAAGCATGGCTGTGCCATGGGTTCCCCAGTGTCACCAATTGTTGCAAACCTATACATGGAAGAAGTGGAGAAGAAGGCACTCAACACCTTCCCAGGGACAACACCATCCCACTGGTTCAGGTATGTAGATGATACCTGGGTGAAAATCAAGACTCAGGAAGTACAGGCCTTTAAAGACCACATCAATGCGGTGGACCCTAATACTAGGTTCACTAGGGAAGACGCCCAAGACAACAGGCCTTCTTTCCTGGATTGTGCAATCATCATCAGACCTGACTGTGGCCTGGGAGTAGAAGCTTACAGGAAACCCACCCACACAGATCAATACTTACTGTTTGACTCCCACCATCCACTACAGCACAAACTAGGAGTCATCAGGACCCTAAGCCACAGAGCAGAGAGCATCCCCACCTCCACAGAAGCCAAGAAGAAGGAAGACAGGCACCTGAAGACATTACTTAAGGTCTGTGGATATCCAAAGTGGGCCTTCAAGAAAGCAGTGGGCCATCCCAGAAGAACAAGGGATCAGTCTGAGACCCAGACCTGACGGAAGAACCTGGTCATTCCTTACATGGCTGGAGTGTCGGAGAAGCTTAAAAGGATTTTTGGCAAACACATCCCTGTTTATTTCAAACACACTAAGGCAGAGACTTGTCCACCCAAAGGATCCGATACCAAACCATAAAAGGAGCAATATAATATATGCGGTCAATCCTCTACATTGGAGAAACTAAACAGCCATTAAACAGAAGGATGGCCCAACATAGGAGGGGCAACAGGTCAGGACCAGAATCAGCAGTACACCTCCATTTGAAGGACAAAGGGCACTCTTTCAAAGATGAGGATGTACACATATTAGACAAAGAAGAGAGGTGGTTTGAAAGAGGAGTAAGGGAGGCCATTCATGTGAGCATTGAAATCCCCTTCCTCAACAGAGGTGGTGGGCTCCGGCATAGTCTATCTGCTACTTATCAGGCTGTGCTTTCCAAAGTCCCCAGGCAGGCAAAAAAAAAAAAGCCTTCACCACCAAGGCCATAGCTAATGACCCATTCTTGATAGGTTTCAGCACCTTAGGCCATTGTTCACCTTAAGGCTAAGGATACTATTGTCTCCCTAACGAGCCTATTTAGGCCACTGTTCATCTTATGAGCCTAATTCAGGCCAGGGTGACAAGAAGTCAAAGCTGCCTATAAGATGGAGGATTTGCACTAGCTGTATTCAGACCGATGAAGCTGTTTGGATGAACAGCGAAACGTTTCTATCTCTCAGAAAAGAAGTCCAGTAGCCATGACTCAACTTCCAGATAAACTCACCTGGATGACTGAGAATCTTCACAGACGAACAGCTGTTTTGTTTTTCAAAGCTGGTTCTTGCTCAATATTGTTTGCCCTCAACCTTGCTTAATCAAAGTAATTTCAAAGTCAGTTCGGTTCATGGGATGATGAAACCACTTCCTTCAAATAAGGGAACAGTCCTTTTTTTTAATTAAACTGCATGTTACCTATCTTTTCCTAAGGTGGATTTTAAAAAAAAGGCCTTCAGTGAAGTGTTGTGTGTTTTAATCAATAGACGAATAGCCCAGTGATTGAACGTAGGAAGAGATTCAGTCTATGGGCAGCCTGAGCATTGCTGCAAGTGCCACTCACAGACACCAGTCCTCGACTCTTCTCTAGGACAAGGTCACCTATCGCCGTTTGCTGACCTCCATTGACCGAAGGAACAAGATATTGAAATACCTGCGCAGGAGCCGCTACGACGTCTTTGAGAAAACATGCAAGGCGCTGGACATTGAGTATGTGCTCCCGACGCAGTACCGCCAGAGGCGCACTCGGCGCTACCTGATCAAGAGGGCTTTGCGCCAGAAGGTAGGTGGCTGGCATAGAGCTGGCCAGCGAGGCTTTGTTTCAGAGGCATTAGCCTGGAGATTGGGGGGGGGGGAGCACATGGGCTCCTGCGCCCAAGGCTTTAGCAAGGAACCCCAGCTGGGAATCCACATTGGACGGAAGGTACGTGCTGGTTTTGAAAGCAATTCAGCATGCAAGGCCAGATTTCCAAAAAAGGCACAGTAACTGCGGCCAGGGTCTCAAAACAGTTTCCTGTAAACCCTTCCGGTTTTCCACTTACCAGCCATTGACCACCTGAAGAAATGACTTTAGATTCCGATCTGTCCGGGGCTGGTTGTGTCTTGGCCTCGGAGGGCTTCGGGGTGTTGTTCTGACCTGCTGAGCTGAGCTGAACGGAGCAGGTGGCGGGAAGCCCGTCATTCACTGGGGAAACACTCAGAGCCAGAAAGAGAAAAAACGGCAGGAAACCTGACCGGTTGGCTTGTGGGCAGGGATGCCTGCTCTGAAAGTGGGCATGAACTGGGTGGAACTGCTTGGTGGGGCTGACAGTCCAGTGAGGGTAAGAGGAGCCAGCAAGGTGTCGAGGAGGAAACATTGGACTCGGCTCAGGGGGTGACTTGGGGTGGGGGCATTCCCACGGTCTCAGGCTGACCTGCTTCGCAGAGTTACTGGGGAGCTCTCACGGTCTAGGAAGGTAACTGAGGTGTGCAGGACCCTACTGCTTCTCTCTCTTCCCCTTGTAGATCTTCGAAGAACTGGAGAAGCAGAAACGTGAGAAGGACCTGAAAGATCCCAAAGGGGAGGCGAAGCAGGAAGGACGGCTGAGCGAAGGCACTCCCGTCTAAGCAGAGCCCACCCTTGGCTGCAGGGGCCACCATGCTAGAGAACAACCCCCCAATAAATTGTTCAGCTTTCAGCACTTCCTCTGCTCTGAGTTGTGCCAGTTTCTTTCTTTATTCTGAGGTAGCCTGTGGGCTTTGCCAGAAGGGCGGTATATAACTTTAAAAAACAGATTCAGTTGGTAGCTTTGCCCCTCACCCCTGTTCTGAGCCGGGATTGGGATCAAGGGCTGCACTCTTCATGCAGCAAAATGAGGTGGCAACGTTCCACTCCATCTTGTATTTCATTCTCAAACTTGTTTAAAAATTGTGCATGATTGTTTTGAAACACAGAGACGATTATCAAGCCCCAGGGGGAGGGCTGGAGATAAGAGGAAGTGCAGACCATGTTATATTGGGAGGAGGGATCAGATGGCTGAAGGTTGGCCTAGAAGAGGCCTCCTGGCCACTGCTTGGAACAACGTGGACCTTTGTAGTATCTCAAGTGTTAACTGCTGAAGTCTCTTGCAGAGGTAATCTCGCCATGGTCTAGTCTCTTCTTGTGACTATTTGCAACAGGCAAACTATTGCAGACAAAGAAGGTGTTTTGCAAGCAGGTTTCAGTCGGGGGGGGGGCATTTGATAAGTCATATACTAGTTCCTCAGGACAGTTTCCTCATTGAAAGAGGCAGGCTTTCGTGCCACCCTCAACGGCCCTAATATTCCATCTATTTTACACACATACACAGCAATCTGTTCCTCGTTGCTCAAACCTGTGGGAAGACTGGGTTGCGCATTAAGAACCAGCTTGCCCACTTGCCATAACCGCCATTTGGACTCCCCTTCCAGAAACATGGCAGAGGGGGCAGCTATTTCCAGCCCCCAGCCCCACCCCTCAATGGCGCAGCCTGTGGTCTGCCAGCCAGTTCGCAGAGTCTTACCAGTGACCCTCTCCTCGGAAGGCAGCTGGAGCACCGGGAGGTACGACTGTTGTGCAGACTGCCCCATGTGTAAGTGGAGATGGTCACCTGCTTTTTCCTTTGGGAATCTGAGGCGAGGCGGCGGGGAGTATGTTTGGGGGGGGGAGACGGGATAAACGGAAAGGACCTTGGAGCTGACATGCCCTTTCCTACAATTGGCCTTAAATCACTGCTTCTGGTGCTGCTTCCAGCTTAATATCCCTAAATCAGACGGCTGTTGACATGTAGAGCTGGACGCCTTGTTTTCCTCTGGGAGCAGCTGGACTTGCTCTCAGCAGCCAGGTTCTGTTGCATCCAAACCAGCCTCCAACATTCTGGAATACCTTCTCTCACTGGTACTCTTTTTCTCATGTATTTTGAATGATCAGCTGTGACAGTCTCTGCCTTCCAGTTCCCCTGACATGACCAAAGCACCCTACATTTTGGTGCTTTATGTTTTACAAAGGGTTTCTTCCTCTCCGTTCCTTCAGCACTTGCGCTTGGGGTCTCCCTCTTCATCCAGGCCATTTTTAGCAGCCTGCGCCAAATCCACACTCCTAGCTGCTTTTGTCTCTATAAAAACAGCCCTAATGAAAACCCACAGTTCTCTGTCTCTGCTCTCAAGATGCTCAGGTTTGCATTTCAACTTGCTCACAGGATTGCACCTCCAGGCTTTTTCTCACAAGCAAACCAGTAGCATTATTTCGGACCTGTATGTTATTGTGCAGATTTTTCAGCTCAGACAGAACATGTTCGGAGGACTGCTGGGTTGCAACTCCCACCATCCATCTGATCCCTTGGTGTTGGGGAAAGTGGGAATGATCCCGAAACAACGGAGGATCTGTCTGGGAGGCTCAGGGCAAGGAGCTTGTGTGATGACATTGTAGGCTGACAGAGCAGACCAAGTGTTCGGCCTGTCTGTTACGTCGGTTACATGTGTTTCCTTCGGCAGGCTGTGTCGGAATGTGCTGCCCCGCAATCCTGTGCTGTTATGTGTCACATAAATACGGAGAGCACTGTTGCCTTGGGATGTTGCCTGGCGCCTTGACAGCACTGCGAACTCACATGCGGCTCTCCTATGGGATTCCGGTAATCCACCAGAGCTTGGTGTTAGGTCCTTTCAGCAGGTTAGAGCAGCGTGAATCTGGACAGGGGAAGAGGCAGCTTAGATGAACTCCAAGAAACAGCTGATATCCGTGGACCTCCTGCCAAGTCCAGAGCTGCTTAGCCCTCTATTCCTACTACATGACAGGCCATCGGCTGCAGAGTGGTGCTCTGAGGGTTCGTGCCCAGCTGGTGCCACTTCCTCCTTCCTTGGCCTGGTTTGACCTTTGCTGGGCCAAACAATCCCATAAAATTTGGGGGAGACAAGAGTTAACGTTCACCAGGCACTGTACTGCAGTGTGTACAATTGTGTTCTATCTTCAACCTTAACCCTAACCCTTCAAGCATACTCCAGAGCACTGAGAGGCCGAATGGCCTCCCACAGGTGTCAGAATCCTGCCCCCCCCCCCCCCAGTGTCGCCTGCCTTCCCTGGCCAAGGCTGATGGAAACGGTGGTCCAGGAGAGGATACCAGGGAGCCCTTCTTCACACATCCTGCCTGTGCCTAAACCAATTCCAGGCTTGGTGAAACGTTGCCCCACCCATATATTTTTTTCTCCTTTGGGACCACTTAGGGCACCGTCTTCAGGGATGCCCTGTCCATGTGTCTTTGTGGCTGGTGTGAGCTGTGCCGCATGGCTCGTGAAGTGCATGTCCGTTGTCGACCTTAAAGAGGCAAAGGTAATCAAAAGGAATGGGGGGAAATATTTCCATTTGGGATTTCTAGTCACTGCTTTCAGCCAGATCCCTGAAGAGGAGCCTTTTATTTTTTAAGTAGCCTGGTTTTGCAGTAGGAAGCAACCTAGTTTCAATTTTTCCAGCAATGCACAATCTGAAATCTTCCTCCTTTGAAGGGATGAAGCCAGCAGAAGAGGTGGCCTGTTGTGTTAGGGGGAAGGAGTGGGAAAAAGAGAAAGAGATCCAATCAAACCTGCCCCCCCCCCTTTTTTTTTGTGGTTCTTGCAGGAGCCTTGGGACACTGGAGGCCATCGTCCAGTGGGAAGATAAATCCAGGCAGAAAGAAAAAACAATCGTGAAGATCTGCTCTGGAAGGGAAGAGGCCAGATCCTCCAGCTATCCTTTCTACCTTTTTTTTAATCATTTGTCATGTGCCAACCCAGCTTGGACTCCCTGTGCAATATCCTGGTTGCTTCCTTCCCGTTAGGACATTTTGCCCCTAAAACCAAAGTATTGGGCAAGAGAGGAAGGTCACCTCATATTCCAGATCTGAAGGGTGAGCACACTTGGTCAGGACTGTGAGGCACCTTGCCTTTAAAAAAAAAAAAAAAGACAAGTGAATAAAGTGTGTTTTAAACGCAAACTCTCCTCTGCCTTTTCCTTGGCTGAGATCTGGGTGCAAACGTTTTTAATAGGATGCTCAAGGGTGGGCTTTGAGTTGTTGTCTCCCCTTTGAGGGCCCTTTGACAGCTCTGCTGTCACAACGGCACAGTCAAGGCTCGCTGGAAAGGATGATGACGACGGGGAGGAGGAGGATGCTGGGGCCGGAGGATGACAGCAGCACCAGCAGCAGCACCAGCAGGAGAGGAGGAGGCTGGCGGTGAGATGGAAGGACTCCGCCGGGAAGCCACGGCTCGGGCCTTGGCGAGGCCAGCAGGGCAGGGCAGGGCAGGGCAGGCTAAGGAGGAGAAGGGAGTGTCGGAGGAGGACGGCCAGTCACGGGCCCGCCGGGAGCCCATCGACACAACGGCAGCCCACCGCCACCACCACCACCACCACCACCACCACCACCAGGAGGAGGAGGAGGAGGAGGAGGGGGCCTGGGGAGGCAGCGCCTTCCGCCCCCCCGACTGCGCAGGCGCCAAGGGCGCGGCCCTCTGCCGGCGGGACCTCGGAGGTGGCCGGTGGGAGGGGACGGAAACCAACGCGCCAGCCAACAAGCCGCTCGCTGATTGGCCCTTCCTCCTCCTCCTCCTCCTCCTCCTCCTCCTCCCCGTTGCCTTAGCGACGGCACTACCGCCGTCTCCCGGTCGGTCTCCTTCGCTCGCTCGCTCGCCGGCCCTTCCTAAGGCGGAGGCGGCGGCCCAGGACCCGGCCCCGACCCCGTTCTCTGCCCGCCGGGCCGCTGCCGAGGAGGGGCTTCCGGGCGGAGGAGCCGGCGGGCCATGTCGCTGCGGACGCTGCCGCTGCTGGTCCTCAACCTGGCCGGGGAGATGCTCTACATCGTGGACCAGCGGCTGCGCGCGCAGAGCATCCCGGGAGACAAGGCCCGCCAAGGTCAGGGGGGTGGGGTGGGGGGGTTGTCGGCGGAGGGGGGCTGGGGAAGGGGGACACGGGACGCCCTCCCCCCACCCCCACACACACACCACCCCCCACCCACAACACCTACAGATCCCCCTAACCCAGGCATGGCCAAACTTCGGCCCTCCTGATGTTTTGGACCACAACTCCCAGAATTCTAAGCTCAGACTGCCAATGGCAAAGGACGGTGGGAGTTGTGGTCCAAAACATCTGGAGACATTCCTGCCCTAACCCTAACCCCCAACACACACACACACACACACAGACCAGGCCTTCCTTCCTAAAAGTGGGCCCTTTGCAAGCTGGGCTCCTGTGGGTAGGTGGGGGGGTTTGGGGGGGGGTTGCTGCCCTTGGAAGCATCCTGGAAGCCTGGGGTTGGCGGGGGGGGGGAGGCAGACACTGCACTGAAAGCACCACAACTGAGGGCAACCCAGATCTAACAGAATCCGCAGCAAAGCTACAGAACTGTGCCAGCATTTTGAATTCTTCAGATCAGTTTCTCAGCCCTAGAGGTTTAAAAAAATGAGGGTAGGGTGGATTTCATCCCCCCCCCACCCACCCTGTGGTCAAAGCAGCACTGGAGTCTGCAGCTAAACATCTGGCCCATGATATAGGCCAGGGGTGGTGAATCTTCGACACTCCGGATGTTTTGGACCACAACTCCCACAGTCCTTGGTCATTGGCATCACAGGCTTGGAATTCTGGGAGTTGTGGTCCAGAACATCTGGAGTGCCAGAGGTTCGCCTCCACTGATATATCTGGAAGTTGAGTCATGGCTACTGGACTTCTTTTTTGAGAGATCAGACCGATGAAGCTGTTTGGATGAACAGCGAAACGTTTCTATCTCTCAAAAAAGAAGTCCAGTAGCCATGACTCAACTCCCAGATAAACTCACCTGGATGACTGAGAATCTTCACAGACTCCACTGATATAGGTCAACAAGTTACCTCTCTTATTGGCTAGGAGAAATGAGGGCCCACTGTCCACCCACCTCCGGCCTTGTTGGTGTGGGCTGGTCATTCCCGAGGGGCCTGGTGGGACTTCTACGCTGTCCTAGGTTTGCTGGAAGTTTCCCCTGTCCATCCATCTCCCGTGGGAGAAGAGATCAGTGACAGGAGCACCCTGGTTTTCCTTTTAGAGAGATGTTGCTGGTGGCTTGTCTAGGTTTGGCCTCAGAAGGAGAAAAACAAGAGAGTGGTAATAATCCAGGGCTGGGAATACCCTGAAGCAAATGGGGAGCCACTGTGTGAGACAGGATGCTGGACTGGATGGGCTGTGGACTGTTCCGGCAGAGCTGTGCTTACATTCTTATGTAAAGGAGGTTCAGACTGCAAGTAAGAGGGAACCCAGTCTTCCGACAAATTGGATCAATTTAATTTAAGCCCTTAAAACTGCCCTGAAACCATTTCAAGGGTGGGGGTAGTTTGCAAATAATTTGAGCAAGTTTAGAAGAAGTTACCCCGATGAGACATGAAAAGCAAGAGTCTGGTGTGACCCTGGTTCTATTGAATAAACATATTAGATTATATATGTGGTGATTTCGCTGTAAAATAGATATGGTCAGTACTCTGTACAGCTCACTAGGTAAGTCAAGAATGTTCAGCCTAATCTGACTTTCAGATTTATGAGGATAAAATGAGATAATTTCATGAAAAACATTCAGCTAATTAAATAGAAGATAGACTCTTAAACAAAATGGCAGGTGTGTTTCATGGTTCAGCTAGTATGTTTCACCTGTTTTTCTAGCCCCACAGGAGTAAAAGAGAATATCTTGATGCAGATTATATTGGTTTAGAAGAATGGAATTACTCTTGAATTTAAAAAAAAACCTACATTGACCCAAGGAGGTCTCAGCACAATCTTTCTTCTTTTCTTGAAGTTAATACTGTTGTGACTTGTTGGTAGCAAACACAGCCCACATAGGCTGTAGAGCTGTTGGGTATTGCATTTCCAAATATATTTATTTTGTAGGAGGAGGACCCATGGACTGGGGTTGCACAAGTATCATAGGTCCATTTCAATAGGCCAGTGCTTTAGCACCCACATTTCCGTTCTTGTATTTTTCTCTATTTCAGTTGTATTGTTTAAAATAAACTGAAAGGTCTCTTTTCTTTTGCTATACAATGCCAGTGTGAAAGTACAAAGGTCCCATTTTAAACCCCTCCTCTATCATTTCCCCCTTTCAGCCTGGTTGTCAGTTTGTTGTTCATAGTACTTGACCCATCATTTTTTTCTGTCTTATGCTTCGTGTAGATGAATGGACTGATGGGGACAGGAGACGAGGTACTGTAATGTTTTTAGCCCCCTGCATTAGGTCTCCCTTTGCATTGAGATTCCACACTAGACACACGTAGCATCTTGAGGAAGAATCCCTCAGGACTGGCCCTTTTTGCCTACGCACAGACAAAGTGACTGCAAACGATAAGGTACTGCCACAGCCATACAAAAACGGGAAAAGTTAACATTAATTGTCTTGGATTTGGGATAGAAGTCAGTAGGCAAATCAACTGTGATCAGTTGAGAGTGGTCAAATATTGTCCAATCTTCCAGTAATGCCTCAATGTGTACAAGGTAACTGGCCTCTTTTTGCTTGATAACAAGGAGGTGGACAGAGGCCACTGGCTTCCTTGCCTAAAAACAATGACAGGCTAGTCCAGCAACAAAACCTCTCCTTTGAGCTCCCTCTTGAAACAGGCATCACCAAGCAGCATCAAAAACATTTGCCAAGGACAAAAATGATCAACAACAACCAACCGCTATGTGATTTATGCTCCTGTGTCTATTACTGCACCACCCTCCTATTCAGCCGTAGCCAGCATATCTCATGGTGAAGTACCAGGGTATTTATTTTGTTTTATTTATTGCGTTTCTATCCCGCCCATCTGGCTGAGCAGGCCATTCTGGGTAGCTTCATTCACTGCCGTCAAGCAGCATCTGAAGGCCCCATCCTTGCCAGTCCTGGTGGGCATGAGACAACATGGCTCAGCAGCCTCCCGCCCACTTCAAGCTGTTAAAGTGCATCAATCCAGCCATATGTTCTCAGTTGAACCCAGTGCTTGTGAGGTGGGTGGCTCTGTAAGCCGCCCTAAGGAGAACTTGCAGACAGCGTTGTTTTGGACGGCATCTCCTCGACTCCCCCAGCCAGCAAGGCCATGGCCCATATAAAACATCAGTCAGTACCTCAGAGAAAGCAAGTGCAAAATACACAAGCAATAAAATAGTTTATTTAACATTACAGCTGGTTTTGTTATTGGTATAAATTGTCAAACATCACAACAGGCTGTGGTTATAATCAGTGAAAACACTTGACCAATATTTGACCAAGATTAACTGTTTGAATTTTTTTAAAAATTCATCAAATCTCTTTGCTAATTTGCGTTCTACCTAGCAGGATTATTGTCTGAATTCCAAGATGTTCTGTAGGGAATTGCAGACCCAGCATAGAGGACAAAGGACCAGCTTTCCCTAGCTGGCCATGCGGGGGGGGGGGGGGCAAGGGGAGGGGATGGTGCAACTTTACAAGGCAACCTCTCTGGTGGGGGTTGTGTCTGCCTGCATGTGTCTGTTCATTTGTTGAAATGATGTTGACCACTTACTTTTGTTTTTGACATCACTCTTTCCCCCCCACCTGAGACAATCTCACAATTAATGTTTCATTGACTGACATCCTCTGCACTGCATGCAATATGTCAATCTCTGCGTATGTACACACTCCTCCCCTGCTACTCCACGGCTGCTGGAGTAGCCGTTGATAGTCAAGCAGTATGTTGACTGAGATGTTCTGCATGTGAAAACTGAAATGCCCCTCTCTTTCTGCTGAAGTGCAGAAGCTCAGCAGCACAAGTGCCCTTGAACGAGGCTTCCTTGATCATTTCCCTGAGGCTGGAGCTATTCTCCCTGGGCACTTGGGAGGGGGAAGCATGCCGCTGCATGGGCAATGACTAGTGCTAGGCCACCGTTGTCTGTGAACAAAGTGCAGGCAGAAGGCGTGCCTGCCGCCTCTGTGCCCGGCTGCTTTCTCCCCTCGTCCTGGCCGGACGCGGAATTATCCATGGACTCCCCAGCTCTTGCAGGCAAGTCCCCCCCCCCCCCCCCGGGAGGACCACTTCCAAACCACAGCTTGTTTAACAGACATGTACATCCATAGGGTTTTTGGAAGCATAGTCTATAGCTAGACTTAAGTACAACATCTCTCCTTCTCTTGTACAGTAGTGCAGGTAAATAAGGAGGGGAAAGGACACAGCACATACTCTTTTCAAACATACTTTTTTGTTGTAGTAAGGTTTGAAGAGTAAATATTTCAAGGAGTCCATAGCTGCCTGTGGGAAATAACCTGTTTACAGGATTCTGCACAGTAACCACACTAGGAAGCTTTTATTAGTGAAGGCATGATTTTCCCCCCTCTTCAGTTGTTAAAATGCACACCCAAGCAGAGCCCTCCTGCAAACAGCAGAGCTGTTCAGAATTTCCTCACTTGTATGTGGATAAGCCTAAAAGTTAGACTCTGGTATGAAAACCTCAGACTGACATTTAAGGTGGATATTAAAACTGACTAGTGAGCCAGCCTGTTCTCCTTCCCTGTGGCTGATGTTTTAATTTAGGACAGCTCTGGCTGTCACACTTTCTTGGATACTTTGTTTATTTAAATTATGTATATGATGCCTTTCCCGTAAGGATCTATTCTAAGATGTCTTGTTGGCTTTGACCATGTGCATCAGGAACAGGGACATTAAGATCCATATTGTTGTTTTTAAACTTGGCATTTCATCATTCATCCCCTCAAGAGACCTAGGTTTTTTGGTAGCTGCATGGACCCAATTTCACCTTGGCGAAGAACATCCCCAGAGTTTAGACTCTTGTGTTGATAGTGGGAAAAGTTGGGCGTCTCTATATGTTTGTGTCTGATTCTCTAACACTTAGTTATTTCTTATATATTTATATTTTACAGTATTTTAGTCTGTTAGGATTGGGATAGCAAATACAGTTTACAGGTTAACTGTATTTAACTGTATTTAAGTCTTTTCTGACTGACCATTTGCCTGTTATTGAACAGAAAAGGAGCAACGTGCCATGCTTAAATGGTACTTGTCTAGTGCCACTATAGACATTTCTACCCGTGACAACCAGCAGAGGAAATCTTACTACCATATATGAAAGAAAATTGGAAACCTCTTGATGCATGGAGTGTATCAGCCCGGCGAACTGCAAGTGGTTAATATGAGGGATTGAGGACGTGATTCTTCTGTCAAATTGCTGTGAATTATACTGCAGTTCTAGGAAGCAAATGTGTTGCTGTTTCCAAATGCAGAAGAAAAAATTTATCTTACATTGCTGTCCCCCAGCATTTTCAGATTGCAGTTGCGGGACATCTTGTTGAAACAGTTCACTTCTTGGAAAGCAAGAGCAGTCCGTTGCCACTGCTGTGGTCAGAGCTGTGCTGGTTGTGAGGACAGCCTGGTTTTCCAGTAGAAGAAAGCATTTCCAGGCCCTGGATCAATGGCAAGGCTGAGCAAGTGGCTGCCGCTCCCAGTGGAAGCTAGAACCCAGCCTGGGATGTGGCATGGCTCTTTGGTCCCGATCTCTGTGATTCATAGAGCAACTCAAAAGTGCTTCCTGTTTTTCTGACTGTGCTGTTTTTCTTCTTTTCAGTGATGAATGACATCATCGGAGGCATATTCAATAAAAAGTTTATGGATGAGCTGTTTAAGCCTCAGGAGCTCTATTCCAGGAAGGCCCTGAGGACCGTCTTTGAGCGGTTGGTTCATGCCTCCATCATGAGACTGAATGCGCCCAGCATGGACAAGGTGAGCAGGAACCTCTCTTTTCCCTTGCCGGCACAGGCAGGCTACTCTAGGTGGACGTTCATTCCCCCACCATCCTGTACTGACGACGGAGGAACTGAGTTAATGGAACCTGCTGCTTCTGCTGCCCACCCGTCCCAGGGCATTCCCACTCACTTCACTACTCAGGTAGATCAAGAATGCCCTCTCTATTCTTTGTGGGGCCAGTCCCAAACTAAGGACCCATGAGGTTCTGAACTGGGAACCCAGGGACAACCGAAGCATGGATGCTGAGATCTCAAGCTCTGTCTTGGATTCATCCCACTGGAGATTTCCTCAGGGGAGGTGAACCAGAGAGTGGATGTTTCACCAGCCTTGGCTACCCGTCCCTGTGGCTCAATACCAGGTACAGCCCCTTAAGACCTTCCTGTTAAGAGGAGGGAGGGGAAGGCGTACAGACCTTGAGAGCAAACACTAACACAGCAGTCCTCCAGCCTGCTTTGATGACTCAGTTGACTCCACACAGGTGATCCAGTAAGGCCTCAGTATTTCACTTCAGGTAATCTTCCTCATCCATGACAAAAGCATGGAAGATACATTGACCCAGCTGAGTACAGTAGCTTTTTGTGATTAGTATCTGACTAGGCTTAGCCTGGGACTCTGTGGTTTGGTGAGATTCCACTTGCCTTCCTCTGCAGCTCTATGACCTCATGACCATGGCGTTCAAGTACCAGGTTCTACTTTGTCCTCGACCCAAAGACATCCTGCTCATCACTTTCAACCACCTGGATGCCATCAAGGAGTTCATCTATGAATCGCCCAAAACTCTCACCCAAGTCGATGTGACCTTCCGAAGGCTGATTGATGTAAGAGCACAGCGTTGTCTTTACGTTTGGCTCCAAAGATGGTGTGATAATGCATGGTTGAGTGTGGTGACAAATGAGGGCACAGCAAGAAAAAGAATAAGTGCTGGAAGAAGCAATCAGGCAGATCTGTGCAGCATCAGGCAGAAAGAGGACAGCCAAGTCCAAAGGAGACGACAAGGATGTGTGGTTATCAGGATTACGTCTGTTTTAGCACTAACAATATTCTTAATGCCTCATAAAGTGCCAAAGCTCAAATTTGGGTGGCTGGAAAATCACAATAAAAATGGAATCTCCTGCCTATGGAGAAAGGTTACGATGTTTGGGGCTTTCTGGTTTGGGAAAATGTTTTGTCCTCAGAATGAAGATTTATTTATTTATTTATTTATTTGTTGCATTTATACCCCGCTTATCTACATTGAGTACTCTAAGCGGCTTACAGACGGCAATAGCATGCAGTCTTTTGCTGTAAAGTTGGGGAGCCTTGGCCTCCTAGATGATCGGGAGAACACGCCCCATAATCCTTTATTATGGGTTGTGCCAAGTGACCATGGGCACGGTCCTAGTTGCCAATCAAGTCATCTGGAGACCCAAAGGCTTCTCACCCCCTTGCCTGTTTTGAAAAGGCCGGTGTAAATGAAACGGCTTCTAACTTGAATGACGTCATGTTCCAATTCTCTTTTCCAGGCTTATGGCTCGTGCTCAGCTGGTGAATTTCAGCTCATTCGGCAAACGCTGCTCATCTTCTTTCAGGACATACACATCAGGGTGGGTGTGCTTCCCACTCAGTCTAGGTGCCTCTGATGGTAGATGAGTGAAACGGCGCGATACTCAGGAGCAAAGGGTTTCCTAGCAGAGGTCCTTGCCTAATCCAGGGCTCTGGCTGCTCCTCCTCCCCAGGTGTCGATCCTCTTGAAAGATAAAGTGCAGAACTCCAATGGCCATTTTGTCCTGCCGACATCCGGTCCTCTGCCTTGGGGAACAGAACTCCCGGGAGTCATCAGGTGAATGTCAGTGACTAGATCAAGGCCTCCCAATTGAGCTTCCATCCTCGCCTGGACCTCCCTTAGCACCAAACCAGGTGCCCTTGGGATTTGTTGTACTCCCAATCCCATCAGCCTTGGGATGGGAGTAGTCCTTTGTTAGCAAGAGCCAAGCCACCTTAGCACTGCCTGGCTCCCTGCCTGTGTGAGATTCCCTCCCTCCTTCCCTCCCACCCACCAACATCCATCTACGAATGCTACACAATGACTTGGTTTTGCTGTATTGCAGGCTTTTCAACAGCCGAGGGGATGAAATTCAGAGGACGGAGTTCAACCACGGTGGCAATTACGTTGTTCCCTATCGGGAAGGCTCTTTTGACCTCCACGGAGACCGGGTCCTGAAGCTGGGGACAAACATGTAAGGAATGATGGCGTGCCGACCCTCCTTTCAGTTGCCGTTTTTCTTCTGCCTGCCGTAAGCCTTGCCCGTTGCCTTCCAGATACAGCCTCAGCCGGCCGGTGGAAACAGAGACCTCGGGGGCGGCCAAAACATCAGCAACCCACGTCAAGGTCAGTATCTGCAATCTGTCCTCAGAAGCGCTGCTTCAGTGTTCAGGGATTCTCTACTCGGCAGTTTCAGGATCTGCATCCAGGACCCCCTGAATGCTGCAAGCAGCTTTTTTCTGGATGGCCTTTGACTGGAGCAGCACATGCTGCCACCCTCACACATCCTCTTCACTTTGGAAAGGAGGGCCGGTGCTTTGACCAAGGCCTGCCAAGAAGCCTTCCCCTGGCCCACTGATCTCTGCAGCGGCCAAAGAGGGAACTGTAGTAGCACCCAGAGTCTCCAGCATTGGCACTGAAATCTCCCACAGCAATTCAGATTCCATTGTCGCCTCTTTCTCTTTTCTGCTGTAGAAGGGATGGCATCCAAAGAACTGAGTTCACCCACAGTGGCAATTGCATGTTTTGGACGTTTTTATTTAGAGGTGCAACAGGTAATGAATATTATCAAAGATGTTTCAGAAGTCCAAAATAAATTTTAAAATGATTCTATTAAATTTCATTATGCCCTACTGTTATCCCACTTGCCAAAATGTTCATTGCAAAATGCTCCTTCCAGTCAAGCTCTCAGGCTCCAAATCACCTCCCTCCCCACCATGTTTCAGCCTGGGAAGTGAGCTGAGGCTCCTAGTTCTTCCTCTCCGTGTAAGACATCCATTCTTGCCTCCTGCAGGAGAACACGGCCCCCAACCCTCTAGCGAAAGAAGAGCTGAACTTGCTGGCCAAGCTGATGGGCGGCCTGGAGGTCAAGACACCCACGGGCAAGGAGGCTGGCTTCCGTCTCAATCTCTTCACCACGGATGAGGAGGAGGAAGAGTACGCCCGCCCTTGCTTAGCCTTGGAGGCTGTGAGGGAGAAAAGACCTCTCAGTCAGGGAGACGCTGCCCTGGGAGCTTGGGAGGACCACGTTGGCACACAAACAGCACTTGGGGTGGGGGAGGGAAAAGCACAGGTGAATCCCCAACACAAACACACAAAGGAGTGCAGTGGGACTCCTTCCATAATACCTCTCTGACTCATAAAAAGCATGGTAGAGGAGGGTTCTCAAGTACAATAACAGTGCTAGTCAGTACTTGGACGTTAGTTGGAATGAAGTTGTATAGGAGAGGCAAGTTGCAAGCCAGAAAGGGGTCAGTCATTGCAACCCACCAAACAGACTATCTTGGAGACATCCGACAAGTCGTAGTCATAATCCATAATGGTCTTTTCCTTCTTTCCTTCAAGGCATGCAGCCCTGGCTGAGCCAGAGGAACCGCCACATCCAGTTATCAGCATACACGCAGATCAGGTACTTCATCATTATTTGGTAGCATTTCATCAAATGGCAAGGAAGAGAGGCAATGTGGCTTCCTAACCATATGAAATAAAGTTTAAATAGTTTTGTTGCTGTGTTAGGTTCTAAAAATAAGGCAAAACAGGAAAGCAAGTGTTTTAAACCCTTACACTTCCATCACTCGCTTCTTTCTTAAACAGGACCAAGAGCGCAACAAGGAGTTGGCTCGCATCATGGGAGAGTTTGAGGTGGCCGAGCAACCCGAGCAGGAGACCAGTAAAGGAGCTGACTTCTTGGCCATGATGGATGAACTCTGACCCTCCGCCTCAGAGAGAAGAGCATGCTCGATGCAAAGAACTGGTCAGTTCCTCCTGTTATCTTGATGTGGACAGCATCTGGCCAACTGGCCTTCCGCAGAAGAGAGTGGGTACTGGTGCTTCACCCTGTTTGACTGAGCCCTTCAGTGGACTGGAGGAATTTGGGAAGCAGAGTTTAAACAGCAGCCTCTGTCCCTGTGTCATTAGGGGTCTGGATTGTGCCTCAGGGAGTTGAAAGCTAGACCAGCTCAAAAGCAGTAAAGATGTTCAAATCCTATGAGTGTAAACAATCCTCTGGACTGACAGGTATTTTTTTCTCATTAGGAGGTACAAAATGTGCTGTGTTGCTAGTTAGTTTGTGAGTGTCTGTTAACAAGAAGAGAAAGGGCATTCCCTAATTTTGATTTGGGGCCAGGCACCCATGGCGGGACAATCATTTTATGTTGAGCTTCAAAAATAAAGGCCTGAAACAATATGCTCTTGGTATTCTCTGTTACTAACCTTTCAGTGTCTGGAAAAAAACAAACACCCCACAATACTGTCACTGTCACCTTGAGCACCGGAGTATAGGAAGGTGTCTGGTAGCTGCTCAATAGTTTGTATATATGCCTGAAGTCTCTGGCTATGTAGCAAGAGGCTGGGAGTTGAGTTCCCCACGGGGCCTCCTTGAAAGGGGCTGGATCCATGATCCAGAGGGTCCCTATCTGCTCTGCTTTTCAAAGGTCACTGTCATTACTTTAATACAAAGGGAGTTCCCATATCCATCTGTTCCAGGATTACTGAAACACCCCTGTATTTCCAGGCAATATTTTCTCCTATCCCTATGCAGGAGATGTTTCCTTGGAAGAAAGGTAGCATATGAGTGTGACAAAGAGTATTCAAAATATTCTGTGCTAAAGTTTTATCTTCCAGGCTGAGATTGTGTCGTTTCATGATTGTTCAGCAAATATCTGGTTTTAACTGTGGAGTCGTGGTTGCTTAAACACCTGCATAGTCCAGCTGTAGTTTCAGGTGCATACTGAAGGTGGCATGGGGATATAAATGAGGTCTTAATGGCTGTAGATGACACCCTGCTGCAAGTTGGCAGCTTCAGGGCAGCCCTCGCAAGGAAAATGCCTAAATTGGGAAGCTGAGAGAAAAGCTCGAATAGAAGGCTTCAATGGGTTGGAAGGGACCCTCTGTGACAAAACCGTGGAAACAGGAGTAATGAATATACAAATCATCAGCCAATCCGAGCAGGAGGGCGGGGGAATGGTATGATATAAAACGGGTGGAGCCTAGTCAGTTCAGCTGAGTTCAGTTAAGTTGAAGGTTTTGAGAATGAGTGCTGGGAGAGAGCACTGCTCTGTGAGAGTTCTGTCAGGCAGTGAGGGCTATACTGTTTACTAGATATTAAAGACAGGGAGGCTTGTAGAGCTGATTAAATCTATTATATGTTAAAGGCAACACATACCATCCTCAGATATTGTTATATTTATTATTTTCTCAATAAACTTCATTATTGTTTCGATATTGTACATCTGAGTCTGTCCCAATTCATGAGGGGACGATTTTAAAAGGTGGCAGCATTACCAAGGGAATAAAAGGTGGCCGCATTACCATTTCCACCACAATTACACGTGTAAAAGGGAGGTGTCGTCTCAATTTGGTGGCACAGCAGTGGGACGTCGAAATAAACCCGGTTGTGCCTTTGAAAACCCAGTCTGTGAAAGGGGTGACGTCACACCCTCCAAGGTCCCCTAGTCAGTGGCCTCCCACAACAGCATCCCAGTCCAGTAGCCATCCGGGTTCCCTTTAAAAAAACTCGCTTGAGGGCGGAAGAGAAGCCGTAAACTACCAATTACGGGCGGAAAGGAAAGAGCCAATCGAGAGCCCTCTCCCCTCTCAGGTACCGCCTCTCGATCTCTCGGGCCAACGAGGCTGCGTCACTTGCTCTCACGAACGTTCAACCCAGCCAATGGGAAGCGACGCCGTCCAAATTAAATTCCGCCCGGCGCAACGGCCGCTGCGCATGCGCTTCTGTTTTTCCCCGCCTCCATCCCGGACAACGGCGCGGGAAATCCGATGCAGGTAAGGCAGCGGGAGGGCGGGAGCAGGGCGGGATCCGCCGCCGCCGCCGCCGCCGCCTCCTCCTCCTCCCCCGGCAGCCTGCCTCCGTCCTCTACAGTCCGGCCCGAATTCCAGCGGGACGGGGGCGGGGGGGGGCTGCGCGTAACTGCAAAGCCCGTCGAGGTTGGGGATGGTGGGGCTTGTAGTCCCACTTCCCCTTCTCTCGCTGGAAGAAGGAAGGGCCGTTCTCCCCCCCCCCCGCGGGTGGGGCGGCGGCGGCAAAGGCGGGGGTGATCATGCTTTGCAAGCAAGAGAAGTCTGCTCCGCCTTGTGGCCAAGGCACAATTCAACAGGTGCAGCTGGTCCTGCATGGAGCCACGTCCTGCAAGGTGCCCTTGTGCCCCCACCCCACCCCCAAGCAGGCGGATTCTGTGACCCGGCTGTTGCCTGATGGATGGGTGGGTGGCAGAGAGTAAAAATATCCAGGCTGGTCACTTTGGCCAGCATATTTATGAGGCCGGCCAGCATGGATCTCCCTCCGATGATCTGCAAGGACTGGCAGGCCCGAATGCTGCCGCCACCCCCTGTTGAGAGCTTTCCTGCTCTTTCTGTTCCAGCTGCTTGGGCGGGGGAAGACGGTTCCGCCATGGAGATCAGCCACTCGGTCAAGGAGCGCACCATCTCCGAGAACAGCCTGGTGATCCTGCTGCAGGGACTCCACGGACACGTCACCACCGTCGAGCTGCGGGATGAGAGCGTGGCCGTGGGCCGCATCACCAACGTGGACGCCTTCATGAACATCCGCCTGGCCGAGGCCACGTACACAGACCGCGCCGGCCACTCTTCGTGGTTGTCGGAGCTCTTTGTGACGGGAAGGAACGTTCGCTACATCCACATTCCCGACGATGTGGACATCACGGCCACCATCGAGACGCAGCTGCAGCTGATTCATAGAGTCCGCACTTTTGGTGGCCGGGACAAGGGGAGGAAGGAGTTCCTCCAGCAGAGGGGCAAATGACCCTGCCGGGACTCTGAACTCGGCCAAACACCGAGGCGTTCTCCTCTGGGACCTCTCCTTTGGTTCCACGGTCCAAGAAGTTTTTGGGCAGGGCTCCATCTCCTTTCTAGGTGCCTCACCTGACTCCCACCCATTGTTTTGTAGACAGGGGAAGTGGCTGTTGAGATCCTTTGCCCTGTGATGTGTCAGGATATGCAGAGCCCTTAGCTACAAACAGCTGTCCACCTCCTTCTTTGACAAAAACAGCCTTATGTCTCTTCCTCTGCACCTCTTTTCTTAAATAAACACAACTGTTAGGATCTTTCCTCAGTTTTGAAAAGTGTTCCTTACCAGCCTCTGAGAGTGGTAAAGAGTTTTAAACCATTCCAAGTTGTCAGGGAATTTCTTTCCTGTGGTTTACAAACACAGAATACAAAGGGTACAAAGAAGTGTGTTCCACCCTGGTCCTTCTGTTGGCAAACTTGGCGCTACTTGAAGGCTGCATCTCTTGCTCTTCCCCCAATCCGCCTCCAGAATGCTCGCTGCTCTGGTGGCCAGTTGCTGTGGGTCTGCAGAAGTGAGAGGTGGGGAAATCCCAGCTGGGCCAAATTCATACCTGCTTTGCCACACAAGCATTTTGAAGTCCGCCTCCTTGTGTAGACCAGAGGCTGTGAGCGTGAGAAGGTCTAAAACACGGAAGAGTTGTGTTGGCTTCGTCACCTGTCTGGTTATTTTTTTCTCTCCTGCAAGGAACGCTTGAGGTTCCCAGGGTGGGACTGGTGCCTGCCTGACGCAACAAGGGCTCAGCTGCTGGACAGATGGATGGAGAGGGAGAGAGCGGACACACAGCGGCTGCTTCTCCTGACACCACCACCACCACCACCACCCCAAGCGTGGCCCGGCCTGCGTGTGCCAGCTGGGTGACGTCTTGCCCTCTCCTCCTGTGACACCCCCCCTTGCTGGAGCAGCCCTGGGAGATGCAAGGAAAGATTGCCGCTGTGGCTGAAAGCTGTAGGCTTGCCTCGCCCCCCCCCTCGTCTCATTGGCATCGGCTTGTAGGGCTGGGAATGAGTAAGATCCCGGGCAGCCACTGGTGGGCAACCGGCCAAAGAGGCCAGCTGGCTGGAGAGCCATGCTTGCAAGGATCAGCTTCTAGGCAAGGCCCCCTCCCCTCCCCTCCCCCCCCCCACGGGCCCCTGTAGACGGGCAGCGGCGCCCCTTGCCCAGAGGACAGCCGTCCTGGAAGCCTTGTGGCAGGGAGTTCCGCAGGCACCTGGCGGGGGGGGGGCGGGGGGCTTTGCTCGGATTAGGGGTGTGTTTGTGTTGCCAGCGATGGCCTGGGCTCCTGTTCCCCGCCTCCCCCGCCAAAGCTTCGGGATTCCCTGGGGGGGGGTTGGGGGGAGGTCGTAGTTTGAACTGCTCCCCAGACAGCGGCGCCCCCCCCCTCTCCCCCCCCCCGGGCGGGAGGGACCCCCTCCCTCGGGCCTCCACATCCCGCCAATCACGAAGAAACCCCGCCCCCCTCTCTTCCCCCCTCCCCTCCCCAGCCCACCAATCAGGGCCCGGCAGCGCCATCTTTGGAACGGGCGGAGGGCGGGGCCGGGCCGGGAGAAGGCGGGGCCGGGCGGCGAAGACGTCGGAGTGGCGTCACTTCCGTTGTCAGGTGGCGGATCCGGGGCTGGCGAGGGCGGACGGGGGCCGGCGGGGCCGGGCCCGGAGGAGGAGGAGGAGGAGGAGGAGGAGGAGGCGGCGATGGGTGAGTGAGGGGGGCCGAGAGGGGTTTTTTTTTGGGGGGGGGAGGGAGGGAGGCGGCGGCAAGCGGGGGGGGGAAGAGTTCCGTCCGCCCCGCAGAGGCAGCGCGGAGGAGCCCGGTGCCGCCTCGGGGGGGTGGGGGGGTGGCGGGAGGGGGGAGGGTGTTCTTGGGCTGGGCGAGGGAGGGGTCCGCGGGGGGGGGTTTAAAAAGAAGGTTCGTCGGGAGAGGCGGACGCGTGTCAGCCTTCCGTGTTCGCTCGGTGGTTTGGAGGCGACGCTGCTTGGGGGGGGAGGGGCGATCAAAAGGGGTTGGGGGAGGAAAACAGCCCCCCTCCCCAATTATATCATGACAACCCTCCCTTTGCAGGGCTCTCCTCCGCCCCCTCCGAGTTTTCCCCCTGGGCGTCCTCTTGCGGGGTCGGATCCACGGGGGGGGGGGGCGGGCGGGCGGGCGGAGGGAGACCCTTCAAGGGCCCTTTCATGCCTCCCCCTCAGCTGCGGTGGCCCTTCCTCCTCCTCCTCCTCCTCCTCCTCCTCCTCCTCCTCCTCCTCCTCCTCCTGCTGGAAGCCTCGCCTTCAGTGGCCCGGCTTTGCCTCCCCCAAACCCAAGGCACCTCTGACAGTCTCTGGGTCGCAGCGGCTGGGTGATCCTGTAAAAAGGGACAGAACCCCCCCCCCCCCGCTTCAGAATGCTTCTTTCTCCCCCCAGTCTCAGGTGTATTATTATTAAAGTGTTCTGCTTATATACCGCCCCATACCACTACAAGTCATCTCTGGGCGGTTTGCAGTTTTAATTACAGTAATGCAGGCTACACATTGCCCCACCCCACCCCACCCCACCCCCAGCAAGCCGGGTACTCATTTTACCGACCTCGGAAGGATGGAAGGCTGAGTGAACCTTGAGCCTGCTACCTGGGACTGAATCCCAGGTCCTGAGCACAGTTTTACCTGCAGTAAGGGCATTTAACCACTGCGCCACAAGGTTCTTTTTTATTATTATTATTATTATTATTATTATTATTATTATTATTATTATTATTATTATTATTATTATTATTATTATTATTATTATTATTGCAGCCTGCGGATGATCCTCATGGTGTCTCCCCTTCCTCCCTTTACTGGGGACCTTCTCTCCCCCCCCCCCCCCCGCAAAAAAGAAAAGAACAACCCTTCTCCCTTCAAGCTCTTCTTCCCTGTCTTGTCTGCTCTCCTTTCCCTTTTCTTTTCCACCTGCTTCCTGGCCACACCTCCCCCTTGTTCTTCTTCTCCCATTTCTCCCTGGCCCCATAAAAAATAACACACACACACACACACACACACACACACACACACACACACACACACACACACACACACACACACACACACACACACACACCAACGTGCTTTGTTTCTGAGGTGGCAGAAGCCAAGCGTGCAGGGCAGGACTGGGCCAGTTGCCATCCCACCCCTGGCTGGTGTCAGGGCTGATGTGTCTTCAGTCTTGGGTGTCCTCCGCGCTCCGTAACCCCCTCTCCCCTCCTTCCTCCATCTTTTCCTCCTGAGGGGGGTGGGGGGTGGGATTAAGCAGGTAGTGTCCAGAGAGTCAGTCCAGCAGGGCAAGTGGACTTGAAAAAAGCAGAGCCCAGAGAGGTGCTTTGCCAAAGCATTTATTGTTTGAAACTGAAAGACCATCTGTTGACTTTAGGTTGCCTGCAGCTGTGTAACTTCCCATGGCTTTCTCTTGGGCAGATGGGGCAAAAATATCCCTCAGCATATCTTAAAATGCCCTTTAAAGGTCAGTTTTGTTGAGTAGCTACAACATTATTTGCAATTCCAAACAGTGACTTTGCTCCTTTTCATTCAGTTACTATGTTCTTGAACCACCCTTGCAACTTCATTATATGTAACCACTTGTAAGTACCTGTAGTTGCAGGTAACTCTTTTGGTTGTAACTTTTTATTTTCACACTCAGGACCCAAGAGTGGTCTTCTTGGGGGGGAAATGAAAGTATGCCTTTCTAAAGCTAGCAGTTAGCATGATAACAGGCCTGTTGAAATCAGCGCTTCAGCATCATTGCTTAGCAAGACAACTGGGCGGCTGCTTATTTCCCAGATCCAGGCCTTTCTGAAAACCACCAAGGAAGGGTTTGTCACCCAAACGGTCAGTGCTTTCTATGGTCCCATAGGTAGAGGTGGGTTGGACTGAAAACTGCATGGAGTCGGATTTCTTGTCACAGGCCATTCTTTGTCTTGCTGGCGTTGTGGAGCATGTAGCAAATTGGATCTTTCTCTTTTTTGAAGCACGTCAGCACTTCTGGCTTGCTGTTATTAATTTGATCATTAAGTCTTCAAAAAGGTTACTGAGGAAGCGCTGTGGGCAGCAACTCCATGTGGGTGCGCTTTCTGCAATCTGGCAGTCACCGGCCACGCATGGGACAGGGAGAATTCTTCAGCCATCGGAGGCCTGGCCCTCGGCAAGTTTTGGAGCCTGGAATTCTGACATTCTTTCCATTCCCAGCTGTTTAGGCAGCTTGTCTGGGGGGAACCTGTGTTTTGTCATCTTTAGTTCACGTAGAACAAGGAGGTGCCTCTTGTGCATTCTGGTTGAGGTTCCTTCCATTTGGGGAGGGATGTTCCATCCCCAGTTCATCTTGACAGGTGAGTCTTCTTTGGTGCAACAGGGGTGAGGGGTCTCTTTCCTTGGAGAGCCAACCCTGCCCTTGTCTCTCTTCTTGTGTGGCTATTCCTTGGTTTCTTGGGGGTGGTTAATGCAAGCCAAGCTGTGGTTTTGTGTTAATTCACAACTCAGGGTTGTATGGACAGCTGTCCCTTCATTTGGGGAGAGGAGGGTCGGTAAAGCAAATGTTCCTTTTTACTATCCTCTCAATCCGATCAATCATGCAGCTGCTGTGCTCTAAGGCCTGCTTTCCCATATGAACCTTGGCATCTTTTAGAATATCCCTTGGATTGGCAGCAGCTTTTATCACCCTAAGAGATGGCTTGTGATTCAGAGAGGAAGTTAGGTGAAGTTGGAGTGATTTATGAGATCATCTGACCTGTGCTTTTTCTCCACAAGGACTTTAATTACAGAGGAGCCTGTTGCAGGCAGAGTTGCAGGTTGTGGAGCTAAAATTCCACCTGTGAAAAGCAATGAGACCGGAGCTCCCCTGTGTCTCCAGTATGTGTGAACAAGAGGACATGAAGAGGGGCTTTGCTGTGCTAGAAGGTCCAGCAAATGGTCCCTGGCTAGCTCATACGTCATGGATGAGCCGCCAGTCACTCAGACAAGTGTACTTGAGGGGACGGGTGATCCTGTTGGTACTAGGTGAACATCAGTCCTTCTTTGTAGTAAATATACTGTGTGTTTGAGAGAACTAGAGAGGAGGAAAGGCCCAAGCAAAGAGAGGATGCAGTCTCAGAACATGTCAAAATCTCTTTCAGACATTTCTGTGTCCGTTGTTTTGTCTCTCTCCTTGGATGTAGGGCAGCTGTTTTCTACCAAGGGTTGCTCCGTGATGGATGTTTTTGTCAGGGGGAATGGTACAGCACCTCATTGTTCCCTAATGAGCAGTTTCCCACCTGCCTCCAACCAGAGAATTGAGATGAGAGAGCCTTGCAGACAACCTGAGACTGTGGGCAGCACTTGGAGACTCTTCTGCCTGCATCCATCATGCGGTCCTCCTGGAGTCTGATCCACACAGATGTTGTTTCTATCTAGCTTGATACATCTGTTCACTTCTCCCCCGAACCCCCTGCCTTTTGTGGCTTTTCATGGCTGTGTTGGGTGTGCCAGGTGCAAACCAGAAATGGTGGGTTTTAACCTTGTAAATGGTTAAACCATGACATTGTGTAGATTGTCTAGCATTTAAACAATGTTAGCACACACATTGATTTTGCATGCCTAAAGAACAGTGCGTAGAAATGCATAGACACGTCACCTAACTACAGTCATGTGAAGGTGGGTTTTTTCCCTCTCTTTTTTAAAAAAAATCATCCTTGGGTTTTAGATTTGGCAGCTGCACCATCTGTGCCAGTAGCCTGATTTTATTTGCAACGGTTGCGTTCATTTGCTAGGTTCTAGTAAGCCAAAGCAGAAAACGCTTAACCTCTAAATACAGTGGTGGAATTCTTGGACTTTGGGGTGCATTTCTAATTGGAGAATGCCTGTTAAGCAGATGAGTTGTAGAAATATGGAGTGGGACAGGAATACATGTGGGAGAAGGGAGCTCCCTCTTTCTAAGTGTAATCCCTTGGAGATTGTTCTGGGACAGAGAAACCTTGGTGCCGCTGCCAGGTGACGGGCGAAGCACAGCCGTCCACAGGGGGGTGCGCTAGTATAAGTGGCCAAGCATCCTTACAGTTGGCTGGGGCTGCTGGGTGTTAGAGTCCAGCATTTGGAGGGCTCTGCTTTGCCCACCGCTGGTGCAGCCAGTCACTTGAGTCTCGATTCCTGTCCCACTGCAGCGCTTTCCATGCTTTTGTGTCTTGTGCTTCTTCTAAACCTCCCCACCCTCGCCGCCCGGACGGCTTTTGCCAGCGAGCACGCTCATTGTGGGTATTTGTTGCAGAAGGAGGGTGTTAATCGGAGGGATGCCTCTGTTCTGGTGAGCAGGCTAAGAGGGAGCCCAGGGGTGGCGGCTGGTGCGCGGGCTCTCTTCCAGTGACAGAAGGGACATTTCCTGTCCTGGCTTCTCTTTATTGGCCTCGCAAATTGTGACGAAGCCATGCCTGTTTGTTTGCCCTTCGAGGCCACGAGATTCAGGCCAGAGGGCCAGCGCTGGGCAAACACCTGCCTTCTCGAAGGGGCTGCGTGTTGCCCGTGGCTGCCCTTCACATCTGTAGGCTTGCGGCTCCAGCCATCGACTTGGTTGCACCAAAATGTCCCAGTTGGATGGCCAGAAAACTTGTCTGTATTTGGCCACCCAATGAGCTGTGCCGGTTGAAGGTCTTTGTGCATCTCTGCTCCCACAAGGTCACAGCTGTTTATCAGTTTAGCTGCAGCCCTAGCAAGGTGCATCCTAAGCCCCTGCCATAGGTCTTTAAAAGGGCATAGTTTCTCCTTGCCCGGCAGCAGCCACCTCATTCTCCTCCTGCGCCAGCTGCTGTCCAAGAGGCAAATAGGAAGGGGCGCCTCGACAGATCTGGGCGAGGGGACCTTTTTCTCTGGGTCCCTGGAAAGTCAGAGCACGGCTGACATCTCACGTGATGAAGCGGCTGGTCAGGAGGCCCTCCCAGTTTCCCCGGGTGATGTTAAGCAACACCCGGGAGGAGCAGGTAGAAAGCAAGGTGCAGGTGCTTGGAAGCCAAGGCGGAGAATACACCCTGCCTTGTAGGTGCTGCCTTCCATGCAGGAGGAACCTGGGTGTGGGGTTTGGGACCTGGCTGCTTTTGCGTTTCCCTCACCCTGCCACAAGGCTCCCCTGCCCCATTTGAGCAAAGCTGGAGCCCCCTTGTCTGTCCCTGGCTGCTTGTGGGTCGAGAAGCAGAGCTGCCCTAGTATGCCTCTTGGCTGGACTCTCAAGCCCTCTGGGGGAGAGCCCCTTGCTTCTCCTCTTCCTTGGGGCCCCTCTCCCCCCCCCGCCCCACCCCTGCCACCTTCCTTGGTGCTGCTGCAAAAAAAGAAAAAAAGGGGGGGGGACACCCAGCAGCCACTGACTGATGTTTGTTTCGTGTTTGATGACAAATGGTGCCTCCCTGAAGCCTGCGGGGAGAGGTGATTCATCCGTTCTGCATGCCTGTCGGCTTGAGCAGCAGCGTGGGAACTTCCCTCGCATTTCCCTGTGTCACGTTACACTTGAGTGCCTCGGCCCTAAGCGGGCGGGGGGGGGGAGGAGCCGGCAGGCCATGCAGGCTGTGAGTGCCAGGGACCTGGATAGGCAGGCAGTCCCCATTCTCAAAATTCCTCTCTGCCAGGGCGAGCGTGTGTGTGGGTGTGCAGTCCCCCCCCCAAGGCAGCAAGGAGAGCCTTGGCCTTGCTGAAGCCCTGCCTTGGGTACAGCTGGTCTTTTCCCCGGATGGGGTGCCTGGAAAGGCCTTGGCATTCCTCACGTGGGCTGCCATAGGGGTGTGTGTTGCGTCATTACAGTAGTGACTGACGTGACTCCATGTCCATGGAGTTTTCTTGGCATGAACGCTGGAGTGGCTTTGCCAGTTCCTACTCCAGGTGCCTACAGCACCTGGTATTCCCTGGTGGTTGCCCATCCAAGTACTAACCAGGGCCGACCCTGCTTAGCTTCCCAGATGAGGTGAGATCAGATGTGCTTTAGGCATTTAGTGGAATCCTCTAAATATGCCAGCTAGTGCTTCAGCTGACTGCCAATGCAGGTTTGTAACAAGGTCTGCTGTTCAAGGCAGAGGCCTCCCCCCCCCCTTTGGACAAGAAAGTCTCACGTTGGGTCCCACTGTCTCCCTGTTGGGCTGGAAGAAGAGCCCAGCCAGCCATCCTGAAGGGTGCAATCCAGCTGCTTCCTTTGGAAGAATTGGGTGGTACCAGCAACAGCGTGTGGCTCTTCCTTTGCCTCTCCCAGGGCCGAGCCACCCGTTCACAGCTGCTGGTGGATGGAGGAGGACCTTGCGACCTTGGCAAGCGTGGGCCAAGGCCTTGGGTGAAGGGGCAGTTGAGAACACCAGCGCACTCCACCCATCACCCGTTGAAACACTTGCTCCCCTGAGCTGCAGAGAGCAGCAGAGCCCAGCCCGGCCAAGTTCATCCCATGACCTTCATTCGGTCCTCCTGTTGGCCGCTTGGTCTCCCTCTGGGTGTTTGGCAGGAAGGGTGCGCCACTGAGGACTAGGCCTGACCGCGACAGAGCTCTCTTGGGGTCTCACCGTGTCCCTCTGCCTTCTCTTGCTCACTGCAGAACTGAGGATGAAACGGCGAGTGTCCGACAGAGGAGGCGGGGAGACCTCGGCCAAGGCGCTTTGCCCAGGGGTTTCCAGCAACAGCAGCACCAAGAGGGCCGGCCCCTTCATCCTCGGTAAGCCAGCGGGCACGGCCTCCTCAGGCGTGTCCTCCCCAGGAGCACAGGCTCAGGAGGAACCCTGGCAGGGCTTCAAGTGTAGGTTACCTCCTCCTCCTCCTCTTCCTCCTTTTTTTTTATAAAAATAATGTGGATGAAATATTCCTTAGCAGCCATTCCTTCAGAGGGAGCCAAGATGATGACCCAAAGTGATAACCCTTTCGTGAGATAAGCGTCCTCCAGCCCCCTTCCCCCAGTGAAGGCACGAGCAGTTCTTTTTCTGTGCATTGTGCCAGGATGGAGGGCAGGAAGCACCTTCCTTTGATGACGTCCGCAGGAGATAGGAAAGGCCAGTCAGGGAAGCGGGAACTTTCTGGTGCTTGGAAGAGACAGCTAGACCTGTTTGTCCACGTGTGTGTCCACGTGTGTGTCCACGTGTGTGTCCGTCTGGTGCAGGCCTTGAGCCGTGATTCCTTCTGCTTGTGTGTCCGTAGGGCCTCGTTTGGGTAACTCCCCAGTGCCAAGCATCGTCCAGTGTTTGGCCAGAAAGGACGGGACAGACGACTTCTACCAGCTGAAGGTGAGCGTCCCGGGGAGCCCTCCCGCCTGGAGGAGGCCACTGCTTCCCCAAGAGGCAGGAGGCTTTGCGCTGCCAGCACGAGCCGAGGACCTGGCATGGCTCTTTCTGGGTCCTCAGACACCTCCTTTTTCTGGCAGTGATAACGGGACGTGGAGGGAGGAAAGCGCAATGGGTGGAGCAGAGCATTCTCGCCCCTCTCTGCCATGCCTTTGTTTGGTGGCTGCCCTTGCTCCTCCAGTGCAGAGCATTTAAAGTGCTCTGCAAAAGATAACAGTACAGACAGAAAGAAGCTTAACATTGGGAAGAAGGCCTTGGCACCATCAGCTAGCAGAGGCAGCCCCTGGGTTTTTGATGGGAGGGCTTCCCAGCTGTCTTGTGGCAAAGAATGAATTTCTCTCTTCCCCCCTTTCCACCTTCCACTGCCCCCCCCATTTATTTATTTATTTATTTATTTATTTATTTATTTATTTTGCTTTTCCCAAGATCCTGACCTTGGAGGATAGGAATGACAAAGGCATGGAAACCCAAGAGGAGCGCCAAGGCAAAATGCTGCTGCACACCGAGTATTCCCTTCTCTCCCTCCTGCACAACCAGGACGGGGTGGTCCATCACCATGGCCTCTTCCAGGTAAGCCAAGCTGCCCCACCACACGCACACATACACACTTTGCAGGCCTCCACGTCCAAACCTGAGCAGGCGGAAGAGGTTTGATCCCTTCACCTCCCTCAAGAACTCTGTGCAGCCTGTTTTTCTCCAGACCAGTCTCTGCTGGTGTTTGGTGTTTGGACACAGCATGGCCAGCAGGCAAGAGGGCAGTCCCACAGGCCTGTGATTCAAAACATGTCAAGGCCACCAGGCTGACCAAGGCCAACCTATCCAGAAGGCCGCCCTTTCACTGCTTCCCCCTTTCATTCCTGGTCCCTGCTGCTTAAAGACGCTGCGTCCCTCCTCCTGTTACCAGAGGCCCTCCCTTTGTACTAAGCGGGCCACAGCCTACGGATGCCCCAGACAAGTGCAGGGAGCTCCAATGTGGGGGATTCAGCCTCCCCCTGGCAGAGAACAGAATGCCCTGGTAGGCAGGCTCCCACCACCACCACCACCACTTCCGCCGCCAGTCGTCCTGCCACCCCTGTGGATGTAGGGGTTGGTTTCCTGCCAGCCATGCTGTTCCTCTTGCAGGTTGGTGGAAAGCAGGTCCCCAGCATCCAAGGCCTCTGCGGCTTTTCCCTTTTTTTACGCTGCACAGATTGGGGCCTCCCATGGATCTCGGGGGCAGGTGTGGGAAGAGGGCTGGTTCAGCAGGGAGGGATGGTTTCCAGTCGCTGCCCCAGGGGAAGGCTCGGGTGGTCTAACTGGGAGGGGGGGTGCTCTTGGGCCGTGCAGGACCGAGCCTGTGAACTGGTGGAGGACTTGGAGTCAAGCCGGATGGTCCGGAAGACGAAGAAGCGCATCTGCCTGGTGCTGGACTGCCTCTGCGCCCACGACTTCAGCGACAAGACCGCCGACCTCATCAACCTCCAGCACTACGTCATCAAGGAGAAGCGCCTCAGTGAGCGGGAGACCGTGGTCATCTTCTACGACGTCGTGCGGATCGTGGAAGCCTTGCACAAGGTACGGCCCCTGCCTGCGCTTCCCCCACCCCCACCCCCACCCCCCACCCCCCCCCGGGACCGGAAGCAGAGCCCTGGTGGTGCAGGGGCTGAACGGCAGTGCTGCCCTCAAGGCTCTGCTCAGAGACTGAGTTTGATCTTGACAAGCTCAGGCATCCGTCTCGAGGTTGGCTCAGCCTTTTCATCCTTCAGAGGTTGATAAATTGAGTGCCCAGCTTGGTTGGGGGCAGGGGGTAAGGGAGCCCCATGGAGCCTTTATAATTAAATTGTAAGCCACCCAGAGAGTGCTTTGAGCGCCAGAAGGTGGTGTGTCGGACGCCCACGTGGCTTGAAACCAAATGCGGGACTGCCAGCATCTGGCTGTCTTCATCTGTTGGGTTTGCAGAGGGTCTGCCCCGCAGGGCAGGTTGGCCCAGAGCCCAACTGGAAATGAGCAAGGCCGAGCCCTCGATATGGAGCCCCTGGGGACGGGATCCGGAGGAGATTTCCCAGAACATGCAGCCTTGCATTCAACAGGGGGAGTGAATCGGAAAGGGGTGGGGTCCCTTTGGTTTATTCCTTTTCCCGGCAATTGCATTTGGGTCGAGAAGTGGGAGTAGAAATGGGGACCCCACCCCACCCCAGTGCTGAATTGAGATGCCCTCTTCTGCCTGGCAAGAGCACCGCTTTCCCTCCCTGAGAAGAAGCACCACTTTTGTCTTTCCAGAAGAACATCGTACACCGAGATCTGAAGCTGGGGAACATGGTGCTGAACAAAAGGTAAGAGCACGCGGGGGTGGGGGGGGGGCTGTGTGTCTCTCTCTCCATCCCAGGGCCGTTTTCCCCAAGGAGGCCTCTGGATCTTTTTCCAGCCGTCCTGTTGGCCGTGTCTCCCAGAGAGCAGCCGCCTTGCAGGTGCCAACTGTGGTGTCACAACCATCTCCAAGAAAGCTTCTGCTTCCTGGTTTGTGCGTCCTAACAGGAGTGGGAGCTGCTGCCTTCTTCCTCTTTCTCCTTCTTCCTGTCTTCCTTCAGGAGGAAGGCCATCTGTCAGGTCTCAGGGAGGGCCAAGGGCAGCCCTCCGAGAGGGTGTGGAGCAGGTGCCGCCTTATAGTCAGCTGCCTGGTGGTGACGTCACGGCTTTGCCACTTGTAGGTCGGCCTGCTCCAAGGTGGCTTTCTAACTGTCAAAGGCAAAACCAGTCCAACCTGTTCCCTTCCTGGGAGTCACTGTCCTGGCCGGGCCCCTTCCTTCACCCACCTTTTGCTCCCAGGCAGCAAACGCTGTCTCCATCCATCGGCCCCCTTTTCGTTTTATTTAATCTAACATCCATTCTTTCTTTGTGGTCTTTGCTTGTTTGAGAACCTGCTGTTCTCTCTCTCTCTCTCTCTCTTTCTTTCTCTCTCATATTCTCAATTGGGTCTCGGTGGTTTGGGGCTGAAACTTCAGGGCTTATCCTCTAACCGAGCAAGTTTTAAAAAGAAGGTTTGTTCAGAAAATGCGTAGCACACCCAGGGCTGGCAAGTGGGCTTCCTTCAAAGCCCATGGTCCCACTCTTGTCCAGGGGCGGCTGTGCTGGCTGGGCATTTGGGCTCCTCCAGCGAGGCTGCTCGGATGCTCTGTAAGGAGGAGCCCAGCCCCGTCAGGAAGGGCCGGTTCCTTCCGGCTTTGAACACCCAGCCCCTCCCTCCGCCCTCAGCTTTGCGGAGCTGGACCGGCTCTCCCGCTACATGCGGATTCGGCCCCCGTGTTCAGCTGCAGAGATTGTGACTCCCTCCTTTGGTTTACAAGAAGCCTCGCTCTCCTTCAAGCTCAAGCCTCAAGACTCCTTTCCCGGCAAGGCAGGGGATGGCGCTCAGGAGAGCTGGGCCTCTGCAGAAACCGCTTTAGCTCCTCCTGGCTGTGGGAACGTGCAAACGCCCACTGGCTCTTTCCCAAATCTCCCGGCGTCTCCCTCGGATGGCAGGTCCTTCCTGGAGGCTTAATCCCAGCAGCCGACTCAGGGAGACCAGGCCGGGGGGCAGGGGTCCCGTGGGTGTGGGCGGCGGCGGCGGCCAGCCACGCAGAGCCTTCCCTTCTCCGGATGAGAAGATCCGATTCAGCCACTCAGTGCACGGCCGTGTCTGCAGTCAGGAGGCCTGCGCAGTTCATCTACGCTGTGGGTGTAATCCTGACACCCTTGCAGGGAATCGGCCAAACAGTGAGGGCCAGGAGCAGGATCCACAAGCCTTGGTGGAACTGTGGCCTTGAGGCTCCCCAAACTTTTCCGTCCTTTCAAGGGAGGTGCTCTGTACCCCCATTTCCCCCCCCCCCACACACACACACAGTCCTTCCTGGGGCCCCCACCTGAGTGTGGAGGCACTTTTGGGCTGATGGAAACGAGACTTAAGCGCAGGGGCATTGTGGGTGCTAATTTCACCACCACCACCACCACCTCTGTGTTGCCCCTGCCCCCCTCCCCCACATGGGGTGCCTGCTTGCCCAAACCCATTTCCGCCTTGCTTCCAGGACCCACCGCATCACCATCACCAACTTCTGCCTGGGGAAGCACCTGGTGAGCGAAGATGACTTGTTGAAGGACCAGCGCGGCAGCCCAGCCTACATCAGCCCTGACGTCCTCAGTGGTAGGCTCCCCCCTCCGCCGCCGCCGCCGCCGCCGCCAGTTGCTCAAGGCTCGACTCTGCTACTGGCCTCCCCCCCCCCCGCCCCCAAGGTCCGGTTTCTCTTACCCGGGTTGTGCTGGCTCCTGACTGTCCTGCAATGCCAGTGCCCATGTACCCCCCCTTCGGCCTGGGAGAGCCTCTTACTCCTGTCTCCCGGTCCCTCCCTCGGCCGCAGGTGTCACTTGGCTGACGGGCAGGAGCCCTTGGCAGCTCACGAGGGAGTTGAGAAGAGAGGAGGCGGCTGGAGTGGAGCTTCTTCCTCTCGGCCTTTCCTCTTACTGCCGGGAAGAGGGAGGGGTGGAGGCCTCTTCTGCAGACTCCTGAAGGCTGCTGCGCTGGCAGCTTCTGCAGAGAAGAGGGTCAGGACGCCACCTGGGAGAGAGCGGGAGGTCTCCGCCAGGAGGGAGGGCAGCCGTGTAGGTGTGTTTGCACGTCTGCTCTGTCCACTCAGTGGCGCTCCCTCTGCCTGCAGGGCGACCCTACCGCGGCAAGCCCAGCGACATGTGGGCCTTGGGCGTGGTCCTCTTCACCAAACTGTACGGGCAGTTCCCCTTCTACGACAGCATCCCTCAGGAGCTCTTCCGCAAGATCAAGGCGGCCGAGTACACCATTCCCGAGTGAGTGAGGGAGTGGGGTCCAGCCAGCCCCAGCCCTCTCTCTCCCTAACCCTAACCCTGGCCTTCCCTCTGGCTCCTGGGCTCCTCCCCACAGGTCCTCCTCCTCCCCCCACCTCTCTCTCTGTCCTGATTGCTCCCCCTTGTCCAGCAGAGACGGCCGAGTGTCGGATAACACGGTGTGCTTGATCCGGAAGCTGTTGGTCCTGGACCCCCAGCAGCGCCTCACCGCCTCTGAAGTGCTGGACTCCCTCAGCTCCATCATTGCCTCCTGGTAACTCCTTTGCCTGCCTGCCTGCCTGCCTGCCTGCCTGGGTGGGTGGAACGGAGGCTCCGCTTTTCTCCAGGCCTGCCTGGCAGGATGCAGCAGCAGCCTCCGTCCACTACCACCGCCAAGTGCCAGGGACAGGTTTTCCTCTCCATCAGACCCAGAGCGAGCACCCCTCCCAGCAGATGCTCCAGCCACCGGCTTCCGGGTGGGGGTGGGGGCTCAGTGGCTCTGAGGATTGGGGAAGGGGGCATCAGGAGGCATGCTCTGATCCTCAGGCTTCTCTCTCTCTCTCTCTCTCTCTCTCTCTTTCTCTCTCTCCCCTGCAGGCAGTCGCTGTCTGCACTGAGCGGGCCTCTGCAGGTGGTGCCGGATATCGATGACCAAGTGGCCAATCCAGAAAATGGGCACGAGGTCAGGGGGTGGGGCAGAGTGGCCGAAACAGGTTGGGGGAGGTGCATTCTTCTGCCCCTGGCGGAGGAGGGCCCTGCATCGGGTGGCCTCATGCTTCCTGCTCCTGAGAGCACGGCCCAAAGGGCAGCAGCCTCCCTGCTGGGGCTCCTTCAGCCTCTTCCCTGGCCTCCAGGCCTTCATGCGCACAGAGGTGCGTTTCTGCTGAGACCTGGGAAGGCATTGGCTCTTCAGCTCTGAGTTGGACCCACTAGCTGTGGGTTCTGGGGGGGGGGTGAGGGAAGGGGACAGGAGGTTGCTGGCCCCTGCCTGGTCTTCCAGGCTTTGACCAGGGACCAAGGAAGGATGGCCTTCTGCTTCTTTCAAATCCAGGGCATGACGCTCAGTTATTACTCTCCCTCCTCCATCCCTCCGGAGGAGTTGAGGCTCTCTCCACCTGCCCTCCCTCCTCAGGATCCTGCCCCTTGCCCCCCACCCACCCAGCCCGCCCGTCCCCAGGAGAGCCTTGCTGTCCCCTTGAGAGCTTGGCGAGAGAGAAAGAGGGTTGAGAATGTTTGTGCCACTGGAGCCCTTCACATCCTGAGCGCAGGAAGCAGCTGCACCAAGAGCCCTTAAGACCATGTCTAGGTCAGAGGGAGGGGGCTGCACCCCTCAGGGGGAGCCTTTTTTGAGGAGATGAACAGGGAGGATCCTCATCCAGTGCCCTGGTGGACAGCCAAGGGGGAGGGGGGAGGCCCCCAGTCAGTCTTCTGGCAGAGGGATTGGCCATCCAAGCGTCCTGGTCCCCACGTAAGCACCCCAGTCCTACCCCCCTACCCCTTTGGTGGTTTCCAGATCTCCTTTAGCCACATGGGATGCCACGTGGCTGGCCAGGGCAGGCCTGGCCCTCCTCCCTGGCCTCCCTTTGCATGTGTCCTTATTTCTCTTTCCCCCCCCCCCCAGGCCAAGGTGACCGAGGAGTGTTCCCAGTATGAGTTTGAGAACTACATGAGGCAGCAGCTGCTGTTGGCGGAGGAGAAGAAGGCACTCCCCGAGGCCAAGGGCTTCCTCCAGAAGCGCCAGTTTGGGAACACCCCTCTGGTGCGGCGCCTCGGCCGTGACGCTCAGCCCATGAACCCCCTGGACGCGGCCATCCTTGCACAGCGCTACCTTCGGAAGTAGCCCCCTGAGCCTCGGAGCGAGCCACGCCCGGCACGGAGGGGCCGCCACAGGTCCCCCAACCGTGTAGCAAGTCTTCCTGGGTCCCCTGAGCCCACCAGGGCCCCGGGGCAGGCCACCGACCCCCGTGGGGGGCGGGGCGGATTGGAGCCCGAACCTTCAACGGCTGATCTGCTTTGAATCATGACTCTGAAATCTACCTCTCTGTCTTTTTTTAAACCACACCGTTCTCTGGACTGAAGTGAGGAGCGCCTGGGTTGCGGCCACCCCGGCAGGTGGCTTATCTGACGCAAGGGGTGGACGGTGCAGTCCACGTGGGTTGTGTTTTGCTCCGTACAGTTTGAATAAGCTTTGTCTTTTTTCCCCTCCCTCCTTCCGCCCTTGGAAGGGTTTTCTGAGAGTAATTCTTTCTTAAGCCTCTTTTTTGCTTCCCACCCGGCCCCCTCACACACCATCCCATCTGCTCTGGTTTTTAATTTAACAGCTGCTTGGGATGAAATGTGGACTACCTGGCCGGGAGGGAGGGGAGTTTGCCAAGGTGAACAGTGTGACCTCCGGCTTCCCACCAGGGGCAAACCTTCACCTGGAACTGTTTGAAATGTAGCTTTTCCAGAGGGAGGGTGACAGAAGCCTCCCTCTTCACTTAATGATTTTTTATTTCTGGGAATTCTGGTTGGGTTGGGTTGGTTTTTTGTTTTTGTTTTTGCTTTTTCCTCATAGCTTATGAAAGGTGTGGTAATGTTGCATTAATTCTGTCAATGTCTTTCTCTCCCCCCCCCCCCGTGGTACGGCTGAAGGGCTGCATCTGATAATGTGAAAGGGTACATGGTCCCTCCTGTCTCTGTCTCCCACCCACTCGTCCCACCCCTCCACATATCCTCCTCCTCCTCCTCCAGCTGCTGGCATCCAGAAATGGGTGCCCGCCTCCCTCAGCCCCGTGCTTTGTCTTGCCATCGTCTCCTGGCCACCCATGCCCATCCACGGGGGCAGACGGGGGGGGGGTCCCTTTCTGCCGCTCGCTGGTCAGGTGGCGCTGGGAATGGTCCAGGTGACCTCTGAGCCAAGCTCCTCCGTCTGGATGCCTCTCTTGCCACAGAAGCCTTTGGTTCTGGAGCAAGCCCTCCCTTTGTGGATTGCACCGTCCCCCGCAGCCTTCTTGCCTGCCCTCCACTTCCCAGAAAACTCTCAAAAGTAGCTCTCCCCTCTCTGGTCACAGCATGGGCAGGATAGGCCCCTGAGGAAGGATCTGGCCCTTAGCACCAACAGTGGAGCCAAAGGGATGACCAGAGAGAGGGACTGACCACCCTGGTGAGTGTGATGCTGGGAGGACCCCCTGTTGTCATTCTCTCTCCCCCCCCCCAAACAGCCAGTCGAGAAGGGCTTTCCTTAGTGAGCACTTTCAGACAGTCCCAGCGCCTCCCTGTCTGGGCTCGGCCAGGCTCTGAGGGTCCTTCCTCCGCTTCCCCGTGGACTCTGGAGTGAAGCTCTGGAGTGAGAACTGTGCCTGCAGATCTTTTTGAGGAGGGTTGGTGCTGTTTCTCTCTCTCTCTTTCTCTCTCTCGGAGATCAGCCAAGCAGACCCGGCAGCATACACTTAAAGACAGCGTTTATGTGCCTCTAGTCATACTGCTAGCCAACACTTAGGCTATCGGGCAGAAGCAGCCAGCAGCTGGGTGGGTGGGGGGGGCAATAAAGTCACTACTTCTGGGTTTGGTATTGAAGGACCCTCCCATTGAGCAGACCTCTCAGAGGGAGCTGGCCGCACCCTTGATCGTCCTTCTCAGTGCCACGCTTGCATGCAGAGGGGTGTGTGTGTGTGTGTGTGTGTGTGTGTCTTGAGGAGGATGGCCTATCTGGCCCCTGCTCTGAAGGATGAGCTGCCCAGCCTCTTGGCTGTAGCCCGCAAGCAGAGCCTGCTTGGTCTGCTCGTGGACCTTTGAAGAGGGGCCTTGAGAAGGAGAGGGGGAGAGCCAGTACCCCTCTGCTTCTCCTCCTCCTCCTCCTCCTTTGCTTTTTGGCTGCAGCTTTCCACAGGCCTCTGGGGGCCCTGCACCCACCCTGACGTGTTGTCCTCACGGGACCAGAGGAGGGGCCCAGTGAAGAAAGGAAGCGCCTGGGGTGGCCCCTGCCACAATTTAGCTCAAAGCAGGGGAGGTGTTTCCTTGGGTCTCGTCATTTCTCTCGAATTGAGGGAGGGGAGGCCTAGTGGCCAGAGCAGCCCACTCAGATGCCTTCTGCCCCCCTCCCCTGTTAAAAAGCCCAGCAGGAAGGGTGTTCCCTCCTCTGCTCTCCAGCCCTCCTCTGTACCCTTATTTAACTTCTCCTTTCCTGCTGTAGCTTGCCTGTGTATTTGTCTTAATGTTCTCCCCAGACTTGAAAACAAAAAAAGATAGCAATACTTCATTGGTTGAAATGCTGGGCGCCCTGCCCCCTCCGTCCCCTCGCCATGAGCAGAAAAAAGAAACTGAAGGGAATTGGGAAGGAAGGAAGGAAGGAAGGCAGCCGGACGGATGGCAGGGCGGGGGTGGGGCAGAGAGAGGAAGTGGGTTGGGAGCTGCTGGATTTTCTTTTGGTGGATTCACAAGCTGGGCCAGACACCAGAGACAAAAGATCCTCCTATTGTACAAAAATGACAAAGAGAATTTGTATAGAGACCTATTTTTGTATTACATCCAACTATTCCTGCATGTCAGCAATAAAGTTTCATAATGTAGAAAAAACTGCCACCTGCGTCTCTTGTGAAATGTGTGCCCTCTCTGCCCTGGCCTCGCCTTGGCCAGCAACCTGACCCCTCTCCTGAGTGAGGTTCCGTAGGTGCCAACTCTCCTCCTGTCTTCTGGCGAGCGTCGGGCTCTTCATATGCAGAAAGTCTGGCCAGCCGTGGCTGCTGCAGGAGGTCCAAGGGAGCTTGCAGGGCAGGGAAAAGGCAGCCACGGACCCAAGGAGGGCAGGCCTCCGAGCCTTGCCTCTCTGCCCTCGACCGCCTGCCCTGTTGCTTCCTGCTCACAGGACCAGCTTTGAGAGGTGCCTGCCAAGCGCCGCAGGAAAGACCTGAAAAGTGTTCAGATCCTCGAATTACTCAAGGCGTGGCGCCCTGCATCCGGCCAGCCTTTCCTGAACCGAGCCTGGCTGGGAGCTGGTTGTGGCTCAGGGGAATACTGCACCCCAGAGAGAGAGAGAGAAGGGGTCCCTGCTGGCACGGGCGAGGGTGGCACGCTGGCGCTCCCTGCCACTCCACGGGCACCAGGGGGCGCTTGTGGGCTGGCATGAGGCTCAACCAGACCCTTTTGGGGAGGGGAGGGCTTGCCGTGGCCCCAGCTGCTCCTCCTGCCTGCTTGAGAAACCGAGGGCACGTGAAATGCAAGGCAGGGCAACTTTCTGACGCCGGAGACACCCTGGCCGGCCGGCCCTCTTCCACACACCCCTCCCTTTCCCGGTCAAAGGACCAGGGGACCCCTCCCCCACACACACACACACATACACACCGCTGCCCGTGTGCCAGGCAGAGCTTGGGGGCGCCCTTTCTGTGATCCTGGGAGACTCACACCATTGAGGGGGTGGGACGCACCATGCATCTGGCAAGGCTGTTGCCGGACAGCCCCTGTGCCTGCCGAGGTGCTCCCGTTGCAATGTCCTGTCCAGTTTTAAGTAGCTTTTTCGGTGGTTTGGGGGGGGGGCATAAAACCCCATGAGGGCATTACCTGTTTCCGGCACTTTAGGGGTCGCCCAGAAATGTGCACATTTTGGGAATCTCCGGAGGACTTCCACAGACAAAACCTGCTGACACAGAAAAGCTGAGGGCAGAAGTAAAGAGACCCCTTTGTGAGCCATTGGAAATGGAGGGGGGGGGGTCCAACGCCCGAGTCCCTAATAAACAAGAAGTGTTACACCCCATAGGGGCCAGATCCTTCCTGACGGGAGGTGGGGGATATCTCCTTGCTTGCAGATTGAAACCTCTCTCCCTTTGATGTCGTACAGTCCCACCACTCAAGCCTCTCTGAGCTGCGCCTGTTTAAATGTTTCAGAAACGCAGCACACCTGGAGAAGAACCAGCCTCGCCCCTCCCTTCCGAAGGAGCTACGGTTCCAGATGTGTGCGGGGGGGGGGGCTCCGTCCTTCCCTCCCTCCCTTCGCCGCCTTCTGCCCTGCAGTTATCTTGGTCAGGTCAGCGGCCGGCCAAACACCGGCTGGGGAGGGGGAGGGGGAGGGGTGGCTCTGACCCACCCACCCATTCGAAGCCACGGGGGGGGGGGGCGCCTGCAACCATTTCCGGCCTCTCGCTCGGCAACTTTAACGGGAGCCAGAGCGCACGGGTGCCTCTCGGGCGCCTGTTCCTTTTTCCCTTGCTCAGGGGTGGGGGGGGGGCGAAGGAGGGGGCCGGGGCTTTCTTGGGCAGCATCGCTTCCTTCCCAGGCGTGCCCATCACCCACCGGGCTGCTCCCTCCCTTCCAGGTGAGTCCCACGGCGTTGGGGGGGGGTTTCCCCACCACAAACCCATACGCAGCCTTCAGGCACAGAAGCAAAAGCATCTCCTAGCATCTTGGGGGGGGGAGGAACCCCCATCCTCTCCCGCTCATCGGCCATCGCAAGTGGGGGGTCTGGTCTGGCTACATGAAGTGGGGGGTGGGGGGCAGAGAAGGCCAGGTGGGCATTGCGGTTGCCTCGGAGGCTACTTTCTGGCCTGGACCCGGCGGCCACCTGCCCTTTTTAGGAGGCTGCTTTCCACTGGGAAAGAATTTGACATTTCTTTCCTCCTCTTCACTCCAGAGCTTGGAAGGAGCCCTCTTGGGCTGGGATGCCCTGACCCCCCCCCCCGGGGGACTAGATCCCTCATAACGACCCCTTCCACCACCAGGCCTGCCAACTGCCCAGGAAACCCCTCCTTGGCTTGGGTGTCTTTAAAGCAGGGGTGGGCCAAGTGCCCCTCCAGGGGTACCTCACTCCCCATCCCAGCCCAACCCATCAGAAGCAGGCTTCCCTCCAGAATCAATTTGAATTTTGATAAGGCTACCTTGTTTTTATTTATTTTATTTATTTTGAATATTTTTACCCCACATTTCTCCTTGGAAAAGGACCCAAGATGGCTTGCAATAACAAGGGACAATATACAGCCCAGAACATTTAAGACGTATTAAGTTTAAGAACAGGGAATTAGAAGAGGTATCTTAGAATATCAAAAGGTAACATTAAAGCTACAAAGATATGTGAAAAGAAAAGAAAATATAATTCCATTATGATGTATGGAAACTAGCATTGAAAACACTGGTATTCATGCATGGTAATAATCCATCTAAAAGTCACATAGAAGGTAGTCCTTCATTCAGGGAAAGCTTGCCTGAAGAGAAAGGCAGCAGAGATGGGGCAGTCCTGGCTTCTAGTGGGAGGGAGTTCCAGAGTCTGGGAGCAGCAACAGAGAAGGCCCTTTCATGTATTCCAAAGAGACATACCTGTGAGGGTGGCGGGATGGAGAGAAGGGCCTCTCCTGATGACCTTAACACCCCAGCCAGTGCATACTGTGAGATTCGATCTTTGAGGTAGCTCTAGGACCCAGGTCCTTTTGTGCTTTGTAGGTTAAGGTCAGCATTTTGAATTGTGCCCGATAGCCGATTGATTGGCACCCAGTGGAGCTGCTTTAGTAGGGTAGGGGTGTCATGTGATCTCTTTAATCTGCCTCAGTCAGCAATCTGGCCATTGCATTTTGGACCGAATGAAGTTTCCTGAAACTTTCCATTGGTAGCCCCACATAGAGCCCATTACAGTAGTCCAGCCAGGAGGTCACTAGGGCGGGGCATGTGTCACCGTGGCCAGAGCAGGCTTCTCAAGAAATAGGCATAAGTGGCGTACTAGTTTTAATTGTGCAAATGCGCTGCTGGCCACAGCTGTCCAGGAGCTCCCCCAAGTTGCGTACCTGTTTTTTCAATTGGAGGGTGACCCCGTCCAGTACAGGCTACATCCATCTCTGTCCCTTAATCTCCCTTTCAACTGACTAGAAGCACCTCTGTCTGGTCTGGGTTTAGTTTTTAGGGCTTGTGGGCCCTGCCGGGGGTGAAAAAGCAGCCCCAGTGCCAGGATGCTGGCCACCTCTTTTTTTACAGGCGTCAAAAGAGTGGGTTCTGCCTCCTGCAGAAACCTGTGGTTCAAATCAAGGCACAGCTACAGCAGTCAGCAGAAGAGTTGACAATCCCAGCCCCAGTCAGTTGATTCTTGGACTGCCCTCCCCTTCTCCATTTCCCCGCCCCCCATCCTTCCAGCCTTTTGACTTTGCTTTAATCATCAACCAGATGTTGCTGGCACTGGATTTCCCTGGATCTTGGAGGAGGAGGAGGAGAGGTTTGGCCAGTGGGGGAGGGGCTGGCCAGCCTGGCTGAGAGATTCTGGGAGGAGGGGAGAGCATGAAGGACGGTGTGTGTGTGGGGGGGACACACTCCTCATCCTCTTTGTAGAGCCAGCAAGGAGCCCTGAAGGGACGTCCCATCCTGGCAAACCCTATGCTTGCTTCCCAAGATGCAGATCCCTTTTGGACTCCCTGCAGCGGCACATCAGCAGCCACAGCTCTAAAAGCTCCCGTTTAGGCTGCACATCTCGTCTCTTCCCAGCTCTCAATGAGGGCCCAGAACTGGCCTCCTCCTCCACCTCCTCCACCACCTCCTCCTCCTCCTGCTATTCCTCTTTCTGCCCTGCTGGAGTTGTGTCTATTCCGTTCCTCCATGACTGTGAGGTTCATGCAGACGCTGTCCTAGGTCCCCTCATGAGGCCGTCCAAGCTGAAGCCTCGGAAGCCCCTTCGGGTGGAAAGGATGTCGCTGTGCAGGGAGACACAGTCCACAATGAATCCCCAGTCAAGCTCATCCCCCCCCCCCCCGCTGCCCTTCACACACAAGCAGTACTAAGCACCCAGGCAGGGCTATGTGACTTATGTGCCGTGAAGTCCTTTTCCGAGGGGTGGCAAAAAATCAAATTCCCATGTGGGCATCAGAACCCAAGCCTCACCATCTCCTAGTCCACCCTCCTCACTCCACTGGGTCAAGAAAGCCCAAAATGTCCGGACGGCTCCTGTTTGCATGGGAATAACAGGACACATCTGGTGAAAATGCTCCAGTGTTTTGCTTTGCTGTTGGCAGCCATGGACAAACCCCCTGTGGCCAGAAGTTGGCTAGGGAGAGCCACACTAAAGGCCATCCAAACCACTTCCTTTGCCGCCACCACCAACTCCCAGCCAGCAAACCAGGGCAACCTCCTCCCCCTCCCCCTCCTCCATTCCCGATCATCTCCCTGTCTGCTGTCCTGGCTCATCTCTGCTGATGCATCACATTCCTTGCCTTTCTGTCTCGTGGTCCTTCCTCCCACTGGAATATTTGGAGAGAAAGAGGAGGGGGGTCCTTCCATCTCTCTCCTCTCCTCTCCCCCACCCGCTTAGTCCAGGCTGGGCGCCACTGGCTTTTGCTCCCAGGATTAAATTGCCCCCCCCCCCAAAAAAAAAAGCTCAGATGGAAGAAAGAGAGGGGGGAGCTAAGCCAAACCTCTGTGGCCATCGATGAGTTCATGAACACCGGAGGTGTCCAGCATCTTTTCTGACCACAAGGCCACCCCAGTGGGCTGAGGGGGTTCGGGCCAACCCAGAAGCCAACAGAAGCACCCCATGGCCACACAAGGGATACGGAAGTGCACTCTGCACATGTTCAGGAGCATTTTCTCTGTCTGCAATGTTTCTGGGAAGCACCTGCGATGTTGTGCTACTCCCTGTGAAAGGCTGTGGAACTGGGGTGGGGTGGGGTGGGGGTGGGGCAAGCAGGCAGCTCCCCTTGATGTAAGCGGCAGGCAGCGATGGAAGGGGAGGGGGAGCAGTGGGTGGGGGTGGGGGGGGCAGCACTCCTTGGAAGGCTTGCCCTGCGCTGCGCTACTGCCCTAAACATCCCACGCCGGCGCCCGCCCTTCCCTGCCCCAGCGAACTGGAAAGCGGGGCTGGCTGGCATTTTGGTTCCTTTGAGCCACAAGGGGGTGTTTTGAAAGCAGAATTGGGACGGAGTTGGGTTTGGTCCAAATGAAGTTTGTTTTGAAAAAGAAAGTAAAAACGGGCTGGAACCACAGATGTGTTTGCCAGAACTAAAATTGGGCAATTGCAGGAAAAAAGCTGGTTTTCACAAAACGTCCCTCACAGGATGTGCCAGCAAACAAACAAACAAACACACACACACACACACACACACACACACACACACACACACACACACACACACATATATATATATATATATATATATATATATATATATATATATATATATATATATATATATATATATATATATATATATATCCTATATATATATATATATATATATATATATATATATATATAAGCTGCCCTGGGTGGGGTGGGGTAGCCTAAGCTGCCCTGGATGTGCCTCCACAGGTGGGCTACTCGCCTCCGGGCTACACCTCGTCGCCTCCCGCCGCCCCTGAGCCCCTTAGCCCGCCGCCCGCGGGAGGGCAGGAGAGCTCCGGGCGTCTGTCCGGGGACCCCAGCCAGGCTCGGAGGCGCAGCGCCTTCGCCTCCCGCCGCTCTTCTCCGGCGAACCCGAGGCGGAAGGCTGCTGCCCGCCGCGGGGCCGCCCGGGGCCCACCCTTGGAAGCCAAGGTGAAGGGCTTCCTCCGTTCCTCCTCCTCCCCCTCCCCCTCCTCGAGGGGCAGCCCCCGGGGCAAGCAACCGCCCTCCTTCCAGGCAGAGCCTTGCCTTTCCTCCCGCAGCCGGGGCGCGTGAGACTTTTGCGCGAGCGAGCGAGCGACCGACCGCCCGACCGCCCCGTCCGGGCTGGCCCCGTCCCTTCTGGCCGCCCCAAACGCACAGGAGCCCCCCCCCGCTCTCTCTCTCTCTTGAGCCACCCCCTCCGCCCGCCCGCCCGCCCTCTTTCCCTCCCTCTTTCCCTCCCTGCAGCCCGGGCTTCCTGCGCCAGCCCAGGGCGGAGGGAGCAGAGTCATCATCCTCCCCCGAGAGAGCCGGGCGGGATCCGACCTTCCGCCGCCGCTGCTGCCGAGTGAGCGCCGGGCGGGCCAGCCTGTTGCTGCTGCCGCTGCCGCTCCCTCTGCCGCCCTCGGGCCGTTCTTGGACCCCCCCCCTCCCCGCCCTCCGGCCGTGCCTTCTCCCAGGACCCAGGCGACGGCGGGACGATGGCTGTCTCGGAATCGCCCTGATCTGGGCATCCCAGGTGAGCCGGAGCCCCCCCCCTTCCCACAAACACACGACCCGCGCCGGAAGGTTTCCCCTCGCCTCCCTGTCCTGCCCAGAGGCAAAGCGGCTCCGGGGGAGGCAGGCAAGGGGACCCCCCCCCTCCCTCGGCGGGCCCCGGGGTTTTAGACTCCCCACCCAGACGGCGTTCGGGATGGGCTTGAAGCCCCCAGTCCGGGCAAAGCCACGCGGGGCCGAAGGAGCGCGGGCAGGGAGTCCGCCGACCCTCCGCTCCGCCGCTTTCCTAAATCTACGCGGGCCACCGACCTGGACGACCGTGGGATGGGCCCGAATTTGTCCACGCCGAAATTCCCGGGTCTGGATACGGCCGGGCTCTTGGAGGGTCTGCTTTGGGACTCCACACCCTCCCCCGCGGGGCGGCCGGAGCTGTTGGCCGAGGGAAGGACCTCTCCTTGGAGGCACCGCATTTCTCCTCTGTGGCGGGGTGGGGGTGGGGGTGCGGTGGCGGCGGCGGCGGCAACGGTCCCGGCCGGGATCCAGGCCTCCACGGGGATCGGAACCCCTTTCTCTCGCGCGCGGCTGGGGTCGGGGAGGGGGGTGGAGGGGAGAGGACGGGGGGTGTCCGTGGCTCCATTTCCCCTCCTCTCTGGGAAAAGGCATGCCTCCCTCTGGAAGAGGGTCCCTGCAGCCCAGCTCCACCTCAGGGCAGCATCTGTGCCAGGCCATCCTCTTATAAGTCCCGACTGAGGCTGACTTTCCTCTCTTGATGGTGGCCTTACTGCCTCCTTGGGGGAGGGGGGAACGATCCCTGGTAGCTTCACCTCTGATGCCAGGAGCCCCTTTCTCTTGCTGCTTTGCCCTTTGCCCTTTAAGCTTGCTGCAGCCTGCTGCCCCCCTCCCCAGCCCAGTTGGGCTCAGGGTGCATTTAGGGAAGGGGTGGGCCTCCAAAGAGAGAGAAAGCCAGGTGAGGAGGCCCCCCCCCCTTTCCCCTCTGCGACTCAGGCAGGGCTCAGGGCATGTCCCAAACCTCCTCCAAACACAAAAGCCCTGGCCTTGTTCTACTTCCTACCAGTGTGCCAGAATGCGCTCCATGCATGTTTTGGTTACTCTTGCCTTAAGAGGCTGTCGGAAAGGTTGTGCTCTGAACTCACCGTCGGAGGCTGGGCTGGACCTTGGGCTTTGCTGTTCCTTGTACGCCCTGGTTGTTCTCTCCTTTGATTGTGTCCACGCAGACACCTCCCCTCCACCCTCACCCCGGGTTTCCCTGTCGCAAGAGTCCAGTGGTCCGCCTGGACCGTTGGGCCAGCATAGCAGAGACAGTGGCAACTGGCCTTTGGCCTGCGGGCGAGGGGCAGGAAAGAGGTTTCCAGCATAAGGGCAACCTCAGGGGGGTTGAGCCCCCCCCAGCCATTTGTGTGTGAGTGAGTGAGTGAGTGAGTGAGTGAGTGAGTGAGTGAGAGAGAGAGAGAGAGAGAGAGAGAGAGAGAGAGAGAGAGAGAGAGAGAGAGAGAGGAAAGGCCTGGGACTGTCTGGTCATCGTTGGCCACCATCTGTGACACTTGGCTCCCTCGTAAATTCCTTTTCCTCCCACCTTCACCCCCCAACACACACACACACACACACACACACACACATCCTTCCACTGCTTGCTCTGATAGTCCATCAAAGCCCTCCAGGAGGACCTGGGGGGTTGGAGGCTTGTTTTCATTAGAGCAACATTCCTAAAGATGGTTTCCTTTTTAAAGAACTATAATAAAAAGAGAGAGAGGACGGGACAAGGGAACAGGAGGAGCGGGGGGGGGGCTGACTGGCCCAACCTCTGCCTCCCCCTGTTCAGCTTTTGAACAGTCACCAAGGGAAATGGCTCTTGGTTTTTATGAGCCTGACCCCCCCCCCCCCAAGCATCAAGGGCAATGTAGCCCTCAGTCAGCCACAGGGGACCCCTGTGTGTCTTTTATGCTTCACCCTGCCTTGCAGCAGCAGAAACATTCCGTGGGTCTTGCTTTTCCATCTGGGCCCGTCCGTTTCCTGCTCCGCTCTCTCTCCTCTTTTTTTGCACTCTTTCCTCCTGTGAAGCTTCACAATTCCAGATGGGGACTGAGCAGAAGCAGCAGACAGCCAGAGCAAGGGAAGGGAGGCCGGTGGGGGGGGGGGGGGTGAGCTGGGAGCCTGGGGCCCAGGCAGTTCCACTGCTGGACACACACACACACACACACACACACACACACACACACACATGGACAGTGCCTTGAAATGGTACACAAACTATCTGCTCCTCCTGCACACGCACAACAGCATAAGGGGTCTTGTGGCACCTTGAAAGCAAACCTATTTGTCATGGCAGGAGTGGGGAGGCGTGGCATGCCCTTTCCAGGGTATCCACTCACTTACCAGCAAACAGAGCAGCTTTTCACGTGGAGGATGGAGCGGCTGGTGTTTTGAATGTGCCCATTTCATGTCCTGCTTAGAAACAAACCAAGCCGTGCCACACCTTAGCCAGGCAGAATCCAGCACCCCACCCCCACTCAGCTGGGATCTGTTTTCCACACACCCCTCCTGTATTTCCTCCAGCCACATGGGTGGGAGCTGTGGTTTGTAGGGAGAGAAAGGCCCTCTTGTCTGGGGCCTGGGCAGCTGTGGTGGTTGGGAGGTCCCAGCACAGGCGCTGGGCTTCCAGGGAGGCTGGAGAAGGAGGCCTGCCTCCCTGTTTGTTTGCCAGCCCTGTGCATGCAGCCCACCACCACAGACGGGGCAAAGGGTAAATTAATTCCTAAGTGAGGAGCTAGGGTTGACGACGTTTGTGGCAATGAAGGTAATGCTGTGCATTGCAACTGAGCGTGGGTAAAGTCTAAGCCCCCACCCCATCTGAAATGCAGCCAACCCCCCAAGGTGGCCTGATCCAGAACCCTCTTCCCACCTGAAAGACTGGCTGGAGCTCAGCATTGCCCACACAGCCCCTCCTCTGTCACCCACTGGCCCGCCATCAATAGTCACAAGGGGGGGGATGGGGGCAGGGGGGTTAGAGAAAAAAGAAGTTCTGCTCTTGAATGGGCAGCCAGCCGTCTTTGCGATGCTCAGGATGAATCCCTCTCTGAAGGTGGCAGGAAACGAGCCACAGGACAACCTGCCTCCTCTCCGTTCCCCGGGTCGTCCTCACACCTTGTCCGAAGGCTGGGGTCCCTGGATTGGCACGGCAACGCCCAGGAGGAGGAAGGCGGCCCGATCCGTGCTCTGGGAACCCCCCAGTTGAGGTGGTTCTCTCAATCACCCTTGAGCCCGGAAGCTGCTCCTGCTTCTCTCTCGTCCTCAGCCTGCCCTGTTCTGCAGGGTTGTTGGGAAGACCACAGGCAACCAGGGGGTCTTGAAGGTCTTCTGAAAGTCACCTCTCATTCTCTCTCTCTCTCTCTCTCTCTCTCTCTCTCTCTCTCTGTGTGTGTGTGTGTGTGTGTGTGTGTGTGTTTGTAGGAGAGGGATCCCATAGAAAGCGATAAGGCAGTGCCACCCTTTTTCTCCCTCTGCTATGGTGCTGGCTGGCTGTCGGCCGTGCACTTTTGCCTGGGCCACGAGGGCGGCCGAGGGGAGGAGAGTCACAAGGTCTCCCCGGCTTCATTTGGCCTCCTGTCCAGAAGTCCTAAGACGACGCCTGCGGGCCTGGGAAGGGCCAAAGCATGTTTGTGCAATTATTTGGGGCCTCCTCTCCAGGAGGGAAAGCTCTTTCTAATGATGGCTTTTAATTGTTTTGATCTTAATTGTGAGAACCCAGGGGATGTTGGATCTGGGTCCATTTCTCCCACGCTCTTCTAACACCTTTATCCCCATTGAGGATGGCTGTGGGTTCAAGACTGGAGGCAGCCAATGGCAGGCACTTGCTGTACCTCGGGGCAATGGTTTCAAACTACAGGAAAAGAGATTCCATTTGAACATTAGGAAGAACTTCATGACAGTTAGAGCTATTTGGCAGTGGAATATGCTGCCCCAAAGGAGGGTGGTGGAGTCTCCTTCTTTGGAGGTTTTTAAGCAGAGGCTGCATGGCCATCTGTCGGAAATATTGTGATGGGGGTTCCTGCATGGCAGGGGGTTGGACTAGATGGCCCTTGAGGTCTCTTCCAACTCTATGATTCTATGATTCGATGCCCTTGGAGTCCACAGAGGGCGGGGGGGGGGGAGGCGAGCCAGCTTGCTGGGCTAGGGCCAGGGAGGACTCCACGAAGGGCACGGCTGCCTTTCCCTCCTTCAGAGAACTCACCCGTTACTAGATCTGCCGAGCAGCCCCCAGGTTTGCAGGGGCTGCGCTGCTGCTCTTCCTGGAGCCCCCAGTGCAAAACAGATGCTCAGGTGAGCAGAGGCACAGCCCAGAGAAGTGCAACAGGGACCAGACTGGAGTTCATAAGTTAGTTCCTCCAAAAATTCACACCCCTTGTCTTCTGCTCCGTTCCCGCAGCTGGGTCTGGAAGCAGGGCCGTTTCAGCTGCTCCCCCCTGGGTGCAAAAAACTCTGATACCATCAACTGGATTTGGAAGTTATTGAGAGGTTCTAGTAGATCTCAGTCTGCCTTCAGCCCTGCTAGGCCTCAGAAGAAAAGTCCCTTCAGAACGAGAGGGCCAAGCAGCTTTTGATGATGCCATGGTGTTCCAAAATCAAGAAGACACAGGGAACACCAGGACTTGTGGCTGTTTTTAAAGACTTACTAGAGAGATGTGTTGTGTTGTGAATTGCTGTGGATTATCACCCACTTCTAGAGACACATGCATTACAGTTTTTTTAGGCCACTGATTTGTACGTAAGATGCTGAAGATGAAAACTGCATAATTAGGTTTGATTACAACTCTTGACCAAAATGTCCTGGTAATATGTATAATAATTAGCTAACTCAAACAGTCTGTGGATAAATATCCAGCAGTCAGGAATGCTGGGGAGGGGGTGACCTGCTCTCAGGGCAGTATTGCTTGTGCTGAGACCAGAATTTTTTGGGGACGGGGGGAGTGGCTTTTTGACGATCTACCAGACTGCTGAGAAATCCAGTTTCTTAAAATAAATATATTGTGTCAAGAAACTCCAGCCTCTAGTTTCCCACCACAGACGGTAAGGATCTCAAAGGGATGTCTCAGTGGAAGATAGCTGAATCAGGATAGATTCATAATAAGTTCTGATAACTCGTGGGCAAGCCCTCTTTGAAATTTCCTTGGTGGTATTGACAAGGTTGACAATGGCCATTCTTTTCTCTTCCAGGGATCACAGAAGCGGAGTCACTATGGAGACACACAAGCAGGAGATGGAGCTATTGAGCAACAGCATGGCAGCCTATGCGCATATCCGGGGTGAGTCCAGAAAGCTGGGGAGGAGGGCGGGGTAGAGATTTGGCCCATGGAAGGGGCTGTTTTCACACCCAGTCACCACAGAGAGCCGCTTGGTGGCAGAAGCACATAAGAGGACCCCAGCGGCACAAGTCAGAATTGGAACCTGGCTCCTGTGCTCCAACCATTGGGTCCATCATGCTCAGAAAAGCTAACACGCCCACTGCCTCTTTACGGTGGCCTCGAGATCTCCAAAGAAACAATTTCTAGACTCAGGGAGCCCCCGGCAAGGGTGTGGGCGTCACAGCGGGGCCTCCTGGGGCAAAGAGGTAAAAACTGGCCACGTTCATCACGAGTTCCCAGTGACTGCATCCCCCCCCAACTGCCTTTCCAGATAATAAAAATAACTAGTACAAGCACCAAAAAAGTAGCAAAATGTAACACCGGGGAAACAAAAACACATATCTACCTAATACTGTAGCTCTTGTGACTTTTTTGGGCTGTTTGGCCCCATGTGTTCTGGAAGTTTTCTTCCTGATGTTTCGCCAGTCTCTGTGGCCGGCATCTTAAGGCCAGGAGCTCAAGGAAAGCCTTCTGAGAATGCTCCACATCGACCTGCTTTTTGCTGTGTGTTAACTCCCTTCCGGGCCTTCTCTCCCCCTCTCCCTTGCCTAGACCACCCGGAGAGCTTTGGGCTGTACTTTGTCCTGGGCGTCTGCTTCGGGCTGGTGCTGACCCTTTGCCTGCTGGTCATCCACATCTCGTGGCAGCCTCGGGCCATCCCTCGCCGACCCCGCAAAAGCCTGCGGGACTTGAGCGAGGAGGAGGAGGAGGAGGAGGAAGAGGAAGAGGAAGAGGAGGACACCATGGACCCAACAGCTTCAGAGCCCCCCTTGGCCATGACCGAGCTGTCCCTCTTGGAGCCCCACGGCACCCCCGATGGGACGCTGACGGTCAACGTCTTCGCGTCGGCCGAAGAGCTGGAGCGTGCCCAGCGGCTGGAGGAGCGCGAGCGGATCCTGAGGGAGATCTGGCGGAACGGGCAACCGGACATCCTGGGAACGGGGACAGGCACCATCAGCAGAGTCCACTATTACTGACCCACCTGCTTCCCCAGGCCAGCCCCAGGCTGAGTGGAGGGCGGCGGCCGCCTCGCCTCCAAGGTCTCAGAGGGGCTCGGACATGTGGCTGGACCTGCCGCACACCAACTCAGGGGAAGCTGTTTTGTTGCTCAGTTGGGATTATTGGGGGTGGGAGGTGGTGGAGAGAAGACGGCTGCCAAAGGGCCAGTGGAAATGGCAGCGCACAACCCGCCAGCCAGAAAGGCCCCCGCAAGGACAAGCACTCTGCTCAGTTTTTGGAAGAGACGGGTGGCCTGAGGGGCATCTCCTCTTTTCCTCCACTCTCGTTGAGCTGATTGCTGCCCTGGTGGCCTCTGAAGAGAGGATGGAAGCCACCCACCCTCCCACCCCGGCTGATGTTCATGGCTACGGGCGATGGCTATGACAATCTGCCAGGGAGCCCAGGGCTGGGTGCAGCCGCACGATCAGCCGTTGGGGGCCAGAGAGGCCCCAGAGGTCCAGTGGAACTGACCGCTGTGCTGGGAGTGAGGGAGGAGTGGCCGAAGGGACCCCCTCAAAGGTTACGGCAGGCAGCCAATGACGGACACTGGGCTGGCGTGGCAGGCATGGGGCTTGGGGTTTGTGGCCTCACTTCCACCTCTGCTCAGGTGCCCCCAAAGGGCTGGGCTGGGGGGTGGCCCCACTGCACTTGCTCTGCAAGCAGAGGTTGCTTGCCGCCCTCTCTCCACACCTGGCTCTCCCCCTGCTCAGAGACTGAGGGGGCCCTCCTGCCAGCCCCCCTTCTCTCCTCCCAAGGCCACCTCCGTGGATGTTGGCATCTTCTCTGAGGGGTAGGAGAGAGGCCCATCCCTCAGCCCCAACTTGGACCCCCTTCTCCCTTTCCTCAGCATTAAGATTGGGGGGGGCTGGGTGCAGGGGAGGAAAGCCCCCACCCGCTACGAGCTGCTTATGGGGCCCACACGGCCCCCGGGACTGGGGTTGAACGTTCCCCACCTTCCCTCTGGTGCTCATCCCTTCCCCTCCTGCAAAGAGGCAGCGGTTGGGCCACTGTCCGAAATGTGGAGCCGGTCAATGTGGCCTGGACACGGCCCGAAGGATGGGGGTAAGAGGGTGGGGGGGATGGAGCAGCTCTTAAGGTTTGTCTCCCCCCACCCCAGCCCCCTGCAACCCCCCCCCCCCGCTCACCAGGTGCCTCCCTTGCCTCAGCAGCCTCCTTGTCTACCAGATTTACCTGGGCATTTAGCGCCGTCAGGTGTGTGTGCTGTTGTGTAGAAATGTGCCTTATCTTTTATAAAGCTGAGCTCTTTCCCAGGGGATCCGCCCTTGCCTTAGTGGTGCCTTCCCGCTGCTCTTGGGCAGCCTTTCCGTGGGTGTGGGTGTGGGTGTGTGTGTGTCTTTGGTCCCTTTTTCTTCCAGAGGGGCTTCCGTGCCTGGGATGGGAGGGTCCCGGCGGGTGGGGTGGGAGGCTTGAGAACATGGCAAGGACAGATCTCCCACATTGGTTTTTGAAGGGGGGGGGAACCTCACTCCCACATTTAATTTGCACCACATTTCACTTCCCTCCCACCGCCCGTCATGGCAACCCGGAGACGGAAGACTGTCTGCCTTTTTTCCTTGGGAAGGCCTTGTCGCTGGGAGGGGGGAGCCCTTTATGTCACAGCCTCCCTCCTCCACCCAGGCAGGGACCCCTTCGCTTTGTGGGAAAGGGTGGCATTCCCACGCTCTGCTCCCCCCCCCCAGCCCCTCGGCCGGCCTTGCAGATTCCCTTGGCTTAATCTTGGGTGCTGGGGGGGGGGGCACAGGGATGCTTGGCCCGCACAGAAGCCTCCGTCCAGCACCCTCCAGAAGCTGTGCTCCTGGGTCGGGGAAGGGAAGTCTGGCAGAGCAACGCCTTAGGGGAGGAGGGAGGGAGGGAGGGAGAAACAGACAGGGATCCTTCCCTCCTGCAAAGAAGCAACTCTCATCCAAACCTTTGCGTTTATTTTGTACACAATTCCTCAGTTGGAAACTAAAGCATTGCGCCTCCCCTTTGGGGCACTAAGGTCCCTCTGAGGCCTGGAGTCACACTTGCTTCCTTCAGTGGAGTTGGCTTGGAAGGTCCTTCTATCTGTCTTTCCTTCCTTCCTTCCTTCCTTTCTTTTTTATTTATCTCTGATTCCTTCTCCTTTCCTCTCTTCTCTTTCTCCCTCCTTCCTGGCATGATAAAAATAGCCCATCCGCTGCTGCTGCTGCTGCTGCTGCTGCTCTTGCTCCTCCTCCTCCTGCTTCTGCCATTTCCCTCCTAATTGGAGCCAGATGTTTTCCAGATGTTTTCCTGCACGCCAGAGGGGCCCCGGTCAGGAGCTGGCCTGGAATGTAGAGGAGGGAAGGAGCATGGGGGTTGGGGGGGGAAGTCACCCCACATTTGAGGTGGAAAGGGAAAAGCCAGGATTTATTTACACACACACACACACACACACACACAGAGAGAGAGAGAGAGAGAGAGAGAGAGAGAGAGAGAGAGAGAGAGAGAGAGAGAGAGAGAGAGAGAGAAAGCTACAGGGGTGTCATTTGAGTTACATGTTTAGCTTTTATCTCTACTCCCTTGCCTCTCTCCCCCCCCAAGGTTTTCAAAGGCTTGGGGGGGGGGGATATTGCTTGGCCTGTTTTAATCAGTCTTGGGGGGGGGGGGTTCGCAGGCAAGGATGGGGTGGGGGCTTCTTGTACTTTCTAGCTGCCACTTCGCTCTTTTAAATCAAATGCAGTTGTGTTGTCGAAACCTGGTATTGTTGAAATCGCCCCCTCTCCGGCATGCTGCGTGCGCACGTACATGTGCCTGTGCATGCCAGCCTTGGTGGGGTCCTTGGTGCCTCCCCCTGATCCCAGCCTCTCCCCTATGCAGCCCCCAAAGGAGCGGCCTGGCCTTCTGCCTTGGTCCCATTTGACATATTTGTGTCTTGCCTGACTCAATCCTCCCCGTTTCAGATTTCAAGACCTTCCTGGATGATGATCTAGTAGTGACCAGTTGCAGAACTCTGTCTAGTCAGTTCCATAAGACTATTTTCACAAATGCACACCCATGTGCACCCCGGTTTTTAGTTAGCCTAGAGTGGCATCGCATAAAAGCATCTTGCCCCCAACCCCAAAAAACTCAAAGAGTTTCTCTGTTTTTCATACCGCTCTCATTCATGAGAGCGCTGTTGTGCACTGACGGCTCTCTCTTTCATGATTCTGCTTTCTTTTTCTTCCAAAGCCTTCCAAAATCGTATTTCACCTTGCTGTCCACCTCGTGACACTATTTCCTTCCTTCCGGAAACTGCAAATGTGGTGGCACCTTGGCTTTTATCTGCACGGCTTGCACAGTCGACCACTGCTAGCCCGGCTACAACTTTTCGGACGACACTTCTTGCTGAAAGGCCTTCCCTGACCTGCATGCAACCTTTCCAAAGTTCAAACAATTTTTTTTGGGGGGGGGGGACACTCCTCCTTGGCCTCGCTGGTGCACCAGTGGGAGTGAGCCAGGGCAGGCTGCTTTGCCCTCCTCCCCTGTGAGATGCTTGCCCTCAAGAGGAGGGACGGTTCATGTCAGGCCGCAAGGGTGGAGGTCCAGTAGCAGAGCCTTCAGAGGAGACCCACCCTCCTGTGGTTTTAGGGGCTCCACTGGGTGCATGGAAAACTCTAGGTTGACAGACGGGGGGCAGTGAACTGGGAAGGGGTGATTGTGGGGACGGGTGTTGTTGACTAATCCAGCTTGGGACTTTTCCCAACACAGCTCCAGGGGTTTCCTGCGCGAGGAGGAGGAGGAGGAGGAGGAGGAGCAGCCGACGCCATGGGGCCAGCAGCCCCAGCTGTTTCTGCTGGCTTTCCTGTCTGCCTCTCCATCCGGACAGGCGCCCATCCAAGGGAAACACTGCCAGAGCCGCCCTGGGCACATGGGGCTGGTGCCACCTGCCGCTGAGAACGGCCGCCCCTCCATCCCAAGACCGGCGCCTAAGGCCAAGAAGGGCCTGCTGGAGTGGAGGAGGCCTGTATGTCCCTGGGGGAGCCCTGCTGCTGCACCAGGGGAAAAAACATGCATTGGTTTCAAAAGCTCCTTTCCCCCAGGAAGGTCGGCAGAGGGCCCCCCCAGCTTCCCACGCAGCCCCTGGCCACCAAAAGCAGGGTGGGGTGGGGGGTGGAGGAGGATAAAGCCCAGGGCCCAGCCATCTCAGCATGGAGAGGCAGGAGGACCTGGGAATGGGTGGGGGGCCTGGAGTTACCAAGGCAGAAGGGAGAGGTGGGTGCCCAGGCAGCTCGCGCCACATTGATCGGCGTACTGTGTACCTGCGCCCCTTCTGTTTCCTGCAGATACAAACTACTCCTCATCTCCTAATAGTTTCAAGTGGGGACAAGTCCACAGGGCTACAAGATCACCCTTCACAAAACAAACAAAAACCTCACCCCAAACTTAAACTATTTACCTTAATCATGCTTTCTGTTGTTTTCTAGTGAGATGGTGCTGCTATGGCACTTACCGTTGTTATTCTTCTTATGAGGGCTGATACTGCATTTCAGCTGTACTGAAAAGGGCAATCGTACAAGGAAGGAAGCCGGACATCAAAAAAGCATGAATGGGCAGGGGCATTATTTATTCCTTCTGTTCTGATTTTGCAAACACACACACACACACACACACACACACACACACACACACACACACACACACACACACACACACACACACACACACACACCGCTCCATCTGCACCACACCTCTTTTTTTTAAAAAAAGGCACAACCCCTCCAAGGCATTCAAAAACATTTTTATTTTAAGATAAAAAGTTTACAGACGGGATGCGTTAAAAGGCTTGGAGACAGCGAAGGCCAAACGCTGTGTGTCAGCAACTAGCTTTGCATGTAAGGACTTTCCACCTGCGCACGTCTCCTGCAGTTCAAGGCTTACAAAACAGTAAGGAGAAATTTGTCCTCCAACAATTCTTCTCAGAGACAGATTTGAGAGAGTGCAGCGAGCAAGACGGCTGCCCTGAAGAGGCTCCACCTCTCCCAAGGGGCTAGTTGGAGCTGCGGGGCTTCCCACAGAGAGGACAGGGTGCGCTGTTCCAGGAGGATTCCCTCGGCACTCCCCCAGGGCCCCAAGAGCGTCCTGGGCTCTGGCGGAGAAAGAGAGAAGCCAGGCAGGCCAGTCCTCTTTGGCAATCGGACATGCAGCTTTCCAGCTGCCCACCTTGCTCAAAAGGTTAGGCAGAGCCCCCCAGCCCTCCCACTTGCTGTTGGACCGACCGTCAGGGCTGGGGCGTCGCTTGTTCCAGAGGGTGACGCTCATCCCATGCAACGGCAGGACACAGAGGCTGCAGCAAATGGGAGCTGGGCCACCCTCGGACATCCTTGGCTGGCCTGCGCCTCACCAGCAGATCACAGCCAAGCTAGAATCGCTTGGAGAGCAGCTCCTCTACTTCTTAACAGCTACTGGGGAGAGCGTGCCCGGCGTGGGTGAGGAAATGCCTGGAGCTCCCTGCTCCGCAGCCCCACGGCCGAGGGCGGGCCTTTGGCAGGCCTGGTCCAGGGTCTCCTGCCTGGGCAGCATCTGCTTCAGCCACTCTATGTCTGCCTGAACGGAGGAGGTGAGAAAGGTGAGCACAAAAGAGGAAATGCATGCCCCCCCTCCCCTGGCAAAACAAAAGTGGCTTCTGCACTCTGACCCGGCAGGGGAGTGGAGCCCACCCCTCGCTCACCTGCAGGGCCTCCCGCTGGGTCTGCTCGAGACTCAGCTGCCCCCTCAGCTCCTCCATCTCCTGCCTGCAAGCAGGGGGAAAGGTGTCATTGTGTTGCTGTCCAAACCTTCAAAACAGACTTCCCTGGATTGTGCCCTCGTCATCCGACCTGACTATGGCCTGGGAGCAGACGTTTACAGGAAACCCACCCACACAGATCAATACTTACTGTTTGACTCCCACCATCCACTACAGCACAAACTAGGAGTCATCACTAGGACCCTAAGCCACAGAGCAGAGAGCATCCCCACCTCCTCAGAAGCCAAGAAGAAGGAAGACAGGCACCTGAAGACAGCACTTAAGGCCTGTGGATATCCAAGGTGGGCCTTCAACAAAGCAGTGGGCCATCCCAGAAGAACAAGGGATCACTCTGAGACCCAGACCTGACGGAAGAAACCTGGTCATTCCTTACATGGCTGGAGTGTCGGAGAAGCTTAAAGGGATTTTTGGCAAACACCACATCCCTGTTTATTTCAAACCCACAAACACACTAAGGCAGAGACTTGTCCACCCAAAGGATCCGATACCAAACCATAAAAGGAGCAATATAGTATATGCGGTCCAATGCAGTGAGGAGTGTTCAGACCTCTACATTGGAGAAACTAAACAGCCATTAAACAGAAGGATGGCCCAACATAGGAGGGGTAACAGCTCAGGACCAGATTCAGCTGTACACCTCCACTTGAAGGACAAAGGGCACTCACTCAAAGATGAGGATGTACACATATTAGACATTTCAGAGAGGGTAGCTGTGTTAGTCTTTTCAAGAATTTCAGGCAAAAATCAAAGAAAAACAAAACAAAATAAAAGACACAAACATGTGGCACCTTAAAGACTAACTTTCATATTTTAATGTAATGTTTTGTGGACTAGACAGAGTCCACGAAACATTATTAGACAGAGAAGAGAGGTGGTTTGAGAGAAGGGTCAGGGAAGCCATTCATGTGAGTATTGAAAACCCCTCTCAACGGGGGGGGGGGGGGGCGGCCTCAGGCACAGTCTATCTACTACTTATCAGGCAGTGATTTCAACAATCCCCAGACAAATCAGGACCACTTCACACCTCCACCAGGAAGGCCACAGCTAACCACCCATACTTTATGGGTTTCAGCACCTTAGGCCATTGTCCACCTAATGGCCTATTGAGCCACCTAATGAGCCTATTCAGGCCATTGTCCATCTTATGAGCCTATTTCAGACCACTGTTTAAGGTCAAAGTGAACTAAAAAGTGGAAGACTCGCAACTACCTTTCCTGTTTGGATGAACAGTGAAACCTTTCAGTCTCACAAGAAAAAATGTCCCAGTGCCAGGACTCAACTTCCAGACAAACTCACCTGGATGACTGAGAATCTTCACAGGCAAACGTCACAAATGACCAAGGGCCAGGACCGTCCTGCCCCCCTCCCTCCCAGGACGGAGGGAGAAATCAGCCAGATAAGGCATCAAAATAGAGCCAAAATAAACAAACCCTGACTGCTCTGCCAGGGCCCACAAGCAGCCATCCCCCAATGAGGTCACTTGCCCTTCAGAAAAACCTGCCCTTGGTCTTCGGCCCTGAAAAGTGAAGGCCAAAAGTTCTCCCAAGGAAAGTGCCGTCATTTTGGTTCTGTAAAACCTGGGACCATCTTGTTGCTGCAAGAGTGAGCTTTGGAGCTGCCTTCTCCCCATTCGTGCTTTGTTTTGTGTTTGAGGGGTTGTTGTTTTTTGGGGGGGCGGGTTGCCCAGAGATCCCAGGGGGTGTCTCCCCCAGGGCACAACTGCACTTTGCACTGCCCAGACTATCTTGGTCAAGAGAAAGGTTTGGGGCGTTTCCCAGGGCTGGTTCTTTTGCCTGGAGTAAAAGAGCACTGAGACCCGCTCACCGATGCTGTGCGCACATCAGATCCACCAGCGTCTTCAGGGACTGGAGGTCTGCCTTTAGGTCCTCCTGGGACATCAGCCCGTCCTCCGTTTGGGTAGCCTCGGGCTCCTCTCTGCTGGGCAGGGGTGGCTGCTTCACCTACCCAAAACCACAAAAGTGACATCGAGTGAGAAAATGGTGAGCAGCGGTGAGGGACTTCTGGAGGGCAACCCCCCCCCATCATCACCAAAGGAAGGCTGGGGGGAATCAGACATCCCATCACGTGTTGAAGGTCCTGACAATGGAACCAGAAAGATCTGGGGCAGCAGGAGGACCCAGGCTTCTACGGGACTGTAATCTGTTTTTCAGAGGGAGGAGGAAGCTCGCTCCTAAACCAAGAGGGCTCAGTTTGCATTCTTTTGATGGGAAAAGGCAGCAGGAGGAAACAGCTTTTGGATGGCTTCCGGAGACGAGGGTCTTCCTCCCTCCCACCTCCACGTCAGACACACAAACTCACCAGCTGAGAGCTTTTTGCTTTCTCTGTGGGGCTTAAAGGACAGGCCGGCTCCCTCTCCTCCTGCAAGGCACAAGAACCCAAGAAGGAGAAACCCTGTCAGTCAAGAGCGGGGTCACCACCATGGCCGCCGCCACCACGCCTGTGCTGCTGCTCCCAGGAAGAAACCATGGGCCTTTGGCCTCAGGCTGGAAGCAGAATCCCAGCTGGCCTCCTCCCTCCCTCCCATCCGCCCACAACAAGACCCCCACCCCACCCACGGAAGCCAGTCCACCACCGCCAACGTGGGCCAGGGAGCAGCCGGCAAGGAAGTGCAGTTGCTCCAGGCTCCTGGGGGCCTCCGTGCTGGGCCACCTGCCTCCCCTGCCCTTCTCCCAGCGGCGGCCAGCTGAGGAAAGCTCACCAGGGAACTGGCCGACAGCTGGCTGGGCGGCCTCTTCCCAGGCATTTTGGGGCGGCCGGTGGTCGGGTGGCTGAGTTTGGCACTCGGGACAACAAGGACCGCATCCAAAGTATTGGTTTCTGCAGAGAGAAAGAGTGTGTGTGTGTGTGAGAGAGAGAAGTACCCAATGTGGGTCTCGGGAGAAAGGGGTGCACCGCCTAGAGGGATGCCTGGTCAATGACCCCCAAAGGGGTTGGGGGGGCTCTGTCCAGAGACAATCCCACGGAGAAGCACCCCCCCCCCGGGGCCAGGGACAAAGGAATCCCACCATAGAGTGGGATTTGTAGAGAAAAGGAATGGCCCCCTCTCCAGGCTGGCGGGGCACCTACCCATCTCTTTGCCTTTCCCCCTCCCAGCGCTGGAGACGGGAATGCCAGAAGACCTGGAAGAGAACCAGGGAGTGAACAGCCGAGGTGGGCAGAGGGCAGCCGGTTTGAAGGGGTGTGTGTGTCCCTGGTGGTGAGGCCAAGGGCAAAGTGGGGAGGCAGAGGGGAAGCCCCTATGGGACCCTCCCTTCCTTCCTGGGCCTCAGACCGGCCGAGTGTCTCGTGCATCACCAGCCCTCTCCAGCAGTGGCTCTCCAAGGCTTGAGGGGGGATGCGGGCTATCATTGGTGTGGGGGAGGGGTCCCCTGCCCCCCCCCCCGATCCTTTGAAGCAGCAGCCAAGCAGGGGTGGGTGGGTGGGATGTGGTGAGCACTACTCAGGGATACAGAGAAAGGGGCTCCAGGTGTGCCATCTCTTACTTGGGGGAAATGCCGGGGGCTGGCTTGGTCTTGGCTGGCACAGGAGGAGGAGGAAGAGGAGGAGGAGGAGGAGGAGGGGTGGCCTTCTTCACAGGAGTGGGCGTCAGCTTGGGGGCGTCCACTCTTTTCTGCCCCTTGGTCTCTGCAAATCAACAACACAAGGCTAAGGACTTGGACACCCCCCCCCCAGCCAAAGGGCTCTTTTTTGAGAGGTGGGTGTCTTTTTTCCTCCCACCATCTCCAGGAGAACCCTGGGAGGAAGGCTACTTAGTGTGTCATACAGGGTGGGGGAAAACAGACAATGCAATGGGCGGCTGTGCAGATCAGGAGTAGCTGCTCCCTGGATGTCCCCCCCCCCCGCGCTTGCCTGATCCTTCTCCTCAATGCCCCCCCCCCCCGATGTCCAGCCCTGGAAAAGGCAGCCCCCTCCTCCCCTCTGTGGCCTCCAGAATGGCATGAGAGGGGTGGGTTTCTGAGGTGGGGTGGGGGTTGAAAGGCACAGAAGGTTTAGCCAGGGAGGGGCAGCACTTGGTGCATCACCAGCACCCCAGCGTCGCCTATGCCACAGCTAGCCAAAGCCAGCCTGTTTCACAAGCCAATTCCACCCAAGCCCTTGCCCTGCAGCTTCCTAAAGAGGGGTGAGATTGGGGGGTGGGGGCTTTTTTGGGCAGCCCCTCCCCTCTCCTCCCCAAACCCCAGTTCCTACAGCTCCCTCCATCTCTCTGCCTCTGTCACACGTGCGCGCACACTCTCTCTCTCTCTCACACACACACACCACCCTGCCCAACTCCCGTCCAGCTTTGCATGGGGATGTGAAGGAGACAGTGACACTCAAGTGGTGTTGCCAGGTGCAAAAACACCCTCAGTGCCTCAGTTTCCCTGACTCCAAGTCGAGCAAGAAGTGGTTCTGGTTGCTGAGATTTTTGTTGTTGTTGTTGTTGTTGTTGTTGTTGTTGTTGTTGTTGTTGTTGTTGTGGGGGTGGGTTGGGTTGAACAGCTGGTGCCAGTTCCCCGCTCCTGGAAAAGCGATTGCAACTCACCCGAGTGTGTCTTCCGTGCAGGCACTTTGCTTTTGATCTGCAGAAGGAGCAAAGGAAAGTGACAGGGAGGGAAGGGGAAAGTAGCAAGTAGAGAATATCTTGTTATGCTGCTGTTCTGGAGGGCCGAGCCCTCCATCATGGATCCAAAGGAGAAGAGGGGAGATTTCCAGTAAGCACCAGGATGACCTTCCTCCTGGGTTCGCTGCTAAGGATCCGTGAAAAGTTTTTTTAAACAGAGATCAGGCGCTCAATGATCAGAGATGCAGCGTCTGTGCATTTCCAGCTCCCCCGACCCCCAGGGGGGAGGAGGACTAGGTGGCCCTTGGGGCTCCCTTCCAGGTCCCCAGTTCTGCTGTCGTTTGGCCACGCGACCTCTCAGGGAAGCCCCAGCTTGGCAGTCCTGCCCTCTCCCAACTTCTCCACACCACGGGAGGCCCACTAGCCCTCACTTCCTCCCCCCCCCACACACCACCACCACCACCACCGAAAGAAGGCGAGGGCCGTCCCACTCACCCCGGGCTCCACCGTGGCCAGCGGCATGACGAAGTTGTCCGGGAAGAGGCCTCGTTTGCCACGGCTCTCCCCTTGCCACCAGCCCACGTCCACCGTCTCCTGCAAATAGGGTACAACGAGGGGAGTCAGGAGAAGGCTGGCCTTCCAGCTGTCCCCCCCCCCCAATAACTGTTCCCTTCTAGGATGCGTGCATGTGCACGTGTGTGTGCATGCATGTGTGTGCAATGTCACAACTCCTGCAGATTCCCTGCGGGGGGGGGGGAGCTCTCCCTTCAGGCTCCCTTCCTTCCCCCCCAAAAAACATGCCTCGACTTCCATCCAGCTGCAGGAAAGGGTCAAAGCCAGATGGGAGGAGGACGGTCCCTTTTGCTGAAAGGGCTAGGAGGCACAGATCCTGACCATGTCTGACAGGTTTTCTCTCCTACACACGAGGAACAGGTTCTTTGGCCAAACAGGCACAGAGCTTTTCCCCCCCACTCCGGTTTTCTTATGAGAACTTAAACACTGGGGTCCTCTTTCCAGTGGGAGTTTTCTTATGAGACTTTAAACAGTGGGCTCCTCTTTCCAGTGGGAGTTTTCATATGAGACTTTAAACAGTGGGCTCCTCTTTCTGGTGGGAGTTTTCTTATGAGACCTTAACCACTGGGCTCCTCTTTCCAGTGGGAGTTTTCTTATGACACCTTAAACAGTGGGCTCCTCTTTCCAGTGGGAGTTTTCTTATGAGACTTTAAACACTGGGCTCCTCTTTCCAGTGGGAGTTTTCTTATGAGACCTTAACCACTGGGCTCCTCTTTCCAGTGGGAGTTTTCTTATGAGACCTTAAACAGTGGGCTCCTCTTTCCAGTGGGAGTTTTCTTATGACACCTTAAACAGTGGGCTCCTCTTTCCAGTGGGAGTTTTCTTATGAGACTTTAAACACTGGGCTCCTCTTTCCAGTGGGAGTTTTCTTATGAGACTTTAAACACTGGGCTCCTCTTTCCAGTGGGAGTTTTCATATGAGACTTTAAACACTGGGCTCCTCTTTCCAGTGGGAGTTTTTCTTATGAGACTTTAAACACTGGGCTCCTCTTTCCAGTGGGAGTTTTCATATGAGACTTTAAACAGTGGACTCCTCTTTCCAGTGGGAGTTTTCTTATGAGACCTTAAACAGTGGGCTCCTCTTTCCAGTGGGAGTTTTCTTATGAGACTTTAAACAGTGGGCTCCTCTTTCCAGTGGGAGTTTTCATATGAGACTTTAAACAGTGGGCTCCTCTTTCCAGTGGGAGTTTTCTTATGAGACCTTAAACAGTGGGCTCCTCTTTCCAGTGGGAGTTTTCCTATGACACCTTAAACAGTGGGCTCCTCTTTCCAGTGGGAGTTTTCTTATGAGACTTTAAACACTGGGCTCCTCTTTCCAGTGGGAGTTTTCTTATGAGACTTTAAACAGTGGGCTCCTCTTTCCAGTGGGAGTTTTCTTATGAGAACTTAAACAGTGGACTCCTCTTTCCAGTGGGAGTTTTCTTATGAGACTTTAAACACTGGGCTCCTCTTTCCAGTGGGAGTTTTCTTATGAGACTTTAAACACTGGGCTCCTCTTTCCAGTGGGAGTTTTCATATGAGACTTTAAACACTGGGCTCCTCTTTCCAGTGGGAGTTTTCTTATGAGACTTTAAACACTGGGCTCCTCTTTCCAGTGGGAGTTTTCATATGAGACTTTAAACAGTGGACTCCTCTTTCCAGTGGGAGTTTTCTTATGAGACCTTAAACAGTGGGCTCCTCTTTCCAGTGGGAGTTTTCATATGAGACTTTAAACAGTGGGCTCCTCTTTCCAGTGGGAGTTTTCTTATGAGACTTTAAACACTGGGCTCCTCTTTCCAGTGGGAGTTTTCTTATGAGACTTTAAACAGTGGGCTCCTCTTTCCAGTGGGAGTTTTCTTATGAGACTTTAAACACTGGGCTCCTCTTTCCAGTGGGAGTTTTCTTATGAGACCTTAAACAGTGGGCTCCTCTTTCCAGTGGGAGTTTTCTTATGAGACCTTAAACAGTGGGCTCCTCTTTCCGGTGGGAGTTTTCTTATGAGAACTTAAACAGGGGACTCCTCTTTCCAGTGGGAGTTTTCTTATGAGACCTTAAACAGTGGGCTCCTCTTTCCAGTGGGAGTTTTCTTATGATACCTTAAACAGTGGGCTCCTCTTTCCAGTGGGAGTTTTCTTATGAGACTTTAAACACTGGGCTCCTCTTTCCGGTGGGAGTTTTCTTATGAGACATTAAACACTGGGCTCCTCTTTCCAGTGGGAGTTTTCTTATGAGACCTTAAACAGTGGGCTCCTCTTTCCAGTGGGAGTTTTCTTATGAGACTTTAAACACTGGGCTCCTCTTTCCAGTGGGAGTTTTCTTATGAGACCTTAAACAGTGGGCTCCTCTTTCCAGTGGGAGTTTTCATATGAGACTTTAAACAGTGGGCTCCTCTTTCCAGTGGGAGTTTTCTTATGAGACTTTAAACACTGGGCTCCTCTTTCCAATGGGAGTTTTCTTATGATACCTTAACCACTGGGCTCCTCTTTCCAGTGGGAGTTTTCTTATGAGACTTTAAACAGTGGGCTCCTCTTTCCAGTGGGAGTTTTCTTATGAGACTTTAAACAGTGGGCTCCTCTTTCCAATGGGAGTTTTCTTATGATACCTTAACCACTGGGCTCCTCTTTCCAGTGGGAGTTTTCTTATGAGACTTTAAACACTGGGCTCCTCTTTCCAGTGGGAGTTTTCTTATGAGACTTTAAACAGTGGGCTCCTCTTTCCAGTGGGAGTTTTCTTATGAGACTTTAAACAGTGGGCTCCTCTTTCCAATGGGAGTTTTCTTATGATACCTTAACCACTGGGCTCCTCTTTCCAGTGGGAGTTTTCTTATGAGACTTTAAACACTGGGCTCCTCTTTCCAGTGGGAGTTTTCTTATGAGACCTTAAACAGTGGGCTCCTCTTTCCAGTGGGAGTTTTCATATGAGACTTTAAACAGTGGGCTCCTCTTTCCAATGGGAGTTTTCTTATGATACCTTAACCACTGGGCTCCTCTTTCCAGTGGGAGTTTTCTTATGAGACTTTAAACAGTGGGCTCCTCTTTCCAGTGTGAGTTTTCTTATGAGACTTTAAAGAGTGGGCTCCTCTTTCCAATGGGAGTTTTCTTATGATACCTTAACCACTGGGCTCCTCTTTCCAGTGGGAGTTTTCTTATGAGACTTTAAACAGTGGGCTCCTCTTTCCAGTGGGAGTTTTCTTATGAGACCTTAAACAGTGGGCTCCTCTTTCCAGTGGGAGTTTTCATATGAGACTTTAAACAGTGGGCTCCTCTTTCCAATGGGAGTTTTCTTATGATACCTTAACCACTGGGCTCCTCTTTCCAGTGGGAGTTTTCTTATGAGACTTTAAACAGTGGGCTCCTCTTTCCAGTGGGAGTTTTCATATGAGACTTTAAACAGTGGGCTCCTCTTTCCAATGGGAGTTTTCTTATGAGACCTTAAACAGTGGGCTCCTCTTTCCAGTGGGAGTTTTCTTATGAGACCTTAAACAGTGGGCTCCTCTTTCCAATGGGAGTTTTCTTATGATAACTTAACCACTGGGCTCCTCTTTCCAGTGGGAGTTTTCTTATGAGACTTTAAACAGTGGGCTCCTCTTTCCGGTGGGAGTTTTCTTATGAGACTTTAAACACTGGCCTCCTCTTTCCAGTGGGAGTTTTCTTATGATATGTTAAACACTGGGGTCCTCTTTCCAGTGGGAGTTTTCTTATGAGACCTTAAACAGTGGGCTCCTCTTTCCAGTGGGAGTTTTCTTATGAGACTTTAAACAGTGGGCTCCTCTTTCCAGTGGGAGTTTTCTTATGAGACTTTAAACAGTGGGCTCCTTTTTCCGGTGGGAGTTTTCTTATGAGACCTTAAACAGTGGGCTCCTCTTTCCAGTGGGAGTTTTCTTATGAGACCTTAAACAGTGGGCTCCTCTTTCCAGTGGGAGTTTTCTTATGAGACCTTAAACAGTGGGCTCCTCTTTCCAGTGGGAGTTTTCTTATGAGACTTTAAACAGTGGGCTCCTTTTTCCGGTGGGAGTTTTCTTATGAGACTTTAAACAGTGGGCTCCTCTTTCCAGTGGGAGTTTTCTTATGAGACTTTAAACAGTGGGCTCCTCTTTCCAGTGGGAGTTTTCTTATGAGACCTTAAACAGTGGGCTCCTCTTTCCAGTGGGAGTTTTCTTATGAGACTTTAAACAGTGGGCTCCTCTTTCCAGTGGGAGTTTTCTTATGAGACTTTAAACAGTGGGCTCCTCTTTCCAGTGGGAGTTTTCTTATGAGACCTTAAAACAGTGGGCTCCTCTTTCCAGTGGGAGTTTTCTTATGAGACTTTAAACACTGGGCTCCTCTTTCCAGTGGGAGTTTTCTTATGAGACTTTAAACAGTGGGCTCCTCTTTCCAGTGGGAGTTTTCTTATGAGACCTTAAACAGTGGGCTCCTCTTTCCAGTGGGAGTTTTCTTATGAGACTTTAAACACTGGGCTCCTCTTTCCAGTGGGAGTTTTCTTATGAGACTTTAAACAGTGGGCTCCTCTTTCCAGTGGGAGTTTTCTTATGAGACCTTTAAACAGTGGGCTCCTCTTTCCAGTGGGAGTTTTCTTATGAGACTTTAAACAGTGGGCTCCTCTTTCCAGTGGGAGTTTTCTTATGAGACTTTAAACAGTGGGCTCCTCTTTCCAGTGGGAGTTTTCTTATGAGACTTTAAACAGTGGGCTCCTCTTTCCAGTGGGAGTTTTCTTATGAGACTTTAAACAGTGGGCTCCTCTTTCCAGTGGGAGTTTTCTTATGAGACTTTAAACACTGGGCTCCTCTTTCCAGTGGGAGTTTTCTTATGAGACTTTAAACAGTGGGCTCCTCTTTCCAGTGGGAGTTTTCTTATGAGACTTTAAACAGTGGGCTCCTCTTTCCAGTGGGAGTTTTCTTATGAGACTTTAAACAGTGGGCCCCTCTTTCCAGTGGGAGTTTTTTATGAGACTTTAAACAGTGGGCTCCTCTTTCCAGTGGGAGTTTTCTTATGAGACTTTAAACAGTGGGCTCCTCTTTCCAGTGGGAGTTTTCTTATGAGACTTTAAACAGTGGGCTCCTCTTTCCAGTGGGAGTTTTCTTATGAGACTTTAAACAGTGGGCTCCTCTTTCCAGTGGGAGTTTTCTTATGAGACTTTAAACAGTGGGCTCCTCTTTCCAGTGGGAGTTTTCTTATGAGACTTTAAACAGTGGGCTCCTCTTTCCAGTGGGAGTTTTCTTATGAGACTTTAAACACTGGGCTCCTCTTTCCAGTGGGAGTTTTCATATGAGACTTTAAACACTGGGCTCCTCTTTCCAGTGGGAGTTTTTTATGAGACTTTAAACAGTGGGCTCCTCTTTCCAGTGGGAGTTTTCTTATGAGACTTTAAACAGTGGGCTCCTCTTTCCGGTGGGAGTTTTCTTATGAGACTTTAAACAGTGGGCTCCTCTTTCCAGTGGGAGTTTTCTTATGAGACTTTAAACAGTGGGCTCCTCTTTCCAGTGGGAGTTTTCTTATGAGACTTTAAACAGTGGGCTCCTCTTTCCAGTGGGAGTTTTCTTATGAGACTTTAAACACTGGGCTCCTCTTTCCAGTGGGAGTTTTCTTATGAGACTTTAAACACTGGGCTCCTCTTTCCAGTGGGAGTTTTCTTATGAGACTTTAAACAGTGGGCTCCTCTTTCCAGTGGGAGTTTTCTTATGAGACCTTAAACAGTGGGCTCCTCTTTCCAGTGGGAGTTTTCTTATGAGACTTTAAACACTGGGCTCCTCTTTCCAGTGGGAGTTTTCTTATGAGACTTTAAACAGTGGGCTCCTCTTTCCAGTGGGAGTTTTCTTATGAGACTTTAAACACTGGGCTCCTCTTTCCAGTGGGAGTTTTCTTATGAGACTTTAAACAGTGGGCTCCTCTTTCCAGTGGGAGTTTTCTTATGAGACCTTAAACAGTGGGCTCCTCTTTCCAGTGGGAGTTTTCTTATGAGACTTTAAACAGTGGGCTCCTCTTTCCAGTGGGAGTTTTCTTATGAGACTTTAAACAGTGGGCTCCTCTTTCCAGTGGGAGTTTTCTTATGAGACTTTTAAACACTGGGCTCCTCTTTCCAGTGGGAGTTTTCTTATGAGACTTTAAACAGTGGGCTCCTCTTTCCAGTGGGAGTTTTCTTATGAGACCTTAAACAGTGGGCTCCTCTTTCCAGTGGGAGTTTTCTTATGAGACTTTAAACAGTGGGCTCCTCTTTCCAGTGGGAGTTTTCTTATGAGACCTTAAACAGTGGGCTCCTCTTTCCAGTGGGAGTTTTCTTATGAGACTTTAAACAGTGGGCTCCTCTTTCCAGTGGGAGTTTTCTTATGAGACTTTAAACAGTGGGCTCCTCTTTCCAGTGGGAGTTTTCTTATGAGACTTTAAACAGTGGGCTCCTCTTTCCAGTGGGAGTTTTCTTATGAGACTTTAAACAGTGGGCTCCTCTTTCCAGTGGGAGTTTTCTTATGAGACTTTAAACACTGGGCTCCTCTTTCCAGTGGGAGTTTTCATATGAGACTTTAAACAGTGGGCTCCTCTTTCCAGTGGGAGTTTTTCTTATGAGACTTTAAACAGTGGGCTCCTCTTTCCAGTGGGAGTTTTTTCTTATGAGACTTTAAACAGTGGGCTCCTCTTTCCAGTGGGAGTTTTCTTATGAGACTTTAAACAGTGGGCTCCTCTTTCCAGTGGGAGTTTTCTTATGAGACTTTAAACAGTGGGCTCCTCTTTCCAGTGGGAGTTTTTCTTATGAGACTTTTAAACACTGGGCTCCTCTTTCCAGTGGGAGTTTTCTTATGAGACTTTAAACAGTGGGCTCCTCTTTCCAGTGGGAGTTTTCTTATGAGACCTTTAAACAGTGGGCTCCTCTTTCCAGTGGGAGTTTTCTTATGAGACTTTAAACAGTGGGCTCCTCTTTCCAGTGGGAGTTTTCTTATTTCTTATGAGACTTTAAACAGTGGGCTCCTCTTTCCAGTGGGAGTTTTTCTTATGAGACTTTAAACAGTGGGCTCCTCTTTCCAGTGGGAGTTTTTCTTATGAGACTTTAAAACAGTGGGCTCCTCTTTCCAGTGGGAGTTTTTCTTATGAGACTTTAAACAGTGGGCTCCTCTTTCCAGTGGGAGTTTTCTTATGAGACTTTAAACAGTGGGCTCCTCTTTCCAGTGGGAGTTTTCTTATGAGACCTTTAAACACTGGGCTCCTCTTTCCAGTGGGAGTTTTCTTATGAGACTTTAAACAGTGGGCTCCTCTTTCCAGTGGGAGTTTTCTTATGAGACCTTAAACAGTGGGCTCCTCTTTCCAGTGGGAGTTTTCTTATGAGACTTTAAACAGTGGGCTCCTCTTTCCAGTGGGAGTTTTCTTATGAGACTTTAAACAGTGGGCTCCTCTTTCCAGTGGGAGTTTTCTTATGAGACTTTAAACAGTGGGCTCCTCTTTCCAGTGGGAGTTTTCTTATGAGACTTTAAACAGTGGGCTCCTCTTTCCAGTGGGAGTTTTCTTATGAGACTTTAAACAGTGGGCTCCTCTTTCCAGTGGGAGTTTTCTTATGAGACTTTAAACAGTGGGCTCCTCTTTCCAGTGGGAGTTTTCTTATGAGACTTTAAACAGTGGGCTCCTCTTTCCAGTGGGAGTTTTCTTATGAGACTTTAAACAGTGGGCTCCTCTTTCCAGTGGGAGTTTTCTTATGAGACTTTAAACAGTGGGCTCCTCTTTCCAGTGGGAGTTTTCTTATGAGACTTTAAACAGTGGGCTCCTCTTTCCAGTGGGAGTTTTCTTATGAGACTTTAAACAGTGGGCTCCTCTTTCCGGTGGGAGTTTTCTTATGAGACTTTAAACAGTGGGCTCCTCTTTCCAGTGGGAGTTTTCTTATGAGACTTTAAACAGTGGGCTCCTCTTTCCAGTGGGAGTTTTCTTATGAGACCTTAAACAGTGGGCTCCTCTTTCCAGTGGGAGTTTTCTTATGAGACTTTAAACAGTGGGCTCCTCTTTCCAGTGGGAGTTTTTTCTTATGAGACCTTAAACAGTGGGCTCCTCTTTCCAGTGGGAGTTTTCTTATGAGACTTTAAACAGTGGGCTCCTCTTTCCAGTGGGAGTTTTCTTATGAGACCTTAAACAGTGGGCTCCTCTTTCCAGTGGGAGTTTTCTTATGAGACTTTAAACAGTGGGCTCCTCTTTCCAGTGGGAGTTTTCTTATGAGACCTTAAACAGTGGGCTCCTCTTTCCAGTGGGAGTTTTCTTATGAGACTTTAAACAGTGGGCTCCTCTTTCCAGTGGGAGTTTTCTTATGAGACCTTAAACAGTGGGCTCCTCTTTCCAGTGGGAGTTTTCTTATGAGACTTTAAACAGTGGGCTCCTCTTTCCAGTGGGAGTTTTCTTATGAGACTTTTAAACAGTGGGCTCCTCTTTCCAGTGGGAGTTTTCTTATGAGACCTTAAACAGTGGGCTCCTCTTTCCAGTGGGAGTTTTCATATGAGACTTTAAACAGTGGGCTCCTCTTTCCGGTGGGAGTTTTCTTATGAGACTTAAACAGTGGGCTCCTCTTTCCAGTGGGAGTTTTTCTTATGAGACCTTTAAACAGTGGGCTCCTCTTTCCAGTGGGAGTTTTCTTATGAGACTTTAAACAGTGGGCTCCTCTTTCCAGTGGGAGTTTTCTTATGAGACTTTAAACAGTGGGCTCCTCTTTCCAGTGGGAGTTTTCTTATGAGACTTTAAACAGTGGGCTCCTCTTTCCGGTGGGAGTTTTCTTATGAGACTTTAAACAGTGGGCTCCTCTTTCCAGTGGGAGTTTTCTTATGAGAACTTAAACAGTGGGCTCCTCTTTCCAGTGGGAGTTTTCTTATGAGACCTTAAACAGTGGGCTCCTCTTTCCAGTGGGAGTTTTCTTATGAGACCTTAAACAGTGGGCTCCTCTTTCCAGTGGGAGTTTTCTTATGAGACTTTAAACAGTGGGCTCCTCTTTCCAGTGGGAGTTTTCTTATGAGACCTTAAACAGTGGGCTCCTCTTTCCAGTGGGAGTTTTCTTATGAGACTTTAAACAGTGGGCTCCTCTTTCCAGTGGGAGTTTTCTTATGAGACTTTAAACAGTGGGCTCCTCTTTCCAGTGGGAGTTTTCTTATGAGACTTTAAACAGTGGGCTCCTCTTTCCAGTGGGAGTTTTCTTATGAGACTTTAAACAGTGGGCTCCTCTTTCCAGTGGGAGTTTTCTTATGAGACTTTAAACACTGGGCTCCTCTTTCCTGGGAGTTTTTTTATGTGGGACTTTAAACAGTGGGCTCCTCTTTCCATGAGTTTTCTTATGAGACTTTAAACAGTGGGCTCCTCTTTCCAGTGGGAGTTTTCTTATGAGACCTTAAACAGTGGGCTCCTCTTTCCAGTGGGAGTTTTCTTATGAGACTTTAAACAGTGGGCTCCTCTTTCCAGTGGGAGTTTTCTTATGAGACCTTAAACAGTGGGCTCCTCTTTCCAGTGGGAGTTTTCTTATGAGACTTTAAACAGTGGGCTCCTCTTTCCAGTGGGAGTTTTCTTATGAGACCTTAAACAGTGGGCTCCTCTTTCCAGTGGGAGTTTTCTTATGAGACTTTAAACAGTGGGCTCCTCTTTCCAGTGGGAGTTTTCTTATGAGACCTTTAAACAGTGGGCTCCTCTTTCCAGTGGGAGTTTTCTTATGAGACCTTAAACAGTGGGCTCCTCTTTCCAGTGGGAGTTTTCTTATGAGACTTTAAACAGTGGGCTCCTCTTTCCAGTGGGAGTTTTCTTATGAGACTTTAAACAGTGGGCTCCTCTTTCCAGTGGGAGTTTTCTTATGAGACTTTAAACAGTGGGCTCCTCTTTCCAGTGGGAGTTTTCTTATGAGACTTAAACAGTGGGCTCCTCTTTCCAGTGGGAGTTTTCTTATGAGACTTTTAAACAGTGGGCTCCTCTTTCCAGTGGGAGTTTTCTTATGAGACTTTAAACAGTGGGCTCCTCTTTCCAGTGGGAGTTTTCTTATGAGACCTTAAACAGTGGGCTCCTCTTTCCAGTGGGAGTTTTCTTATGAGACTTTAAACAGTGGGCTCCTCTTTCCAGTGGGAGTTTTCTTATGAGACCTTAAACAGTGGGCTCCTCTTTCCAGTGGGAGTTTTCTTATGAGACTTTAAACAGTGGGCTCCTCTTTCCAGTGGGAGTTTTCTTATGAGACTTTAAACAGTGGGCTCCTCTTTCCAGTGGGAGTTTTCTTATGAGACTTTAAACAGTGGGCTCCTCTTTCCAGTGGGAGTTTTCTTATGAGACTTTAAACAGTGGGCTCCTCTTTCCAGTGGGAGTTTTCTTATGAGACTTTAAACAGTGGGCTCCTCTTTCCAGTGGGAGTTTTCTTATGAGACTTTAAACAGTGGGCTCCTCTTTCCAGTGGGAGTTTTCTTATGAGACTTTAAACAGTGGGCTCCTCTTTCCAGTGGGAGTTTTCTTATGAGACTTTAAACAGTGGGCTCCTCTTTCCAGTGGGAGTTTTCTTATGAGACTTTAAACAGTGGGCTCCTCTTTCCAGTGGGAGTTTTCTTATGAGACTTTAAACAGTGGGCTCCTCTTTCCAGTGGGAGTTTTCTTATGAGACTTTAAACAGTGGGCTCCTCTTTCCAGTGGGAGTTTTCTTATGAGACTTTAAACAGTGGGCTCCTCTTTCCAGTGGGAGTTTTCTTATGAGACTTTAAACAGTGGGCTCCTCTTTCCAGTGGGAGTTTTCTTATGAGACTTTAAACAGTGGGCTCCTCTTTCCAGTGGGAGTTTTCTTATGAGACTTTAAACAGTGGGCTCCTCTTTCCAGTGGGAGTTTTCTTATGAGACCTTAAACAGTGGGCTCCTCTTTCCAGTGGGGAGTTTTCTTATGAGACTTTAAACAGTGGGCTCCTCTTTCCAGTGGGAGTTTTCTTATGAGACTTTAAACAGTGGGCTCCTCTTTCCAGTGGGAGTTTTCTTATGAGACTTTACAACAGTGGGCTCCTCTTTCCAGTGGGAGTTTTCTTATGAGACTTTAAACAGTGGGCTCCTCTTTCCAGTGGGAGTTTTCTTATGAGACTTTAAACAGTGGGCTCCTCTTTCCAGTGGGAGTTTTCTTATGAGACTTTAAACAGTGGGCTCCTCTTTCCAGTGGGAGTTTTCTTATGAGACCTTTAAACAGTGGGCTCCTCTTTCCAGTGGGAGTTTTCTTATGAGACCTTAAACAGTGGGCTCCTCTTTCCAGTGGGAGTTTTCTTATGAGACCTTAAACAGTGGGCTCCTCTTTCCAGTGGGAGTTTTCTTATGAGACTTTAAACACTGGGCTCCTCTTTCCAGTGGGAGTTTTCTTATGAGACTTTAAACAGTGGGCTCCTCTTTCCAGTGGGAGTTTTCTTATGAGACCTTAAACAGTGGGCTCCTCTTTCCAGTGGGAGTTTTCTTATGAGACTTTAAACAGTGGGCTCCTCTTTCCAGTGGGAGTTTTCTTATGAGACCTTAAACAGTGGGCTCCTCTTTCCAGTGGGAGTTTTCTTATGAGACTTTAAACAGTGGGCTCCTCTTTCCAGTGGGAGTTTTCTTATGAGACTTTAAACAGTGGGCTCCTCTTTCCAGTGGGAGTTTTCTTATGAGACTTTAAACAGTGGGCTCCTCTTTCCAGTGGGAGTTTTCTTATGAGACTTTAAACAGTGGGCTCCTCTTTCCAGTGGGAGTTTTCTTATGAGACCTTAAACAGTGGGCTCCTCTTTCCAGTGGGAGTTTTCTTATGAGACTTTAAACAGTGGGCTCCTCTTTCCAGTGGGAGTTTTCTTATGAGACTTTAAACAGTGGGCTCCTCTTTCCAGTGGGAGTTTTCTTATGAGACTTTAAACAGTGGGCTCCTCTTTCCAGTGGGAGTTTTCTTATGAGACCTTAAACAGTGGGCTCCTCTTTCCAGTGGGAGTTTTCTTATGAGACTTTAAAACAGTGGGCTCCTCTTTCCAGTGGGAGTTTTCTTATGAGACTTTAAACAGTGGGCTCCTCTTTCCAGTGGGAGTTTTCTTATGAGACTTTAAACAGTGGGCTCCTCTTTCCAGTGGGAGTTTTCTTATGAGACTTTAAACACTGGGCTCCTCTTTCCAGTGGGAGTTTTCTTATGAGACTTTAAACAGTGGGCTCCTCTTTCCAGTGGGAGTTTTCTTATGAGACTTTAAACAGTGGGCTCCTCTTTCCAGTGGGAGTTTTCTTATGAGACTTTAAACAGTGGGCTCCTCTTTCCAGTGGGAGTTTTCTTATGAGACTTTAAACAGTGGGCTCCTCTTTCCAGTGGGAGTTTTCTTATGAGACTTTAAACAGTGGGCTCCTCTTTCCAGTGGGAGTTTTCTTATGAGACTTTAAACAGTGGGCTCCTCTTTCCAGTGGGAGTTTTCTTATGAGACTTTAAACAGTGGGCTCCTCTTTCCAGTGGGAGTTTTCTTATGAGACTTTAAACAGTGGGCTCCTCTTTCCAGTGGGAGTTTTCTTATGAGACCTTAAACAGTGGGCTCCTCTTTCCAGTGGGAGTTTTCTTATGAGACTTTAAACAGTGGGCTCCTCTTTCCAGTGGGAGTTTTCTTATGAGACTTTAAACAGTGGGCTCCTCTTTCCAGTGGGAGTTTTCTTATGAGACCTTAAACAGTGGGCTCCTCTTTCCAGTGGGAGTTTTCTTATGAGACTTTAAACAGTGGGCTCCTCTTTCCAGTGGGAGTTTTCTTATGAGACCTTAAACAGTGGGCTCCTCTTTCCAGTGGGAGTTTTCTTATGAGACTTTAAACAGTGGGCTCCTCTTTCCAGTGGGAGTTTTCTTATGAGACTTTAAACAGTGGGCTCCTCTTTCCAGTGGGAGTTTTCTTATGAGACCTTAAACAGTGGGCTCCTCTTTCCAGTGGGAGTTTTCTTATGAGACTTTAAACAGTGGGCTCCTCTTTCCAGTGGGAGTTTTCTTATGAGACTTTAAACAGTGGGCTCCTCTTTCCAGTGGGAGTTTTCTTATGAGACCTTAAACAGTGGGCTCCTCTTTCCAGTGGGAGTTTTCTTATGAGACTTTAAACAGTGGGCTCCTCTTTCCAGTGGGAGTTTTCTTATGAGACTTTAAACAGTGGGCTCCTCTTTCCAGTGGGAGTTTTCTTATGAGACCTTAAACAGTGGGCTCCTCTTTCCAGTGGGAGTTTTCTTATGAGACTTTAAACAGTGGGCTCCTCTTTCCAGTGGGAGTTTTCTTATGAGACTTTAAACAGTGGGCTCCTCTTTCCAGTGGGAGTTTTCTTATGAGACTTTAAACAGTGGGCTCCTCTTTCCAGTGGGAGTTTTCTTATGAGACTTTAAACAGTGGGCTCCTCTTTCCAGTGGGAGTTTTCTTATGAGACTTTAAACAGTGGGCTCCTCTTTCCAGTGGGAGTTTTCTTATGAGACTTTAAACAGTGGGCTCCTCTTTCCAGTGGGAGTTTTCTTATGAGACCTTAAACAGTGGGCTCCTCTTCCAGTGGGAGTTTTCTTATGAGACTTTAAACAGTGGGCTCCTCTTTCCAGTGGGAGTTTTCATATGAGACTTTAAACAGTGGGCTCCTCTTTCCAGTGGGAGTTTTCTTATGAGACTTTAAACACTGGGCTCCTCTTTCCAGTGGGAGTTTTCTTATGAGACTTTAAACAGTGGGCTCCTCTTTCCAGTGGGAGTTTTCTTATGAGACTTTAAACAGTGGGCTCCTCTTTCCAGTGGGAGTTTTCTTATGAGACCTTAAACAGTGGGCTCCTCTTTCCAGTGGGAGTTTTCTTATGAGACCTTTAAACAGTGGGCTCCTCTTTCCAGTGGGAGTTTTCTTATGAGACTTTAAACACTGGGCTCCTCTTTCCAGTGGGAGTTTTCTTATGAGACTTTAAACACTGGGCTCCTCTTTCCAGTGGGAGTTTTCTTATGAGACTTTAAACAGTGGGCTCCTCTTTCCAGTGGGAGTTTTCTTATGAGACTTTAAACAGTGGGCTCCTCTTTCCAGTGGGAGTTTTCTTATGAGACTTTAAACAGTGGGCTCCTCTTTCCAGTGGGAGTTTTCTTATGAGACTTTAAACAGTGGGCTCCTCTTTCCAGTGGGAGTTTTCTTATGAGACTTTAAACACTGGGCTCCTCTTTCCAGTGGGAGTTTTCTTATGAGACTTTAAACAGTGGGCTCCTCTTTCCAGTGGGAGTTTTCTTATGAGACTTTAAACAGTGGGCTCCTCTTTCCAGTGGGAGTTTTCTTATGAGACTTTAAACAGTGGGCTCCTCTTTCCAGTGGGAGTTTTCTTATGAGACTTTAAACACTGGGCTCCTCTTTCCAGTGGGAGTTTTCTTATGAGACTTTTAAACAGTGGGCTCCTCTTTCCAGTGGGAGTTTTCTTATGAGACTTTAAACAGTGGGCTCCTCTTTCCAGTGGGAGTTTTCTTATGAGACTTTAAACAGTGGGCTCCTCTTTCCAGTGGGAGTTTTCTTATGAGACCTTAAACAGTGGGCTCCTCTTTCCAGTGGGAGTTTTCTTATGAGACTTTAAACAGTGGGCTCCTCTTTCCAGTGGGAGTTTTCTTATGAGACTTTAAACAGTGGGCTCCTCTTTCCAGTGGGAGTTTTCTTATGAGACTTTAAACAGTGGGCTCCTCTTTCCAGTGGGAGTTTTCTTATGAGACTTTAAACAGTGGGCTCCTCTTTCCAGTGGGAGTTTTCTTATGAGACCTTAAACACTGGGCTCCTCTTTCCAGTGGGAGTTTTCTTATGAGACTTTAAACAGTGGGCTCCTCTTTCCAGTGGGAGTTTTCTTATGAGACTTTAAACAGTGGGCTCCTCTTTCCAGTGGGAGTTTTCTTATGAGACTTTAAACAGTGGGCTCCTCTTTCCAGTGGGAGTTTTCTTATGAGACTTTAAACAGTGGGCTCCTCTTTCCAGTGGGAGTTTTCTTATGAGACCTTAAACAGTGGGCTCCTCTTTCCAGTGGGAGTTTTCTTATGAGACTTTAAACAGTGGGCTCCTCTTTCCAGTGGGAGTTTTCTTATGAGACTTTAAACAGTGGGCTCCTCTTTCCAGTGGGAGTTTTCTTATGAGACTTTAAACAGTGGGCTCCTCTTTCCAGTGGGAGTTTTCTTATGAGACTTTAAACAGTGGGCTCCTCTTTCCAGTGGGAGTTTTCTTATGAGACTTTAAACAGTGGGCTCCTCTTTCCAGTGGGAGTTTTCTTATGAGACTTTAAACAGTGGGCTCCTCTTTCCAGTGGGAGTTTTCTTATGAGACTTTAAACAGTGGGCTCCTCTTTCCAGTGGGAGTTTTCTTATGAGACTTTAAACAGTGGGCTCCTCTTTCCAGTGGGAGTTTTCTTATGAGACTTTAAACAGTGGGCTCCTCTTTCCAGTGGGAGTTTTCTTATGAGACTTTTAAACAGTGGGCTCCTCTTTCCAGTGGGAGTTTTCTTATGAGACTTTAAACAGTGGGCTCCTCTTTCCAGTGGGAGTTTTCTTATGAGACTTTAAACAGTGGGCTCCTCTTTCCAGTGGGAGTTTTCTTATGAGACTTTAAACAGTGGGCTCCTCTTTCCAGTGGGAGTTTTCTTATGAGACCTTAAACAGTGGGCTCCTCTTTCCAGTGGGAGTTTTCTTATGAGACTTTAAACAGTGGGCTCCTCTTTCCAGTGGGAGTTTTCTTATGAGACTTTAAACAGTGGGCTCCTCTTTCCAGTGGGAGTTTTCTTATGAGACTTTAAACAGTGGGCTCCTCTTTCCAGTGGGAGTTTTCTTATGAGACTTTAAACAGTGGGCTCCTCTTTCCAGTGGGAGTTTTCTTATGAGACTTTAAACAGTGGGCTCCTCTTTCCAGTGGGAGTTTTCTTATGAGACTTTAAAACAGTGGGCTCCTCTTTCCAGTGGGAGTTTTCTTATGAGACTTTAAACAGTGGGCTCCTCTTTCCAGTGGGAGTTTTCTTATGAGACTTTAAACAGTGGGCTCCTCTTTCCAGTGGGAGTTTTCTTATGAGACTTTAAACAGTGGGCTCCTCTTTCCAGTGGGAGTTTTCTTATGAGACCTTAAACACTGGGCTCCTCTTTCCAGTGGGAGTTTTCTTATGAGACTTTAAACAGTGGGCTCCTCTTTCCAGTGGGAGTTTTCTTATGAGACTTTAAACAGTGGGCTCCTCTTTCCAGTGGGAGTTTTCTTATGAGACTTTAAACAGTGGGCTCCTCTTTCCAGTGGGAGTTTTCTTATGAGACTTTAAACAGTGGGCTCCTCTTTCCAGTGGGAGTTTTCTTATGAGACTTTAAACAGTGGGCTCCTCTTTCCAGTGGGAGTTTTCTTATGAGACCTTAAACAGTGGGCTCCTCTTTCCAGTGGGAGTTTTCTTATGAGACTTTAAACAGTGGGCTCCTCTTTCCAGTGGGAGTTTTCTTATGAGACTTTAAACAGTGGGCTCCTCTTTCCAGTGGGAGTTTTCTTATGAGACTTTAAACAGTGGGCTCCTCTTTCCAGTGGGAGTTTTCTTATGAGACTTTAAACAGTGGGCTCCTCTTTCCAGTGGGAGTTTTCTTATGAGACTTTAAACAGTGGGCTCCTCTTTCCAGTGGGAGTTTTCTTATGAGACCTTAAACAGTGGGCTCCTCTTTCCAGTGGGAGTTTTCTTATGAGACTTTAAACAGTGGGCTCCTCTTTCCAGTGGGAGTTTTCTTATGAGACTTTAAACAGTGGGCTCCTCTTTCCAGTGGGAGTTTTCTTATGAGACTTTAAACAGTGGGCTCCTCTTTCCAGTGGGAGTTTTCTTATGAGACTTTAAACAGTGGGCTCCTCTTTCCAGTGGGAGTTTTCTTATGAGACTTTAAACAGTGGGCTCCTCTTTCCAGTGGGAGTTTTCTTATGAGACTTTAAACAGTGGGCTCCTCTTTCCAGTGGGAGTTTTCTTATGAGACTTTAAACAGTGGGCTCCTCTTTCCAGTGGGAGTTTTCTTATGAGACTTTAAACAGTGGGCTCCTCTTTCCAGTGGGAGTTTTCTTATGAGACTTTAAACAGTGGGCTCCTCTTTCCAGTGGGAGTTTTCTTATGAGACTTTAAACAGTGGGCTCCTCTTTCCAGTGGGAGTTTTCTTATGAGACTTTTAAACAGTGGGCTCCTCTTTCCAGTGGGAGTTTTCTTATGAGACCTTAAACACTGGGCTCCTCTTTCCAGTGGGAGTTTTCTTATGAGACTTTAAACAGTGGGCTCCTCTTTCCAGTGGGAGTTTTTCTTATGAGACTTTAAACAGTGGGCTCCTCTTTCCAGTGGGAGTTTTCTTATGAGACTTTAAACAGTGGGCTCCTCTTTCCAGTGGGAGTTTTCTTATGAGACTTTAAACAGTGGGCTCCTCTTTCCAGTGGGAGTTTTCTTATGAGACTTTAAACAGTGGGCTCCTCTTTCCAGTGGGAGTTTTCTTATGAGACTTTAAACAGTGGGCTCCTCTTTCCAGTGGGAGTTTTCTTATGAGACTTTAAACAGTGGGCTCCTCTTTCCAGTGGGAGTTTTCTTATGAGACTTTAAACAGTGGGCTCCTCTTTCCAGTGGGAGTTTTCTTATGAGACCTTTAAACAGTGGGCTCCTCTTTCCAGTGGGAGTTTTCTTATGAGACTTTAAACAGTGGGCTCCTCTTTCCAGTGGGAGTTTTCTTATGAGACTTTAAACAGTGGGCTCCTCTTTCCAGTGGGAGTTTTCTTATGAGACTTTAAACAGTGGGCTCCTCTTTCCAGTGGGAGTTTTCTTATGAGACTTTAAACAGTGGGCTCCTCTTTCCAGTGGGAGTTTTCTTATGAGACTTTAAACAGTGGGCTCCTCTTTCCAGTGGGAGTTTTCTTATGAGACCTTTAAACAGTGGGCTCCTCTTTCCAGTGGGAGTTTTCTTATGAGACTTTAAACAGTGGGCTCCTCTTTCCAGTGGGAGTTTTCTTATGAGACTTTAAACAGTGGGCTCCTCTTTCCAGTGGGAGTTTTCTTATGAGACTTTAAACAGTGGGCTCCTCTTTCCAGTGGGAGTTTTCTTATGAGACTTTAAACAGTGGGCTCCTCTTTCCAGTGGGAGTTTTCTTATGAGACTTTAAACAGTGGGCTCCTCTTTCCAGTGGGAGTTTTCTTATGAGACTTTAAACAGTGGGCTCCTCTTTCCAGTGGGAGTTTTCTTATGAGACTTTAAACAGTGGGCTCCTCTTTCCAGTGGGAGTTTTCTTATGAGACTTTAAACAGTGGGCTCCTCTTTCCAGTGGGAGTTTTCTTATGAGAGACTTAAACAGTGGGCTCCTCTTTCCAGTGGGAGTTTTCTTATGAGACTTTAAACAGTGGGCTCCTCTTTCCAGTGGGAGTTTTCTTATGAGACTTAAACAGTGGGCTCCTCTTTCCAGTGGGAGTTTTCTTATGAGACTTTAAACAGTGGGCTCCTCTTTCCAGTGGGAGTTTTCTTATGAGACTTTAAACAGTGGGCTCCTCTTTCCAGTGGGAGTTTTCTTATGAGACTTTAAACAGTGGGCTCCTCTTTCCAGTGGGAGTTTTCTTATGAGACTTTAAACAGTGGGCTCCTCTTTCCAGTGGGAGTTTTCTTATGAGACTTTAAACAGTGGGCTCCTCTTTCCAGTGGGAGTTTTCTTATGAGACTTTAAACAGTGGGCTCCTCTTTCCAGTGGGAGTTTTCTTATGAGACCTTAAACAGTGGGCTCCTCTTTCCAGTGGGAGTTTTCTTATGAGACTTTAAACAGTGGGCTCCTCTTTCCAGTGGGAGTTTTCTTATGAGACCTTAAACAGTGGGCTCCTCTTTCCAGTGGGAGTTTTCTTATGAGACCTTAAACAGTGGGCTCCTCTTTCCAGTGGGAGTTTTCTTATGAGACCTTAAACAGTGGGCTCCTCTTTCCAGTGGGAGTTTTCTTATGAGACTTTTAAACAGTGGGCTCCTCTTTCCAGTGGGAGTTTTCTTATGAGACCTTTAAACAGTGGGCTCCTCTTTCCAGTGGGAGTTTTCTTATGAGACTTTAAACAGTGGGCTCCTCTTTCCAGTGGGAGTTTTCTTATGAGACTTTAAACAGTGGGCTCCTCTTTCCAGTGGGAGTTTTCTTATGAGACCTTAAACAGTGGGCTCCTCTTTCCAGTGGGAGTTTTCTTATGAGACTTTAAACAGTGGGCTCCTCTTTCCAGTGGGAGTTTTTCTTATGAGACTTTAAACAGTGGGCTCCTCTTTCCAGTGGGAGTTTTCTTATGAGACTTTAAACAGTGGGCTCCTCTTTCCAGTGGGAGTTTTCTTATGAGACCTTAAACAGTGGGCTCCTCTTTCCAGTGGGAGTTTTCTTATGAGACTTTAAACAGTGGGCTCCTCTTTCCAGTGGGAGTTTTCTTATGAGACTTTAAACAGTGGGCTCCTCTTTCCAGTGGGAGTTTTCTTATGAGACCTTAAACAGTGGGCTCCTCTTTCCAGTGGGAGTTTTCTTATGAGACTTTAAACAGTGGGCTCCTCTTTCCAGTGGGAGTTTTCTTATGAGACTTTAAACAGTGGGCTCCTCTTTCCAGTGGGAGTTTTCTTATGAGACTTTAAACAGTGGGCTCCTCTTTCCAGTGGGAGTTTTCTTATGAGACTTTAAACAGTGGGCTCCTCTTTCCAGTGGGAGTTTTCTTATGAGACTTTAAACAGTGGGCTCCTCTTTCCAGTGGGAGTTTTCTTATGAGACCTTAAACAGTGGGCTCCTCTTTCCAGTGGGAGTTTTCTTATGAGACTTTAAACACTGGGCTCCTCTTTCCAGTGGGAGTTTTCTTATGAGACTTTAAACAGTGGGCTCCTCTTTCCAGTGGGAGTTTTCTTATGAGACCTTAAACAGTGGGCTCCTCTTTCCAGTGGGAGTTTTCTTATGAGACTTTAAACAGTGGGCTCCTCTTTCCAGTGGGAGTTTTCTTATGAGACTTTAAACAGTGGGCTCCTCTTTCCAGTGGGAGTTTTCTTATGAGACTTTAAACAGTGGGCTCCTCTTTCCAGTGGGAGTTTTCTTATGAGACTTTAAACACTGGGCTCCTCTTTCCAGTGGGAGTTTTCTTATGAGACTTTAAACAGTGGGCTCCTCTTTCCAGTGGGAGTTTTCTTATGAGACTTTAAACAGTGGGCTCCTCTTTCCAGTGGGAGTTTTCTTATGAGACCTTAAACAGTGGGCTCCTCTTTCCAGTGGGAGTTTTCTTATGAGACTTTAAACAGTGGGCTCCTCTTTCCAGTGGGAGTTTTCTTATGAGACCTTTAAACAGTGGGCTCCTCTTTCCAGTGGGAGTTTTCTTATGAGACTTTAAACAGTGGGCTCCTCTTTCCAGTGGGAGTTTTCTTATGAGACTTTAAACAGTGGGCTCCTCTTTCCAGTGGGAGTTTTCTTATGAGACTTTAAACAGTGGGCTCCTCTTTCCAGTGGGAGTTTTCTTATGAGACTTTAAACAGTGGGCTCCTCTTTCCAGTGGGAGTTTTCTTATGAGACTTTAAACAGTGGGCTCCTCTTTTCCAGTGGGAGTTTTCTTATGAGACTTTAAACAGTGGGCTCCTCTTTCCAGTGGGAGTTTTCTTATGAGACTTTAAACAGTGGGCTCCTCTTTCCAGTGGGAGTTTTCTTATGAGACTTTAAACAGTGGGCTCCTCTTTCCAGTGGGAGTTTTCTTATGAGACTTTAAACAGTGGGCTCCTCTTTCCAGTGGGAGTTTTCTTATGAGACCTTAAACAGTGGGCTCCTCTTTCCAGTGGGAGTTTTCTTATGAGACTTTAAACAGTGGGCTCCTCTTTCCAGTGGGAGTTTTCTTATGAGACTTTAAACAGTGGGCTCCTCTTTCCAGTGGGAGTTTTCTTATGAGACTTTAAACAGTGGGCTCCTCTTTCCAGTGGGAGTTTTCTTATGAGACTTTAAACAGTGGGCTCCTCTTTCCAGTGGGAGTTTTCTTATGAGACCTTAAACAGTGGGCTCCTCTTTCCAGTGGGAGTTTTCTTATGAGACTTTAAACAGTGGGCTCCTCTTTCCAGTGGGAGTTTTCTTATGAGACTTTAAACAGTGGGCTCCTCTTTCCAGTGGGAGTTTTCTTATGAGACTTTAAACAGTGGGCTCCTCTTTCCAGTGGGAGTTTTCTTATGAGACTTTAAACAGTGGGCTCCTCTTTCCAGTGGGAGTTTTCTTATGAGACTTTAAACAGTGGGCTCCTCTTTCCAGTGGGAGTTTTCTTATGAGACTTTAAACAGTGGGCTCCTCTTTCCAGTGGGAGTTTTCTTATGAGACCTTAAACAGTGGGCTCCTCTTTCCAGTGGGAGTTTTCTTATGAGACTTTAAAACAGTGGGCTCCTCTTTCCAGTGGGAGTTTTCTTATGAGACCTTAAACAGTGGGCTCCTCTTTCCAGTGGGAGTTTTCTTATGAGACTTTAAACAGTGGGCTCCTCTTTCCAGTGGGAGTTTTCTTATGAGACTTTAAACAGTGGGCTCCTCTTTCCAGTGGGAGTTTTCTTATGAGACTTTAAACAGTGGGCTCCTCTTTCCAGTGGGAGTTTTCTTATGAGACTTTAAACAGTGGGCTCCTCTTTCCAGTGGGAGTTTTCTTATGAGACTTTAAACAGTGGGCTCCTCTTTCCAGTGGGAGTTTTCTTATGAGACTTTAAACAGTGGGCTCCTCTTTCCAGTGGGAGTTTTCTTATGAGACTTTAAAACAGTGGGCTCCTCTTTCCAGTGGGAGTTTTCTTATGAGACTTTAAACAGTGGGCTCCTCTTTCCAGTGGGAGTTTTCTTATGAGACTTTAAACACTGGGCTCCTCTTTCCAGTGGGAGTTTTCTTATGAGACTTTAAACAGTGGGCTCCTCTTTCCAGTGGGAGTTTTCTTATGAGACTTTAAACAGTGGGCTCCTCTTTCCAGTGGGAGTTTTCTTATGAGACTTTAAACAGTGGGCTCCTCTTTCCAGTGGGAGTTTTCTTATGAGACTTTAAACAGTGGGCTCCTCTTTCCAGTGGGAGTTTTCTTATGAGACTTTAAACAGTGGGCTCCTCTTTCCAGTGGGAGTTTTCTTATGAGACTTTAAACAGTGGGCTCCTCTTTCCAGTGGGAGTTTTCTTATGAGACTTTAAACAGTGGGCTCCTCTTTCCAGTGGGAGTTTTCTTATGAGACCTTAAACAGTGGGCTCCTCTTTCCAGTGGGAGTTTTCTTATGAGACCTTAAACAGTGGGCTCCTCTTTCCAGTGGGAGTTTTCTTATGAGACTTTAAACAGTGGGCTCCTCTTTCCAGTGGGAGTTTTCTTATGAGACTTTAAACAGTGGGCTCCTCTTTCCAGTGGGAGTTTTCTTATGAGACTTAAACAGTGGGCTCCTCTTTCCAGTGGGAGTTTTCTTATGAGACCTTAAACAGTGGGCTCCTCTTTCCAGTGGGAGTTTTCTTATGAGACCTTAAACAGTGGGCTCCTCTTTCCAGTGGGAGTTTTCTTATGAGACTTTAAACAGTGGGCTCCTCTTTCCAGTGGGAGTTTTCTTATGAGACCTTAAACAGTGGGCTCCTCTTTCCAGTGGGAGTTTTCTTATGAGACTTTTAAACAGTGGGCTCCTCTTTCCAGTGGGAGTTTTCTTATGAGACTTTAAACAGTGGGCTCCTCTTTCCAGTGGGAGTTTTCTTATGAGACCTTAAACAGTGGGCTCCTCTTTCCAGTGGGAGTTTTCTTATGAGACTTTAAACAGTGGGCTCCTCTTTCCAGTGGGAGTTTTCTTATGAGACTTTAAACAGTGGGCTCCTCTTTCCAGTGGGAGTTTTCTTATGAGACTTTAAACAGTGGGCTCCTCTTTCCAGTGGGAGTTTTCTTATGAGACTTTAAACAGTGGGCTCCTCTTTCCAGTGGGAGTTTTCTTATGAGACTTAAACAGTGGGCTCCTCTTTCCAGTGGGAGTTTTCTTATGAGACTTTAAACAGTGGGCTCCTCTTTCCAGTGGGAGTTTTCTTATGAGACCTTAAACAGTGGGCTCCTCTTTCCAGTGGGAGTTTTCTTATGAGACTTTAAACAGTGGGCTCCTCTTTCCAGTGGGAGTTTTCTTATGAGACTTTAAACAGTGGGCTCCTCTTTCCAGTGGGAGTTTTCTTATGAGACTTTAAACAGTGGGCTCCTCTTTCCAGTGGGAGTTTTCTTATGAGACTTTAAACAGTGGGCTCCTCTTTCCAGTGGGAGTTTTCTTATGAGACTTTAAACAGTGGGCTCCTCTTTCCAGTGGGAGTTTTCTTATGAGACTTTAAACAGTGGGCTCCTCTTTCCAGTGGGAGTTTTCTTATGAGACTTTAAACAGTGGGCTCCTCTTTCCAGTGGGAGTTTTCTTATGAGACTTTAAACAGTGGGCTCCTCTTTCCAGTGGGAGTTTTCTTATGAGACTTTAAACAGTGGGCTCCTCTTTCCAGTGGGAGTTTTCTTATGAGACTTTAAACAGTGGGCTCCTCTTTCCAGTGGGAGTTTTCTTATGAGACTTTAAACAGTGGGCTCCTCTTTCCAGTGGGAGTTTTCTTATGAGACTTTAAACAGTGGGCTCCTCTTTCCAGTGGGAGTTTTCTTATGAGACTTTAAACAGTGGGCTCCTCTTTCCAGTGGGAGTTTTCTTATGAGACCTTAAACAGTGGGCTCCTCTTTCCAGTGGGAGTTTTCTTATGAGACTTTAAACAGTGGGCTCCTCTTTCCAGTGGGAGTTTTCTTATGAGACTTTAAACAGTGGGCTCCTCTTTCCAGTGGGAGTTTTCTTATGAGACCTTAAACAGTGGGCTCCTCTTTCCAGTGGGAGTTTTCTTATGAGACTTTAAACAGTGGGCTCCTCTTTCCAGTGGGAGTTTTCTTATGAGACCTTAAACAGTGGGCTCCTCTTTCCAGTGGGAGTTTTCTTATGAGACTTTAAACAGTGGGCTCCTCTTTCCAGTGGGAGTTTTCTTATGAGACTTTAAACAGTGGGCTCCTCTTTCCAGTGGGAGTTTTCTTATGAGACTTTAAACACTGGGCTCCTCTTTCCAGTGGGAGTTTTCTTATGAGACCTTAAACAGTGGGCTCCTCTTTCCAGTGGGAGTTTTCTTATGAGACTTTAAACAGTGGGCTCCTCTTTCCAGTGGGAGTTTTCTTATGAGACCTTTAAACAGTGGGCTCCTCTTTCCAGTGGGAGTTTTCTTATGAGACTTTAAACAGTGGGCTCCTCTTTCCAGTGGGAGTTTTCTTATGAGACTTTAAACAGTGGGCTCCTCTTTCCAGTGGGAGTTTTCTTATGAGACTTTAAACAGTGGGCTCCTCTTTCCAGTGGGAGTTTTCTTATGAGACTTTAAACAGTGGGCTCCTCTTTCCAGTGGGAGTTTTCTTATGAGACCTTTAAACAGTGGGCTCCTCTTTCCAGTGGGAGTTTTCTTATGAGACTTTAAACAGTGGGCTCCTCTTTCCAGTGGGAGTTTTCTTATGAGACTTTAAACAGTGGGCTCCTCTTTCCAGTGGGAGTTTTCTTATGAGACTTTAAACACTGGGCTCCTCTTTCCAGTGGGAGTTTTCTTATGAGACCTTAAACAGTGGGCTCCTCTTTCCAGTGGGAGTTTTCTTATGAGACTTTAAACAGTGGGCTCCTCTTTCCAGTGGGAGTTTTCTTATGAGACTTTAAACAGTGGGCTCCTCTTTCCAGTGGGAGTTTTCTTATGAGACTTTAAACAGTGGGCTCCTCTTTCCAGTGGGAGTTTTCTTATGAGACCTTTAAACAGTGGGCTCCTCTTTCCAGTGGGAGTTTTCTTATGAGACTTTAAACAGTGGGCTCCTCTTTCCAGTGGGAGTTTTCTTATGAGACCTTAAACAGTGGGCTCCTCTTTCCAGTGGGAGTTTTCTTATGAGACTTTAAACAGTGGGCTCCTCTTTCCAGTGGGAGTTTTCTTATGAGACTTTAAACAGTGGGCTCCTCTTTCCAGTGGGAGTTTTCTTATGAGACCTTAAACAGTGGGCTCCTCTTTCCAGTGGGAGTTTTCTTATGAGACTTTAAACAGTGGGCTCCTCTTTCCAGTGGGAGTTTTCTTATGAGACTTTAAACAGTGGGCTCCTCTTTCCAGTGGGAGTTTTCTTATGAGACTTTAAACAGTGGGCTCCTCTTTCCAGTGGGAGTTTTCTTATGAGACTTAAACAGTGGGCTCCTCTTTCCAGTGGGAGTTTTCTTATGAGACTTTAAACAGTGGGCTCCTCTTTCCAGTGGGAGTTTTCTTATGAGACTTTAAACAGTGGGCTCCTCTTTCCAGTGGGAGTTTTCTTATGAGACCTTAAACAGTGGGCTCCTCTTTCCAGTGGGAGTTTTCTTATGAGACTTTAAACAGTGGGCTCCTCTTTCCAGTGGGAGTTTTCTTATGAGACTTTAAACAGTGGGCTCCTCTTTCCAGTGGGAGTTTTCTTATGAGACCTTAAACAGTGGGCTCCTCTTTCCAGTGGGAGTTTTCTTATGAGACTTTAAACAGTGGGCTCCTCTTTCCAGTGGGAGTTTTCTTATGAGACTTTAAACAGTGGGCTCCTCTTTCCAGTGGGAGTTTTCTTATGAGACTTTAAACAGTGGGCTCCTCTTTCCAGTGGGAGTTTTCTTATGAGACCTTAAACAGTGGGCTCCTCTTTCCAGTGGGAGTTTTCTTATGAGACCTTAAACAGTGGGCTCCTCTTTCCAGTGGGAGTTTTCTTATGAGACTTTAAACAGTGGGCTCCTCTTTCCAGTGGGAGTTTTCTTATGAGACCTTAAACAGTGGGCTCCTCTTTCCAGTGGGAGTTTTCTTATGAGACCTTAAACAGTGGGCTCCTCTTTCCAGTGGGAGTTTTCTTATGAGACTTTAAACACTGGGCTCCTCTTTCCAGTGGGAGTTTTCTTATGAGACCTTAAACAGTGGGCTCCTCTTTCCAGTGGGAGTTTTCTTATGAGACTTTAAACACTGGGCTCCTCTTTCCAGTGGGAGTTTTCTTATGAGACTTTAAACAGTGGGCTCCTCTTTCCAGTGGGAGTTTTCTTATGAGACTTTAAACAGTGGGCTCCTCTTTCCAGTGGGAGTTTTCTTATGAGACCTTAAACAGTGGGCTCCTCTTTCCAGTGGGAGTTTTCTTATGAGACTTTAAACAGTGGGCTCCTCTTTCCAGTGGGAGTTTTCTTATGAGACTTTAAACAGTGGGCTCCTCTTTCCGGTGGGAGTTTTCTTATGAGACTTTAAACAGTGGGCTCCTCTTTCCAGTGGGAGTTTTCTTATGAGACTTTAAACAGTGGGCTCCTCTTTCCAGTGGGAGTTTTCTTATGAGACTTTAAACAGTGGGCTCCTCTTTCCAGTGGGAGTTTTCTTATGAGACCTTAAACAGTGGGCTCCTCTTTCCAGTGGGAGTTTTCTTATGAGACTTTAAACACTGGGCTCCTCTTTCCAGTGGGAGTTTTCTTATGAGACTTTAAACACTGGGCTCCTCTTTCCAGTGGGAGTTTTCTTATGAGACCTTAAACAGTGGGCTCCTCTTTCCAGTGGGAGTTTTCTTATGAGACTTTAAACAGTGGGCTCCTCTTTCCAGTGGGAGTTTTCTTATGAGACTTTAAACAGTGGGCTCCTCTTTCCAGTGGGAGTTTTCTTATGAGACCTTAAACAGTGGGCTCCTCTTTCCAGTGGGAGTTTTCTTATGAGACTTTTAAACAGTGGGCTCCTCTTTCCAGTGGGAGTTTTCTTATGAGACCTTAAACAGTGGGCTCCTCTTTCCAGTGGGAGTTTTCTTATGAGACTTTAAACAGTGGGCTCCTCTTTCCAGTGGGAGTTTTCTTATGAGACCTTAAACAGTGGGCTCCTCTTTCCAGTGGGAGTTTTCTTATGAGACTTTAAACAGTGGGCTCCTCTTTCCAGTGGGAGTTTTCTTATGAGACCTTAAACAGTGGGCTCCTCTTTCCAGTGGGAGTTTTCTTATGAGACTTTAAACAGTGGGCTCCTCTTTCCAGTGGGAGTTTTCTTATGAGACTTTAAACAGTGGGCTCCTCTTTCCAGTGGGAGTTTTCTTATGAGACCTTAAACAGTGGGCTCCTCTTTCCAGTGGGAGTTTTCTTATGAGACTTTAAACAGTGGGCTCCTCTCTTTCCAGTGGGAGTTTTCTTATGAGACTTTAAACAGTGGGCTCCTCTTTCCAGTGGGAGTTTTCTTATGAGACCTTAAACAGTGGGCTCCTCTTTCCAGTGGGAGTTTTCATATGAGACTTTAAACAGTGGGCTCCTCTTTCCAGTGGGAGTTTTCTTATGAGACTTTAAACAGTGGGCTCCTCTTTCCAGTGGGAGTTTTCTTATGAGACTTTAAACAGTGGGCTCCTCTTTCCGGTGGGAGTTTTCTTATGAGACCTTAAACAGTGGGCTCCTCTTTCCAGTGGGAGTTTTCTTATGAGACTTTAAACAGTGGGCTCCTCTTTCCAGTGGGAGTTTTCTTATGAGACTTTAAACAGTGGGCTCCTCTTTCCAGTGGGAGTTTTCTTATGAGACTTTAAACAGTGGGCTCCTCTTTCCAGTGGGAGTTTTCTTATGAGACTTTTAAACAGTGGGCTCCTCTTTCCAGTGGGAGTTTTCTTATGAGACTTTAAACAGTGGGCTCCTCTTTCCAGTGGGAGTTTTCTTATGAGACCTTAAACAGTGGGCTCCTCTTTCCAGTGGGAGTTTTCTTATGAGACCTTAAACAGTGGGCTCCTCTTTCCAGTGGGAGTTTTCTTATGAGACTTTAAACAGTGGGCTCCTCTTTCCAGTGGGAGTTTTCTTATGAGACCTTAAACAGTGGGCTCCTCTTTCCAGTGGGAGTTTTCTTATGAGACTTTAAACAGTGGGCTCCTCTTTCCAGTGGGAGTTTTCTTATGAGACCTTAAACAGTGGGCTCCTCTTTCCAGTGGGAGTTTTCTTATGAGACTTTAAACAGTGGGCTCCTCTTTCCAGTGGGAGTTTTCTTATGAGACTTTAAACAGTGGGCTCCTCTTTCCAGTGGGAGTTTTCTTATGAGACTTTAAACAGTGGGCTCCTCTTTCCAGTGGGAGTTTTCTTATGAGACTTTAAACAGTGGGCTCCTCTTTCCAGTGGGAGTTTTCTTATGAGACTTTAAACAGTGGGCTCCTCTTTCCAGTGGGAGTTTTCTTATGAGACTTTAAACAGTGGGCTCCTCTTTCCAGTGGGAGTTTTCTTATGAGACTTTAAACACTGGGCTCCTCTTTCCAGTGGGAGTTTTCTTATGAGACTTTAAACAGTGGGCTCCTCTTTCCAGTGGGAGTTTTCTTATGAGACTTTAAACAGTGGGCTCCTCTTTCCAGTGGGAGTTTTCTTATGAGACCTTAAACAGTGGGCTCCTCTTTCCAGTGGGAGTTTTCTTATGAGACTTTAAACAGTGGGCTCCTCTTTCCAGTGGGAGTTTTCTTATGAGACTTTAAACAGTGGGCTCCTCTTTCCAGTGGGAGTTTTCTTATGAGACTTTAAACAGTGGGCTCCTCTTTCCAGTGGGAGTTTTCTTATGAGACCTTAAACAGTGGGCTCCTCTTTCCAGTGGGAGTTTTCTTATGAGACTTTAAACAGTGGGCTCCTCTTTCCAGTGGGAGTTTTCTTATGAGACTTTAAACAGTGGGCTCCTCTTTCCAGTGGGAGTTTTCTTATGAGACTTTAAACAGTGGGCTCCTCTTTCCAGTGGGGAGTTTTCTTATGAGACTTTAAACAGTGGGCTCCTCTTTCCAGTGGGAGTTTTCTTATGAGACTTTAAACAGTGGGCTCCTCTTTCCAGTGGGAGTTTTCTTATGAGACTTTTAAACAGTGGGCTCCTCTTTCCAGTGGGAGTTTTCTTATGAGACTTTAAACAGTGGGCTCCTCTTTCCAGTGGGAGTTTTCTTATGAGAACTTTAAACAGTGGGCTCCTCTTTCCAGTGGGAGTTTTCTTATGAGACTTTAAACAGTGGGCTCCTCTTTCCAGTGGGAGTTTTCTTATGAGACTTTAAACAGTGGGCTCCTCTTTCCAGTGGGAGTTTTCTTATGAGACCTTAAACAGTGGGCTCCTCTTTCCAGTGGGAGTTTTCTTATGAGACTTTAAACAGTGGGCTCCTCTTTCCAGTGGGAGTTTTCTTATGAGACTTTAAACAGTGGGCTCCTCTTTCCAGTGGGAGTTTTCTTATGAGACTTTAAACAGTGGGCTCCTCTTTCCAGTGGGAGTTTTCTTATGAGACCTTAAACAGTGGGCTCCTCTTTCCAGTGGGAGTTTTCTTATGAGACTTTAAACAGTGGGCTCCTCTTTCCAGTGGGAGTTTTCTTATGAGACTTTAAACAGTGGGCTCCTCTTTCCAGTGGGAGTTTTCTTATGAGACCTTAAACAGTGGGCTCCTCTTTCCAGTGGGAGTTTTCTTATGAGACTTTAAACAGTGGGCTCCTCTTTCCAGTGGGAGTTTTCTTATGAGACTTTAAACAGTGGGCTCCTCTTTCCAGTGGGAGTTTTCTTATGAGACTTTAAACAGTGGGCTCCTCTTTCCAGTGGGAGTTTTCTTATGAGACTTTAAACAGTGGGCTCCTCTTTCCAGTGGGAGTTTTCTTATGAGACCTTAAACAGTGGGCTCCTCTTTCCAGTGGGAGTTTTCTTATGAGACTTTAAACAGTGGGCTCCTCTTTCCAGTGGGAGTTTTCTTATGAGACTTTAAACAGTGGGCTCCTCTTTCCAGTGGGAGTTTTCTTATGAGACTTTAAACAGTGGGCTCCTCTTTCCAGTGGGAGTTTTCTTATGAGACTTTAAACAGTGGGCTCCTCTTTCCAGTGGGAGTTTTCTTATGAGACTTTAAACAGTGGGCTCCTCTTTCCAGTGGGAGTTTTCTTATGAGACTTTAAACACTGGGCTCCTCTTTCCAGTGGGAGTTTTCTTATGAGACTTTAAACAGTGGGCTCCTCTTTCCAGTGGGAGTTTTCTTATGAGACTTTAAACAGTGGGCTCCTCTTTCCAGTGGGAGTTTTCTTATGAGACTTTAAACAGTGGGCTCCTCTTTCCAGTGGGAGTTTTCTTCTTATGAGACTTTAAACAGTGGGCTCCTCTTTCCAGTGGGAGTTTTCTTATGAGACTTTAAACAGTGGGCTCCTCTTTCCAGTGGGAGTTTTCTTATGAGACTTTAAACAGTGGGCTCCTCTTTCCAGTGGGAGTTTTCTTATGAGACTTTAAACAGTGGGCTCCTCTTTCCAGTGGGAGTTTTCTTATGAGACCTTAAACAGTGGGCTCCTCTTTCCAGTGGGAGTTTTCTTATGAGACCTTAAACAGTGGGCTCCTCTTTCCAGTGGGAGTTTTCTTATGAGACCTTAAACAGTGGGCTCCTCTTTCCAGTGGGAGTTTTCTTATGAGACTTTAAACAGTGGGCTCCTCTTTCCAGTGGGAGTTTTCTTATGAGACCTTAAACAGTGGGCTCCTCTTTCCAGTGGGAGTTTTCTTATGAGACTTTAAACAGTGGGCTCCTCTTTCCAGTGGGAGTTTTCTTATGAGACCTTAAACAGTGGGCTCCTCTTTCCAGTGGGAGTTTTCTTATGAGACCTTAAACAGTGGGCTCCTCTTTCCAGTGGGAGTTTTCTTATGAGACCTTAAACAGTGGGCTCCTCTTTCCAGTGGGAGTTTTCTTATGAGACTTTAAACAGTGGGCTCCTCTTTCCAGTGGGAGTTTTCTTATGAGACCTTAAACAGTGGGCTCCTCTTTCCAGTGGGAGTTTTCTTATGAGACTTTAAACAGTGGGCTCCTCTTTCCAGTGGGAGTTTTCTTATGAGACCTTAAACAGTGGGCTCCTCTTTCCAGTGGGAGTTTTCTTATGAGACTTTAAACAGTGGGCTCCTCTTTCCAGTGGGAGTTTTCTTATGAGACTTTAAACAGTGGGCTCCTCTTTCCAGTGGGAGTTTTCTTATGAGACCTTAAACAGTGGGCTCCTCTTTCCAGTGGGAGTTTTTTCTTATGAGACTTTAAACAGTGGGCTCCTCTTTCCAGTGGGAGTTTTCTTATGAGACTTTAAACACTGGGCTCCTCTTTCCAGTGGGAGTTTTCTTATGAGACCTTAAACAGTGGGCTCCTCTTTCCAGTGGGAGTTTTCTTATGAGACTTTAAACAGTGGGCTCCTCTTTCCAGTGGGAGTTTTCTTATGAGACTTTAAACAGTGGGCTCCTCTTTCCAGTGGGAGTTTTCTTATGAGACCTTTAAACAGTGGGCTCCTCTTTCCAGTGGGAGTTTTCTTATGAGACCTTAAACAGTGGGCTCCTCTTTCCAGTGGGAGTTTTCTTATGAGACTTTAAACAGTGGGCTCCTCTTTCCAGTGGGAGTTTTCTTATGAGACCTTAAACAGTGGGCTCCTCTTTCCAGTGGGAGTTTTCTTATGAGACTTTAAACAGTGGGCTCCTCTTTCCAGTGGGAGTTTTCTTATGAGACTTTAAACAGTGGGCTCCTCTTTCCAGTGGGAGTTTTCTTATGAGACTTTAAACAGTGGGCTCCTCTTTCCAGTGGGAGTTTTCTTATGAGACTTTAAACAGTGGGCTCCTCTTTCCAGTGGGAGTTTTCTTATGAGACTTTAAACAGTGGGCTCCTCTTTCCAGTGGGAGTTTTCTTATGAGACTTTAAACAGTGGGCTCCTCTTTCCAGTGGGAGTTTTCTTATGAGACTTTAAACAGTGGGCTCCTCTTTCCAGTGGGAGTTTTCTTATGAGACTTTAAACAGTGGGCTCCTCTTTCCAGTGGGAGTTTTCTTATGAGACCTTAAACAGTGGGCTCCTCTTTCCAGTGGGAGTTTTCTTATGAGACTTTAAACAGTGGGCTCCTCTTTCCAGTGGGAGTTTTCTTATGAGACTTTAAACAGTGGGCTCCTCTTTCCAGTGGGAGTTTTCTTATGAGACTTTAAACAGTGGGCTCCTCTTTCCAGTGGGAGTTTTCTTATGAGACTTTTAAACAGTGGGCTCCTCTTTCCAGTGGGAGTTTTCTTATGAGACTTTAAACAGTGGGCTCCTCTTTCCAGTGGGAGTTTTCTTATGAGACTTTAAACAGTGGGCTCCTCTTTCCAGTGGGAGTTTTCTTATGAGACCTTAAACAGTGGGCTCCTCTTTCCAGTGGGAGTTTTCTTATGAGACTTTAAACAGTGGGCTCCTCTTTCCAGTGGGAGTTTTCTTATGAGACCTTTAAACAGTGGGCTCCTCTTTCCAGTGGGAGTTTTCTTATGAGACCTTAAACAGTGGGCTCCTCTTTCCAGTGGGAGTTTTCTTATGAGACCTTTAAACAGTGGGCTCCTCTTTCCAGTGGGAGTTTTCTTATGAGACCTTAAACAGTGGGCTCCTCTTTCCAGTGGGAGTTTTCTTATGAGACTTTAAACAGTGGGCTCCTCTTTCCAGTGGGAGTTTTCTTATGAGACCTTAAACAGTGGGCTCCTCTTTCCAGTGGGAGTTTTCTTATGAGACTTTAAACAGTGGGCTCCTCTTTCCAGTGGGAGTTTTCTTATGAGACTTTAAACAGTGGGCTCCTCTTTCCAGTGGGAGTTTTCTTATGAGACTTTAAACAGTGGGCTCCTCTTTCCAGTGGGAGTTTTCTTATGAGACTTTAAACAGTGGGCTCCTCTTTCCAGTGGGAGTTTTCTTATGAGAGACTTAAACAGTGGGCTCCTCTTTCCAGTGGGAGTTTTCTTATGAGACTTTAAACAGTGGGCTCCTCTTTCCAGTGGGAGTTTTCTTATGAGACTTTAAACAAACTCTTGGGCTCCTCTTTCCAGTGGGCTCCTCTTTTTCTTATGAGACTTTAAACAGTGGGCTCCTCTTTCCAGTGGGAGTTTTCTTATGAGACTTTAAACAGTGGGCTCCTCTTTCCAGTGGGAGTTTTCTTATGAGACTTTAAACAGTGGGCTCCTCTTTCCAGTGGGAGTTTTCTTATGAGACTTTAAACAGTGGGCTCCTCTTTCCAGTGGGAGTTTTCTTATGAGACCTTAAACAGTGGGCTCCTCTTTCCAGTGGGAGTTTTCTTATGAGACTTTAAACAGTGGGCTCCTCTTTCCAGTGGGAGTTTTCTTATGAGACTTTAAACAGTGGGCTCCTCTTTCCAGTGGGAGTTTTCTTATGAGACTTTAAACAGTGGGCTCCTCTTTCCAGTGGGAGTTTCTTATGAGAGACTTTAAACAGTGGGCTCCTCTTTCCAGTGGGAGTTTTCTTATGAGACTTTAAACAGTGGGCTCCTCTTTCCAGTGGGAGTTTTCTTATGAGACTTTAAACAGTGGGCTCCTCTTTCCAGTGGGAGTTTTCTTATGAGACTTTAAACAGTGGGCTCCTCTTTCCAGTGGGAGTTTTCTTATGAGACTTTAAACAGTGGGCTCCTCTTTCCAGTGGGAGTTTTCTTATGAGACTTTAAACAGTGGGCTCCTCTTTCCAGTGGGAGTTTTCTTATGAGACTTTAAACAGTGGGCTCCTCTTTCCAGTGGGAGTTTTCTTATGAGACCTTTAAACAGTGGGCTCCTCTTTCCAGTGGGAGTTTTCTTATGAGACTTTAAACACTGGGCTCCTCTTTCCAGTGGGAGTTTTCTTATGAGACTTTAAACAGTGGGCTCCTCTTTCCAGTGGGAGTTTTCTTATGAGACTTTAAACAGTGGGCTCCTCTTTCCAGTGGGAGTTTTCTTATGAGACTTTAAACAGTGGGCTCCTCTTTCCAGTGGGAGTTTTCTTATGAGACTTTAAACAGTGGGCTCCTCTTTCCAGTGGGAGTTTTCTTATGAGACTTTAAACAGTGGGCTCCTCTTTCCAGTGGGAGTTTTCTTATGAGACCTTAAACAGTGGGCTCCTCTTTCCAGTGGGAGTTTTCTTATGAGACCTTAAACAGTGGGCTCCTCTTTCCAGTGGGAGTTTTCTTATGAGACCTTAAACAGTGGGCTCCTCTTTCCAGTGGGAGTTTTCTTATGAGACTTTAAACAGTGGGCTCCTCTTTCCAGTGGGAGTTTTCTTATGAGACTTTAAACAGTGGGCTCCTCTTTCCAGTGGGAGTTTTCTTATATGAGACTTTAAACAGTGGGCTCCTCTTTCCAGTGGGAGTTTTCTTATGAGACTTTAAACAGTGGGCTCCTCTTTCCAGTGGGAGTTTTCTTATGAGACTTTAAACAGTGGGCTCCTCTTTCCAGTGGGAGTTTTCTTATGAGACTTTAAACAGTGGGCTCCTCTTTCCAGTGGGAGTTTTCTTATGAGACTTTAAACAGTGGGCTCCTCTTTCCAGTGGGAGTTTTCTTATGAGACCTTAAACAGTGGGCTCCTCTTTCCAGTGGGAGTTTTCTTATGAGACTTTAAACAGTGGGCTCCTCTTTCCAGTGGGAGTTTTCTTATGAGACCTTAAACAGTGGGCTCCTCTTTCCAGTGGGAGTTTTCTTATGAGACTTTAAACAGTGGGCTCCTCTTTCCAGTGGGAGTTTTCTTATGAGACCTTTAAACAGTGGGCTCCTCTTTCCAGTGGGAGTTTTCTTATGAGACTTTAAACAGTGGGCTCCTCTTTCCAGTGGGAGTTTTCTTATGAGACTTTAAACAGTGGGCTCCTCTTTCCAGTGGGAGTTTTCTTATGAGACTTTAAACAGTGGGCTCCTCTTTCCAGTGGGAGTTTTCTTATGAGACTTTAAACACTGGGCTCCTCTTTCCAGTGGGAGTTTTTTCTTATGAGACCTTAAACAGTGGGCTCCTCTTTCCAGTGGGAGTTTTCTTATGAGACTTTAAACAGTGGGCTCCTCTTTCCAGTGGGAGTTTTCTTATGAGACTTTAAACAGTGGGCTCCTCTTTCCAGTGGGAGTTTTCTTATGAGACTTTAAACAGTGGGCTCCTCTTTCCAGTGGGAGTTTTCTTATGAGACTTTAAACAGTGGGCTCCTCTTTCCAGTGGGAGTTTTCTTTATGAGACTTTAAACAGTGGGCTCCTCTTTCCAGTGGGAGTTTTCTTATGAGACTTTAAACAGTGGGCTCCTCTTTCCAGTGGGAGTTTTCTTATGAGACCTTAAACAGTGGGCTCCTCTTTCCAGTGGGAGTTTTCTTATGAGACTTTAAACAGTGGGCTCCTCTTTCCAGTGGGAGTTTTCTTATGAGACTTTAAACAGTGGGCTCCTCTTTCCAGTGGGAGTTTTCTTATGAGACCTTAAACAGTGGGCTCCTCTTTCCAGTGGGAGTTTTCTTATGAGACTTTAAACAGTGGGCTCCTCTTTCCAGTGGGAGTTTTCTTATGAGACCTTAAACAGTGGGCTCCTCTTTCCACTGGGCTCCTCTTTCCAGTGGGAGTTTTCTTATGAGACTTTAAACAGTGGGCTCCTCTTTCCAGTGGGAGTTTTCTTATGAGACTTTAAACACTGGGCTCCTCTTTCCAGTGGGAGTTTTCTTATGAGACTTAAAAACAGTGGGCTCCTCTTTCCTCTTTGGGAGAGTTTTCTTATGAGACCTTAAACAGTGGGCTCCTCTTTCCAGTGGGAGTTTTCTTATGAGACTTAAACAGTGGGCTCCTCTTTCCAGTGGGAGTTTTCTTATGAGACTTTAAACAGTGGGCTCCTCTTTCCAGTGGGAGTTTTCTTATGAGACCTTAAACAGTGGGCTCCTCTTTCCAGTGGGAGTTTTCTTATGAGACTTTAAACAGTGGGCTCCTCTTTCCAGTGGGAGTTTTCTTATGAGACCTTAAACAGTGGGCTCCTCTTTCCAGTGGGAGTTTTCTTATGAGACTTTAAACAGTGGGCTCCTCTTTCCAGTGGGAGTTTTCTTATGAGACCTTAAACAGTGGGCTCCTCTTTCCAGTGGGAGTTTTCTTATGAGACTTTAAACAGTGGGCTCCTCTTTCCAGTGGGAGTTTTCTTATGAGACTTTTTAAACAGTGGGCTCCTCTTTCCAGTGGGAGTTTTCTTATGAGACCTTAAACAGTGGGCTCCTCTTTCCAGTGGGAGTTTTCTTATGAGACTTTAAACAGTGGGCTCCTCTTTCCAGTGGGAGTTTTCTTATGAGACTTTTAAACAGTGGGCTCCTCTTTCCAGTGGGAGTTTTCTTATGAGACTAAACAGTGGGCTCCTCTTTCCAGTGGGAGTTTTCTTATGAGACTTTAAACAGTGGGCTCCTCTTTCCAGTGGGAGTTTTCTTATGAGACTTTAAACAGTGGGCTCCTCTTTCCAGTGGGAGTTTTCTTATGAGACTTTAAACAGTGGGCTCCTCTTTCCAGTGGGAGTTTTCTTATGAGACCTTAAACAGTGGGCTCCTCTTTCCAGTGGGAGTTTTCTTATGAGACTTTAAACAGTGGGCTCCTCTTTCCAGTGGGAGTTTTCTTATGAGACTTTAAACAGTGGGCTCCTCTTTCCAGTGGGAGTTTTCTTATGAGACCTTAAACAGTGGGCTCCTCTTTCCAGTGGGAGTTTTCTTATGAGACTTTAAACAGTGGGCTCCTCTTTCCAGTGGGAGTTTTCTTATGAGACTTTAAACAGTGGGCTCCTCTTTCCAGTGGGAGTTTTCTTATGAGACTTTAAACAGTGGGCTCCTCTTTCCAGTGGGAGTTTTCTTATGAGACTTTAAACAGTGGGCTCCTCTTTCCAGTGGGAGTTTTCTTATGAGACCTTAAACAGTGGGCTCCTCTTTCCAGTGGGAGTTTTCTTATGAGACTTTAAACAGTGGGCTCCTCTTTCCAGTGGGAGTTTTCTTATGAGACTTTAAACAGTGGGCTCCTCTTTCCAGTGGGAGTTTTCTTATGAGACTTTAAACAGTGGGCTCCTCTTTCCAGTGGGAGTTTTCTTATGAGACCTTAAACAGTGGGCTCCTCTTTCCAGTGGGAGTTTTCTTATGAGACTTTAAACACTGGGCTCCTCTTTCCAGTGGGAGTTTTCTTATGAGACTTTAAACACTGGGCTCCTCTTTCCAGTGGGAGTTTTCTTATGAGACTTTAAACAGTGGGCTCCTCTTTCCAGTGGGAGTTTTCTTATGAGACTTTAAACAGTGGGCTCCTCTTTCCAGTGGGAGTTTTCTTATGAGACCTTAACCACTGGGCTCCTCTTTCCAGTGGGAGTTTTCTTATGAGACTTTAAACAGTGGGCTCCTCTTTCCAGTGGGAGTTTTCTTATGAGACCTTAAACAGTGGGCTCCTCTTTCCAGTGGGAGTTTTCTTATGAGACTTTAAACAGTGGGCTCCTCTTTCCAGTGGGAGTTTTCTTATGAGACCTTAAACACTGGGCTCCTCTTTCCAGTGGGAGTTTTCTTATGAGACTTTAAACAGTGGGCTCCTCTTTCCAGTGGGAGTTTTCTTATGAGACTTTAAACAGTGGGCTCCTCTTTCCTGTGGGAGTTTTCTTATGAGACTTTAAACAGTGGGCTCCTCTTTCCAGTGGGAGTTTTCTTATGAGACTTTAAACAGTGGGCTCCTCTTTCCAGTGGGAGTTTTCTTATGAGACTTTAAACAGTGGGCTCCTCTTTCCAGTGGGAGTTTTCTTATGAGACTTTAAACAGTGGGCTCCTCTTTCCAGTGGGAGTTTTCTTATGAGACTTTAAACAGTGGGCTCCTCTTTCCAGTGGGAGTTTTCTTATGAGACCTTAAACAGTGGGCTCCTCTTTCCAGTGGGAGTTTTCTTATGAGACTTTAAACAGTGGGCTCCTCTTTCCAGTGGGAGTTTTCTTATGAGACTTTAAACAGTGGGCTCCTCTTTCCAGTGGGAGTTTTCTTATGAGACTTTAAACACTGGGCTCCTCTTTCCAGTGGGAGTTTTCTTATGAGACTTTAAACAGTGGGCTCCTCTTTCCAGTGGGAGTTTTCTTATGAGACTTTAAACAGTGGGCTCCTCTTTCCAGTGGGAGTTTTCTTATGAGACCTTAAACAGTGGGCTCCTCTTTCCAGTGGGAGTTTTCTTATGAGACTTTAAACAGTGGGCTCCTCTTTCCAGTGGGAGTTTTCTTATGAGACTTTAAACAGTGGGCTCCTCTTTCCAGTGGGAGTTTTCTTATGAGACCTTAAACAGTGGGCTCCTCTTTCCAGTGGGAGTTTTCTTATGAGACCTTAAACAGTGGGCTCCTCTTTCCAGTGGGAGTTTTCTTATGAGACTTTAAACACTGGGCTCCTCTTTCCAGTGGGAGTTTTCTTATGAGACTTTAAACACTGGGCTCCTCTTTCCAGTGGGAGTTTTCTTATGAGACTTTAAACACTGGGCTCCTCTTTCCAGTGGGAGTTTTCTTATGAGACTTTAAACACTGGGCTCCTCTTTCCAGTGGGAGTTTTCTTATGAGACCTTAAACAGTGGGCTCCTCTTTCCAGTGGGAGTTTTCTTATGAGACTTTAAACACTGGGCTCCTCTTTCCAGTGGGAGTTTTCTTATGAGAACTTAAACAGTGGGCTCCTCTTTCCAGTGGGAGTTTTCTTATGAGACTTTAAACAGTGGGCTCCTCTTTCCAGTGGGAGTTTTCTTATGAGACCTTAAACAGTGGGCTCCTCTTTCCAGTGGGAGTTTTCTTATGAGACTTTAAACAGTGGGCTCCTCTTTCCAGTGGGAGTTTTCTTATGAGACTTTAAACAGTGGGCTCCTCTTTCCAGTGGGAGTTTTCTTATGAGACCTTAACCACTGGGCTCCTCTTTCCAGTGGGAGTTTTCTTATGAGACTTTAAACAGTGGGCTCCTCTTTCCAGTGGGAGTTTTCTTATGAGACCTTAAACAGTGGGCTCCTCTTTCCAGTGGGAGTTTTCTTATGAGACCTTTAAACAGTGGGCTCCTCTTTCCAGTGGGAGTTTTCTTATGAGACTTTAAACAGTGGGCTCCTCTTTCCAGTGGGAGTTTTCTTATGAGACTTTAAACAGTGGGCTCCTCTTTCCAGTGGGAGTTTTCTTATGAGACTTTAAACAGTGGGCTCCTCTTTCCAGTGGGAGTTTTCTTATGAGACTTTAAACAGTGGGCTCCTCTTTCCAGTGGGAGTTTTCTTATGAGACTTTAAACAGTGGGCTCCTCTTTCCAGTGGGAGTTTTCTTATGAGACCTTAAACAGTGGGCTCCTCTTTCCAGTGGGAGTTTTCTTATGAGACCTTAAACAGTGGGCTCCTCTTTCCAGTGGGAGTTTTCTTATGAGACTTTAAACAGTGGGCTCCTCTTTCCAGTGGGAGTTTTCTTATGAGACTTTAAACAGTGGGCTCCTCTTTCCAGTGGGAGTTTTCTTATGAGACCTTAAACAGTGGGCTCCTCTTTCCAGTGGGAGTTTTCTTATGAGACTTTAAACACTGGGCTCCTCTTTCCAGTGGGAGTTTTCTTATGAGACTTTAAACAGTGGGCTCCTCTTTCCAGTGGGAGTTTTCTTATGAGACTTTAAACACTGGGCTCCTCTTTCCAGTGGGAGTTTTCTTATGAGACTTTAAACACTGGGCTCCTCTTTCCAGTGGGAGTTTTCTTATGAGACTTTAAACAGTGGGCTCCTCTTTCCAGTGGGAGTTTTCTTATGAGACCTTAAACAGTGGGCTCCTCTTTCCAGTGGGAGTTTTCTTATGAGACTTTAAAACACTGGGCTCCTCTTTCCAGTGGGAGTTTTCTTATGAGACTTTAAACAGTGGGCTCCTCTTTCCAGTGGGAGTTTTCTTATGAGACTTTAAACAGTGGGCTCCTCTTTCCAGTGGGAGTTTTCTTATGAGACTTTAAACACTGGGCTCCTCTTTCCAGTGGGAGTTTTCTTATGAGACTTTAAAACAGTGGGCTCCTCTTTCCAGTGGGAGTTTTCTTATGAGACTTTAAACAGTGGGCTCCTCTTTCCAGTGGGAGTTTTCTTATGAGACCTTAAACAGTGGGCTCCTCTTTCCAGTGGGAGTTTTCTTATGAGACTTTAAACAGTGGGCTCCTCTTTCCAGTGGGAGTTTTCTTATGAGACTTTAAACAGTGGGCTCCTCTTTCCAGTGGGAGTTTTCTTATGAGACCTTAAACAGTGGGCTCCTCTTTCCAGTGGGAGTTTTCTTATGAGAACTTAAACAGTGGGCTCCTCTTTCCAGTGGGAGTTTTCTTATGAGACTTTAAACAGTGGGCTCCTCTTTCCAGTGGGAGTTTTCTTATGATACCTTAACCACTGGGCTCCTCTTTCCAGTGGGAGTTTTCTTATGAGACTTTAAACACTGGGCTCCTCTTTCCAGTGGGAGTTTTCTTATGAGACCTTAAACAGTGGGCTCCTCTTTCCAGTGGGAGTTTTCTTATGAGACTTTAAACAGTGGGCTCCTCTTTCCAGTGGGAGTTTTCTTATGAGACTTTAAACAGTGGGCTCCTCTTTCCAGTGGGAGTTTTCTTATGAGACTTTAAACAGTGGGCTCCTCTTTCCAGTGGGAGTTTTCTTATGAGACTTTAAACACTGGGCTCCTCTTTCCAGTGGGAGTTTTCTTATGAGACTTTAAACAGTGGGCTCCTCTTTCCAGTGGGAGTTTTCTTATGAGACTTTAAACAGTGGGCTCCTCTTTCCAGTGGGAGTTTTCTTATGAGACCTTAAACAGTGGGCTCCTCTTTCCAGTGGGAGTTTTCTTATGAGACTTTAAACAGTGGGCTCCTCTTTCCAGTGGGAGTTTTCTTATGAGACTTTAAACAGTGGGCTCCTCTTTCCAGTGGGAGTTTTCTTATGAGACTTTTAAACAGTGGGCTCCTCTTTCCAGTGGGAGTTTTCTTATGATACCTTAAACAGTGGGCTCCTCTTTCCAGTGGGAGTTTTCTTATGAGACTTTAAACAGTGGGCTCCTCTTTCCAGTGGGAGTTTTCTTATGAGACTTTAAACAGTGGGCTCCTCTTTCCAGTGGGAGTTTTCTTATGAGACCTTAAACAGTGGGCTCCTCTTTCCAGTGGGAGTTTTCTTATGAGACCTTAAACAGTGGGCTCCTCTTTCCAGTGGGAGTTTTCTTATGAGACTTTAAACACTGGGCTCCTCTTTCCAGTGGGAGTTTTCTTATGAGAACTTAAACAGTGGGCTCCTCTTTCCAGTGGGAGTTTTCTTATGAGACTTTAAACAGTGGGCTCCTCTTTCCAGTGGGAGTTTTCTTATGAGACATTAAACACTGGGCTCCTCTTTCCAGTGGGAGTTTTCTTATGAGACTTTAAACACTGGGCTCCTCTTTCCAGTGGGAGTTTTCTTATGACAACTTAAACAGTGGGCTCCTCTTTCCAGTGGGAGTTTTCTTATGAGACTTTAAACAGTGGGCTCCTCTTTCCAGTGGGAGTTTTCTTATGAGACTTTAAACAGTGGGCTCCTCTTTCCAGTGGGAGTTTTCTTATGATACCTTAACCACTGGGCTCCTCTTTCCAGTGGGAGTTTTCTTATGAGACTTTAAACAGTGGGCTCCTCTTTCCAGTGGGAGTTTTCTTATGAGACCTTAAACAGTGGGCTCCTCTTTCCAGTGGGAGTTTTCTTATGAGACTTTAAACAGTGGGCTCCTCTTTCCAGTGGGAGTTTTTCTTATGAGACCTTAAACAGTGGGCTCCTCTTTCCAGTGGGAGTTTTCTTATGAGACTTTAAACAGTGGGCTCCTTTCCAGTGGGAGTTTTCTTATGAGACTTTAAACAGTGGGCTCCTCTTTCCAGTGGGAGTTTTCTTATGAGACCTTAAACAGTGGGCTCCTCTTTCCAGTGGGAGTTTTCTTATGAGACTTTAAACAGTGGGCTCCTCTTTCCAGTGGGAGTTTTCTTATGAGACCTTAAACAGTGGGCTCCTCTTTCCAGTGGGAGTTTTCTTATGAGACTTTAAACAGTGGGCTCCTCTTTCCAGTGGGAGTTTTCTTATGATAACTTAAACACTGGGCTCCTCTTTCCAGTGGGAGTTTTCTTATGAGACTTTAAACAGTGGGCTCCTCTTTCCAGTGGGAGTTTTCTTATGAGACTTTAAACAGTGGGCTCCTCTTTCCAGTGGGAGTTTTCTTATGAGACTTTAAACACTGGGCTCCTCTTTCCAGTGGGAGTTTTCTTATGAGACTTTAAACAGTGGGCTCCTCTTTCCAGTGGGAGTTTTCTTATGAGACTTTAAACAGTGGGCTCCTCTTTCCAGTGGGAGTTTTCTTATGAGACTTTAAACACTGGGCTCCTCTTTCCAGTGGGAGTTTTCTTATGAGACTTTAAACAGTGGGCTCCTCTTTCCAGTGGGAGTTTTCTTATGAGACTTTAAACAGTGGGCTCCTCTTTCCAGTGGGAGTTTTCTTATGAGACTTTAAACAGTGGCCTCCTCTTTCCAGTGGGAGTTTTCTTATGATATGTTAAACACTGGGGTCCTCTTTCCAGTGGGAGTTTTCTTATGAGACCTTAAACAGTGGGCTCCTTTTTCCGGTGGGAGTTTTCTTATGAGACTTTAAACAGTGGGCTCCTCTTTCCAGTGGGAGTTTTCTTATGAGACTTTAAACAGTGGGCTCCTCTTTCCAGTGGGAGTTTTCTTATGAGACTTTAAACACTGGGCTCCTCTTTCCAGTGGGAGTTTTCTTATGAGACCTTAACCACTGGGCTCCTCTTTCCAGTGGGAGTTTTCATATGAGACTTTAAACACTGGGCTCCTCTTTCCAGTGGGAGTTTTCTTATGAGACTTTAAACACTGGGCTCCTCTTTCCAGTGGGAGTTTTCTTATGAGACTTTAAACACTGGGCTCCTCTTTCCAGTGGGAGTTTTCTTATGAGACTTTAAACAGTGGGCTCCTCTTTCCAGTGGGAGTTTTCTTATGAGACTTTAAACAGTGGGCTCCTCTTTCCAGTGGGAGTTTTCTTATGAGACTTTAAACAGTGGGCTCCTCTTTCCAGTGGGAGTTTTCTTATGAGACTTTAAACACTGGGCTCCTCTTTCCAGTGGGAGTTTTCTTATGAGACTTTAAACAGTGGGCTCCTCTTTCCAGTGGGAGTTTTCTTATGAGACCTTAACCACTGGGCTCCTCTTTCCAGTGGGAGTTTTCTTATGAGACTTTAAACAGTGGGCTCCTCTTTCCAGTGGGAGTTTTCTTATGAGACTTTAAACAGTGGGCTCCTCTTTCCAGTGGGAGTTTTCTTATGAGACTTTTAAACAGTGGACTCCTCTTTCCAGTGGGAGTTTTCTTATGAGACCTTAAACAGTGGGCTCCTCTTTCCAGTGGGAGTTTTCTTATGAGACTTTAAACAGTGGGCTCCTCTTTCCAGTGGGAGTTTTCTTATGAGACTTTAAACACTGGGCTCCTCTTTCCAGTGGGAGTTTTCTTATGAGAACTTAAACAGTGGGCTCCTCTTTCCAGTGGGAGTTTTCTTATGAGACTTTAAACAGTGGGCTCCTCTTTCCAGTGGGAGTTTTCTTATGAGACCTTAAACAGTGGGCTCCTCTTTCCAGTGGGAGTTTTCTTATGAGACTTTAAACACTGGGCTCCTCTTTCCAGTGGGAGTTTTCTTATGAGACTTTAAACAGTGGGCTCCTCTTTCCAGTGGGAGTTTTCTTATGAGACTTTAAACACTGGGCTCCTCTTTCCAGTGGGAGTTTTCTTATGAGACTTTAAACAGTGGGCTCCTCTTTCCAGTGGGAGTTTTCTTATGAGACTTTAAACAGTGGGCTCCTCTTTCCAGTGGGAGTTTTCTTATGAGACTTTAAACACTGGGCTCCTCTTTCCAGTGGGAGTTTTCTTATGAGACTTTAAACAGTGGGCTCCTCTTTCCAGTGGGAGTTTTCTTATGAGACTTTAAACAGTGGGCTCCTCTTTCCAGTGGGAGTTTTCTTATGAGACTTTAAACACTGGGCTCCTCTTTCCAGTGGGAGTTTTCTTATGAGACTTTAAACAGTGGGCTCCTCTTTCCAGTGGGAGTTTTCTTATGAGACCTTAACCACTGGGCTCCTCTTTCCAGTGGGAGTTTTCTTATGAGACTTTAAACAGTGGGCTCCTCTTTCCGGTGGGATTTTTCTTATGAGACCTTAACCACTGGGCTCCTCTTTCCAGTGGGAGTTTTCTTATGAGACCTTTAAACAGTGGGCTCCTCTTTCCAGTGGGAGTTTTCTTATGAGACCTTAAACAGTGGGCTCCTCTTTCCAGTGGGAGTTTTCTTATGAGACCTTAAACACTGGGCTCCTCTTTCCAGTGGGAGTTTTCTTATGAGACTTTAAACAGTGGGCTCCTCTTTCCAGTGGGAGTTTTCTTATGAGACTTTAAACAGTGGGCTCCTCTTTCCAGTGGGAGTTTTCTTATGAGACTTTAAACACTGGGCTCCTCTTTCCAGTGGGAGTTTTCTTATGAGACTTTAAACACTGGGCTCCTCTTTCCAATGGGAGTTTTCTTATGATACCTTAACCACTGGGCTCCTCTTTCCAGTGGGAGTTTTCTTATGAGACTATAACCACTGGGCTCCTCTTTTCAGTGGGAGTTTTCTTATGAGACTTTAAACAGTGGGCTCCTCTTTCCAGTGGGAGTTTTCTTATGAGACTTTAAACAGTGGGCTCCTCTTTCCAGTGGGAGTTTTCTTATGAGACTTTAAACACTGGGCTCCTCTTTCCAGTGGGAGTATTCTTATGAGACCTTAAACAGTGGGCTCCTCTTTCCAGTGGGAGTTTTCTTATGAGACTTTAAACAGTGGGCTCCTCTTTCCAGTGGGAGTTTTCTTATGACAACTTAAACAGTGGGCTCCTCTTTCCAGTGGGAGTTTTCTTATGAGACTTTAAAGAGTGGGCTCCTCTTTCCAGTGGGAGTTTTCTTATGAGACTTTAAACACTGGGCTCCTCTTTCCAGTGGGAGTATTCTTATGAGACCTTAAACAGTGGGCTCCTCTTTCCAGTGGGAGTTTTCTTATGAGAATTTAAAGAGTGGGCTCCTCTTTCCAGTGGGAGTTTTCTTATGAGACTTTAAACACTGGGCTCCTCTTTCCAGTGGGAGTATTCTTATGAGACCTTAAACAGTGGGCTCCTCTTTCCAGTGGGAGTTTTCTTATGAGACCTTAAACACTGGGCTCCTCTTTCCAGTGGGAGTTTTCTTATGAGACTTTAAACAGTGGGCTCCTCTTTCCGGTGGGATTTTTCTTATGAGACCTTAACCACTGGGCTCCTCTTTCCAGTGGGAGTTTTCTTATGAGACTTTAAACAGTGGGCTCCTCTTTCCAGTGGGATTTTTCTTATGAGACCTTAACCACTGGGCTCCTCTTTCCAGTGGGAGTATTCTTATGAGACCTTAACCACTGGGCTCCTCTTTCCAGTGGGAGTTTTCTTATGAGACTTTAAACAGTGGGCTCCTCTTTCCAATGGGAGTTTTCTTATGATACCTTAACCACTGGGCTCCTCTTTCCAGTGGGAGTTTTCTTATGAGACTTTAACCACTGGGCTCCTCTTTCCAGTGGGAGTTTTCTTATGAGACTTTAAACAGTGGGCTCCTCTTTCCAGTGGGAGTTTTCTTATGAGACTTTAAACACTGGGCTCCTCTTTCCAGTGGGAGTTTTCTTATGAGACTTTAAACAGTGGGCTCCTCTTTCCAGTGGGAGTTTTCTTATGAGACTTTAAACACTGGGCTCCTCTTTCCAGTGGGAGTATTCTTATGAGACCTTAAACAGTGGGCTCCTCTTTCCAGTGGGAGTTTTCTTATGAGACTTTAAACAGTGGGCTCCTCTTTCCAGTGGGAGTTTTCTTATGACACCTTAAACAGTGGGCTCCTCTTTCCAGTGGGAGTTTTCTTATGAGAACTTAAAGAGTGGGCTCCTCTTTCCAGTGGGAGTTTTCTTATGACACCTTAAACAGTGGGCTCCTCTTTCCAGTGGGAGTTTTCTTATGAGACTTTAAACAGTGGGCTCCTCTTTCCAGTGGGAGTTTTCATATGAGACTTTAAACAGTGGACTCCTCTTTCCAGTGGGAGTTTTCTTATGAGAACTTAAACACTGGGCTCCTCTTTCCAGTGGGAGTTTTCTTATGAGACTTTAAACACTGGGCTCCTCTTTCCAGTGGGAGTTTTCTTATGAGACTTTAAACAGTGGGCTCCTCTTTCCAGTGGGAGTTTTCTTATGAGACCTTAAACAGTGGGCTCCTCTTTCCAGTGGGAGTTTTCTTATGAGAATTTAAACAGTGGGCTCCTCTTTCCAGTGGGAGTTTTCTTATGAGACCTTAAACACTGGGCTCCTCTTTCCAGTGGGAGTTTTCTTATGAGACTTTAAACACTGGGCTCCTCTTTCCAGTGGGAGTTTTCTTATGAGACTTTAAACAGTGGGCTCCTCTTTCCAGTGGGAGTTTTCTTATGAGACTTTAAACAGTGGGCTCCTCTTTCCAGTGGGAGTTTTCTTATGAGACCTTAACCACTGGGCTCCTCTTTCCAGTGGGAGTATTCTTATGAGACCTTAACCACTGGGCTCCTCTTTCCAGTGGGAGTATTCTTATGAGACCTTAACCACTGGGCTCCTCTTTCCAGTGGGAGTATTCTTATGAGACCTTAAACAGTGGGCTCCTCTTTCCAGTGGGAATTTTCTTATGACACCTTAAACAGTGGGCTCCTCTTTCCAGTGGGAGTTTTCTTATGAGACCTTAAACAGTGGGCTCCTCTTTCCAGTGGGAGTTTTCTTATGACACCTTAAACAGTGGGCTCCTCTTTCCAGTGGGAGTTTTCTTATGAGACTGTAAACACTGGGCTCCTCTTTCCAATGGGAGTTTTCTTATGAGACTGTAAACACTGGGCTCCTCTTTCCAGTGGGAGTTTTCTTATGAGACTGTAAATACTGGGCTCCTCTTTCCAGTGGGAGTTTTCTTATGAGACTTTAAACAGTGGGCTCCTCTTTCCAGTGGGAGTTTTCTTATGAGACTTTAAACAGTGGGCTCCTCTTTCCAGTGGGAGTTTTCTTATGAGACTTTAAACAGTGGGCTCCTCTTTCCAGTGGGAGTTTTCTTATGAGACCTTAAACACTGGGCTCCTCTTTCCAGTGGGAGTTTTCTTATGAGACTTTAAACACTGGGCTCCTCTTTCCAGTGGGAGTTTTCTTATGAGACTTTAAACAGTGGGCTCCTCTTTCCAGTGGGAGTTTTCTTATGAGACCTTAACCACTGGGCTCCTCTTTCCAGTGGGAGTATTCTTATGAGAACTTAACCACTGGGCTCCTCTTTCCAGTGGGAGTATTCTTATGAGAACTTAAACAGTGGGCTCCTCTTTCCAGTGGGAGTATTCTTATGAGACCTTAAACAGTGGGCTCCTCTTTCCAGTGGGAGTTTTCTTATGACACCTTAAACAGTTGGCTCCTCTTTCCAGTGGGAGTATTCTTATGAGACCTTAACCACTGGGCTCCTCTTTCCAGTGGGAGTATTCTTATGAGACCTTAACCACTGGGCTCCTCTTTCCAGTGGGAGTATTCTTATGAGACCTTAAACAGTGGGCTCCTCTTTCCAGTGGGAGTATTCTTATGAGACCTTAAACAGTGGGCTCCTCTTTCCAGTGGGAGTTTTCTTATGACACCTTAAACAGTGGGCTCCTCTTTCCAGTGGGAGTATTCTTATGAGACCTTAACCACTGGGCTCCTCTTTCCAGTGGGAGTTTTCTTATGAGACTTTAAACACTGGGCTCCTCTTTCCAGTGGGAGTTTTCTTATGAGACTTTAAACAGTGAGCTCCTCTTTCCAGTGGGAGTTTTCTTATGAGACCTTAACCACTGGGCTCCTCTTCCCAGTGGGAGTTTTCTTATGAGACTGTAAACACTGGGCTCCTCTTTCCAGTGGGATAATAACAGCCTGACATGAGGGTGGAAATGTACATGCCAGCAGAGGGGGGAGGGCTCCTTCTTCCTTTGCAAGCTTGGAAGCTCCTGATATTGTAAATTCTTGTAGTCAGTTTCGCTTTGCAATGGAGGAGCCTGCCGCTGTCCTCTTCCCTTCTACATTCCCATTGTTATGTCAAACTATTGCTATTCCCCTTGGGGAAAAATGGAGGTGGGGACACTAAAATCCACTCTAGAGCAGATAAGGTGCCAGAGACCTTTTCTTCTCTCCTGCTTCTGAGGCTGACCTGGGGACCTTCCTGATCATCCCCTGGACACCCCCCCACCCCCACGGCCTGCTTGTGGTCAGTAACTGGCATCCTCCCTTGGAGGGATGATCCCTCCCTCCCTCCCTCCCTCCCTGTCCCTGCTGTCCCAGGGCACCCACCTTGCTCAGCAGGAGGATCAGGTCACCTTTCCGAAGCGCCAGCTCATCTTCATGCTCCGGCTCATAATCAAACAGGGCTCGGCAGTAACACGGGACGTCTCCGGACGCTGGAGTGTGTGTGTGTGTGTGTGTGCACAAGGGAATGCAAGGCTGGTTAAACATGCAGGCATGCAGATAACAAAATACACACACAAAGGCACACGCGGGTGGGCGTGCAAGGTTTTGCATCCCAGTGTTCGGCTCCTTCCTTCCAGACTGCTCCGCAGGCATCTTTCTCCGCTCCCCCTGGGCTCCCCCTGCAAGGCCTTCCCACCATAAGGCAGGGCTGCATCACTCAGTAGCCGCCACCCTGTGTGTCTTGGTAAGCTGCTGCCCTGCTCTGGAGATACACACACACACACACACACACACACACACACACACACACACACACACACACACCACCTCCCCTCCAAGCCTTTGTTCAAGCCCTGCCTCCCTTCTGCAATCCATTGCATTTGCAACCCTTTCCCAAACCCGACAGAGGAGCCAGGACAGAGGGAGAGCGGGCCCCAGCCGGTCCCTTCCGTTGGGACCAAGCCGTCCCCCACAGGGCCAAGCAGGAGGCACGGTGGCCAAGGAAGCCTTCACTCACAGTCTTGGGGGGCTTGGGGTGAGGAGCTCACTGGCGCCGTGGTCGGTGGGGCCACCTTCTCCTTCTCCTTCTCCAGCTGTCAGAAGAAGAGGGTTGTTGGGAAGAAAAGGGAAGGGGGGGTTGCACTTTGAAGGTGCACCCACGTCTCCTTGATGCAGCACCAGCCAAGGTGCCGAGAGGCCCATCCACCCACTGCTGAGGTTCAGCCCCCCCAAAAGGCTTAGCCTACAAGGTCATGAACCATTCCTGAGTTTGAAAATCCAGTTCATTGGCCTTAAATGGATGGAGAACCTTTTTGAAAATCCCTCCGATCGCTCTCAAGTTCTTCCACTGCTGCTAGAGAAAATCAGACGGACGGAGAAAGTGGTGCAGGACGGTTGGGTTGACCCAGCTTTTTGCTGGCGCCTTCAAAAGTGTCCTCCAGGGAGCCCACCTGGCCAGCCTGCCATCGCCAGCCCACCTCCACTCACCGACTGAGGGTTGCTGACAAGGAACGTCTCGTCCGTCATCTTGGGACGCTTTTTGCTGGCTCCCACTTTGGGTTCCATGAAAAGCGCGTCTGCAACGTCCAACAGGGGGGAAGGCTGGAGGGTGTCTCCCCAAACTGCATGGAAGTGCCACCCATGCGGTCACACACACACACACACACACACACACACACACACACACACACACACACACACACACACACACACACACACACACACACACACACATCCATCCATCGCTACGCCCTCGGTTAAGATGCTGCCTCCCCTTTTTTCTCTTCCCCTCTGAAGTTTTCTCTGAATGAGGCCCCAGCAGCAGCAACCAGCCGTGGGCCCCCTATACGGAAAGGCTCCTCTCTCTGTCACAGGTGGCCACAGAAGTTAGTCAATTGTGGTGTGTTGGGGGCTGGGGGGGTGAGGGGGTAGAGAGAGGCTGCGCACCTGGATTGGGGCTGCTCAGCTCTTGGACAAAGTTGGACGGGAAGGCTCCCAGGTGGCCGTTCTTCTTGCCCAGCCACCAGCCATCCTCAATCTGTGGCCAGGGAGGAGGAAAAGGAGATCACGGTCCCCCCAGCCTGTCTGGAAGGACCATTTCCCAACGGCCCTTCCTCACGACACACCCGAAGCAAGAACGCCTCTGAGCGTCAGGCCCAGAGACCGAGGGCCCTCCCCTGCCCACCTCCCGACCCCAAAGGAACCTCACAGGGGTCCCAGAGCCATGGCCGGACTCCCATTTGCCAGGGCTTCACCAAGCAGGATTCTTTCTCCCTTCGCCTGCCTGGCCAAGGGAGCCCCCCCCCCCCAAGAGAAAGAGAGCCATGGTGTCCCTGTGAGGCTGAGAGGTTTGGGGTTTTTTTTCAGCCACAGAGTTCCATGTAGAGAATACAATATTTGGGTGACAGGTTTATATGCAAACAGTCACAGTTCTGGGGTGGGTCAGGGGGACACGACACCCCACAGAAGGCCCCTGGGCGTTATTGGCACCGGCTGCCCACTTTGACGGGGCCGCTGAAGCCAAGCCATCCTCCTCCACCAGCCCCAGCAGCCCCAGAACTCCCAGGAAGGAGCAAGTGCCCCAGCCAAGCTTCTAAACCCCCACCCCCACCCCCCCCCCCCCCCCCCCACCACCCCCGCTGCCCCCAGCTCACCTCCTCCAAGATCTGCACCAGCTCCCCAGGGGACAAGGCCAGCTCATCCTCCTTGGCCGGGGTGTACGGGAAGGTGACCCGGCACCAGCGCGGCCTTTTCCCGGTGGGCTGAAGTTTCCCAGCATGGGCTGCCCAAAGGGGGGGGGGAGGGAAGAAGGGGCCACTTCATGATAGGGAGGGTGGAAGGAGGGAGGGAAAATCGCCTTCCCCAACTGGAAAGCCCCCCCCCCCATCCCAGTGCAGAGACTCCTTTCCTCCCACTCTTAATGAAGTTGCACTTTAATTTGCTTTCCCATGACAGGGCATTTTAAGGACCACGTCTCCATCGAGAGCATTTCGCCCACATTCTCCTGAGTGGAAAGCTACGCAATGGCCACCCTCAGGTACTCACCGCTGCGGAGAGATCGCGGGTACCGCTGGGTGCCGTCTGCTCGGAGGCTGGGCGGGATTTCCTGGGGGGGGGGTAGTGGTAAGAGGAGGCCCCAGGGTCACCCAAGGATGGCGACTGCTGATCCCCACCCATCACTGCACACATCCCAAAAGAGGAACACTTGCTGGTGTCCTTTTTTCCCTTTGGTTGGAAGGTCTGGCTGGAAGTGGCAGCGCAGGCAGGAAGAGCATTGGGGTGGGGGGGTGGGGGGGGGCAAACCCAGGAACAAGGGCAGGGGATCTTCACACCTACACTCACACCCACACCCACCCACACGTACATCGCAGGCAAGCATACACTTGCACAGCGGGAGGGGAGCCCTGGAAGGGCCCTGATCCTTCCCACCAGTGGCAAGGAGAGACCCAGAGGCACGGGCTCCCCAAGGGCCAGGTAAAGTGGAGGCCCCAATCCTCCTAATGGATGTCGGGGGCACTGGCTGGCAGCCCCCACCCCTCACGTCCGCCTCCTCCCGTGACCCAAAGCCATTTCGCTTAACATCTGGGCAATTGTGTCTTCTTTCCCAGAGGACACAAATTGAGGTGAAATCTACAGAACTGAACCTTCCTTCCTTCCTTCCTTCCTTCCTTCTCTCTCTCTCTCTTAATCTCCACCCCCAAAATATCATCCCTAGACTTCCCCCAAACAGCAGCGGGGGGGGGATCTTCCTCCTCCTCCTCCACCCACCCCCTTACTCTGCAGAGGAAGAAGCGCTTGGGGGTCCCAACAGGCATCCTGGGAGGCAAATGGAGCCAAAGCAGCCCTGGGGGGGGGGAGGCTAGGGAGGGGGCTAAATATCCAGGTGGACAAAGGGTCGGGTGTGGCCTCGAGGGAGGAGAGACACGCCCCCCCCTCCAGCACACCTTCCCACCACCCCGAGGCCAAACGGAAGGGCGCTTGGGAATCATAGTTCCGTGTGGCCCTCCCTCCTCCCTGCCCGAAACGGCCACTCCCAGGGGGCTTTGGCAACCCAAATCAGGCAGCCCTGGCTTTAAAGCACCCGGCAGCCAAGAGGAGCTGACATGACAGTCTTTTGAACCCCCAAGCTTAGGGGAAACATAAAAGAGACACAGGGGGGGTTAGCGATTCTAGGCGAAGCCTGGGATCAAATGGCATCGATGACGACTCAGCCTTCATCTGTCCTCTGAAAAAGGAGGAGGAAGATGGACAGATATATGGGGTCCTGAAGGCACTGCTGGGTCTCCTTTAAAATACTCCTTCAGGTGGCTGCGTTCAGCCGGTTCCCTGCTGAGCCACCTTCCCTGGGAGAGGAGTGGGGGAAAGGCAGAGGGGCGGGCAGGAGGCAGGTGCACCTGGGGCAGGTGCATCGCAGAAACCCTGCCAGTCCCTCGAGCCTTTTTCCACCCGATTCCATGCAGCTTTCCACAGTGCCTAGTTTTTAAACAAATCAGCTTTGGAAGGTGCAAATCAGCTCAAGGGAATTATTTCCCTGTTTTGGCCCTGTGCGCCACCTGAAGGCAAATATCCCATCGCTTCCCTTCCCAGGGTAAACCAGTGCATTGCGAAGGAGGCAGGCGGTGGTGGTGGTGGGGGTGTCGGCCCATCTATTCTCCACCTCCACCCCCCCCAGGCCCCTTGCAGCCCCTTCTATGGCACCAAGGCTCTGCTTTCCCCATTTTTCCGCCTGGAAAGTGGGCTTGTTAGGAATCGCAATCCCTCTGCAGTCCCTTCACGTGGCACTTGAAGGTTCCCAGTCCCAATGTGGACCTCCATCACCCACAGGTTTTGAGGCCACTCGAGCCAAGATTGTGTGGCTTTTTGGTGGTGGTGGGGGTAGTCCCACTGAGAGCAACACGAGTCCTCTGTCCCCCCACCTGGGCCGGCACTTGGCGGGAGGCTCACCTGCACAAACTGCTGGGGGAAGAGGCCCACCCTGCCGCCCAGCTCTCCCTGCAGCCAGCCTTCCTCTGGACCCGGCTGGACTTGGCGCACGATGTCCCCCGCCGAGATCTTCAGCTCGTCGCTGAGCTGCCCTTCAAAGTCCAGCAGGACCAGGACCTCTGAGGGAGGAGCAACGGGAGAGTGGCCAGCTTGAGACCCTTGCCCTCTCCCCCAAAACCCCCACTAAAAGGGTCACCAAAAGCCTCTGAGGGCCTCTTTCAGGCCCTGCTTGCCTCTGGCCCCAGAGGGATGAGCTCAGAGGGCCCCCCACAAAGAGAAGGGCCGATGCCTTCCCCTGCCAGAGCAGAATGCAGATGGGTGGGTGGGCGGGTGGGAGTCCAGACGGTCAGCTGAGGAGAGAGACAGGGTCTGGGCTACCCTCCTCCCTGGGTGTTGGGGGGGGGTCTGCGTGGGCAAGAGACAGTTAATACAGAGGAGTGAGAATCCTGTTCCCCTGCTTAGGGCCACTTGGGGTGCAGTCATAAAAGCTGCCTGTGGTTCTCCGCCTTGTAATTCCCCTTTCCTTTGTTACCCATCATCCATGGCAATAACTGTCACTCAGTCCACTGAAGCCGGGAGGCGGAAATCTTACGCCTCTCTTTAGGGCCAGTCAGGATTCCGAATCTCATGTACAGCTGACTGCAAAAGGAGTAAAGCTACAGCAATGCTGGTTTTCTAAGAGACTCACTTCACCCACGTACAGGCTGATTCGGACCTGGGGTGCGAATTGGAAGATACAGGGATGACTCCGGTGCCGATCGCAAGGCATTCATTCTGAAGCCCCAGATTGACCTCTGGGCACTGAAAATGGGGCTCCGCGGCTCCTTCCCCATGGGCCATCACCATCATAAAAGCTAGATTCCCCCTCCCCCCATCACCTTCCTTCCAAGATGGGTGAGAGGTCAAGGTTTCCCTGCGAGGGATTGTACCAGAGAGGAGATTAGAATTTAGGACATCCTGACTCCAAGATCAGTTGCCTTAACCCTAACCCTAATCCATCAACACGCTAACATTGTATCTGTTGCTGTCAAGCATGGCACACCGGAATTGGCCTCTCGGTGCTAATGCTTGCCCTGCATGCAATATAACTTTTGCAACTGCGAAATCATCCCAGCATCATGCACACCTTCCTCCACGGAGGTGCTCAGAAGGATCAGGCCCTGAGTTACCTACCCATGATTTCTCCTGCACCGATCCACCCAGGGCACCGTGTTTTCCAGGACGGAGTCAGAGATGGCAGCCGAACGCTTCCTTTATGAAGGACGGAGGCTGGGCTCGTCAGGACAAGCCTGGTGCGTACGCAGCAGAGGGACGGGCCCCGACTTGGCAAACAGGCGAGGCAGGTTCCCGAGACAGGCCAGGAAAGAGCCGGGAGGGAGACCGTGGCAAGGAGGCAGGGCCACAGGCTGACTCAGGAAGGGAGGGACATGCCAAAAAAGGGGGTGGGGGGTGGAAGTGCCCCTACGGCCCAGAAGACATTTGAGAAAAACCAGGGAGCCTATGAGCGGCAAGCTGGTGCCTTGAAAAGCCGTTCCGCCTGTTTTTTAAACAAGGAACTAGAAAAGAAGCTGCCCCGGGTGACTCTGTGGCAGACCCACAGGGGTCCTTCTGTGCCATCTTAGCAGCTCCTGCCTTCATTTTGGGGGCTCAGCAGGCTAGAGCACTGAAAACTGTCAGCTGCAAGGTCGGCAGCTCTGCGGTTTGAATCCCAGGTGAATCCCTTTGGTTTTGGTCTCCGCTGTACCTTCTGTAATAGCTGAATCTGGCATGGTTGGGAGACCCGATTGGCCAGTGTCTCGAGTGCTAGTATCCTCCAAAGCTTCTAGGGCCGCAGGTGGGTCCTGCCACCTTTTCCGTAAGACCTGTTCACCCTTTTTGCCAAGGGCAGCCACAAAGACTCCTTCCTGAACTACAGGGTGCTCAAAAGGCTCCTCGGGGGTGGGGTGGGGGATGTGGTGTGTGTGTGTGTGTGTGTGTGTGTGTGTGTGTGTGTGTGTGTGTGTGTGTGTATGAAGCAGAGCTTCAAGGCAAGCCGAGTGGCACAGCCGGCTAGTCTGCTCAGCAGCCAAGCCGCAGAGCTGAAGCCACGCTGTTCCCCAGATGCCCGCAAGGGGGCAGGCAAGGGCCATGCACGTCTCCTCCAGCACAGCCCTTGGCCCCTGTGCCGGACGGGGAGGACATGCCTGGCTTCACCCTGCAAATTCACGCAGCACCTCCCAACCCCACGTGTGGGCACCTTTATGGCACCACTTCCCTCAGGTGGCCAAGTATGACAAGACGCTGACTCGGTCCAGCCTTTAGGGCTAAGCAAAGTTTTCCTAAAGAAAATCAAAGAAGGTTTGTGTGTATGTGTCCACATGACCCCAGCATGGCTCCTGTCGTCTTTTTTGGCTCCCTGTAATTGTTATCATACTCATAGTATTTGATACCAAGTTGTAAGCTGTAACGGACAAATACAAAAAGGGTTCACAGAATTTATAAGAGCTGGGCACAAGGTTCATTTCAACGTAACTTTATTTGAAGAAGGAATCAAAGCAAAAACGCATGAAACAAGACCGGCACCAGTCCCACAAAATGAGCTATTTATAGCACAAAAAAGGGTTGGGGTGGGTGCAAAGACAGAAAGAAACAGTGAGGGAAGGGGGAAACCAGCAAGTCCTACTTCTCTGGGCCCGAGCGCTCCATCCAGATGTTCTACACAACACCGGGGGCGGGGGCGGCGGGGGGACCCCTCTTGAGGGCTACAGGTTTAATGCTGAAGAGTCACAAATCCAACTGTCAGCAACTTAGCTCTGGCCATCACAGAAATGAGCCCCAAATTGCTTTATAAAAAGGTTAATAAAAATACAGGATTCATGCTACAGGCTTTTATTTTCTTTTTTTTTAAACCTAGTATATTCAGAAGTTTCTTAGAAAACTATGTGACCCTGGATATAAGTATTCGGACTCACGGCTGGAGAGGGTGGGGGAAGGGTATGCAAGAAATCTATAGGGTGAACAGGCCAAAAGACAGAACTGTTTTTAGCAAGACCAGGGATTGAGGAGGAGGAGGAGGAGGAGGACTGAGTTCCCAACAGTGCCATGCGCACTTCAGATCTCCAGCGCAAAAAGAAAAGAACATTGATTCCTTGGAAAGAAATAACTCCAAATTCAAGTTGGGGGGCAGTTCCTTTACATTAAGAATAATGAAAAGCTTGGTCCCGGTAGTTCCTACTCAGGTGTTGATTCACATGCATTTTCTGGTACATATTAAGAACCACGAAGGCCTTTCCCAAAGTAACCATTTCCAGAGGGGGCACTGTCTATATATTTGCAGTTTAAAATAAAGATTTCTTAAAAACATCTATAAAGAGGAAATGGGAAGGAACAAAAAACACAGAGGGATCCATTCCCCACTTCCATCGTCATCACATTAAAAAGAAAAAAAGAAGAAAAAGAGGACAGAAGTGATTGCCAAGAGAATATTGGGCAGATGTCACTCCGCCGCCCTTCCAGGAGCCAGTGGAAAACAAACCAAACAATGGCAGAGCCACATTCAGCTCGTCAGTTCGGACCAAGGCCGGTCCAGGCGGACGCGGGCTTTCCTCCGCAGCTCCCAGGGAGCCCGAGGCGGCTACTCGGCCACCGACTGAAGGGCCTCCTTGTCCTCTCGGGTCTCGGCCCCGCTCTCGTCGTCCTCTATCTCGCCCTCCTCGCCACTGAATTTGTCGTGGGCCCACTTGGGGCTGGTGCTCGACTTTCGGTAGAGGAAGCGGCCTCGGCCTCGGGGGAAGATGCCGCGGCCCCGGCCCCGGCCGGCCCATTTCTCCCCGCCTTCGCCCTCCCGGTCGTCATGCTGGGAACGAGAAGAAGGAGAGCAGGCGCTGCTGGGCAATCGGGGCAACCCCTTTTCTGTAGGGGCCCCTCGGGGCCACCGCACCCCCAGCCGCTCCCTGCTGCAGCCACCTACGCTCCCCACGCGGGGAGGGGCAAAAGCCAAACCATCCAGAAACACAAGTCCTCAAAGCAGCCCTCCAGCCACACGGCCTGGGCAACAGAACCCCGATTCCCAGCTGGCCTGCCAGCGACGGAAAACCATCAGCCAGACCAGGAGGCCACCGGAGGGAAGGGGGGGCTTTCTCAGGATGTAAGCGTCCCTCCCCTGGAGGGCACCACAAGCCCACAGCGCCAGGCGCACCTACGTACCAAGTAGTACTTCTTGCTCTTGGGTGTGTACTCAGGGTCCCAATCCTCTTCCCGAGTGCGCTTCTGAAAGTCTGCGGTGGGGCCACCACTGCCTCCTCCTCCTCCTCCTCCTCCTCCACCACCACCACCACCACCACTGCTGTTGTTATTGTTGCTGTTTCCAGGAAAGGCTCCTCTTCCCCAGCCACGGCCCCTGGCTCGGAACTGCTGCTGCCATGGGGAGAAAGAGAGGATTCAGGCGTTTTTGTAGCCTCCTGAAGTAACTCAGCTGTTTCGCCCAGAGTTTTGCTCTGGCTCTGGCTCTGAGGGAGGGTGGGGGGCAGGTGCAGACTGAGGCGGGCTTCTTATCAACACACACCTACGGAGTCCGAACATCTTTCCAAATTGCTGCCTGTAAGGCTCTATCCTTGGACTACTCTATTAACTGCTGGGAGCCACCTTGGGTCCCCTATGGGGGGAAAGGTGGGAAAGAAATAAAGTAATACCCCCATATCTGTGGGGTCGGTAAATGTCTGAAAATATGAAATCTATGAAAAGACACCCCAGAAATATGCATTTCCATCATGCAGTTACCAGAGCTGGCCAGGAGAGGGGGCCAGGGACCATGACATGGAGAGGGTTCAGCAGTTTGGGGCAGCAGCAGCAGCAGCAGGGGTGGGGACAGTGGGGCAGGGATCCTACAGCATGCAGAACGCAGGGTTTGGAGAGGGCATGGGGGGTCTTCTTTAAGGCAGCTGCCAACCAAACCAAGTTTTCCCGACAAGTTTTGAGTGTTTTTTGCTACATGGTCAAGAGCTAGAGAGCAGGCCAAAAAAGCAAGAAGGCAACCGCCTCGAACTGCGCAGAGCCCTAGCGTGGTGGTGCTCCTTCAGTCTGGCCAGTTTTAAACCCCTTTTGGCTCTGCAGCACAGGACTGCCCCCACCCCCACCCCACCCCACCCACCCACCCGAGAAGCACTGGCACATTTTCCCGGGGAACTTACAAAGGTCCCTCGGGCTCTGCCCCGTTCGCTTGGCCCAGCAAACTCCTTGGTGCCCAGGCGGGATTTATCAAAGCCGGAGGCGGCCGACTCCTCCCGCTCCTCCATCTCCTCTGGGTATTCCTCGGCTTTATAAGAAGGTGACGACGGTGAGGACGAGGAGCTTGACCGAGAGCGCTCTCGCACACGACGGTGCTTCCTGAGCCGCAGGAAAGAGGAGAGAAAAGAGACCATCAGAGGCCGCGCGACCTCCAGCTTAGGACCGTTCTCCCCAGGAAACCTGGCACCTGCGAGGAGACCCCAAGGCGGCTGATTAGGGCAGGCAGGCAGGCAGGCAGGTGGCCACTGCCTTCTGGAGACGGAACTTGAGTAGAAACTCAAGTAAAAATGGCAAAATCCATCCACGAGTGAAGAAACAAACGAATCTGTCATGGACAAGCAAAAACTTCCTTGCCCTGAGAAGAGACTCTTTGGATAACAGACATGTCTTATAGTTGTTGTGAGTTTTTCGGGCTATTTGGCCATGTTATGGAACACGGCCAAACAGCCTGAAAAACTCACAACAACTATCAGATCCCGGCCGTGAAAGCCTTCGAGAATACAGTGTGTCTTATGTTATCCATATCCCAAGGCAGTCTGAAAAACATATGAACATTAAAAAATGCATACTGCAATATTTAAGAATGCACCTAAGTGTGTTATTGTAGTTAAAGCCCCCACTGTCTTGAAGCATCTCAAATCACTTTATCTCAAGCCTATTCACAGGAATCCTTTGGAAACTGAGGATGGGTCACCCTGTGAGAAGATTGGCGAGCCCCTGGCCAATCCCCCCCCCCAGAAAAAGGGCACTTCATCTGCCAGGAATGTACTCTCAGAGGTAGCACTGCTCGCGTGAGTGGGCAAGGAACAAACAGATGGGTCGCAAGGCAAATAAGGGAGGCCCCAACTGCCTTGACCTCCTCCTCCTCCTCCTCCGGCCGCCGCCACTGGCTGTGTGGAGACAGGATGAGGAGGAGGCCCTTTCCTGGCTGGATGCTCTTGTCGCTTGCTACACCCTGGCACTCGCCGCTCCCCAGGAAGGGCCCTTGGCCAGCCACTTCCCTGCAACCACCAGAGAAGGGACGATGCCTAAAATGAAGAGACGAAAGGAGGAGCTCCCCTCTCACATACTTCTTTTTGGACCCTTTGTGAGACCTCTCCGTCTTCTCCGCTGATCTCTCCCGCGAGTGACTAGAAGGCCTGGACTCCACGGATTCCCTTGACTTTCCTCGCTTATCTTTCTCCTTATGTTTTTTACGCCGCTCAATGTCAAGACGGAGGTCCACTGGGTCATCTTTATATTTGCTTTCAGCCTGGAAGGAGAGAAAAGGGGGACAGGTTTTATACCTGAGTTCTGAGGGGGCCCTCCAACACAAATGCCTGTTAATCTTGCGCAGGACCGAAATGTACTCGGCGCACTGTATGATGGTGGTGCAGTGACCCACACGGTGTGCATTCACAAGGTTGTTACAAGAAGGATGCTGGTCTTCCTGCCACCACATCTCTCTATGCCAAACCTAGAGTATTATGACACGAACCAGGGGAGAAACCTGGTGCCACAGCTGGTGCCTCTGGGTGCTCCACCCAATTTTGTTTTTTTTTTATAGTATTAGATCTCAAAAGGCTAGAATCTGCAAATAAGGCCAAGATCACTCTTCTGGCTGTCTGCAAAACTAACTGAACAGTACGATCCCACCTCTGAGCAATAAGGAGAGCTGGCTGCAGCAGCCATGGAAAGAGAGCACACAAGCACAGAGGCTGCCCCACATCCACCCCATTGGGGCCAACAGAAATTCTGGCCTTCAGTCTAAACATAATTGTTACCACCACTACTACTACCCGAGCATCCTTCCCCTCCTCTCCTTGCCCTCGGCTATAAACCATGACCAGCACACAGGCAGCAGGCAAGATGGATCCAGTTAGATTTTTCCGATCCATATTTCTTAAGACTATAGTATTATGGGGTTCAGCACTAGGGTCGCTGGCAGTTGTCATAAATTATAGCTATCCTTGGATATTCTTCTTCTTCTTCTATTATTATTATTATTACTACTACTACTACTACTACTACTACATGCCACTGTGTGGAATGGCAGTCTTCATTAAGAACCACAACTGTCACTCAAGATGCCATGTGTTAATTTTACCCATCTTTTGCTGGCTCCTAGGAGAGTGGATCCCTGGAACCTCTGGATTCCACACATACACAACACACACTCCCAGGAGCTTCCAGTCAGGCAACAGTCAAGACTTGGTGGCAACAGCTGGACAAGGAGCCATGGGGGGGGATCTGTTTTGTCTGCACCGTAAAACAAAGACACTTGGAAGATTTCCTTTTGAAAGCCGTCCTTATCCAAGGCTCCAGCAGACTTCTTGGTGAAAATAAAAGCCGCCGCTGTTGCAACAGGAGCATACAAGAGGTAACCATTGTAGGGATGAGTCCTGTTGGTTCTTTCTGCCTTCCACCAAATGACGGGAGAGCTCTTGTCATTCACAAAGCAAAGGAGAGCTGCCACCACAAGTGTGGCAACCGGCTTGCCGTCCAGTGTCCAGCAAAATCCAGATAAGCAGCAGCCAAGTGCTCCGTCCCTCTTTGGGCCGAGTGGTCTCAGAACCTCTTCGTTGCCGCTCATATGCCTGAAGCATGTGCCTGTTCATGTATGCTCACACATGCACACGCACGCACACCCTCTTGCCAGGCAATGTGGAACACAGGCCAGGCCTCTTCTGACCCAGCCATCGATTATCTTTCAAAAACGGCCAAGTGTGCTAAGAGGAACTGAGAACAGAGACATGGCACCAAAGGAAACCCTCTGGCAGCAGGGCTACGGACCTTTAAGGCAAACATTTATGAAGAGGAGCAGACAACACTTTAAATACGGGATGAATTACTTCTCTGGTTGGAAAATAACTGAGTGATATTATATAAAAGGGAATGTTATCATTTCATTGTCCGTTAACAACTTAAAACACCCTCAAGAGATTTTGTTTTTGGGTTTTTTTTAAATAATTCTTGAAATAAATTGTAGACAACAGAAAACAACACATTAGCAGGGAGGAAAAAATATAACCTGTGCATTTGGGCTCAGATACAGATTTCATTTATTCGGCTCCCTTTTCTGACATGCACGTCTTTTTGAAAACATGGTTGGAAACATCACGGTTGTAAAAGACAAGGTGTGATTGAGTCATACTTACACAAGCAGCAAAATATCACAAAAAGTCTCTTCCATCATCAAGGTCACTTGTTTTCCAAAAATCCACTCTTTTTGTCTCAAGCTCAACCTCAATTGACTTTGGGGTCATTTACCATATTTCTAACCACTTCACAAAGGTTGTTGATACATATTTTTTTTAATAAAAATTAACCCTTTGTAGTTCATTTTTAGAATTATGCCCATCCTTGAAAGAAAAACACAAACTTAAGTAGAGAGCAGGTTAAACAAAAAAAAATCACTTTTTTTTAATAAAAAACCAAAGCACATGCCCAAATCTTACAGATTTGTGTTCCACTAGAGATCAAAAGCAACAGTTCACCTTGTAACTGGGTTCTTTGGAAGTTTTGAGCTCCTCTTGAGAAAATCCATGCTTTCTAAAAGAGCTGGGAGAAATGTCAATCCTCCTAAACACAACAAAGGGAAGAGAGGGTTCAGAAAATGCCACAGAAACCCCCTTTTTCTGCGACTCAGGCCGGACACCAAGCGTGGCAGGAAAGGCGAGGCAGAGAGGTCAACTAGCGGGATGGCCATGCCGTAAATACCCTCTTCACTAGGAGGTAAACACAACAAAATGTATTTTGTTGAGCTTACCGTTGAAAGTTGCTCTCAATATTAGGAAAGAGTTCTTCTGGATGAGCTGTTTCGCATTACCTTTCCCACCCTGCTCTCCTGTGGTCTATGGGAAGAGTCCAGAGACTCTCCGCTGGGCGGGGGGGAGAGGAAGGATTAGTGCTGAGAACTGACCGTCCGGCCAAGACCTGCTACCCAGAGCGGCTCAGTTCCAGTCCCCACTGAGATGACGGAGAGCGAAAGAGGCGGCTCTGGGGTAGGGGGGAGGAGGAGGAGGAGGAGGAGGAGGAGGAGGCTTCGGTTTCCTTGCCTCCACCCAGACTGGCAACTGTCAATTGGCCACTCCTCATCTAATGGTGCCACTTGGCCCGGTTTATGAGTGAGGATTCACCAAAGTCCCACACATTCTTCTAAGGTGCGGCACAACAGGCCAAGGACAGCAGGGGGTGCTCCAGCTTGGCCTACACCAGTGTTGGCAAACCTATGGCATGGGTGCCAAAAGTGGCCCTCGGAGCAGTTTCTGTGGGCACCTGACCTGCCCCTTCACAGCCACCTGCATCCAGGTTAAATGGCTGTATTGGCACTTTGCAAAAAAAAATGTGGGTTTTGTATCGCAGTTTGGGCACTCGGTCTCTAAAAGGTTTGCCATCACTCGCCTACACTTTCCTCTGGCCTGGGTTCTCCAGAGGCCGCCCACCCCCACCCCCACCCCCATCAAGGGCTTGGGAGCAAGCAGGCCCTTTCTCTGGCCTCGGCCGAACCTCAGGGCCACCCACTCACCTATGGATCTCTGGGCTTTTGTTCTTAGTCGATTCCTGCTCCGCTCGCTTTAAGTATTTTGTAAAGCGCTCATTCAAGGTCATGCCTGGAGACCCAAAGTGATGCTCTGTTGATGTGCGATGAGGAAATACCATATCATTAATATTGCATTTAGACTTTAGATAAAAGTGAGCGCTGCAAGAGGGTCTGCAACAGATTCGGAAGCAAACAATACAGAGGTGAAGGAGGGGAATTGGGGAGAAAGAGAGAGAGAGAGAGAGAGAGAGAGAGAGAGGAGAGCAGCCCCCCCTTCCTCCTCTGCTCATTAAGAAACACAACAGCAGCCTCCTCGTTTGAATACTGACACAGAGGCACACCCCCACCCAATGCACTGTGCAGTTTTCCATTCTCATAGCATTCTACTTCTCAACTGTTTGTAACTTCAAATAAAGTGATCCTCATGCTTGTTTTTACACTGCACTGCCCGAGGTCCTGCAAAAGAGGCAGGCCGTTAACAAGACAGAACAGACACCAGCCAATTAATTGCTCTGACTGCCTGGAGACTCTAACCGCTTTAGACCAGGAAGGCTGAGTTTTCCTGACAGAGCCACTTTCCTGAGACCAAGGGACTGGCCTCTTTCACGAATCCAGTGTCTTTATAGCAAAGTTATAAACCATTAGAGAGCACAGGCTTTGGGGCTCTGCCTGGAGCAACCAGCCCAGCTCGTTCCATGGGCACACCAAGATCCCAAATGTGAGGATTCTGGCAAGTGGAGAGAAACCATTTTATTAAGTGGAAGGCACTCTCTTTTTCGTTTTGAGCAGAACGGTGGAAAAAACTTTTCACCGCACTTTTGTTGACAGTCTAGTAGGGTCACCAAGGGACAGATAAAAAGTCTGGGGGCCTTCCAGTTGGCCACGTGGACTTGGCCCACAAACTCCGAGACAGCTTGGGACCGGCCAAACAAAGGGCAAATGCAAGAAGGAGGCAAAATGGAAGAGATGGCTGTGCCAGAGACTTTCAAGCATAGTTTTCATGCTTTTCCCATCTGGAAAAGTAAATAAGAAAAGAAGAGGCCCTTTACAAGATGGAGAACCTATTACAGGGCCCCAATTCTCTGAAAAGCAGCCACCCTTCCAGAAGTTCAGAAACAGGACATGTGCTGAACCACCGATGGGTACTATGACCCTTTGTCGCCTCCGTCCCCAACAGGGCCCTCGGCAAAACTCACCTCTCACGTGATGGACGATGGTCACGATGTGCTGAGCAAAAAGCTCCGAGGGGCTTCGCTGGGACTGGGCTGACAGGATGTGGTGGAAAATGGAACGGAACTCCTGCTCCTTTTTGTTGCTGTGCACCAGGTCCCGACACAGCTTGCGCTCCTGGGCCAAAATCCCACTTGGGCTGGTGGGGAGGAAGAACGCAAGGACACGTGTGAATGGCTCGCCCTGCCAGGACCCACCACAAGGGAGATGCCCCGGCCCTTCACTGCCCTGGTACTCCTGATCAAGTTCATTAGTTCATTATCTAAGGTGTTTTTTTAAATTTAAGAAGTCTTGGCAGCTTCACTTGTGAACAAAAAATGCAATTCACGCTTTGCTCTTTAAGTCACCGGCTCACACCACCCCCCCACCCCACCCCCACCCCCCAAAAAAAACCTGAACAAGGGGAAACATGAAAGGAATAAACAACCCCAGGCTCGATTACATCGTCTTGTGCTCAAAAGGCAATGCTTTCATGATGAGCAAGCAATTCATAACCAGCCACATTTTAAGACAAGCCGGTTCATATCCTTTCATATCCGATCCACTTGATTAAGTCTCTCTCCATGGTGGACATTAATGACTTTCCTGTGTCTTCTGCACAGTGACCGTGGAAGTGAACAGAGGCTTTTAAAAATAATAATAAACCATCAACCCATACGTGCTTGCAGTGTGTGCGTGCCAGCGCACGTGTGCAGGGGGGGGAATGCACCAAGTGTCGAGAGTGACTCTTCCCTTGTTTCTCCCTGCCATTCCCCCCCCCCCGCCCCGCCACAACCCCCACCCCCACCCCAAAAAAGTGACAAAGGAAAACGGTGCTTCTCACCGTGCGAGGTCTTCGTCAAAGGAATCCATGCGGAGGTTGACTTGGGTCTCCCGGGTAATAGAAAAGGAGGACTTGGCCGGGGCCAGGCCCTCGCCACGGGCGCTCGGCTTCTCTCTGGCCTCCGAGGTCTTTCGGGGTGGAGGAGAGGCGGCGCCTTTTTCCTGGCCCGCCTTGTAGGTGGTGACTCGGAAGTTCTTCTCCGGGACGAAGCCTCGGTGCCCGATCTCGGCCCTCTTGGCCGCCTGCCTCTCCTCCTTCTTGGCCTGGTCGGCAAAGGCCCCTTCCTCCCCCTCCTCTGCCTTCCGCTGCTTCTCTTTGGCGGTGGGCAAGAAGACCAGGCCTTCCCACTTGCCGGCCCGCTCTTCCTCCTGGCTCTTCCCGGAGGCCGAGACGGTCTTGGACAGAAATTTGGGCTCATCCTCCTCCTCCTCCTCCTCCTCGTCGTCGTCGTCAAAATTGGACTCCTTTCGCCCTTTGCCCTTCCCTTTCTTCTTCTCGGGCTCCTCCGCCTCCTCTTTGCCATAGTGGCTCTCCTTGTGGAACTCGGCCATCTTCTTCTCAAAGTCGTCTCGGAGCTTATAGCGCTTAGGGGACTGACTTCCCCGGTAGATTTTTTCCGTGTCTGCTTTGGAAGCGTATGGATCCGATTTGGTTTTCCCATCTGCCAATCCCATCTCAGAGAAACTGCCCTTCTCTTTCATCTTTTCCTTTTCTACATTTGTCAGTTTCTGCTCTTTATCTTTCCCATTCTCACTTTTTTGCTCTTCCAGGTACCTATTGATAAAAAGAAAGGCAAATCACTCAAATTCTGCAGGTTCTAATCTATCATCTTTTAGCATGTCTCTCCTCTACTGATATGGATCACTACTCAGGTTCTGCCTCTTCTTAATGTTCACAAATAAATACAGCAAATTACAACGGGTTAGAGAACATGAACATACCGAGCTTAGCAGAACCAACAAAATGCTACTTTAGACCCTCCTGGGCACAGCTAGGAAGGCAGGAAATATGTAAAAGATCTTACCCAACCTGCGCATTCACTTACAAACCTGTGTGCGAAGAATTAACCCAGCAACATTTTCACCTTGGGCTCCTGTACTTTTAAGTAACACACAGTGGAAACAATAGTCTCAAAAGCTACTTCAAATTTTTGGAGGCAAGTCTCCTATGGAAGCTACAGACAATTCAAAACACAAATAAAAGCAAAAAGGTTAACAAGCAAAAATACTTAATGGATTGGGAGAAAAAGAGTATACTCAGCAACTTGATTGTTGAGACCGGGACCCAGGACCGAGTTGCGATTTCTCAAATTCAAATAACACTCTGAAAACAGCTTGTATGCAACAGCCATCTTAGGGATTTTTGTGCTGCTTCATTTTTACTGGATAGAGACTGACTTTTGAACAGTTGTCACCATATGTCAGAAACTGACCCCATCCAAAGATTCCAGATGACAAAAAGTTATCCCCATTCCTTTTAACATTCCTGTCAAACGTTTTTGAAAGCAAAGACAGGAAAACCTGCACTCAAAAGATAGGACAAAAAGCCCCCGTTTTTCTAGCTCCCCTCACCCTACACAATGCAGTACAATCAATGATACCTAAACATTTCACACTGGTTCCTCAAAATCTGAAATAAGGGCCAAGAAAAATCAAGTTAATTCTTATTAACGATATTACTTCTTGCTAACGATTTAATAAAAATTGGGCACAGAAATAAAGTTCCTCTGGAAAAGCAAGTTTAGCAGACTTACCTTCTGAAGGCATAACTAATCTTTTTGACATTCACTCGACAGGCTCTGTACTAGAGAGTGAATAGTAAAGACATACTCATCCATAGGGATGTTTCTTTGGAAAACATTGATTTGGAAAACAGCCAAAAGCAGCTGCATGCAGAACGGCAAAAAACAACAGCAGAGTTAATTCTTTCTCCATTGCCATTGCCTGAAACGTGGCATTCTTGTGTCCGGGATGCAAAACTGCGAGGGAGAACCACCACCTCACCCAGGGTGTCTCTCCCGGATGAAATTTTACTCACTTCAAAGAAGCCCAACTACCTGCTTTCTGCCACCTGATCCTTTTGACTTCGTAAGGTTTTTATTTTTAAGGGTGCAAACCATCTGTTGGAATGTTACTGATTTTGTTTCCATATGAAAACAGAAATAAGAACCGTATCAAGCTATGTCACACTATTTTCTATTAATGTTCTTTTTAGTAACACAAGATGGAAAGTCTCTATGGAATGTTTGCTGGGCTCCCACTGAGTCCAGGTAAGGCAACCAAAAGACTCTGCATGCTGTTGGAGATGACGGCCGTTGCCACAACTAAAAAGGCTAAAGCCGCCCCGTCGACTTGATGAGCTGCCTGGTCAAGTGACTGTAAGTGATTTTGCAACTGTACACCCCAGTGTCCACTGTAGTTCTGGTCATTAATACAACCAAAGCCTGATCTCAGTTCATCTCCCCCAAAGCAGAGGGTGTTTTTAAAAAAATGTTTTTCCAAAGAAACGAGTGTGGATTTTGTTTTAGTTCATTAAAGTTCATGGTGTCTTTTTCCCGGGAAAGGTCAGGAGAGCCAAATTAAAGATTATTTAAAATTAAAGTTAATTCAATAAGTTGCGCTTCAAATTTAGTTACCTGGATAGATCCAAAGCAGGAGCTATCTAGCAGAGAGAGCTTGAGAAAGTTTAAACAACAAGGAGACAGACAGGATGAGAGATACAAGGAAGAGGTTTGTAACTGGGAATAACCGAAGGCTTCCTCAGCCAATGGACCAAGAAACCACTGCCCTCAGGGACAGATGCAATCCTTATGCAGTGGAAGAGGAATGTAAAACATTTCAGGAGAGCACATGAGAGCCCCAGGGACTGTGGAAAAGTGGGGGGGGGAGGGCTGGGGGCTGCAGGTGGTCCCTTCCTAGACTTCACTCTAATTAGGAGGAACAATGACCACCCCCAGTTCACATCGCTGACTTTGTTTTCACTAACCCGCAGTTAAGTTTAATGAGAGCTTCAGATTGGGGCAGTGTGACAAAGTGCTGTCGATCTAAAACACAAGCAACTTTCTTTCCGTTTTCTTACAACCAGGGTGACAGGAAGCTTGGGCAGGGTGGGGGGCGGGGGCTGAGCCAGAGACTAACAGCATAAGGCTCCCCTCATTAAATGAGTTTAGAAGCCATTGGGAAGCCATGGGCTGAGGCATCAGCTGTCGTCCCAGCCCAAAGGCCTAGCCCTCTCCTGCAGGCCAAAGGAAGAGACGGAAAACTTCCACACATGACTTTTTAAACTTCAAGCAAGCTGGGATTAAATGGTGTCTTTCTCCATTGGCTCATTTAGGAATTGCAGCTTAAACTAAAAGGGCCCCCCTCCCCCACATTCAAATGCAAAGGGAATGCTGATTAACTGAAATGATGAGCTGAAAACCAAAAACATGGCCTGGCTCCCCATCAGAGGTGTGCCTCTGGAGAGCAAATAAACTCAGGCCTTGCCATATTTCATGGATGTAAGAACTACAATCTACTCTAGTACCACTCTATTCTGCTCTTGTCAGACCCCACCTGGAGTCCTGTGTCCAGTTCTGTGCGCCTCAATTTAAAAAGGATGTAGACAACCTCGAGCGGGTGCAGAGGAGGGCGACCAGGATGGTTGAGGGTCTGGAGGAAATGTCTTACGAGGAGCGGCTTAAGGAACTGGGAATGTTTAGCCTCTCAAAAAGAAGACTGAGAGGGGATATGATAGCTACAGTATGTTTAAATATTTGAAAGGATGCCATACATTGAAGAGGGAACAGGTTTGTGTTCCATGGCTTTAGAGACTAGGACGCGGGGCAATGGTTTCAAACTACAGAGAAACAGATTCCATTTGAACATTAGGAAGAACTTCATGACAGTTAGAGCTATTCAGCAGTGGAAGATGCTGCCGCGGAGGGTGGTTGAGTCTCCTTCTTTGGAGGTTTTTAAGCAGAGGCTGGATGGCCATCTGTCGGAATTATTGTGAAGGGGGTTCCTGCATGGCAGGGGGTTGGACTAGATGGCCCTTGAGGTCGCTTCCAACTCTATGATTCTACTCTTAAGACTTACTGTAAATCAGCTTATTGGCCAACACAAATGGAAGGAGCAAAAAAGATACAAAACTGGTCAAACATAGAACAGTAATTGCCATCTACACAATATATAATATCCAAAATTAAGACAGGATAGCACCTGCTTCCCTAACCAGATTCTAATAAGTCAAGGTGGTGAATTGTTTTCTGGGAAACGTGCCTTGACCGATTTTTTATATTTACCTTACATGCCGTCTGGAATCACATACTTTGCTTTGACAGAAGGACCTAGAAACAGTGAGTCAGATCCAGACTAAGCAAGACTGAACTTAGTCACGACTTAAAGCCCTTGGATTCACTTGGAACCCAGAGCAACACACTCCACGTTGGTTCAGCTCAGGGTACACCGGTTATGATGGTGCTGAGGCCTGCTCCTTGTGGCTTTCCCAGGATTATTCCCACCCCTGAATTCAACGCCTAAGATCACTAACAGTTGGCCTCATGGCAATCAACCACATGCAAGTCAACTTAAAAAGAAGAAGAACAACAACAACAAGAAGAAGAAGAACAAAAGGGCTCATTCTAGGCCTCAAAGCTACTTGCCTCTTGGAGAAGGCTGCCCCTATATCCTCCTTCTGGGATGAGCCATAAATGGAACCCATTGCTGTGGGGCTTCTGCTCACGGGGCTCTTCCTCGTGGGACTCAGGCCGCCCAGGCTATGCTCAAAGGGATGGGTGCCCGCCTGGAAGGAGCTTCCGCTTTGCAGAGCGGAGCCCAGCTGAGAAGAAGGGTTAGCTGAGTTGGGGCTGGGCTTCTGAAGCGCGGCTGGCCTGGGAGAACGGCGCCGGACCACCACCGACTGGAGAGGGCTCTTGAGTGCCGGGCTGCGCTCCTTGGGACTCAGCTCCGACATGGCCGAAGCCCTCGAGGCCGAACCGGAGCCGTAGGTGCCAACCTCCTGCCAGGGCTTTGACCCCTCGGAAGACTTGGCATCCTGGGCGGCTCCTCCGGAGAAGGGCTGCTGCTCCTTGGCATCGTCATCCCCTTGGTTGTCGCTGGCCGCCTGGGAGCCCCGGGCATCCTTGGAAGAGGACTTCTTCTCCTTCAGCGCCCGGCGCTTGGAAGAGCCGGCTCTGCTGTGGTTGGAGGAGGACCGGGAGGAGGACGACCGCCTCGACCGATCGGAGGACGACTTGTCGGAATTCCGAGAACGGCTTCTGGATCTTGGGGATGGAGACCTCCTCTTAGGCGAACGGGAACGGGAACGGCCCCTCCGAGGGCTGTAGGCTTGGCGGTAGTTTTGCCAGTTGGACCTGTAGTTCCCATAGCCTCCGCGGTTGTACTGGCCCCATGGGTAAAAACCTCGGTTCCTCCCACGAAAGTAGTAAGGCCGGCGATACCCTCTGTTGTGCCCTCGGAAATCCCGGTTCTGGTAGACACGCTGGTGGCTCCTCTCCCGGTTGTGAGATGGGGAATATGACCGGGAACGAGACCTAGAGCTGAGGAAAGAGAAAAGATTGCTGGAAACAAGAGACTCTCAGCACTCCGAATTCCCAACTCCAGCAACATTAGCGTGCTCTCACGGCAAGGATCAGAATTATCCTATTTCCTCCCTCTGGCTTCTTTGGATCTGACACTTCTTCTTACAAAACGTATTCTTAAGTAACTCAGACTCTGGAGAGCCACTACAAGTCATAAGACCCCAAATGGTCTGTTAACCTGAGAGATAGCAAGGTGTATAAAATGGTGCTACACTGGAAGCCCCACCCAGGCAAATGCGGGCTTTAAAGCGGGACAAGCCAGGGGGGCAGACAGCTCCAAAATCTGGTGCCGACCTACACAAAGAGAAGTTGCCGCCACCTTGATTCCTCCACGAAGGCAGCCTCCTCACCAGGCAAGAAAGAAACAGAGCAACTTACCTTGGATACTGCCTCATTCGCAAAGTTTTCGTTACGGAACAGGGAAGAGGCTTGCACCCACTCCGGTGCAGGCAGTGAAAGTGAGCCAATTAAGGGGCACTCCGAAAGCAATAAGCACAGCCGACGTAGGAGCGACTCCCCAGGGGGCTCCTGCCTTAGCAATTATGTCTGAGGGACTCAATGCCCGAGCCTTCCAAAACCCACCGTACCTTCACCAAGGGACCCCTTTCACAGCTCTGGGGAGGCTGTTCACAAGAAAGCATTTGAAAGGATGGCATAGACTGGGAAGGTGGAGCAGGGAGAAGAAGGGCATTTCATTTTCCACCGCACTTGCAGTTGGCCATTGTTACTGGTTTTAGAGTATTTTTAATGCAATCAGATTTAACCAGGCTTTTAATACCACGTGGAATCAAAGAAGGCGAGCTACCTCATAACTCCTATCAAAAACTAAACAAACAAAAGGAAACTCCCCATTGGGGGGGGGGGACGGGACAGATGTAACTTAAGCAACCTTCTCCGAAGCCAACCCAACAACCACCGTCAGCTGCACAAAGATCCTAATCCCAAGTGCCTTAAACCGGACACCTACCTCCACGAGGCGGCTAAACCCGTGCAGGATGGTCTGCGTGAATCCAGCCATTCCACTTCTTTAACCAAGTCGCTCACTGAACCAGATCTTCCCCAACAGCTGACCATAATCAGAGGCGTTTTGCATGGGGGACTTCTTCCCCATTTGCCTCCTGTCTCCTAAGTGAACCCAGACGTGCACAGCCGCCCTTCCCAATGCTTCTGTAAGGAGACTGCTTGCGCTTCCACTCCCCTGTTCCATCTGGCTTGCTCTCTCCTCCTCCACCACCCCCGTCCTGTGCATTTTCCTACTCCTTCACAGTATCTTCGTCCAAAACCATGCTCTAATTATTAACAGTCACCTATGCGTACAGTCTAAGAAAATACAAAAGCTTGAAGTCTTTTAGAATTATTTTTAAAAGGTAATTCAAAACAATAGGTGCCTAAATTATCAATATGAAACCCAAATAGTTATGAAAATCAAAGCAACACTATATAAAACTGACTAAGAGAGTAAGACTTGGTTCCACTAGGATTTACCAGTAAGCAGCAAAACAGTTTCCTGAGATCATTTACAACAACAGTTTTAGTATTTGTTTTTTAACCAAGACACTCTGCTTAAGTATAAAATTAGAACGTTGTGCACAACTGAGTCCCTTTCCTATTCTTTCTTTCCTTCTCCCCACCCTCATCCTCTGTCGGTTAACTGCCATCTAATCAGGTTTTGCCTCACAAACTCACAATGAGGCGAGATTGTAATTTTCCTCCCAAAATGTAGGACCTGAAAAAATAACTTCAAACGTACACGTGTGGAGTTGAATTTAAGGTGGAAGGAGATACAAGACTTTGTGGTTGAGTATTTGCAGGTGCTTGCCATGCAAAATGTCCATAAAGCCAAAGTGGCTGTGTGCAACCTCTACCTCCAGCTCCCAGAGACTGGGTAACTGAAGTAAGGAATTACAGCCAAGTCAGAAGAATGACAAAAGCATGTCACTCCCTCAAGACAATGGGCAACACTTGCTTCTAGAGAAAAAACAATTATTTCGAAAGGGCCAGCCCAACAACACAAAGCGCACAAAGTTAAAAAGAAGAGGCTTCTCTTTTTATGATTCAGCAACAGCCATTTTGGCGATGAAGTGATAAAAACAGAATGGGTTGCTGTTGCCAAACAAAAGCAGGAGAAGTATTTCAAACCCTCTGGAATCTAGAAAAAGGATTTATATGGGAAAACTCCCACCCGCAAAAGGAATCCAAGAACACAACTGTGCTTTTAGAAGAAGGCACTTACCTGAGCCGACGTTTTCTTGATCGTGAAACCGACCGGGACCGGGACCGGGACTTTGAGAAAGATCGGGATCGTGACCGAGACCCAGATCTCGAACGAGAAGAACGGGAGCCTGATTTTGACTTATTTGTTTTTGACATCTCTGCTCACTCTTTTCACTTCAGCCTGCCAACAAAGGGGAAGAGAAAACACCAAGCGAATAGTTTTCCAGTTTTCTTTCTTGGATGGCTGGACAGCTATTAGAACAGATCATTTCTAACTGCAAATATTCACATATATTTAAACACATATATCTCTCAAAGTAGAACAGAAAACCAAGACTGAAAAATGCCTTCAGCATTCTCTGGACTAATTCAGGCAACATTTTCATCTAGATCATAACCAATGCCCTTAGGTTTATTGGCACCAAAGTGCCAACTCATTCAGGTTCCCTGAAATATTCCTGCTTCTTGTGAGAAAGAAGCCACAAAAACAATTGTCCAATACGGTGGACTCTCCTACATCAGAACAAAAGAATACGTACACGCTAGCTGGAAGGACGAGGGGCTGACTCTGAAAAGCTGTGGCGCTGGTAAGTCATGTTACACGCTTCTCATAATCAAGCAGCCACTAGGGACTTCAGCTGCCACCAAAATAAGTCAGGAGTCCTTCCAAGTATTTCAAGGTTTCAAATGGTGGTGGTGGACAGTAAGTTTCCCTAACAGCATCAAATATGTTTGAAGAACCACATATCAAGCAGGTGGAACACAGGAAAGTCTTCTTAAAAACAGAGAGGGGTACTACAAAGAACAAGGTTCTCTCAGGTATACAGGTATGACACAGTGAACAACTTTGAGAAATGCCTGCAACAGCCTCTTGCCAGACAAAACTCATCATACAACAGTAAAAGAATTCATTTTATTTTAAAAAAAGTCACACACTGTTCTACCAATGAGAATCACAATATACTCTGTTTCTAGCTAAAATTCCCCTAAAGCTGAACAAAATATTTTTCTGTGATACCAGTTTCACAAAATGCTAGAGACAGAGCATAAAACACTTTAAAGAAACAGATTAAAAACATCTTTAAATTGGAGTATCGGCTGCAAACATTTAGCACAACCTAAACACAGGACTTTGTTCTCAAACTTGGAAACTTTAATAAGTAACTAAAAACTCATTTGCCATACCCCACCTAAACTAGCAACAGAAGAAGAAAGAGCTCCCTGGTGTGCAAGCCTTTTTGAAATGCTATCGGGGAAGTTACATGCCTTGTGTAATCCGGAGTCAAGACCCAGAAATTTCTCCCTTCTCTCTGTCTGCCAGAACTGAGCCACAGACCTAAACCCTAATAAACTAACACCTGGCCTGTCTTGTCATTGCAGCCATGCAAAGAATTCCAGTTGGTCTATTAAGCAAAATAGGGTCTGGCTTAATTCAGTGCCATTCAACTAAAGATGGACTTTTCATGCTTCTTTCTAACTAAGGATCTGTCCATTTGTGTTTTTATTGGTGGTACTCTCTTGACACCACATACACCATCTAAGCAAGCAATTATGTGAGGGTGAAGCAACAGCACCATTGGATTACCAGAGGGTGTGTGTTGCCAAGGGGTAACCACTCACCCTCCTCCACCGGCCAGCCGAGCACAGGAGCTCCTATCGCTAAGTCCCTGTGTAGTCCAAGCATTCAAAAAGCTCTAACAGATTTTAAGATTTTACTTCTGTTGCTGTGCATCCAACTCAATATGCTGTAAATGCAAGTATCAAGGAAAAAGAGAAAGATAGATGAGTGTCATAATAAGCTCTCAACAGTGCATTTTACAGTTTCGAAAAGACACATGCTATTCATAGGATACTGTTAAGTTCTACCTACTGGAGAAATTTAAGGAAAAAAATCTGGGTAGAACAAGCAAAGCGTGGAGCAATCGGGGGGGGGGCTTCATCCATTCTTTCTCTTTTTAAGATCTACCAGATGGATTAATTGCACAACAAAAATGTTTCAGTGATCACATCCTGCAACAATAATTTAAATGACTTAACAGAGATTCTTCAGATTTCTCAAGCTTCTGCAAGCTAACTTTATTTTTTGAAACCATACAAACTGTATTAGCATATGTTCTGCGTTAACTGTACAGTGCTTTTGCATTTTATTGAAACCTATGCGAACTGAGTACCAGCCACCAACAAAGCAACACACATTTGTAAAAGGGATGGGTTGATTTTACTTCACAATACTTTAAATCACCCTGCAATTAAAATGCACCCCCCCAGTACAGATCCATCTCATTATTGACTGCTATACTGTGAGAAACCAACCTTCTTTGAAAGTAACTCCGAATTGACAGCAGTTTACAGGCAATGTTTCTTTCCACTTGTCAAATCGCAAAACAATTCTGCAAAACAAAAGTAATTGTTTGCACGACAACCATTCAAGGGAGTCATAAGAACAGCAGTTACACTTGGATGAAAGGTGTAAAAGCAACAGTGCTGCAACTGTGTAGCTAGCAAAGGCCTCCTATGGCCTCTGACTATCCTCACATGTTCATGTGCCCAAACACTCACATGGAGGTATAAAATTCCATAAAATTATGGAATGACAAACCTTAGATGCTGGTCAACTAACTGAGGTTTAAATGTGAAAGTTCAACTAAGAATCATAGAGATATGAATAAGGGCTTTTTTTATTTTTTGTCCCTGAGAAGTGCTGGTCCTTCTAAGGGGAAGTCCAAAACTGCCACCATCTCCCTATGTTCTCTGGACTCCTGACACATTTTCTGGAACTGGGAAGGACAGATATGGGGAAGAAAAATATACACTTTATTGGTTGACTCCCTTTGTGTGTGAAAACAACTCCCTGTCCACGGCCATGACAATGCCCTGTATGCTTTTTAACTTCTTGTCTCCATCTAGCTAAACAGATTATTTAGTCTGCCAAAACAGAAAGGGGAGGTGTAGAAGCAATCGTGAGAAAGGACCAGAAGGCCACCTCCTTCAACCCCATCCTCATCATAGCTGCCTCCCAGTTACTACACAAAAGGCAGAACATGGCATGATTCAAACAGAGAGCAGGTCTGAAACTGCTAAGGGGCTGGATGACAAAACCGCTCCAGGTGGGGCACCTGCCATTCCAGGATCTCTACTACCCTCTTTGTGCTGGGAACACACAAGTCTCAGCCAAGGGGCGAAGGAGAGGAAAAGACCCACAATGCAACCACTACACTGGGTACGAGTGCCAAAACTCAACTTTTGGAACCGCCCATCTCATTGTTCAAAATAACCTTGTCCTCCTGGATTATTAGGTCTTAATAGCAGAACAGAAGCGACTTATGTCAGCAACCATCTCCTCAAGCTTGGTGGAGTCTACATTTCTGCTATGTCAATACTATAATCTGCAAGTCCCCCTCTCACATGAAATGGCCACTTTTGCAGCGGAAGAAACTGGTTTCCATTCAGGGCTTTCTAGCGCCAAACAAATAAAATGGCTTCCCCTGTGGGTTTTTTTTTAATGACAGTGACAGAAAAACATATTTTGTTTGACTCCCTGAAGCCCTAAGGTCCCTCACCTTCAGCTATGGCAGCCAGCCAGCCACTCCTCCTCAAAGCTGGTGGCCCCTTCATCAACAGACTCAGGTTCTTAAAAACAAGACATCAGCACCTGTTCCCTTTGGATCCCAAAGGACATCTTAATTGTGTTCCGCCTGAAAAGGGACCATTAATCTTCCCACCCTGTCACCACTGAGCAGAAATAACACAGAGAGCCAAGCCAGCTTTTATCACCTCTCTCCTCCCTACAAGACACCTGTGTTACATTGAAGAAGGTCTTCCTCATACAGAGGACAATCGGTGGTGGCCTCTCTCCCATAAACTCTCGGTCTTGCTGGGAAGCAGCTTCCTAACAACCAGGGAGTTTAGGAGAAAAGGGGCGCCAGATTTCTTGCATTTTTCTACTTGATACAGCGTCAGCACTCATGTTGAGCAGCAGCACCGCTTTATTACTGTTGTGGCTCACAGGTAAAGCCAATCCACCTTCCCTTTTCTCCTTGAAGAGATAATCTGTAAATCATGCAAGTTCCCCCCCCCCAATTAGAAGCCCCAGACAGACTTAAGCTTAGGTATTACCCCCCCCCACACACACACACACACCCTTAAAAAAGGTGGGGGTAGCTATAACCCTGTCATGTGAAAAGGAAATGAAAACTTTGCAGAGAAGCATGCAGCCAGACCACAGGCAAAACAAAGGGTTATCCTGATTCACGCCATATCAACTTTGTACCAACCCTATTCTGAAAACACATTTAGCATGTGCATTTGACACCTATTTACTAAGTGAGGGCCAGATTCCTGCTGTGAAACAGGCAATTATGTAGGTCAGGCATGTCCAAACTTCGGCCCTCCAGATGTTTTGGATCGCAACTCCCAGAATTCTAAACTGAGATTGCCAATGGCAAAGGACTGTGGGAGTTGCGGTCCAAAATATCTGGAGGGCTGAAGTTTGGACATGCCTGATGTAGGTGGTTTCCCTACCCAGCGAAGAGCATTACGTGTATTAGTGAGTGAGTGAGTAACTTTAACAGGAGAGAGCAGAGCTTCAGCCGAGCGGACTCCACTGAAATGAACCGGTGGATTATCACCGTCAGAAAGAAAGGGCCTATGGCTCCATCGAGGTTAAAGAAAGAAAACTGCTGAGCCAGGGAGGGCCCCAGCAAATGCAGCGGAGGTTGAGACTGTAAAAATGCACACAACAAACTCCTGACTTAAAAGCAATACTGAGTGACAGAGAAATGACAAGCTTTCCAAGAACAAAGAGTCCTGTGGCATTTCACACGTCACCCATAGAAAATCCACCGGGGGGGGGAATTTAAAAATTAATGAAAAAGTAGAGGCCATTCCCCTCTTTGATTCTGCTCACCAATCTATTCTCCAAACAAAATCTTCCTTCTCTAAGTGACTCCCCCCATGACACACACCACATTTCATTCATAGTTCTTGGTTAGAAATATGTGGAAATCTTGAGTTATCACATTTTAACAAGGTAGAGATCAAGGAAAAATGTGATGCCAGGCCTTTAAAAAAATAAAATACAAATAAACATTTGAAAAGGGGGAGTCACAAGTGCAATCATTTCACCAAAAAGATCAGTCATCAAAACAAAGCATGCAAAAAAGTACTGTATCCCCATGAGTGGAATCCTGGGAAGGTCCATCATCCAGAGACAGACTACATTTTGTGCATGCATAAGCCTCAAATTCATTCCCCAAAATTTCAAGTAAAATTATTTTGGGCAACACAGCTGGAAAAGTCATTAAAAGTGTTTGCACTCTCTCTCTCTCTCTCTCTCTCTCTCTCTCTCTCTCTCTCTCTCTCTCTGTGTGTGTGTGTGTGTGTGTGTGTGTGTGTGTGTGCGTGTGTGTGTGTGGTGGGAGAGGTAACTGATCGATTTGAGATGTTGAGGAAACATCACAAATGCTTTCACAACATGGCTGCTTTGGGGAGGGCTTGCCATACATAAAATGGCTGCCATGGTTGATGTGGCCTCTCACAGAACCACCAGTTCCAAACGAAAAGCAGTTGCCCCAAAACACAAGCAAAAGGTACAGATGGGTCCAGAGGTCCAAAACACAGAACCATGCTTTTAAACTCAATTTTCAACCCCAAGCTTACTTCCCAGAAGGCAAAATAGTAATGCTTTCAAGAAATAAAGACACTCAACCCAGGGAACACTCCTGTTTACAACATACCCACCACTTGGCATTCTTTTAAAAAATAACGTAATGGAACTAGATGGGTCAAAGCTCTGACTTAGTGTAACCTGGTGTTGTAAGTTTCCAGATGCCCAGTTATAATCCCTATCTGATTCGGAGCATCCCATCATCATGAAACCAAGCAAATACCCCACTTCCTTCCTTCCCCGCCCCCCTGAAAGAACCAAGTCCCTGCCAGTAAGTACTACCTGATAGACAAACACTGGCAAAAGGGAGAGTGAAGACTACTGGCAGTTTATGCTTACTGGCACCTATTTAAGTCACACACACACCCCACACACATACTAATAAGAATGGCTCTCTCACACTGTCGGTACTGACCAGCATTTCTGCAGAGTTTCAATCACAGGTCTCTCCCAGACCTCCCCAGGGATTCCATGTCTTGAACCTGTGGTTTTCTATACGCAAAATATACACCACCTATTCTGCCTAAAAAAAACATTTTAGCATGTCTGAAAACCCAAAGAATTCAATATGTGTACCACCAAGATACAATCAACTAAAATGTGAGAACACTGATTTAAGTAGCAGTGTGTCCACTACATTTAACTGTTTTGACCTGTACTCTGTTCATCAATTCTGTTTTAAACAATTCATCCTAAAGCTGGACATTTTCCTGAAGAACAGAAACAATGGAAACATATTAAAAATGCCAGCCCACACCAATGTTCACTCAACCATCTTGTCCCATATGCCAAAAGTAAATCTCCACCCTTTATTCAAAACTCCAGGGCCACACACTTTATGGCAGGCATGTCCAAACCTCAGTCCTCCAGATGTTTTGGACCACAGCTCCCACAGTCCTTTGCCATTGGCAATCTAAGCTTAGAATTCTGGGAACTGTAGTCCAAAACATCAGCAGGGCAGAAGTTTAGACATGCCTGCCTTATGGGAATACTCTGCTCGAACAGTACATACAAAAATACAAAGCCATGTCCATGCCAATACAGTAAAATGATGGGAAAAACAAACTGAAAGGAACATCACATGTAGCAACCTTTCTCACACATGCAACCTTCTCTTCATGCAATCCCCAATGGCAGGAGCAATGGTACCATCATCTTAACACACTGCCTCACAACAACCATCACCATTCTTCCCATAAGCACTTTTACAGCTGCCCTCTTCTACCTCACACTGAAACAACCATATCCCTTAGAAGCACATCAATTTTCAGATGCCTAATTATTCTAACTCTCCAAGAAACTTTTGCATGCTACTTTCTGCCATTTCAATTCATCCATCCACCCAGAGGTGCAATATTTTAAAAACAGGTACTGTATAAATAAGAGAACTATTAAATGTTCTGGGCACACCTGACCTTGCTGGTCAGCTGAATGTGATTGGCAGGAAGAATCCAGGATACAATAAGGGGAACATAGGAAATCTTTGGCACAGCCCGAACCGACCTCACATTGACGTTCCTCCACCACCCCCAGAAGGAAATGGGCCGACCTTAGTCCTCCAGATGTTGATGGACTACAATGTCCCGCAACCCCCACCCCCCCAGCACTGGCCAAGCTGCGGGCTATTAAAAATACCCAGGCAGCCCCCTCCCCGTCTGGCCGCTCGGGCGAGCCTGGGGCAATGGCGCTCCAGCTCAGGGCAGAGGTTTTGGGGTCCGAGTCCTGGGGTCGGGGGTCAGACGGACCCTCTGGAAACCAGAGCCCCAAACAGGTGAAAGGCCGGACGTTGGAAACCACCTGAGGGGGGGGGGTGTCTCCGAAAGGCCTTTGGGCCAGAAAAGCCGTATCCCTCCCTGGAGGCCCCTTGGGGGGCTACCAACACCCAGGCTGGGCAACTCGCAGCCTCCCCATCAAGGGACTGGGAGCCCCTGAGGCCGCCGAACTACAAACCCCAGCAACCCCAGGCAGCGCAACCCACGGCCTGGGCCTCTGGGACCCGTAGCCTTAGGGGCTCGGGGGGGGGGGGAGGAGGCGCCTAGGAGCCAGTGGGCCTGGGGAGGGGGGGAAGAAGGGAGGAACCTTTGGACTACAACTCCCATCGCTCTCCCCGCCAGGGCACGGGATGATGGGGAAGGGTGGTCCAAAACACCTGGCGGGCTGCGGGGGCGGCTAGGGCTTGGGGGGGGGGCATGGGCGACCCTCCTCAGGCTGCGCGCGCGCACCCGCCCCAATCCCCGGTGGCTGATGGGGGTTGTAGTCCGGAAGCTCCTAAAGCCCTGCCCCCTCCCTTCAAGGCGGCCCTTCTCTTCCCCTGCCACCCCAAAGGAGGTTCTCTGTGAGGAAGGATGGGAGCCTTCGCACAGGACCACCAACCCCCCCCCCCCAAAAAAGCCCCCCCCCGGGGCGCCCCATCCCCCACTCCCCACGGCCTCTCCCCAGAACCCCCCCTTCCTTCCTTCCCCCCCCCCGCCCTCCAAGCGGGCCCTGTGGAGGCGAGTCCTCTTTGCGCGGCCGAGGCGCCCCCCCCCCCCGAGCTCACCCTCCGCGCCTCCTTCCTTCCTTCCTTCGCCCGCCTGGCGCCACCTCACCGCCCGCCTCCGTGCTCGCCACCCAAGCGACGGGCAGGCCCAGGCCACCTGCGCGCGCAACGACACCGCCGCCTCCACCCTCCACCCGCGGCCCTCGCCGCCGGGAAACGTAGTCCTGCCGGCCGGGCCGGGCCGTGGCCACCTACGGGCGACGTCGCGCGAAGGGACTACGACTCCCGGCATTCCCGCGCCCAACGTCCCCCGCGGGGCCCGTACGGACGCTCTCCCCGGCCCTTGCCCCGCCCCTCTCCCTCCGCCTGCCGTCCCCTCCCCGAGGGCTGACGGGAAATGAAGTCTTTATCTTGCCCCTTGTCCCTATGCCGCCCTAGAGTCTCTGCGCGAAGAGGAACTACGATTCCCAGGACGGGAGGGGAGATCGGCCCAGGGCAGGAGGCCTCGTGCGGCACGGAGGGAGCGGGGGGGGGGAGGAGAGGCGCGCGCAATGGCTTACGTACGACTTCCAGGCCTCCGGGTGTTTGAATTGCTATAAGTGGTTTAATTAATATCTGTTTATATTTATATATTTCGAAGACTCAGGAATAAACTCAGGGTCCTCGCATTTTACTTGTAAAGTACTTATGCTTTGCTTGAAAATAAGTAAACGGAGTTCTTACAAAAACTCCCATGAAATAAATTCAGTATTTATATACAGTGGTACCTTGTATAAAGGAATTAATTCGTTCCAAATGAAATTATGTTAAGCAAATTTTCCTTTATCCAAATTTCCCATAGGAATGCATTGAAAACAGCGTGATCCCATTTTTATGTTATACAGATTCGCCCCATAGGCGATTCTGTTAAGCAAATGCCCCCTATCTCTGGATTTTTTATGTTGTACAGATTTTATGTTATACAAACCGTTTGTTATACAAGGGTCCACTGTACCGATTTGCAGCCAAATGGAAGCCCCCAAACCAGTCCATAAGAAAACTGCATCAGAAACCCCAAACAGAAGCCATTAAAAGGTAATAAGTCGGCACCCGATGTTCAAGTCCCAGCCCTGTCAGATGGAGAGAGAGAGAGGAGAAGCCTCACTATGCTAGGCTCAGATTGTACAGTTCATGCCTCAGGTCACCCCTGTGTTAATCCAGCTAGCAGCTCCACCGCCCCAGCCATGCCTGCCGTGGTCAGCATAAGGCTTCTCTCACCTTCTTGCTTTGGGGATTTGCCTCTTGGCTGCATTCGATGCCCTCCTTTTATAACACCAGTACAGCTGCTCCCCAGCTCAATGGGTACTCTTAGGAACAAAAACAGGTATGCATCTATTTAAACAACATATTTCAGATATGGGAGCAAAACACCATGAAGTTGAAAGAAGCAGAAATGAAGAATGTTATTTATTTCTGCTGCTTCTTATGCACTGTCAAGTCGTCTCAGGCTTATGCTAGGAATGAGTGACCTCCAAGATGCCCTCAGTAGCCCTACCCAGCTCTTGTAAACTGAAGCCTATGGTTTCCTTTAAGGAGTTAGTCTACCTCGTGTTTTGTTTTCCTCTTTTCGTGCTGCCACCAAATTTTCCTAACATTGTTGTCCTCTGCAGAGATTCTTCCCTTCATTACGGGCCCAAAAGGGGGCAACCTCAATTTCATCCCTTTTGCTTCCAAAGAGAGCTGTCTACCCTGACAGTTTCTGCTACAACTCCAGAATACTCCAGCCATGAAGTTTACTGGGAAATGTGGCTATTGGGTTATTCCGGGAGGCATGGCACCAAATGCTATTCCCCATCCCTGGGAATAAGTATGTTTCCTTTCTTTCTGCCAGATGTTTCTTCTGCTCCAAGCTGCAGCAAGAAAATTGGGAGCAAAATTAAATAGGAGACCTCATGAACAGAACAGAATAGGTGCGAGATGTCAGAAGGCAGATCTGTTTGGAAAAGCAGGAAGGGAACAGTAGACTTTGGACTCATGAGGACCAAGGTCCAATCACAGGCCAAGCCCAGAGGAAAACACATGGGAACAGTGTGTTTCCTCAGAATGATTTGACTTCAGGCTACCAAGCAGACATGGCACCATCAACTCAATTTTTTCACAATTTCCAACTGGTTTTCCTGTTTGCACAGCATTCTTAGACCTGATGATTTAGCCTAGGGCAGTGATGGCGAACATTTTAGAGACCAAGTGCCCAAACGGCAATTCAAAACCCACTAATTTTTTTGCAAAGTGCCAATACAGCAATAGCTGTGAAGGGTCGATGTCGGGCACCCACAGAAAGGGCTCTGAGGGCCACCTTTGGCACCCATGCCATTGGCTTGCCAACACTGGCCTAGGGGGTCCCGTTTTGCTAGGCACATTTCCCGATCTGATGTAAGCATTGTGATCGTTGGACAACTAGGTCAGCGGCTGCATTTGAGATGAACCTCGCCTTGGAACAGATTCAAAGCTGGAGGGCGAGATATTAAAAATAAACCCTGCAGAGGTGTCATCTGCCTAATATAAGAGAGCAACAGCTGAGCAACTGCAGGAGAGTGAGGAAAGGAGAGGAGGGGAGCAGCTCAGAAACTCAGCTCTACTCCAAGGGGTGGGGGGAGGCAGGAGGCCCCCAATGCTGGCCCAGAATCAGCGTCCAGAAATGCCAATGATTTAAAAAGGATTGAGGAAAGGGCTCCCGTTGTATTGTCAGATGTAAAGGAAAGTGTGGTCATGTTGGCACAAAGCAGATTCCAAAATCCAGGCTTGTGTGATTAAGACCTTTATTGGACCAGTTTAACAAGCCACAAGAAGGTACACGAGTTTTCAAGATTAATTTCATCACCGGGCAAGGTGGGTAAAAAAAGAAGAAGAGGAGAATTTGACCTTAAGACCTTGCTGTCTGTAGACAGCATGCAGTAGATGAGGGCGTTAAACCAGCTCCTTGCTGGATGACAAACCTTTTGCACATGTTGTGGTGACTTTTTCATTTGGTCCAATAAAGGTAACAAGCCATTGTGGATTTTGGCATGTCAAGTGGAATGGTGTCTTCCTGGTTTATCAAGTAAACCTGATGCTGATTCAAAAAGGCTTTGAAAATAAAACATAACCAACTAGGGGCCATGCAGACCAATATCAACCTTTTCAGACGAAGTACGCCCAAATGCTGCATGCACTGGAGTCCTTGCATCTACCCAGTGGCACTCATTGAGCCTCCAGGAGAAACATTGCATGGGTGGAAACTGCCGTGCTCTGCCGCCTACGTGGTGGCACAGTAGTTTGGTGCCAGGGGAAAGGAGCTCTGGCTCACAAGTAAAATCTCCTCATGTGTGTGCTCAACTGAATGCTAGGTCCGTCCCTGAGTTCGAAGATGAAAAATGGATCCCAACAGAGATGCAACAAATATTAAGAAATATAGGAAGAAAATACAGATCTAAGGAAGTGCTCCTTGAGGCAACCTGGGAGGAAAAGACTGGGACCGACGTAAACTTTTTAAATTCCAAAGGAAAGGGGAAAGGCTTGTTTTTTTTTTAAAAAATAAACATTTTATTAATATTAATGCCTGGTGTGTGTGTGTGTGTGTGTGTGTGTGTGTGTGCGCGCACGCGCGTGCGTGTGCGCGTACATGCACACACGCACGCATGCCAGAATTTTAATTCTATTTCCAAAGTCTGTTGAGCTTCCCCTGTGTGTGCACAGACACACACACTGCTTTTTAGACCTTCACTTGAAACCAAACCCTGACACCTCGTGGTTAAACCAGGCATTAATACATTTCCCGAGACTTGATCTGGCAGTCCTTCTGAGCAGAAATGCTACCAAAGGGCCACCTCATTGTTGTTTGTTGTTTGTTTGTTGTTTGTCATTGTGTTGTTACAGTCATGACCAACTCGTTGTGACCCCATGTCCATGGAGTTTTTCTTGGCAGGAATACCGGAGAGGCTTGCCAGTTCCTACTCCAGGTGCCTACAGTGCCTGGTATTCCCTGGTGGTCTCCCATCCAAGTACTAACCAGGCCTGGCCCTGCTTAGTTTCCCAGATGAGGTGAAATCGGATGTGCTCAGGGCATCTAGGCAACTAGCTGTCCCTCAATGCAAGTGGGGCATGCACATCACTATCCGCACCCCAATGAAAAGAGGACTCGGCATGTGAACCACATCCATGTATGGTCAGATGGTTTTGAGACTGGGCCGCTGTTTTCTGCCTGTGGTTCAGATCCAGCCTGCCTAGGCGATGAACATCTCCAGCACCACAAATGTGTTCCTCTTGAGCTTATGTGGGCTGGAACCTGTTAAAAACCTGAAAACGTTGTCCATGATGGGATTGGGTCTGGCCCACCAGTGTGGTGCTTCTTTTGTCTCCAATCCATGATGACAAATGGGCCAGGTGCTCCGACTCAATTTTTGAATCTACAACTAGGAAGCGGAACAGAGGGCAAAAAGGTTGGGACTTTGGTGCACCCAGAGAAATGTTTAAGCCTTTTATCTACCATCCCACCAGTTGGAGGACCTTGAGGCCAATTTCAAGGAGCAGTGACTCCACTCCAGGTCTTAATCAGAAATTTATGGGATCTGTCCAAGGTGCTGAACGTCCCTGAGGTGAGTCCATCCAGTACCTCAGATAGCTCTGGAGCAGGTTCACTGCCTCCATAACGGAAGATGCCAGGCTTCTGCAAAAATATCAGGTTTCCCCCATTCAACCCTAGGAAGGAAGGATCTCATGGCACCAGCAATGAAGCAGGCTGGCCAGTTCAGTAGAGTCAGAGCTGGTCCACACCTGCCACCTGATTCTTTCCTATTCAGGGTGCACCACGGTGGCCCTCCTGACTTTTTAAAAATCTGCTTTTTCCATCAGCCCTGACAGGCATGGAAATGATGGAAGCTCTCATCAGAAAACATTCAGAGGATCATGGTTGCCTTCCTCAGCTCTATATGCTTGACATACAACATCCAGAGATAAAAATTATGTTCTCCGTTCACTCTGAGTATCAAGCTGGCCACGTTAGTGGCAGCAGCGTGGGATTTGAAGACCAATGCAATAAATTCCACCATTTCATTTTAAAAATATATTTTATTCAATTTTATTCTAAACCTAACAGGTTAAAACAAACACTGCACATTGCTTGTGTATTGCCATGTTACATAGTTCAAATACAAATATTTTCCCAATATTTTCGCCCAAGTGTTTGATATATTCCAAACTCCACCCTTTCTGATCACCCTGGATGGCTCTGATCTGAAGTCTACAGACACCACTGTAAATGACTAACTGGAAGTGATATTCTGAGCTGGTCCTACCATTAGGTAAAATGAGGCACCTGCCACTTGCTGTTTGTCTGCCTTGTGGCCCCTCTTCCCTCCGCCTCCACCAACCTTTGCACTCACCGTGCAAATCCTGTCCGAATCCTCCCGGCAGTGTTTTGTGTGGTGTGCTCATTTGTGGCCCATTGTGTGCCCTTTGGGGTTGGGGGGGTGTAGAAGGTGGCTAAGGCAGCCCTAAGGGAAAGGTCCTCACATTTCTCTCGAGAACTCCTGCATGGTGTTTCCGCATCGGGCCAGGAGGACTTCCAGACTTTTCTCACTTCACGCTTTCCCCATCTATGACTGTCAAGGGTCCTGTAGGATATGGACACTTGCTTGCTTTTGACGAGTCGCCACCCTCAGCCAATGGCCTGTTGCTTTTCTGTTCCTCCTCCTCCTCCTCCTCCTCCTCCTCCTCCTCCTCCTCCTCCTCCTCCTGTCTCCTGACCTCAGCGTGCATCTACAAACTCTTCCCGGGAAAGGCACGCAAACCCTCCTCCGGGAGGCGCGGCTGGGAAGTGACCGAGAGTGACCGCGGACTCGGCGTCTCCTGCTGCCCTGCTCTCTCCAGACCCGTCGCAAGCCGCCTTGGATTTGTGGCAAAAGGGGTTTATAAGGTTTAGCCAGCTGGCAGATCCGCCGGCAGCTTAATGGCACGGTGAAAGAGCTTCACGCCTCCGGGATTAACCGGGGAAGCGACGACGACGCACCATCCGTGGCCGCGCGCGCGTGGTTTCGGCAAGCCTTCCGCCCTCTAGACAGGCAGGACCTGCTCCCCGCGAGGGGCTCGGTCTCCGCCGAATTGCTGCTCTCTCTAGGTGCCCAAAGGGAGAGAGAAAACACGGCGGTTTCCCCTCGCTCCCCATCATCGCCTTCTTCTCCACGCCCCCCCCCTCCAACAAGTGGGGCAATGCCCTCCGGTGTCCAGCGGGTGGAGGTCTCGGCCAGAGAGAGGCGCCGTTCCCCTTCGCGCCAGAGACAGCTCCCTTCCAAAGAAAGAAAGAAAGAAAGAAAGAAAGAAAGAAAGAAAGAAAGAAAGAAAGAAAGAAAGAAAGAAAGAAAGAAAGAAAGAAAGAAAGAAAGAAAAAGAAATTTATTGCATTTATATCCCGCCCATCTTCCAAAAAGGAACTATGGGCGGCTAACAATAAAAGGAGGTAAAACACAAAAATTCAATGAGAGAAAAGAGGCAAAACTCAAAAGGGATGACGCAGGCGGGGGGAAACAATAACTTAAGAAGAAAGGTCGCCAAACGCCTTCTTAAAAAGGTAGGTTTTCAAGGCCTTTTTGAAGGTGGGCAGGGACTCTGCAAGGCGCAGCTCACTGGGGAGATGGTTCCACAGCATGGGGCCCACCAGTCACGTGTACACAATTTCCGCGCCTCTCTGGGGGTGGCCACCCTCAGTGAGCGTGCCTGCACCAATCTTGTGGGTCTGGCACCGGTCGATCTCTGAGAGGTACGCTCCGCCAAGTACTCTGGTCCCAAGCCATGGAGGGCTTTGAAAATCAAAACCAGGACCTTGAACCTGATCCGGAGGACAACGGGAAGTCAGTGCAGGTAGGCTAGAACTGGGGTGATGTGCTCAAATCTACGAGCACCCACCACCAGCCTGGTTGCTGCACTCTGCACCCGCTGTAGCCTCCGGAGAAGGGTCAAGGGCAACCCCACATAGAGGGCACTGCAATAGTCAATCCTCAAAATCACTAGGGCCTGCACGATCATCGAGTTACGAGTGGATCTGGGCGATCCTGCGGAGCTGGATAAAAGTGCCCCTGGAAGCAGCCATCACCTGGGCTTCCAGGGAGAGGGCTGAGTCCAGGACCACACCCAGATGTCTGGCCCTGTCCGTAGGCTGGAGGGAAACACCCCCTCAGTCTAGGGAAGGGGCCATTGTACCCAGATGAGGACACCCCAAAGAACAGAACCTCCGTCTTCTCTGGATTCAGCTTGAGCCGGTTAGTCCTGGTCCATTCCAGAACGGCCTCCAGGCACAGGTCAAGGGAGCGTACTGCCTCCACTGCAGAAGACAGAAAGGAGAGATAGGAACTGTGTGTCATCAGCGTACCAGTGACAGCAGACTCCAAATTTCCTGATGACCTCTGCCAGCGGCCTCATGTAAACATTGTACAGCATGGGTGAGAAAACACCCACCACCACCAGCACGGGGTAGCAGCCCACCAAGGAGTGTCTCGACATGGGGTCCTCAGCTCCGGAGTGGGAGCTGTTCGTCCTGAGGGTGAACGTTAACAGGCATCAAATGAAGATAAACTAAAAGAGGATTGAGGGACAGGTTTCCGAGAAAAAGAGGCATGTGGAGTCCTGCCTGCTCTTGACTTCGACCTGGAGATGTTACCAGGTGGGGTTGGGGGATTTCTGCAGAGGAATCGCATGACACTTCTCCTTGACGCCAAAGGACCCCAGGCGGGGGGGGGGGGCGGGCTGAAACCTGGGGACTGCTGCCCTGGGGAATCTTTTTAATTCACTAATTACGGAGCACCCTGCTGGAGGAGGCCAGCGCCAGACAGGATTGTGCAAGGGGAGGCTGAGGCCCACAGCGAGGAAGGTGTGTGTGTGTGTGTGTGTGTGTGTCCGACCTCAGCCCAAGCCCGACCCCAGAGGAGACAGGAGGAGAGCTTCAGCATCCAAGAACGAAAAGGAAGGACTCTTACCCACGGGGGGGGTTACGTCCCCATTTCGCCTTAAAGTTACAGCGACCCTTGGCAGAGCTTGGAAACGTTACTTACTCCTAATTCGACCGTTCCCAGAGCCCTGGCGAGGTGTAGCTCCCTCTCCCCACCCAGGCAAAGCAGTTCCCATGATCAGACCCACCCACCCATTTTCTTATAACACAGGATCGGGCGCCAGGCTTTCCGAGGGGCTGCTCTGGTTTTGGGGAGGGTCGGGCCGGCGCCTCCTTCTCCCCCTGGAGGGGTGGGTGAGGGTCCGCGAGGGGAGCCGGGGAGGGGGGGCGGGGCCGGGAGGCACCGCCCCTTTGCAAATCTGGCGCCTCTCATTGGTCGGATCCCCGGTGCAGGCGGCACGCCAGGCGCCGGAGAGGGGATATAAAAGAGCCCGCAAACAATGCGCCTGGATCGCGGCGGAGTCGCTTTCATTCTTGGGCGCCGGGGCCGGGCATCGCGCATTGGGAGGCAGCGCCCCCCGCCCCCCCCCCGGTGGTGCCCGTCCCGGTCATGGCGGAGATGTAGGGGGGTCCCTCCCCCCGGGCGGTCTTTCCTCCCTTGAGCCGCACCTGCGCGCCCTGGGGGGTGGGAGGGAGAGACGCCCCCCCCCGCGCAGCCAGCTGAAGTTGGGTTGGGGGGCGGTGGCCCTCGGAGGAATCCTGCGGCGGGGGGGAGGTCGTGGGCGGGCGCGCGAGGCCGGCCATGGAGCCCGACGCGCTACCCCTGCTGCTGCCACCCTTCCTGGACGACCACCCGGAGGCGCCCGGCGAGGACATCTGGAAGAAGTTTGAGCTGCTGGCCAGCCCGCCCGGCTCGCCCCTGGCCGAGGAGGCCGCCCACGACTGCCGGCTGGAGCCCGGCGGCCTCCTGGGCAACCTGAGCGCCTTCGTGCTCCGCGACTGCATGTGGAGCGGCTTCTCGGCCCGCCTGGAGAAAACCCGCGGAGACCAGGCGGGCGCCAAGGCCCCCTCCTCGCCGCCGCCGCCCGCCGGAGCGCAAGACCCGGGGTTGGCGGGCGGAGAGTGCGTGGCCCCCGGCGCCCTCTTCGCCTGGCCCGCCGGAGGAGGAGGAGGGGGGACCCCCGCAGAGGGCAAGATCCCGACCTCGTCCGGCTCGGAGAGCACCAGCGACTCCGGTAAGGGCGCGAGGGAGGACCCCCCCCTTCCTCCCGGTTCCCGTCGGGCGAGGCCGAGGACAGAGCCGCGGCGAAGGCGCTGGACAGAGCCGGCTCCCCGGGGAAGGACGCGCGGGGGGGCGGCGGCGTGCGCCTGCTAGGCTCGCTCCCGGCCACCGTTCCCGGGCAGCAGAACTGGGGAGCCACGGCCCCCGCCTCCGCCTCCGCCTGCTGCTGTTGCTGCTGCTGCTGCGGCCGCTGGCCGGCGCTCCGCGGGGGGGGGGGGGCTGCCTACCGGCGAAGGAGGCGTCCCAGCGGCTTGCGCAAGAGCGAGATTCCACTTTTGGGAGGAAGTTGGCCCGCTTCCCCCCCCCCCCCCACCCGTCTCATCTCCCACCCCTCCAACGTTTCTGAGCCGTTGCATCACTCGGGCGAACCCAACCCCGCGGGCTTCCTCCTCCCCACCCCACCCCCGCCCCCAGTTCAGCTCAGCACGGGAGAGGCCAGGATCCCACCGGCACACTTCCTCCACCCCCCCACCCCCACCCCCACCCCAATTCAGAGCTCAGCCCCACTGAGCGGGCGGGGAAACCCCACTGGCACGCCGGGAGGCAGCGCGGGAACCTCCCAGGTTCTCCCTCCAGGCGGCAGCAGGAACAATAGCTAAGCAAGGAAAATTCAATTCCAGGAAACTGGAAGGAGCGGGGGGGGGGGGGGGCGGGGGTATGAGACAAAAGGGAGGCAGGGGGAGCCCCCGCAGCTTGAAGGCTTCCGGCTGGCATCTTGCACACACACAAACACACACACACACCCGTTTCCCTAGTGCTTGAAGATTCTTAAATCCTTTCAGGATCCCTGAGACTGGAGCCTCCAGAGGAGGGGAGGTCTGTTTAGTACAAAATCAGTGACTTATGTTAGGCCAGGAGAACATCCCAAACAGGTGAGTTTTTGGGTCCAGCTGAATTCTTCTTCATGTGTCCGCCAGCCACCACCACTTTCCGCAGCCCTCTTGGGAGATCTGTCAACTCTCTGAGATTTTTGGTAGGTTCTGCATGCAGCAGAAAGAGAGGAAACTTTGTAATATTAGGTAGAGGGGGGGGTGAAGCCTCTAACCCCCTTAACTTAACAGGAGCCCTTTGGGGACTGGATGGGCCTTATCCCTGGGGTGTGGGGGTGGGATCCGGTGTGGAGGTCCTGGGGGCTCTTAGGAGGGTGTCCAAGACCACTGGCTGGAGGGCTGGGACTCACCTTGCCTGGCTCTTCTCTATCACTTTTTCAAGTGCCCCTCACCCCCCACTGCCCCCCTCCCGAAAAGAGATATTTTCCTAGTTGCCCTCTGGCCTCCTTTCCCAAATCTTGGGCTCCATTTGTCCTATGCTTTCCCCTCTTGTCGAACAACTTCACAGCATCCGTTCTATGCAGAGGGGTGGTGCTCCATGCCCAGGCACACTCCAGCAGCCTTCAGAGGGTCTGGCTGGCCTGCCCTGCTCCTTCCCAATGGAGCCCCCTTGCTCTTTTGTTTGGGGACTGGATTATTATGTAAAATAGCTGTGCTCCGAGGACTGGAAAATTGCTTTCAGCCCTGATAAAGAAAAGAAAACAAAAGGCCACTTAGCTTCATAGTAGCAAAAAATGCCTGATAGGGAAGCCTGATTAAAGCAGAGCATGCCTAGGGTGGGGCTGGGGGTGGGGGCTTGCCCCTTGGCACAGTGACCGGCCCTGGCAGTAGCATGTTCCTCATTGCTGCAGACAGTTGCTGATCCATGGTCAATCCACCGCAGGCCTCAGCAGGGATCTGGAAAAGCAACATGGGGTAGAGAGAGCTTAATTGCATTAGAGGAGTGGTCTCCCAAAGGCCTTAGTCTCACTTAGCCAATGGGCTGGGGGTTGTGATTTTAATTCACACCCGTTGGGTGCTGACTGCCTGCTCACAAATGTGCCTCTCCCACTTCAACCCCAGTTCCTGCAACAACAACAACAAAAGCAACAGATGTGAACCAGTCTAGGCAGGCGGGCTGCCCTGTGAGAGACAAGGTGATAAACCAATGAGGGAAGGAAGCCAAGCCGCCCCTGCATTCTGAGCCTTACCATTAGGCAGCGGCGGGGGGGGGCAGTGGAGGGAGCCAAGACGTCATCTGGAGGGGCAGCCTGTGCTATGACCCCTGACCTGTGGGTGTTGGGTAGGATTCACCCCCTCTGGACTGGAAGTCGCTTCTTTTGCCCCCACGCGAAGCAAAGCAGTGTGGCTCCAGCATCTCCACTCGAACCTTCTGCTCCTGGGAGGGGGGGCGCTTTCACACCCCATTGTACCCCCTTGGGTGAAGACCTTCTGGAGTGTCACCTCCAACCCACAGTGAAAACCCCACTGCAGCTGTCCAGGCAGCCCACATCTTTCCCCACTTCCATCTAAGATGAACGCCTGCCCAAATCCACCTGCCTTGTTGGGGACTTTGTGGGGCAGGGAGAGTTTGATGGCAGGAAACCAGCAGTGGGGTGTCTTCCCCCACAACTCCACCCTACCCCATATTCTTTCACAAGTTCCGTCTTTGGGGTTTTCTGGAGCGACAAAGCTGGATGGTGGAGGCCTTTTGGAGGAGGTCGGGTGCAATGCCTTTTGGAGCTCCTCACCCCCACCCCATCCCTGTTGTCTTTTTCCTCCCCGGGTAGTGAGGAACTGAGACCCTGGTGGAGTTGGAGGGGCAGCTGCAGAGGGACCAAGGGCAGCTCCCTCCTGCCTGCATTTGCAAACCCGACCAGTCCTGGGAAGAGGCTGGGGGGCAGGCAGGCAAGAGAGAGGGCCTCGGTGTACAAGGTTTGCTCCTGTCTAGCGGCCTCGTCACTCCAGACAACCCATCCTGTCTTTTTGTTTGCAGGAGGGGGAAAGTATTGGGAGGCTCTACTGTTGAGTCTGCAGCAGGCTATTCCTGCTGTATGCTGCTGGGCCTCAGAATTCCCAATTAAAAAGCACAGCAGGAGAGAGATCCAAGGAGAAATACTGCTTTTATTGAGCTCAATAAAAGACAGCAGGCCAGCACCCCACCCAGAACAGTGCTGAGGTGTTCCGCGCCCAAGACAAAATGGAGACACATTTTATTCCTTCCTTTTCCCTCCCCCCAAGGTGGCTGGGGGTGGGCAGGGGCAGTCTTTGGGGATTGTTCAATGGATGCAGTCTGGGGGCTGGTCCAGGGGTGGTCCCAAGGTGTTCCTCATTATGCAGGGCTGGACATCTGCCCAGGTGCCCCTGGCCTAATCTGTCCCTTAATGGGCCATCAGGGGTGTGACAATGATAAGGGGGAGCAAGGTATTGTGTTGAGGTCTTGACAAACAGAGAAAATCAGTCAATCAATGTGGGGGGAGAGCAGTGAGTCATCAGGAAACAGAGGCCAATGGGGAAACCAGAGTCTCAATGGAATGAGGTCGAAGGCTGCCAGACAGTCTTGGAAAGGTGTAAAGTTGAAACAATGGAAATGCCTCTGGCTGCCTCTTAATCCAGAATGCAGCTGCTGGAGACGGGCAAGGGCCAAGATGAACAATGGATTCCGCTTCTGGAAGATGCAGCCATGCCAAAGAGTCACCATTTCCCTCCTTCTCTCCCCAGGGTTCTTGCCCAAGATGGTGGTCCCAAGCATAGAGGAGGGGGGGGGTTACCCAGGAAAACATGGTGGGGTAAGAGGTTAAGAGGGGAGGGGGGGTGCCCTTCTAGCTCAAGGTGGCAGGGAGGGGGAGGCAAGAGAAAGAGAGGGGGGAAATCTAGTGGAGGGGGAGAAGGAGAATCCAGGTGTGTATGGAGTTTTGTCAGTGGCTTAGGCTCTTCAGGGTCTATGGTGAATGATGTTGCTGTATTTCAATTAATCAAAGCCTCCTGGTTCAGCAACAGTGCCACTCAGGCTGGGAAAAGACTGCAGAGCAGCTTGCCTGTTATTTCTATGGGAAAGTTCCAATTTGTTTGGGGTTTTCGTGTGGTGCTTGTGCATGGCATGGGGTGCGGTTTTGGGGTGTTGCTAACCCCAAAAGCATCTCGTAAAATATTTCATTATGTCCAATTATGACTTAACACTACCTTTTGTCCCAAATCTGTTTTCACTGGGTAGCAAGGTTTTGCCCCCCCCCCAGTTTTACTCACGCGAGACAGTGGGGTGAATGCCCTCCTCTCAGTGCAGGGGCCAGCCAGGTTTGGCTTGCAGAGCACACGGCCGGGCCCATCCTCACCATGGAAGTCAGGTTTCCTGTGCCGTGGCCTGGAGCCGGAGGTTGTGCTGGTCTCTGCAGGGATGCCAAGTGAGACAGGCAGGGCTCTTGGGCCAAAGGCCACAGCTCTCACCTTGGCCTTCCTAGTAGTCGAGTTGAGGAGAGCCTCCCCTTCCAAAAGGAGGTGCCGCCCTCACTCAGGAGGAGGCTTCATGGGTAGAGGGTCGTGCCCAGGGCTCCAGAGGGAAGGGACACATCACACAGACTGGGGAATCTATTTAATGAAGGACTCACAGACAAAGGCCACTTTCCACTCCCAACTGAGGAGCCAGAGTAAATATAATTGTGAGGTTTTTTTTAAAAAAAATCTGCCCTGACTCACCCTGACCTCAATGGCATATCTTGTCATCTTCAGTGTTTTCTCATCTGTGTGCAATCAATATTAATTGGTAGCTTTTGACACTGGATGGTTGTACAGGATTGCTGAATGGTGTCTGTTTGGCAATGGAGTCTCAAGGCAGTCTGGAGGGAGGCTTGCAGGTGTGTGTGTGTGTGTGTGTGTGTGTGTGTGTGTGTGTGTGTGTGTGTGTGTGTGTGTGTGTGTGTGTGTGTGTGTGTGTGATCCAATGCATTTCCACTTTAGGATCAGGCATCTGGTAGTTGCCACCGGGTGGCTTAATCTAAGACTGACGTGTCTTTCTGTCCTTGTGTCTTGGAAGGCTTGCCATGGCCTTGGTTTCAGAGATGGGGGGGGGGGGGGGTGGGGCTGCGCCCGTCCCAGCGAGGACGTTGGCTCATTCTCTGCCCCAGAAGCAGGCGGTGGAGATTGCCACACTGGAAGGGCTCATTCTGTGTGTCTTTGTTTTTCTTGTGCAGAAGGGGAAGAAATTGACGTGGTCACCGTGGAGAAGAGGCAGTCGCTGGGCGTGAGGAAGCCTGTCACCATCACTGTCCGGGCCGACCCTTTGGACATGTGCATGAAGCATTTCCACATTGCCATCCACCAGCAGCAGCACAACTACGCCGCCCGCTTCCCTTCGGAGGGGATCTCCTACGAAGGCACTTTGGCAAAGGGTCCCCAGCAGCAGCAGCCGCCGCCGCCTCCGCCTCTACCACTGCCACCTCCACTCCTGCAGGAAGAGGAAGACAACGGGAGCGACGATGGCCCCCAGTCCCCGGGCCGAGCAGTAGAGAGGCTCCCCTCCGAGCCTTTTCTCCCGAGAGCAGGGAGCGCTCCCAGCTCGGACAGCGAGGACGCCACCAAGCGGAAGAACCACAATGACCTGGAGCGCAAGAGGCGCAAGGACCTCCGCTCCCGCTTCCTGGCCCTCCGGGACCAGGTGCCTGGCCTGGCCACCTGCTCCAAAACCCCCAAGGTGGTGGTGCTGAGCCAGGCCTCCCGGTACCTGCGGTCCCTCCTGCAGGCCGAGCAGCAGATGGTGGCGGAGAAAAGGCAGCTGAGGGCCCACCAGCTCCAGCTCCTGAACCGGATGTCGCTCCTGCAAGGCTTGCCTTAGCTCTCGATTACTCCGGCGCTCCCTTTGCAGGCTCCCTGGCACTGGGGGGGGGGGGCTTTGAGGCTGGCATCTCTTTCTCCCCCCATCACCACCTCCCCAATGGAACAGTGTGTGGTGCGCGCACACAGTCTGTCCTCGGCCTCCTCACCTGCAGCGCTTCTGGGTGGGGTTGGTGGCCTCCTCCTCCTCCTCCTGCAGGGACAGAGGACAGAACTTGGTGCACGACTCAGTGTAGTTTGCAGGGTGGGGAGCTGGCTTGAGCTCTGGCGAGTGCAGCTCCTTTGGGAAAAACTAGCACCTTCTTGCATCGGCTGAGCGGTCCTCTGTTCAAGCCGGGAGCAGCGCAGGGGTGGGGGTGGGGGTGGGGGGCTGTGCTTCTGGGCAAGCAGGGCCCTCTCTCCCCCCTGGGACATCCTTTGCTGCTCCCTGGGGAGTGGCTTCGTGTCAGCAGATGTCCCCCAGTCCATTGTGCCCAACGTGAGCATGGTCTCGGGGTCCTATCCTGCTGCCTTCCAGGGGTGGCCAGGCTCCGTTGCACTGTGGCTCTTTGGCATGGGAAGGGAGAGGCCTTCTTTTGGACTCCTCAATGTCCCCCCCCTTGAAATAAAAATGACCCCCCTCCCTCCCTCCCTCCCTCCCTGAACTACTTGGCTGGAAATGCACTGAAATCACCTTGGATTTGAGTTACCTCAATTCTCCCCCCCCTTCCCTCTTCAAGACAACACAGGGGCCGACATTGGTTCGCCTCCATCTTGGAATCTGTTGTTGTGACTGCCTGATTCTTTATACTGAATGGCTTTTTAAGAAATATATATATTCTGTATTTTTATACTTTTTTAGAAATTGGTTTGTAAAGTTCTTGCAACCTTCCCTTTCTCCCTTCTAACTTTTTTTTAAAAAATAAACCAGCGTGGGAGCAGGGCTGCTGAGGTCATTGGGGGTGATTCATCCAAAGTGCCCCCCCCCCCCGGGAATGTCACCCTAACCCTTCCATCCAGTCCAGAGAAAGTGGTGTGTGTGTGTGTGTGTGTGTGTGTGTGTGAGAGAGAGAGAGAGAGAGAGAGAGAGAGAGCTGGGCTGACTGGGGGGGTGTCACCCTCTCCTGGTGGCAAATCTCTTCCACTTAACCTCCTTTGTTTCTCTGGAAGGCAAGGCGGAGGGGCCAGCCAGAGGGAGGGAGGGCTAGGTGGCCTTTTGGCTTTGGTGTGCCTGGACTCACACACCAAGCAGCCCCCGGAGGAGGTGTGTGCAAACATTCCTGGAGCCCAGCCCCTCCCCCTGGGTGGCCAGCCTGAGCAGCACATTCTCTCTTTCCTCTTGCACCTAAAATAAATGCAGTGTGGGGGGGGGGAGGAATGTAGCCTTTTCTCCCTCTCTTTGACACAAAGCACAGATGAGGTTGCTGTTGGTTCTTTTTTTATTGCCAGAAAAAAATGCAGCTATTTCCAGGAACAGAAACTTTGGAGGGTCTGTGCAGGGCTACACCAAAGTCAAACTCCCTCCTAATGAACCCAAGCTGGCCCGCATGCACGCCCAGCGAAAGGCAGGTGGTCACTCCTCCTTGGTGGTTTTAGGGCTGCATTTATGGTACTTTGCAGACTCAAGCTGTCTAAACACATTGCTGTATCAGCTGTGCTGAATGGAAAACATTAAAAAGCTGAATGCTTTGGTTGGAGATGGTCTCTTTTTTAGTATCATTTACCAGTATTACCTATCCTGGACTCCCAAGAGAAGCCAGCACTGCCACTCCCGCTTCCTCCACTGGTCTTGTTCCAGGAACTCATCGGCCTTCTAAGTCCTTCGCTGCCTGCAGCTGGATCTGGGCAACCTGGCTCTTTTGGGCCACTTCTCATTTCTATGTGGGCATCCCACATAACCAGGGACCAGCACTTGAGCTCTTGCAGAGGGTTCTCGCTGTGCAGCAAATCCCCAGGGAGGATGGGATTCTGACTGGAAGTCGGACTGGTGTCAAGTGCGCAGCATAGATGCCCTGTCAACAGCTGTTCAGGAATGGAGCATCCTGAACATCTGGCCCTCTCCTCTTCTTTTTCATCATGTTATGCTTCTGGCTGATGAGAGCTTATGGGTGGGGGTATAATGGATGACCAACATTTGCGCAACATATTCCCCTCCCTTCCAAAACCATGTGTCCCCCCTCCCCCCACATATCTCGGAGCAGTGCAGCCAGAAGTTCCGAAACACTGCCAGCGTTCCTTTTTGACTCATGCCGGGCGGGGTGGGGGGTGGGGGGTGTGAGCAGCGTGTTGCAATGCCAGGGTGGTAGCAATGACCAAGCACGTTGAAGAAGGTTCCAAAGCAGGAACCTTCCTCCACCCGAAAGTGGGGAAGTGGCCCTGTTGTTTCACAGGGTTGTGGAGAGGCTGGGTCGTGTTGCGAAAGGCGGCTGGCCACCCATGCCCTTCTGGCCTGGCAGAGTCCTCTGTCTTCTCCGAAGGGAGGCCACATGACCGGCCGACTATCGGTCTTCTTGAATCCCAACAACTGCTCCCCATCTTCTGTCTCTAGACCACATTTCCGCCGCCATGACTCTGGCAGCAACGCCTAGTTGAGGAAAGAAGGGCTTTGGCATCTTTCCCTCTCGTGCTAGGCAGTCACCTTCCCCCCCCCCTCCATTTTGGCCATGGGGGTGCAGAGGCCAAGGGGGCTGGCGCTTCTTGGTAAGCCTGGGGTGCCAGGGCCGTGCTCCTCTTCCTCAGGGTCTCCCAACCCCCGACTCTGAGGGGTCTTCTAGGTGAACTTTCTCATGGCCATTGTGGAGTTCCACGGCAGGCCCCACAGCTATTGTGGAGTTGATCCTTCCACTCTTTTGAAAAATGAGGTTTTGGTGGGGAGAGTTCTTTACCGAAGCCGCTTAGAGTTCTTTACCGAAGATAAGTGGGATATAAATATAACAATAAATAAATAAATAAATAAGCCTTTCTCCCTTGCAGGATGATGCCGTTTTGAAACATCTGACATGGGTGAAGAAAATCATGGTGCCAATGTTTCCTCGCCTTGCTGAAAGGCCGGAAGGGAGGGGAGGTGCAAAGGGTTTGTGTGCCGCCATCTTGGCTGAGAAGCAGCCCTAATCCTCTTGCGTCTCCAATGAGCTTTTCAAGGAGGGTCCCTTGCTCCGTTTCCATGGTGAAAGATGTGTGTTGCTAGGAAAATCACCCCCTCCCTCTGTTGCCATGGGGGGGGGGGGGAGGAAAAAAAAAGCCCACCAATAGAACCCCCTTCAGTTACCTGGGCAACCGCCTCCATTGCCCTGACAACTGGCTCTTCATCCTTTTTCTTCTTCCGGACTCTCCTGTTGCTACAGTAACAATTCTTCCTGCCCTTGTCTTTGGCCACAAGTTCATCTCTTTTTATCTTTCTCCAGCCCCGCATTCTCTCCCGGGCACCAGAGTTGCCATGGGAATTCCTCTCGGCCCTACCACCAGCCATCTCTCTGTCAGTTCCCCTCGGCTCTCCACAGACAGATGGAAGACGGCAAGGGGCCAGCCCCCAACCCCCCCCCCCCAGGCCTGGGCCCAGGAGGAGGTCTTCCTGAGGGCAAGCGAGTTCCAGTAATAAGGGTCAGCCACCGCCACAGGCACTCCAAAAAGCCAGGCAGGAAAAGAAAGGAGCAGTCCCGGCTCATGATCCCATCAGGCTGGCTCATGATCCCATCAGGCTGCCATGAACAAGGCAGCTGGAGAAGGAAACATCCTCCTGACACCTCTTGCTACCTAGGCTCTGGCAGCACTGGATCACAGCCGGTGGTGGTGGTGGTGGTGTGGGGGATGGGCGGAACAAGCCGTACCAAGAGGTTGGCAGCAACTGGGCTCCACCCGGATGCTTCTCACACCTGTTCCCACCACCGGGCGGGTTTGCTGGGTGGCGTTCCAGATGCCCCCCCATGTTCCCCTTGACTGCAGCCCCCCTCCCCCCGTGCTCCCCTTGAGATTTCCTCCATCAGCCAAAAACTTTCAACGAAACAACCCCTTGGCATTCATGACAAACTCCCTCCAAACTTGCAAGGAACCACTGAGAAACTTTTGGGGTTTGCACAGGGAAACAGAGCACAGGGCCCTCCTCATGCCAAAGATGCAGCCGTTTGACGACTGTGTTCCAGGGGCTCCTACCAGGTCTACTTTGAGGAGGGTCTCCCCACCACCACCCTCCGTCCTTCCAGGGCCTCCCAGATGCCACGTGTGGCTATCATGGGATGGATGCTCTCTATCTCCTGTGGGAAAGTTCATAACAAGACCTCATACCATCGTTCACACAGGCCATCGTTCACACAGCAACTGAGACATCACCCCATTGGCAAGCCTCTCGGAGCCAATGAATGGTCCCCACATGTTTTATTCGTGAATCTGGCATTTCATCGAGTTGTTCAACCCTCCCCTCCCCCAATTTGGCTGAAGATGTGGAGATGATGATCCACGAAAGACCACCTTAAAATATAAAAGTCCTTAAGGAGCCACCTGTTTGTGGCTTTTCTTTTCTTTGGATCCCGCCAGATTGGCAAACCAGCTTCTTTCCGGGATTATCTCCGGCGCGTCGGGACGCCCGATGCGCCTCTTCCCGGCGCGTGTGCCAACTCACGCCTTCCGATACACGCGTTCAGTCTCCGGGGTGTCGCCACAACTCCCGGGGGGGGGGGTCTGGTTTTTGCAGGAGCAGGGGCTGTTCTCTGCAATCGGGGAGAAGGGCGCCGTCTCCCTCCCCTTTGCAAAGGAGAGACTTCCCCCTCCCTCCCCAAAAACGCCGAGCGCCGAGACCCTCTACGGCCGCCACGTCACGACAGGCAGCTTCCCCGGGCCAGATGTTCACACTGCAACTCCCATCAGCCCCGGCCGCTCTCGTCAGAGGGAAGGGATTATGGGAGTGGAAGTCCGGGAAGCTCCCTAAAAGGGCCGCCGGCTCAGCTCCTGCTCCTCTTGGTTCTCTTGTTCCTACGTCCGGGGGGGGGGGAAACAAGCCCCGCCACTCGCCGCCGCCCCGTCTCCCGAGAAGCCAAAGAAAGGCGAGGCCAGCACGCGGGTCCCGGAGCGCCGTCCTTGGGCGTCGGGGAGCGCTTGTGGGAGGGAGGGAGGGAGGGGGGGAGGGGGCAAAAACGGCGTTATTGCAAACCCTGGCGGTGGAGACTACAACTCCCAGAATCCCCTCCGCAAGGGCGCGTGTCGCCTGCCTGTCTGCGGGTTGTTTTTTTAAAACGGTAACTTTTCCAAGGTCCGGGCCGGGAGGGGGACTGTGCGCTTGGGGTGGGTCGGGGTGCGCGGTGTGTGTGTGTGTGTGTGTGTGTATGTGTGTTTTTTTCCTTGCAAGCCCTTCGCCGCTGCGCTGCGCTCCGCTCCGTTCGCCTCCCTCTCCTGCTTGCTTGCTTGCTTGCATGCTTGCATGCCTGGCTGGGTCGAGGCGGCGGCGGCGGCGGCGCTGCTGGCCCGGGCAGGCCTCTTGGGGCGTCGGTGGGGGCGTCGGCTGCTGCGGCCGGGAGGCGCCCGGGGAGGAGGCGTCGGAGGCGTCATGGGGTCTCCGGAGCCGCCGCTGGTGGTGATCCTGGGCGCGACCGGCACCGGCAAGTCCCGGCTGGCGCTGCAGCTGGCGCTCCGCCTGGGCGGCGAGATCGTCAGCGTCGACTCCATGCAGGTAAGCGAGGGAGCGGCCCGGGGGACCCCTGAGCATGTGCAGAGCGCGCACCCCCCCCTCCACCCACCCACCCGCGCAGCCACCCAGCGCTACCTTTTAGCCGAGGAAGAAGCGTGTGTCCTTCGAGGCAACGCTTGGTCCAACAGGCGCACGCACGTACGCGCGCGCGCGCGCTCCTCTCCCTCCCTCCCTCCCCCCCCCCCACCCGGTGGGGTAAAACAGGAACCGGGTTGCACAGCGTGCTCCTGCGCGGGTGCAGAGGGCCTTCCCAAGAGCGCTTCTCGGAGCAAAAGGAGAGTCTCGTGGCCTCCCCGAGGAAGCTTAGCAAACAGCACAGCAGGAACCACATTGTAAATATTTATTCTGCAATACATTTCATTGTAGCCAAACTGTTCAGAGGCGGCAGAGGGTGGCAGCAGGGCCCGCGTGCCGCTCCGAAAAGCTCCAAGGGCCGGATCCGGAGGCTGGCTCTTTTCTAGCTGGGAAGGAGGAACACCCCACCCGCTCCCATACGCACGCACACACGCGCGCGCACACATTGAAAACAGAGTCACACTTCCATCTCGGGAAGGAAGAACAAAGCAGACTCGGAGGTTGGGGCAATTCTCGCATTCATTATTTGAAATTGGGAACCCCATCCTCTCCCCCTCACAAAACGAACCCAGACCCCAAGCCCACAGTTAAAGAGCAAAAAATATTAGGGTCTGGTGACTGACTGACCTGGGAGGCCTGCGCATGTCTGAACAGAACCCTGCCTTGGAGTCAGAGCTTTGCTAAGGCCACCTTGACGCCTGAAGCGTGCATCAGCCTGTGAAGTGAATGTCATAAGTGACCCTTGATGAACCCCCTCCTTCCCTTCCAGCCATCCCCCCCCCCCCTCTGGTTCTGTGCCCCAGCAGACAGGCTCTCCTAATAGAGCTCCCAACGGGTGGAATGCATGCCCCCCCCCCTCGGGCAGACCCCTGTGCTGAAACCTGCATGTCTGTCTGCCTTTTTGTCTGTGTCCCCCTCCTTAGGTCTACAAAGGTCTGGACATCATCACCAACAAAGTGTCTCCTCAGGAGCAAGCGCTTTGCAGGCACCACATGATCAGTTTCCTTGACCCTGGGATCACCACCTACACCGTGGTGGACTTCAGGAACAAGGCCACAGCCATCATATCCTTCCAGGGCCCGGGCCTCGTGGCTCCCCTCCCTGCACAACGAGGAAGTCACAGGGCTGGGTTGTGGTCAGGGGCTGTGGCTCAAGCGCAGTGGAGGGGGGGGGAAGCACCAGTGGGACTGAGCAGGGGTCAGAGAAGGAGCAGCAAATTGAGAGGGACATGGAAGCTAATGTCGGAACCCCGTTGATTTCTAGTCGGGATGACCTGCAAGGAGCCTCAAATCCTAGAATTGGTTTCTGCTTCTCAGCAGGCCAAGAGAAATAGGAATACAATAATTAGGAAGAAGGGAGGAAGTGTGACTGTTCTTCGCCATTTTTTCTCCTGGTTTTGATGGTTGTGGTGTTCAGACTGATTATTTCAGTCTTTGTTTTCATTTACTGCTAGGATTTCTGTCTTAAAACGTGGTTGCTTGGTGGCTGGCTGGAAATATTGCTAAGCGGCCCTCTGCCACCAATCTGCCAGGAGGAGATCACACCAGGGAGGTCACCTTAAATCTAGAGCCATGCAGACCTCTTTAAAACTGGTGACAAACTTGAACAAAACAAACCCCACAAACAGAGCGACAGGCTCTGCTGTGGGCCAGGAGTAAAACCTGGCGTTGGAGGGGATGTTACCCACCAACTGGTGATGGCTACCAGTGAGCTCTGCTTTCTGGCACCAGGCCTGTTTTGGGAGAAGTGGTGTGAAGCCACATGTCTTTCCAAGGCCTTGTGGCAAGTTTAGTGTGTGTGTGTGTGCTTTTCCTGGTGGATTATTCTGCTCCTAAACTTTGCACATCAAAGACATCATGGCCTCCAAAAAGATTCCCATTGTGGTCGGAGGGACCAACTATTACATCGAGGCTCTCCTCTGGAAGATTCTGATCAGCCCAGAGGTAATCGGCACAGGATCCCTGAGCTCTGGGCTGGTGGGGGGGGGGGGGTCACACATCCTGCACTGTTGTCCAGCAGGTGCTGTTCCTCTCTCCCTCTCTCTCTTTTAGAATTTTTTGAAAAGGTCAACAGGCATGTGGATTTGGGTGAACCGGTGGATATAGTCTATCTGGATTTTCAAAAGGCTTTTGACACAGTCCTTCACCAAATGCTGCTGAGAAAATTGCACAGTCAGGGGATAAGAGGGCAGGTCCTCTTATGGATTGAGAACTGGTTGAGATCCAGGAAACAAAGAGTAGGTGTCAATGGGAAATTTTCACAATGGAGAGAAGTGAAAAGTGGTGTGCCCCAGGGCTCTGTCCTGGACTGGTGCTTTTCAATCTGTTCATAAATGACCTGGAGACAGGGATAAACAGTGAGGTGGCCAAGTTTGCAGATGACACAAAATTTTTCCATGTGGTAAAAACCAGAGAAGATTGTGAAGAGCTCCAGAAGGATCTCTTCAAACTGGGGGAATGGGCTGAGAAATGACAAATGCGTTTTAATGTAGCCAAATGTATAGTAATGCATATTGGGGCAAAAAATCCAAACTTTATCTATCAACTCATGGGCTCTGAGTTATCCGTGACGGATCAGGAAAGAGATCTTGGTGTGTTGGTGGACAGCTCCATGAAGGTGTCTCCCCAATGTGTGGCAGCAGTGAAGAAGGCCAATTCCATGCTAGGGATTATCAAAAAGGGGATTGAAAATAAAACAGCCAACATTATAATGCCATTAGAATCATAGAATCATAGAGTTGGAAGAGACCTCAAGGGCCATCTAGTCCAACCCCCTGCCATGCAGGAACCCCTTCACAATATTTCCGACAGATGGTTATCCAGCCTCTGCTTAAAAACCACCAAAGAAGGAGGCTCCACCACCCTCCTTTGGGGCAGCATATTCCACTGCCCAACAGCTCTAACTGTCATGAAGTTCTTCATTATACAAAACAATAGTAAGGCCGCACCTGGAGTATTGTGTACAATTCTGGTCACCGCACCTCAAGAAAGACATAGTGGAACTGGGAAAGGTGCAGAAGAGAGCAACTAAAATGATTACTGGGCTGGGGCACCTCCCTTATGAGGAAAGGCTAAAACATTTGGGCCTCTTTAGTCTGGAAAAAAGGCGCCTGAGGGGGGATATGATTGAGACATACAAAATAATGCAGGACATGAGTAAAGTGGATAGAGGGAAGCTCTTCTCCCTCTCACAAAATACCAGAACTAGGGGACATACACTCAAATTGAGTGCTGGGAGAGTAAGAACTGACAAAAGAAAATATTTTTTCACCCAGCGCATTGTTAGTCTATGGAACTCCCTGCCACAGGATGTGGTGATGGCATCTGGCCTGGATGCCTTCAAAAGGGGATTGGACAGATTCCTGGCGGAAACCTCCATCACAGGTTACAAACCATGATGGAGATGTGTAATCTCCAGGATTAAAACCAGGGTACTTCAAGGGCCAGATGCAGGGGAGTGGTATCAGGAGACAGAGATCTAGTCTCGTGCGCTCCCAAATGCATCTGGTAGGGCCGCTGTGAGATACAGGAAGCTGGACTAGATGGGCCTTTGGCCTGATCCAGCATGGCTCTTCTTATGTTCTTATGCTCTCTCTCTCTCTCTCTCTCTCTCTCTCTCTCTCTCTCTCTCTCTCTCTCTCTCTCTCTCTCTCTCTCTTTGCTGTGGGCCCAGGGAAAGGTTTGGAGTAAGAATCCCTGCAGAGTTCTGGGGCCGGATGGTGTCAGAGTCCAAAAACGGGACTGCCCCTGGCATGTTTTTTCCCCAAAACATCGTCCCGCTTCTCTCTTTGCTGGTGGAGGGGCTGTTTCTCCTTTGTCACCCCCTTTGGGTGCCTTGCCTGGGTCTGTCATTTGGACCTGGGGCTGCCAGATTTGTATCAGTGAAAGAGTGGGTTGGGAATTGGGGGGGGGGAGAGCTTCCTGGCTGGCTTGTTGATTCCTTGGAACGAAGTTGGACATTCAAAAAGTGTAACAGGCCCCAACAGTGGGCAGCACAAAAATAGTTCCAACAAAACAGGAGAGACAAAACAAATTAAGGCTTATCACATGATTGTGTAGTTGGAAGAAATTTTTTAAAACCCCAATAATAATTAAAAATTGAGAGAAGCTCAAATGACAAATTCTCTCCCATTCCAGGACCCTCGGAGAGAGGAATTTGCCATTTATATGTCATTTCCCCCCTCCGGTGCATTCCACCACCACCCCAGCTGAATTTTTGCCATTTTGCGAATCTAGATGTGACCATCCAGTCTTCTTTTCTGCCCTCAGAGGGGGCCAAAAGACCGTTGAAAGAATGTGCGTCTTTTATAGGGGGAATCCAAGATTCCAAACTCCATGGAAGAGAAGATCTCGCTGGTGAAACTGGACAGCAAGGAGCTCCATTACCGCCTGAGACTGGTGGACCCTCTGATGGCGGCCCGGCTGCACCCCCACCACAAGCGCGCAGTGGTCAGGTCTGTCTGCTCAAGATGGGGGCGCCGGGAAAAGGACTGGGTGCTTGTGTGTGCACAGTGGTCTGAACACCTTGGAAAAGGACCCAAGGCGGCCCCTGTTACGGTTACTGTTACAGTGGTACCTTGTATAAAGGAATTAATTCATTCCAAATGAAATTATGTTAAGCAAAGTTTCCTTTATACAAATTTCCCATAGGAATGCATTGAAAACAGAGTGATCCTGTTTTTATGTTGTACAGATTCGCCCCATAGGCGATTATGTTAAGCAAATTTCCCCTATCTACAGACTTTTTATGTTGTACAAATTTTATGTTATACAAACCGTTTGTTATACAAGGGTCCACTATATTTGAAAGCAGTGGAAAATAACAAAGAAGTCAGTGGGATCTCAGGTAGTTCGATGTGTTAAAATGTGAACATCATAAAAGCAAAAGCCAAGTACGATGCTTATATAGCACCCCATAGCACTTAAACAGCTCCCTGGGCTGTTTACAAGTTTTTACGCAGGCCGCACATTGCCTCTCCCACCCACACCCACCCTCTTCCATTGCCCCAGCAAATTGGGCACTCAAAGTACCCTGCAACGTGCAATGGTGCCGTTCTCTTTAAGAGCATTGCAAGAGGCAGTGGGCACAGATTGCTTCCAAGAAGTAGTTGTCTCAGCTCTGTTACTTAAACACTGCAGAGCTGGAAGGGGAAAGCAAAGGGTAGGATTGTGCCCCCCCATGGCTGGAGCAGGTCTTTGTTGACCCAGCCGGCAAGGCTCCACAAGCCCTCCTCCTCCTTGCTCTTGAGGCGAGCCGCTTGGGTTCAGGTGCTGCGAAGCTGCGCCAGATCCTTGCACCCCACCCCACCCCCTCCAGGGCTGGGCGGGAGAAAGCCTTCGTGCACCACCACCGGCGCTGGAAGAGAAAGTGGCCTGACCGGCTGGGCGGCCTCGCCTGCCAGGGGTGCGTGGGAAAGGAGGCTGCAGCGGGCCTCGGCTTGCCCTCCCACCAGACGCGCCCTGCCCTGCCTGGGAGCCGAGCAAGGAGGCACCTGCCCTGTTTGCTGGAGTCTTCCTCCTTCTGGGGGCGGGGGGCGGGAAGGGGGGGGGTCAAGGGCAAGGCTCTCCTTCGCCACCTCCAGCTCTGTCCCAAAGCACTGCTTCGCTCTGGACTCCATGAGGACTAAACTGAGGGCATTTCTTTGCACCTTAAAGATGCTGAACTGCATCCCCCCCCCCCCCCCCCGGGTGTAAATGTTTTTGGAACAAAAGGCACTTTGCTGCTGCCTTCACTCTGGCAGGATCCAAAAATCCTGAAGGTGTCACACAGGCTGCATTGTGACATCTACCCCCTTCTGGAAGTTTTGGCCCCAATTTAAGTCTAACCTTTACTCCCCCTGCACCCTCCTCTCTGCCCCACGGAGGCCATGGCCCCAGAACGGCTCCTTTGAAGAGTCTTCGGGTGTTGTGGTTCCACTGCAGCACTGCAGACCAAACGCTGCTCATGGCCCAGGGTTCAGTCTCGGTTTGCTGGTTCAAGGTTGACTCGGCCCTCCCTCCTTCCGAGGGTGGTAAAATGAGTGGGGGTGGGGGCCAATGTGCAGCCTTCATAAGGAACTGGTAAACTGCCAAGGGAGTGCCTGAAGCGCTCTGGGGTGGTATATATATATATATGGAGAACACTTTGCTTACTCCCGACCCCACCCCCGTAATCTTTAGGTATACTCACCGTCTGAAAGCACCCTGTTTTTAAAAGATGGTGCCTCCAGCTGCTTTTAGGGGCTTGAGATGACCCCAAGGCCATTTGCGGGATCCCCTCCTTGACCCAGAGAGGGTGCCTCGTGGAGGGCCTTTCGCCCCCCCCCCCAGCTCTGCCTGGCTCCTTCCTTTCTGGCCCGGCAACCAGGAATGAATCTCAGCCCTGATTAACGGCCAAGGCCCTTGGCAGGGCTGTATCCCCAAGCTGGTGCTGGTGGCGGTTCATCTCTTTGTGTCTGGAGGGGCAGCCACGTCCCAAGCCCGGGGAGTCCTCAGCCAGCTCAGGTGCCGTGGCAGCTTCTGCGCAGCCATGGGACACCCTGTGGCCCATTTCTAAAAGGCAAGACACACCCTTCTCCCTCCTGGAACCCCCACCCCACCCCGTGAAGGAGGAGGGCTGACACATCACCCCTAAAATCTGACCCCCCCCCAAAAAAAAACTGTCTCTCTCCCCTACAGAAGTTTGCAGGTTTTTGAACAAACTGGCATCCCGCACAGCAAGCACCTGCAAGAGCAGCAGCAGGAGGAAGGTGGGGGGCCGTTGGGGGGGCCCTTGAGGTACCCCAACCCTTGCATCTTATGGCTTCACGCAGAAAAAGCAGGTAAGCAACGCATTCCTCGGGCCTTCATGGATGGTCCCCCCCAATGCCAAAGCTTGTGCCTTTCCCAGACAAACCCATTTGGGTCGTCCCGGAGAGGAAAAACCCTGTTAAAAACAACCCCCCCTCTCAAACAGGGGAGGTCTTCCTGAGTGGAATTTCTTCCAAAACAAAAGGATCCTCTCCCACCATATTTTTGCAACCTTCTCCCCCACCCACTCCAACAGGAAAAAACCCACGGAAGTTTCCATTCCATGTTTGTTTTAAGCTGTCCTTCCAGACATTTCGAGTTTCCTTTAGAGGGGCTGGTGTGAAATTCCTCCCTTCCCCCTCCCCGCCCCAAGCCCTAGAGTTCTCCTCTTTCATCCTAAAACTTTCCTTCCCGTGGGTCCTCCTCAGTTCTGGATGACCGGCTTGACCAGCGGGTGGACGCCATGCTGGCCGCGGGGCTGATTGAGGAACTGCGGAGCTTTCACCGGAGTTACTACCAGGAGTGGGTGACGGAGGCCAGGTGGGTACCTCTCCCTCCTGCCTGGGTTGCTCTCCCAGGGGAAGGGATCGAGGTGTGTGTGTGTGGGGGGGGGGTGTCCATTACGGGTGTTGGAGGGAGTAACTTTTTTTGCCGCCCAGAGACCACTTGGTAGCAGGGCGGCTTTAAAAAATTGTAAAAACAAGAAAAAACCCAAAGTGTTCTGCTTATATACTACCCCATAGTGCTTAAGCACTCTCTGGGCAATTTACAATTTAATTATGCAGGCTATGCACTAACACCCCACCCCCCCCCCCCACCCACCCACCCCCCGGCAAGCTGGGGACTCATTTTCCAGACCTCGGAAGGATGGAAGGCTGACTCAACCATGAGCCGGCTACCTGGGATTGAGCCCCAGGTCGTGAGCACAGTTTTACCTGCAGGACAGGCATTTAATCACTGTGCCACGGGGCTCCTATAATATATAAATAAATACATTTTGGAAGAAGAATCCCTCTAGATTGAGCCCAATTCCCAGCATTCCTCCCTGCTGGCTCGCTTGAAGGGAATTATAGGCCCGTTCCATCTGGAGTGCCCACCCTCTACCCCACTCCCGTGTTGGGGTGGGGGTGGGGTGTCAAACAGAGATTCCAGCACACATCCTCCCCACAAAGGACCAGACAGAGTCACACACACACACACACACACTCCAATCCCAGGCCGTGGGTTGCCCAGGCCAAATGCTGGCAGCTGGTGCACAGAGAGGTCTCTTCTCTGTCTGTGTGTGTGGGGAGGCATCCTGGAACCCTTGGAAGAAAAGGGGGAGCGGACTGCCCCCCTCTTCCCTTTTAAACCTGCCCACCTCCCTCAGCCAGGATTATCAGCACGGCATTTTCCAGTCCATCGGCTTCAAGGAATTCCACTCGTTCCTGACCACTGAGGGCCGGTGCTCGGAGGAGGCCAGTCAGCAGCTCCTGGAAGAAGGTGAGCCTAGAGGGCAGGGGGGGGGCTGCTCTTGCCACGGAGAGGGAGGCATGGGGGGGGGCAGGCAGGCAGTGGAGGGGCACAAGGACTTGCCAAGGCCCAAAGAGCTTTGCCCTGCCAGTTGGGGATCGGACCACCAGGCCCAGAGAAGGAAGTGGGGTCTTGAGCAGAAGCCGCCCCCAGCAGCAGCACCCACAACCAGACCCGATACTTTGGGGAAGGCTTGCGCTGATGGAACGGGTGGAAACTGGCTTGGTTGTGCCGAGGAAATGCACCCCTGATGCCTTTGCAGGCTTCACCCCAGGGGGGTTGCGTTTGCCGCCACCCCGTCGTCTTCTGGGGGGTTGGGGGGTTGGGCTGGTCCTTTTTTTGTGCTGCTAAGAGGATCTTGCGAGATTCCCCATGCTTCAGCCTGGCCCCTCCTTGTTATACTTCCCATTTCATCACTTCAGGGATTAAGGCGCTGAAGATTGCCACCAAGAGATACGCCCGGAATCAGAACAAGTGGGTTCGGAACCGATTCCTCAGGCGTAAGTCTGCTTTCTCTGGGAGCAACACCCCATGCCCCGCGGCAAGGATGGAGTCCGGGGGGGGGGGCTCTTTGCCTGGCTGCCCTTCTGCACAGCCTTGCACGGCTAGGTCCCAGGCTGGTGTGCGTGTGTTTGCATGCATGCTTGTGTGTGTCTGTTTCACCTGGTGGATGGAACATGAGGAAATTCCAAGGAGGCACCAGATGCTGAGATTCTCATCAGGAAAACAAATTCAGATTAGCTTAAACAGACTCCCCCCCCACTCCTCCCCCGCCCCATCCCGAATTTCATGCAGCATAATTAATTTGAAATTATTTCAGCCAGCCCCCCTTTTTTTGTAATTATGGGTTGATTTTGTGCTGGTCAAAAAGGGTGAGAGTCGGGGAGATGCCAGGGGAGCCTAGCGCTGGAAGACAGGAGAGCAGCACTATCTCGGCTGGCCAGCCAGGGAGGGAATGCTTTAGGACCCAGCCGAGGTCCACCCCCATGCCCACACTCCATGGTAGCTCTGTGCCCACAAGCCCTGTTAAAATGGAAGACGCCCGTCAAAGCCTCTTTCCTGACCTTAGGTTGGCCTTTTCCTGCCCGCTGGTGGGAACCTGTGGCTGGCGTGTGTGTGTGTGGGGGGGGGGAACGAATGACTTTCCGGTCTCCTCCTCCTCCTCCTGCTGTTGGAGGATTGCCAGTCCAGCAGATGGGAGGTGGCAGGAGCGGCCAAAAGGCTCCCCATGGGTTACTTTAGGCCGGGAAGGGAAAGCCTTGGAGGAAAAGTGGGTAGGAGGTGGGAGACCCTCTCCCCCACCCCCCAGGAAAGATAACTGAGAGTGAGGAAGAAAGAAGGGAGTTTTTTTTTTTAAAGCCAGGTGCAGTGTCTTTCCTCAGCCCAGGTGGGTGCTGGGCTCTCCGGGCAGTTGTGTGCCCTGGCATTGGGACTTTTTGCAGTCAAGTAGGGGAACTGCATCCCCTGAGGGCTGGCCCCATGGGAGAGCACCGTGGGCAGGGGGCATCCTTCTTGGCCAGGGGGTGCAGGGTGGGTGGGGGCTGGTTTTCAGGGGGAGGGCTCCAGCTGCAGCCCCCTGGCCCCTTGGATACAGGACCGGGCGGTGCTTTGGCAAACAGGAGGTTTCCCAGCACCAAAGCTTGAGCCCAAAACGTCCGAGTTCAAATCCAGAAGGACGTTTCTGAGATGACCAGGTCCTCCTAGGTCAGAGCTGGCCGGGTGGCAGGCAAGTCGGAGGGTGGGGCTGGCGCTGGTCCTGAGGGCCGCCTTCTCTTTGTTCTGGGTCTCTCCAGGCCCCGGACCAAACGTGCCTCCGGTGTATGGTCTGGACGTCTCCGACCTCTCTCAGTGGGACGAAAAGGTGCTGGAACCGGCGGTCCAGATTGTCGAGAGTTTCTGCCAGGTAGGTTGTCTGGCTGTGACTTTTGCACCAAGAAACACACACACACACACACACAGAGGAGGTTTTTCTTCCCCGTGAAAGCCCAGCTGCTGCCCGGGGGGAGGGGGGGACTGTAGGCAGCTGGGGCTGTACGCCCTGGGTTCCCACTTGCCCTGGCTGGCTCCACTCAACCGCCGGGAGTGCCTTTTACTGGGGGGGGGGGCTTGAACCCAGAACCTTCCTCCCACCTGCAAAGGGGCTTTGCGGATGCTCCCCTGGTGGCCCACCCCAAAGAGAAGGGGGGAGGGTGAAGCCCTCAAGGCTGCCCTGTCGGTCATTCTGAACAAGCAAAATGGGTGGGGTCTCTGTGTGGGCCCCATGGCACAATTCAACAGAAAGTCTCCAGAGGGGTCCCATAAAAACTGTGTGTATGGAGGGGGGAGGGGAAACCACCCTCTTGCAAAACTGGAGGTTTTACTCAAATAGAATGGGAGGGGAAGCACTTTGAGGTTTTTTAAAGAGCATCATCCTACCTGCTAGAATGAGTGTAGGCAACTGGTAACTTTTGGGCCAAAAGGAGTGACCAGGGGCATTTAAAACAACACCCGTGGGCCTCCGGATTTCTAACCAAAGGTTCTTTGGGCACAGAATGCCCTTGGCCAGTCACTCTCTTCTTCTTTTCTATAAAAGCCTGGCCTACCTCACAAGGTTGATTTTATGGAGATAAAACTGAGGGGAAGAACCCCCCCCCCAGAGCTCACTGATCAAACAATCAATGAATAACTCATTACGGAAGGACATGGACCCGGAGTCCCACGAAGCCTTGGGCCCGGGTGCTCCAGAACGGAGGGTGGCCAGTGGTGTTCAGTAGGGCGAGGGAACCCCCCCTCCGTCTCCTCTCAAGGTTGCCCAGCATCTGGAAGTCATGGGGTGGTCTCCTAATCACACCCCCAGGTGCACGTACGCACACACACACACACACACACAGGTGACCTGCGCTGTCTCCCTAGGGCCGGCTGCCCCCTGTAGAGCCCCTCAGCCTGGAACCCGGGCCGGAGGGGGACAAGCACAGTTGCCGCACCTGCGAGGTGTGTGACCGGATCATCATTGGAGATGCAGAATGGAAAGGTGAGGGTGATGCCGGGCAGGGGTGGGAGTTTGGGTTGGGAGTGGGGAGTTTGATTTTGGGGGGGTGGGGGGAGGAGGAGGAGGAGGAAAGCAACGGCCCAGGCCTGTGCTGAGTCCTTCTCGGGCCAAAGGGGTGCCCAGCTTGTGTTTCCTGCCTCATCTGCTCCCCAAGGGGGCTGCCAGCAACTGCCACCAGTGGGAGGGGAAGAGCATCGGCAGTGACTGACCATCTGTTGCTGCTGCCCTGCAAACCCCTCCCTCCCCCCTTCTCTGATGCAACAGGGAAAGAAGCCCCCACACACATACACAAAGGAAACAGAAGGCCTCTTCTGAGCGCTCCTCCTCCTCCGTCGCATTATTTAATCCTCATTGTCCAGAAGGGTTGCTGGCAATTCAATGGGAGAAATTAGCATTCCTGCCCGGACGGAGAGGTGGACCGGTTTCCACCTGCTTAGAACAGCCAGCCACAGACGAAAGCTCGGGCCTTTAAAAGTTCTGCCAACCTTTTTGCCCCAAGCGAATCCAACAGAAAGATAAATCGATTAAAGGATCTTTTGTTCTTGTTGCTTTCAAACAAAGCAACCATCCCATCAGAGCCTTTACCTCCAAGGTCTGGTCTTGCCGAGGGAGCCGATCCATCCGAGGGGACTGAGCAAGGAATGTATTAGTTGGAATTGTGAGTAGGAACCACCGTTGTAAACAAAAGTCCTTTTGAAGCCTTCCTGCCAGTTAGAAAACTAGCACATTGGCTGCAGTTTGAACCCTTTCTCCTGTGCTGCTAGATGTCTCACTTCAGAGTGATTCCACATAGAAGCTCTCAGACATGTCCTTCTCCCTGCTGGTTGCGTATCTGCTCTCAGACCAGGAATCCAGCGCCTTTACTCTTGGTGCCACAAGCAGGGCCCCCAGCCACACCCACCTCCGTGTCAATTTAGAAGAAAGGCAGCCCCTCAGGAGGATATCCGTAAAAAGTGGCTTTCTTACCCTGCAATGTCTCCACTCTGATAATTTGGAAAACACCAAACTCCTGCATTGCAACAACAACAACCGGCACGGTTCTCTTGGGGACTTCCTCTGGCCTCAGGGGTGGTGGTGGTGGTGGTGGCAGAGTGGAGATTGCTGTGGCCACTAATTAACAGGTGGCCGCTTGCCGTTCCTTGTTGCCCATTTCACTGGCAGGCGTTGGCCAGCCATGACTTACACCATGACCTGCCCGCCTGCCTGATAGGAAGGAATGTGGCCCGTGGTCTGAAGGGCTTTTCCCGTGACTTGTGTTGGCAGCCCACCTCCGATCCAGGTCGCATGGCGCCCTCCTGAGGAGGAAGCGAGGCGTAGCCACCAGCCCCGCCGGGCCCCACCACCCCTGCCGGCCCCGGAGCCAGGGAGAAGAGGAGAAGGAAGTGCCGGCGGAAGCCTCTGGGCCTCCTTGCATGTGACTGTCACCGGACCGCCGCGGGAGCCCTGTGTTAGAGGTGGGCAGGATTGGGCCCTCCTGGGGGTGGCCGAAATCTTGAGCCTGGTGGGCGCAAGCGAACAAACTGTTCCACTCTGGAAGCCAAGGACGAAGCTGGTCCAGACAAATGCCACTGTTTGACTTGGCCTTTGCAAAAGTATGTATTTTTAAAATGATGGAAACTCTATTTTTGTATTTGGGTCCATGTGCCCATATGTGTGCCTTTTGATAGCTGGAGCCAGCTGACAGACAGTATGGGCAGGGGAGCCAAGCGTGAGACCTGCAGGAAGAGGAGAAGGAGGAGACTTCCGGGGACAGGGGGGGTCCCCATCTGCCTACGATGCCAAGAGACAGCGCCTTGGCCCGGGGGAAGGCCAGGTGGAGGCTGCGTTTCCCTGGTTCCAGCTGGGATGCCAGAGCACCCCCAGGGCAACCCCAGTGGCCAGTATTGGACCCCCTCTGCCATGGCTGTCGGGGAGGGCTGGGATGGGGCGGGGGAACGGCATTTGCAAGGGCCAGTTGGCTGCCAAACAAAGCAACATGGAGGCTTCCGAGGCAGCTCAGCCCCACCTCTGGAAGGTCCCGTGAGCACCGCCGTGTTAGCCCTCTGCGGGCGCATCTTAATAAAGACCACTGCCCTCTTTCTTCTGCTGCCACTGTTGAATCCTTATGAGACCCTGCCCAGGAGCGCTGCTGCTCTGTCCATGCTTTGTGTTCCACTGTGGACAAACCCACCCCCTGCCAGTTCTTACAGTGGGGTGCCTAGGAGAAGAGGGAGGGGGTGCCGGGAGCAGCAGGGCAGCCCCTTCCCTCCATCTGCCCGTGGTTAATCCACAGACAAATGCCAGTGACCCATCTGTCTCTCTGAGCACCACCCCGCCCCGCCCCGCCCCCCTGCTCTCTGCCAGCCAGTTTAGCTAACTGGCTTGAGCCCAAAATAAGGTCATTAATTAAGGTGGGATGAGGAGGCAGGGCCAGCCCTCCCCTCCCCTCCCCCATCCCCATTCTGCGGGCACTTTGCATGGAAAACTGACCCGGCTTTATCTCCTGGATCCGACCATCTGAGCCACTGCCTCTCCTTGGAGGAGGAGGGTTGAAAAGGGGTGGTCGGGGGGGGGGCTACAACACAGCACGGAGTCACTTTTTCTTGTGGGGTGGGGGTGGGGTCCTTAGCAAGGATGCACAGCTTTAAAAAAATTAATTTAAAAGGTAGGTGAACTCTGAGCATGTCTGGAGCTGACTGCCCCCTTCAGCCATTGCTCTTCATGCGTGTGCATAAAACACCAAAGGGAGAAGTGCTTCTTGGTGGATGTGGCCTGAAGGTCTTGAGGACTAGAAACACAGTCGGTGTTTTTTTTAAAGGTAAGCAGAAGTTGGCTGTGGTTCTGAAACTTCTGCCTTACCCAGAAAGCTGCTTGTTGTGTCTCTGTGTGAATGCCCTTTCTATCCCAGTGTCAGGGGGTACAGATAGTGGGTTTAGGGCTCAGGAGGCCGGAGTTCAAAACCTTGCTCAGTTGAGGAAGCATTCTACTTAAAAGCCTGTTAGGGTCGCTATAAGTTGGCTCCATCTTGACTGCACAGAGCAGTAACTGTCAGTGCAGGCTCTTCTCTGCATAACGCTTTTGCCTCCACTGCAGCAGACAAAAAACAACGTGGTCCCTTAAAGCAGCCATCCAGATAAACCAAAGAACAGGAGACTTTCTTAGCAGACGGTAACAAGGCTGGCCTTCTGGCAGCCAGCGGCCGGCAGCACTTGATAATTTCAAGAGATTCTCAGGCTAGGATGACTGAGAAAGGTTCAATCAGGGGCTGGGGAGCTGCGCTGCCTGGCGCTGGGAGTTGTAAGGCCAAGGTGCCAGCCAAAGGTGCCCAGTGGTGCTGAGCCAAGAACCACATCCATCTTGGGAGCCAGGGTCCGTGCTTCTGGGTTGCTGCCAAGGGGGTGGGGGAAATGATAGTGCAGCTTTTTTGGAGGAACGCCCCCCCCGCCCCAACGTCCTTGGGAGTCCTATGAGATGCCACTGTCTTGCGTTAATTGTGCCAAAAGGCTGGAGCAAGGGAGGCAGTGGGAGGAAGCAGCTCATTCAACCAAGGAAGCTCATGATTGCAGAAAACGCCAGGCAATTCAGAATGAGCCCGGTCTCTGTGCTAGGCACAATACTGTGGGTATTTCAAGTTTTGTTTTGTTTTGGGCAGGGGGAGGAGAGAATGGGTGGGGGAGAAGAGGTCAGCTTGATATTCGAGTCGAGAGGTCTGTGTGGATGAAGCGGGCAGGCACAGCCTTCAATGGATCAGTCGGGCAAAGGGATTGGCCTCACAGGCTTCAGGTGACATCGAGGACAGGTGGAACAAAGGGACCCCCCCTCCACCTCCACCCCCACATGCAGGCACAGACACTGTGACACACAGAGAGTTTAAAATTGCTCCAGAGGTGGGCCAGGAGAGCAAGCAGTATTGAAAGCTTGCTGGTTTACCAAGCCCAGTTAACGGAACCTCCCCGGAACCTCAGTATTATCTAACTCTGCCCTCAAGTCTCGTGGCCCTGCTTCTGTTTTTTTGTCCTGGGTTCTCCAGGTGACCTCGTGGTGCAGCCTCAGCCTCATGTCCTCCTGGGGGTGGGCTGGGGGTGGGATGCTACTACAGTGTGCCTGGTATGGCTCTCTTTGTGGCTCATAGACTATGGAGTTAAAGCCCTCTGTCAGCCAAAGAGCTGCACCGGGAGCCTCCCCCCCGCCTGGCCGCCCTCCTCGAGCCTGCTGGTGGGCGCTGTCCTTTTCCTTCAGGTGACCCTCGAAGGGAGGAGGGGCACGGCCTCGATTGGTGGTGGTGGTGGTGGTGCTCTCGAGCTGGAAACGCCTGGAGGTTTGGCGGCAACATTTGCCCGAAGGCCTTTGGTGAAGGGAAGCTCTCTCGGGGTGTGGACTTTGGCTCTGCCAAGTGGCAGTTTGGAGAGCGGCCGCCTGGGGCTGACCGCAGGGGAAGTGGCTGGCTCACCGCCCACCTGGCACCACGGAAAGTGTCCACGAAACATTCCCCGGGAAGAAGTGCTGGGACCTCCGGGGGGTGGGTGGGTGGGTGGGTGGGTGTGCGCTCTGGATGACTGGGCTCGTGGCACCAACCAGCTGGCCTTCCCACTTCCACAGGGGAACCTCTTGGAATGCCCCTCCCCTGACCCCTGTTTTTTTGTGGAGGGACCACCGGGTTACTTCCTAGTTGCCAACGCCCTTGAACACCAAAGACGTCTTAGTTGCAGCAGGGTCCTTTGCCCTGGGCTGGGGAAGGTGGAGGTGGTGGTGGAGGTGGAGGTGGAGGTGATGGAATCATTTGGCAGCCTGGAGGATTACTTTGGCGGTGGGCACCCCATGGGTCCTGGGGGGCGAGGGTGAGGTGAGTTTGCTCTCCAAAGTTTCTAGGCCACCTGGCTCGTTACACAGAGCACATTGTTAGAAGAAGGGATGCTTTATGCACCAAAGGTGGAGCTTTGCCTCTCCTCCTGTACCTCACTTTGTTTTCTCAATTGGTCCCGGGGAAATCGGTGTGGCCTTCCTTTGCAAAGTCCTGATAGAATCACACCTCCCGAAGGCCAACTATGATTTTGTAATCTGGGACACATAGTTTGGCCCTTCAGCTGGATTTGTGCTCAGGGAAGTTTAGAAGGCCCGTGTATTAAGCTTGGAGCGGGGAGCCATGTTTCAGTGTCTTCTGCCTTTCAGGGAAAAGCTTCAAGGGTCCGTGTTTTCATCAGAGGACATGGCCCAAACCGAGGGTCCCCCATCCAAAGGACCTTGGGGCTCGACGGAATGTACGCTGCTGACATGTTCAGCCACTCCAGCAGCTTCCCCTTGGAAATCTCTCCTGGTTGCCCTGTTAAAATCTTCACCATTTCCAAGGGCGTCGCTTCGTTAGTCCGTTGCTGCAGAAACTTCTTGATCAAGTCCTGTGGCCTCTTAACCACAGACACACTTAAATTCCTACGTGCTTGCTTTCAGTCCACTGCAGCCCATTTATGGGAGACAGTCTCGCAGCTTCTCGTGTGCACTGGTGGTCTAAACCAGAAAAGCTCCACCTCTGCCCCCCCCACCCCCCCACCCCGGGAAAGAGTGCCACGCAGCTTTTTAGTGGACCTTCAGAGCCACCTGCCAGCCGAAGGAGGCAGCGCAGGCAGAGGTGGGGAATCCCGTTGGCCAAACCTTGGCAGCCGGAGGGAGGAGGCTTCTGCCCATCCCACCTCCTTTGGCCTCCCCAGGAGAAACGGGGACCTTCAGCAGAGCACCAGAGCCTCCAGCCAGAGAGGAAGGCGCTACTTTGATCTCTTTTAAATCAACAGCAGCATTTTGGCAGTAGCAACGTGGCTGATAATATGGGGCCTCAGTGGCCCCAACAGGGTTTCAGAATCATGCAGACCCCAGGTCCCAAACTAGACAGCATTAATTGCAGGGCGATTGTGCATAATTCTCCATATGATCCACTTGTTTTATTTTCAGTCTGTTCAATTCTTTTATTTTCAAATGTTGTAATAATGTATTCTTCTTTTGCTTCTAAGACTGTTTAATGTGAGCTGTATTGGGTCCTGTTGAAGAGAAAAGTGGTCTATGGATGGATGGATGGATGGATGGATGAATCAATCAATCAATCAATCAATCAATCAATCTTAGGATCATTAGAATCATCCTGTGCTAACATTGCCAACGTATTTTCATTTTATCCCTGAATCCAACTTTGGTGGACTGGTATCTCTCTGTATCTAGCGCCACAAATTATCTAAAATTCCAGCATGTCCTTGGTTATGTTTCTAACGTGGAAGCACTGGGCCAATCTCCTTCCCATTCACAGCCTAGCACAGCCCCTGGCAACTGCATAGGCTCCTAGAGACGTGATGTTGGAAGGAGCCGACAAGGGCATCAAGTCCAACCTAACCCTCCCCCACCCCCACCCCTCGTTCCATGCTGGAATACAAAATCCAAAGAGATCTGCCAACTTGGGGCCATCGGGCTGGATCGGCCCTAATGCCTGGTGGAGCTCATGGTGGTGGTGGAGGGGTGAGACGATCGATCCCAGATTCTAGAGAAAGCCAATGCCTCTGATCCAGTGGACACGTCCTCCTTGGCATCTCTACCCCGATCCCCTTGTGCTCTTGGCAAACAGGTTCTCTGACTAAATCAGGGCAGAAACATCGGTCTGGGTCCCTGTTGGCCGTAAATTCAGTGACAGAGCCCCCTCCCTTGCTTCGCATGAGCGGACAAGGTCTTGGCACAGCAAAGTTGGACAACCAGGCTAGTCTCTTAGACATCAGAGGATCTTTTTTACCCCCTTTTATTTGACACAAAAAGAATGTACAAAAGAACAGGTGAGTGAATTTCAATTGTTTATATTAAAAATCTAAAAGGTGTGACCGAGCCATTTTGAATGGAATCCGTGTCAAAGATTTTAACGGCGACACACACCATCATCTGCATTCCTCAGTCGTCCTGGTCATCTCCCATCAACAGTCATTTCCCAGACATATTATTTACACCTCCGATAAGAAGAGAGCCGCTGTCCATCGTCCCAGCATGGTGACCCTCCTGCGGGATGGGCAGCCCACTTCTGGAGCTCACCGGGGCTGGCGTCCACCCGTTGACACCCGGGGGCGATGCCTGTTGCCCTCTTCCGAAAGGGCAGCTCACCCTCGGCGTTGTCTCCGTTGGTGAGGAACTGCACCTCCTTCCTTCTGAAATCTTGTGCCCAGTCTCAGGCCGTTGATTGGGGACCCAAAGTCAGAATGGGCAGCAAGACAGCGGTGGTAACTCCGGAGCTGTGCCCCTGCCAGAACGGAATGGGAGGTATCATCTTGCAAGATGGAGCCAGCTGGCACTCGGCTGATGATCTGTCGTAGTTTTATAGATATGTATGTATGTATGTATATATATCCATTTATTTATATATATATATATATATATATTCAAAATCTTCCCTGTTGATCAACGTCTTTTTCTTCCTCTTCTTCAATGCAACTTCTTTTATTACAAAATGAGAGCTAGGATGGCCAATGGGTATTTAGAGCAACATGTCAACATTACAACTTCTGTTGATGGTTCCATGAAGGAATTATCCCCTTCGGGAGGGCATGTGGACGAGGGGGTCCCTGGCGGATGGCTCCCCCTCCATTCAGCGGCCGGAGGGTCCGCGTTCATTGCAGCAAGGCCCGGATTTGCTTGGAGGTGGTGTCGTCATTCAGGTGCCGGGTGGTGTACCTAGGGGGAAGCAGGAGACAGTGGTGGGAGGCGACCCCTGGGCCCCCCCATCTCTGAGAGAGCACAGAGCTCCACGGTGGGGTGGGGTGCTCACAGTGGGGAAAAGATGGGAAACGGTGGGTCCCCTGCAAAGCAGACTGATCAGCGGCTCCAGTAGGATGGCTCCTCCTCCAGGGCCATGTTTGCTCAATATCTGCTATTTATTTATTTATTTATTTATTTATTTATTTATTTATTTATTTATTTATTTATTGAGTTTATATCCCGCCCATCTTCCCACGGGGGAACTCTGGGCGGCTAACAGGGCTGAACAAGTCAGCATACCAACAGACAATAAAAACAAGCAATTTAAAAACAGGAGGGCAACTGGGCATCATAAAACAGACAGGCTCTGCAGCAACAAATTGTCGGGCGAGCATTATAGATGGCGAGGGGAGGGGGGGAACCTAAACTAAATCGCCAAAGGCCTCGTGAAAGAGCAGAGTTTTTAATGCTCGGTGAAAGGCTAGCAGGGACTCTGCAGAGCGCACTTCGCTCGGTAGGCTGTTCCAAAGGGAAGGGCCAGCCACCGAGAAGGCCCGATTGCGGGTAGATGTTTTCCTGGCTTCTCTAGGGGTGGCGACCCTGAGCGAGTGCTCTCGCGACTGTCGAACTGGACGGACCGAGGTTGATCGCTGGACGATCTGCTCTGACAGGTAGTCCGGGCCCAAGCCATGGAGGGTTTTATAAACTAAAACCAAGACCTTGAAGCTGATCCGGGATGCAATGGGCAGCCAATGCAGGCGAGCCAGGACTGGGGTGATGTGGTCATGACGACGCACACTCGCCACCATCCTGTTACCAAGTCCCCTTTGTCTCTCAGGTGCCCCACTCATTTTATCTACCCCAGGCTGCTACTCCCAGTATCCCATGGAGGTCATCGATGACCCCATCATGGCCAAGGCTCTTCCGCCTGAGCCTGGCCCAGGCCGCCAAGCCTTTTCTCCTCACCCCACGCCCACCCTCCTCCCCGGGGCTTCTGCAAGAGGTGTGCCAGCTACTCTCAACTGCTCCTGCAGCCAGGCCAGCCCTCCTGGGATGGCCTCCGAGGACCCTGCTCCCTTGGCCTCTCACCTCAGTGCATTTAGAAGTCCCTCTGTGCTGTTGGATGGCTGGTCCTTCAAGACCTTGATACAGCCTTTCATCTGGAGGAATTAAAGAGACACAGGACGCGTTAGTCCACTTTTGAAAATATTTGGAATAAATGCAACCTCCATCCATCTGCCTGTGAGCCGCTTCATGAGAGATCGGAAATGGAAATACATTTGTTCTACAAGGGACCAACAAGGATGAGGCAACACTGAGAGAAACAGGCCATTCAAACTCAACAGGGAACACAGAGAGAGAGAGAGAGAGAGAGAAAGAGATTGAGAGAGAGAGAGAGAGAGAGAGAGAACAGTGTGGCTATTTTAATTCTTGGCTACCAAATTTATCACTAAAAGATAATTCACTTCCCTGAAAGTTGGGAAGGGAAGCAAGAAGACTCAAAGCAGATGGAGCAGGAATCCAGCAATGTTCCCAAAAAAACTGATGTTGCCTTCCATCTGTTTGATAAGGCATTGAGCCGTTTTTGTTTTGTTTTTAATGACCCCCCCTCGTCCTCCCTGAGTGCCTTGGCATTTCTATCACACGGGAAAAACCACTCACGTCAATTTTGGAGGTCTTGGCAAAAGCCCCCACGGGGTGTACGTGGTCGTAGAGGATGATGACCCCCACCATCACACGCATGCAGAAAAGGAGCGTTTCCGTGTTGGTGAATCGGCTGCGATACTCCCTGTGGAGAGGCGAGAGCCATGGAGGGGAAAGCCCTTCAACTGCCCTGTGTGCCCCAAACATCCTTCCCAGCTCACCAGGCAGACTGAAAAGGGATCCAGACAGGCTGCAGGTGTGCCAGCACCAGCTCAGCGCCACCAGGACCCACCAGGCGAAAGAGGGAAGTTCGGTGAAGCCAATGAGTTATCCTCAGCAAATTCACCATGTCCAGTTTGCTACCCAGCCTCTCCCCTGGGACACAGTATTAAGGGTTTGGATGTCTGTGTCCCCTCAGAACTATAGGACCTTCCCCCAGACACACACACACACACACACACACACACACACACACACACACACACACACACACACACACACACACACACACACACACCAAAGGGAGCTGGCACGATGCAGGGAGGTGGCTTGGGGTGGCCCTGTGATGCAAACCATCTTCCCAAAGAAACTTGAGAGGGGCGGGGGGGGAGAGAGAAAAGAGATTGGGTCTCTTGGGTCTTAGCACCACTGATCTGTAGCGAAGCTTTTCCACCATCACGGGACAGATGAGCCAGGGGCAAGGGACACGGACTCACGGAGTCTCCAGCATCACCCGGCAGACACAGGCCATGGTGCTCAAGCAGTCAGTCGTATCCTCAATGGGAAGCATTTTGTTCTGGAACAAAGGCAGCAGAGAAATGGTTTGCATAGGACGGAACTAGAGGTTCTTCAACCTAAGGAAAGAGGGGACTCTGGATTGGGAAGGGGAGGCTTGCTCGGGGGGCCCCAGGCTGGCTCTTCTCCTCCTGGGAGGCATAGTGGTACCTAAGCCATTGAGCTGTCCAGCCAGCTGTTCTAATAGGTCTGTAGGTTGCCCCAAATAAAGATCACTGCAGATTTAAGATTTTGGAGCTCCCAATGGGTTGTTTGCATCTTTCTTAAACATCAGCTCGTCCTGTGCCTGCTCTGTATTTCTGTGTTCTGCTTGTGAGTAATAAAAGGCACCAGAGATATTTTGTACAAATTTCCAAGAGTTTGAGCAGGGAAAAAGGAGGTTCCCCTTTCTCTCTCTCTCTCCTGGAAGTGTGAAATCCCACAGGGCTCTGAAAACAAGAAACTTGGGCACCCTTGGTGTCAGTCTTGTTCTCGGTCACTCACCTCAGACACAAACTTGGTGGTGGCATTGCTGAGGGTCTTCAGCATGGGGGTGGCCTCTGCATAGAAGAGGGACATCCGGTTGGCCATTTCGTTGTTCACCTCGCTCTCCGAATCGAGCTGCAGGGCAGGAAAGGGGAACCGTCACTCACTGGGAGAGTTCTCCTTCCGCCTTATGGCCGACGCACACATGCAAAACCAAAGCTTAAATGGGGAAGCCAGTTGTCTGAGTCCTGTGGGTAGAAGCCTAAATCTGAAGCGACACCTGGAGCAACGCTGGGATTTAGGGTCCCTACTTCCTCCTGATAATTTCCTAGCCATCTGGACCAGGATTTTGGCGTTCCAGGGGTGGAAGGTGGGGCTGGGGCTGTAGGATGGTGAGGAAGATGATTTTGCAGGAGGAGTGTGAGCCTTGAATACTAGCTAATCTTCTTCCACCACACAGGAAACCAATGATGCCAGTTTCTGTGTGAATTGTGCCCGTTTTCAACCTGTCAAAAGTTGCCAGTTGTGGCTGATTGCTTCTAAAGCCAACCTCGTGCATAAGCTTTGCCAGGTCTGCAAACCCACATTAAATTGGATGCTGTGAGCTCTCTCTCTGTTTCTTTGGGCGTGACCCTTTCCCTTTTTCTCTCTCCTTTGTTCTTTCTGGGTGTTCAGAAGCTCCCCCCCCCCGACACACACATACACACACTACCCAACAAATGAAAGCACTGGAATGCAAGGCAGCAGTTCACCTGTAAGTTGTTGATTCGGTTTCGGCTGATGGTTCTTCTGTAGTAACTGAAGTCATTCTGGATGGCTGGGTTGGTCATCTGGGAGAGACAGAGAGAGAGGGAGAGATGATCGGCTACAAGGAGAGGTACCTGGATACAAGGAAGGAAGAGGCCAAGCAAGTACAGGTTTCATTCACGCCTCCAATGAGGCCTCGATCTCTGTGTGTGCTTTTGTGGTGTTGTACACAGCACACAGGCATTCTTTGCAGCAGCAACAATAGGCAAGGTTTGTATCACTTGCTCTGGCCGGACCAACCTACAGAAGCCACTGATGGCCTTCTTCCCCCCACCCCACCCCCCACAGTTACTCCACGTTACCTTGAGCTCATCAAAGCTGAGGGTGAAGTGCAGGATTTCAGCAAACTGCTTGGCCAGTGCTTGTTCCCTTTCCAGGTGCTGAGTCGGTGCGTAGGGCGGGCCGGTGAGGGCTTCCAGCAAGCTCCGCAAGGCATTCTCTAGGAGGCAGGAAACTGGAATCTCTCTCTCTTTCTCTCATTCATACACATGCATACACGCACACGCACACTCCACCACCACCACCACCACCCTCTTGGCCCGCCTAAGGCAGCTTATCTGTGGGGACACCAGGAGGGTGTCTAAATCTCCCTGCCTCCCCATAACTAAGGGCCAATTTACCCACACAGGCTCAGAGCATTGCTTGAGTGGTTTCTGTCACCAAGAAGTAGAGATGTTTAGCCTTAGTGGCACGTCCAGCCTTTTCAGGTAAAATTAGTGCTTGGGGGGGCATGATCCAGACACAAAAACAAGCACGTCCACAGCCATGATAAACTAGGATAATATGGAATTGTGACGTGGGTGTCCAAAAGGGTAAGATAAACCCCCACCCACCCAAGGTTAGTGCCCTTGCAAATGGGCAGAGATCCTCCCAGGGTCTTCCTTTACCTGGGGGAGGGGGAGCAAGAGGGTGGAAAGCAGGACCCTTGGAGGCTCACACAAAGCAGGGGCCACAAATCTGCTCCAGGTTTTTGGCCCAAACTATGCAACAAGGATCAGACACAGAACTGTATCCCTCCCCACACCCAAACATAGTTTCAGCACCCTGGAGAGCTCCTGCTCCTTGGGAAAGCTCCTTTAGAGCTCCACCATCAATGAAAGGGGAGTCACCAGCCTCCCCTGTTCCCCAGGCTAAAAAAAACCCTCCCCACTCCAACCACGCCATGCCTCCTGAACAATACCCAGGGGGAGAGGAAGGGAGCCCACCCCCTCACGGTTGGTATTTCCTCCTGTGGGCCCATCAGGTATCTAGCCCGGGTGGCGTGGAGGAGAGGCCATCCCACACTCACCAAGCCGAAGAGAGAACTCGTAGAAGCGCTTCAGCTTGGCCACGAGAGGACAGACGGCATTCCATGCCTTCTCCTGGAGCTGCAGGTCGCTCGGGTTTTGGATGGCCTGCAAGGAAACCACCCAAGGCTTAAAAAAAGCTTCTCTTGGATTTCCGTGGGTCAGAGAAAGAGGAGGATGTTAAGTCATAATTGGGCATAATCAGAGATGCTTTTTGGGTCCCCTGAGACCCCTCCCAAAACATTCCTTGTTGGGCCAGGATAAAATGATTCATTTCCAGGACATTCAAAAGAGCCAAACACACAATTCAGGTCGAATCCCCCTGAATTGGCAGTTCATCCCTACTGTGCTCATGGCTCATGGGGTGACGGCCACAGATCAACCCCCGGGGACACCCCTTTACTCTCAAAGCTACCTCCGTTGCCCCTCTATCTATATGAACCCTGGCTTTTAGCCATAGCCAGCCCCCCCTTCCCTCTGGGAAGCTTACCTCCATCATATCCATTTGCCTACACTGGCCCAGGTCTCTGGCACCGGCCAACTTCACCCCCCTTCCCTCATTCTCTCTCTCTCTCTCTCTCTCTCTCTCTCTCTCTCCGTCTCTCTCTTTCTCTTTCATTTTCTCTTTCTCTCTCTGTCTTTTCCTTCCCACCCACCCCCTGCATGCCCTTTTCTCTCCCTTTTCAGATTCCCTCTCTCCTGCTCTCTTCCCTCCACCCCACTAACCCTGGATGTGCTTAAAAACGTGTCCCTGCACTCTGCTGCTTCTCTGGACCTACACCATCTTGGGCAACGAGCACATGGCAAAGGCTGCATCTTCCAGAAGCCACAGGTCAAGAGAGCCGAATCTCTAGATGGAATCCATTTCTCCAAGACATCGCTGGCACATAGGCAACAAGGATTAACCCCAGCCTGAGGCAGTCTATTGTTTCCACATCCACCAGGAACTCTGTCTAGCAGCTTCCAGGCTTATCCTATTGATACCTTGGTTTCCCATTGAGTTGTTCATGTTGCTTGTTGACTCACTGCTCCCCCTCCCATTGATTTACTGATGTTCTCTGTTTGCCAAGACCCCAAAACAATACCCTGCTCCCCCTTATCATTGTCACACCCCTGATGGCCCATTAAGGGACATATTAGGCCAGGCACACCTGGGCAGATGCCCAGCCCCGCATCACCAGGAACGCCTTGAGACCGCCCAGGACCACCCCTGGACCAACCTCCGGACTGCATCTATTGGACAATCCCCGAAGACTGCCCTTGCCCTCCCCAGGGGAGGGACCACCTTGGAGGGAGGGAAAAGGAAGGAATAAAATGTGTCTCCATTTTGTCTTGGGGGTGGAACACCTCTGCACTGTCCTGGTCAGCGTGTTGGCCTGCTGTTCTTTATTGAGCTCAATAAACACAGTACTTTTTCCTGGATCTCTCCCCTGTTGGATTCCTTATTGGGTCTTTGGGTTCCAACAGAACTCAGCGAGACTAGCCTTGCTGAAATCTCAACAGGAGTTGGCCTTGTCGGTGGTGCTTCCCCAAAGATGCCAGCAGGGTGTGGGATGGACCTCTAAGCCTACTGTCCCAATCCACCAAGGCCTGCTTTTGGGATCGGCCAACCCGGTGCTTTCCTGGTGTCTGGCCAGGTGTGGTAGATTAGATCTACACTGAGCCCATCCAACAGAAACCCAAGTTCTTGTGGATTTTTTTAAAAGTTTGGGGATAAGCTTCCAGTTCTCCAGTTGATCCCCCCAGTCCAAGCTCCAGCTCAACCCCCCACCAAATTATGGCAAGGTGGTGCCATGCCCCCTCAAAGGGATGCCAAGGGCTTTGCCTGTGTAGGACCCATCACTTTCTAAGGCAAAAGGGCAGCTGATTGACTGAAGCAGGGGGTAGGTGAGACTCTTAGCCTGCCCTGACTCCTCAAGACAACATCCTCATGCCGCAGCCATGGTTCTGGCCATGGGGAGGGTCCATCAGGCCATTGGTGTTTGGGAGGTTACCTCTCGAATCTCTTGGCCGGCTCCTGTGTAGGACTGCAGCTCCGCCAAGATGGTCTGAGCTTCCTCCAGCACAGCATTCACCTGGTTCCACACGGTGGTCTCGGCTTCCGTGGGCTGAGCGTCTGCAGCAAATGCCCCCAGACAGAAAGCAGGTGTTCAGGGCAGGCCATGAGTGTCGTGTGTCTCCACCTCCACGTGCCACTTGCTTGGGGCAGGGAGGACCCAAGAACCCACCCACCCTGCCTAAGCCTGGCCAGCCAAACATCTGAATTGGCCAAGTTATGAAGCAGCCCAAAGCCACAAGATGGAGCACGTTCCGGGTTTCCAAGGGATTGGCTGTGTGTGATCCAGGACTTTCTGGCCCTCCCCCATCCTCTGCCCACCCATTCTCTCCCAGCCAAGGAATCTGGAGTTACTATGTGGCAGGGGGGGATATGTTTGATTACCACTACCCCCCACCCCAAATGTTTGCTGCCAGGGGTTCCGGGTGGATGCCTCTAGCAAGCCTCTGGCCCTCAGAAGTACAGGAGAGATATTTTTAAAGAAAAGAAATATACTGGTGGACCAAAGTAAATTCAGGAAGTATGAAAACAAAGCAAAGACCAAGCCAGTGGCAACTTGGACTACTAGCCACCCACCCTTCACTAAGGTGATGTCCCCCTAAATGTGGAGCCCCTGATGCTTTTGGACTACACCTCCCAGCAGCCATAATCAGCACAGCCAAAGGTCAAGGCTTCTGTAGTCCAAGAATATCAGGGACCCCCATGTTTGGGGAACCACTGCCCACACCTGCCGTCTGTTTGCAACCCATGGGAACTGGATGGGTGCCCTGTCTTGGCAATGCCCACCTTCCCTTCTAGCCCTCTTTCCTCTTCAAAAGGGAGGTACAGCCTCCTTGCACTTAGGAAGTCCCCCTCCCCCCCGCCCCTTAGGGCTGCTCAGGTGGAGTGCCCACTGTCGCCCTCACCCGTCCAGGCAGCCCCTTAGATGGAAGCTTTGACCCAGGCAGGCTGGTAATCTGTTGGCGCAAAGGAGATGGCACAGCTGTGCCCTGAAACCAACACTTACCCAACTGCAACAAGTGCAGCCTAACTGTGATAAAATCAGTAATCTTGGGAAGGGCTCCCCTAATGCCCTGCCTTCTCCCTCCCTCCCTCTCTCTTCCACGATAGGTCTGGGAAACTGGTCAAGAAAAGTCCAGGATAATTTCATACATGCATAGGAACACCCACCACTCTCTGCTAGGTTGCCCAACATTGGATGCCTCCCATGGATTTCCCAGACTGGGCAGACCCTGCTCTGCTCTTCCTTCCTTCCTTCCTTCCTTCCTTCCTTCCTTCCTTCCTTCCTTCCTTCCTTCCTTCCTTCCTTCCTTCCTTCCTTCCACCGCATGAGCTTTGCAGCTCTTCCCCAGGCCCAACAAAGGAACATGAAATGCAGGAAACCAATGTTAATAATGAGCAAATCAATGAACTGAACAGTGGATTAAAATAAAGACAATGAAATAAAATAAATATCCCTTCTCACGTTCAAAGTCAAGGAAAAAATTAGGCCCTTGGTCAAGCTCGTTATAAGTCAAGACTTTAAGAAGGTTCCCCATGGGACACCTGCAAGAGAAGAGACAAGAGGGAGAAAAGCATGATGGGTATTGGGGAGGGGAGGGAGGTGGGTCCATGGGAGGGGGGTCACTGTGAAAGGCACCCCCATCTGGAAGGGCAGGAAGAGTCCTTCGGCCACTGGGGGGGGGGGTCTAAGCCTCCGGCTGGGCCACCAGCCAGAGGGAGAGGTTGCCCTGGTCCCACCCGAGTGTGGAAAGGAGGTGAACCTTTGGAACATTTAGAGATGTGTTTTGAAGGCCAAGACCAATTAGGGAGGGACGGAAGAGAATCCGCAAACAGCCGCTGCCCACCCACCAGGTTTGAACTACAGAAGACCCCTCCTGGCCTCTTCCTGCCCCAAATGGAGGTAAGTATTCCCCACGTGAAGGAAGATAGGAGCAGGGCAGGCTGTGGCTCCAATGTCAGGAGAGCAGGGGCGACCACTCTGTGCTTTCATCAGAACTCCAGAGACTCCAACTCCCAAGGGGGCAGAGCTTTATCTCCATAGAGGTTCAGGACCTGGAAAAGCTCCTCTCAATTTCTAAAGCCTGGCCTGGATCCACTGCTCCCCTGACCATGGAGTCGCCAGCCTTCCCTGGATGAGAGGGAAGTCTTGATGAGGAGGGACAGAGGAAGAGGGAGAGTCACTGCTCCCTGGCAAGAGTTTGGGGTGAGGAGGACCCCCCCTTTGTGCACCCAGAGGGTCAACTCTGGGAGCACCCCACGGAGGCCCACAGCAGACGGGCCAGGAGCCCCATGGAGGCCACTTTAAAGCACTCTCACATGACCTAATATTCCATGGGGACATTTGAGAGATAAGAAATGTGTGCCCCCCCCCTTTTTTTTTGTCGCAGCTCAGTCAAAGTGGTTACTACTAGGCCACATTGCTCAGGGATTCTGGGAGTTGTGGCTTAAAAAGAAAAAGTCACATTTCCCACCTCTATGACATTCAATACGCCTTCTGTCTATGTGTCGGGCAAAACCTTTGGAACAATTCTGGAGGGCTAATTTATTTCATGCCTGGCAACAGATCATGGCCACCTCGGTTGCTTTGTGAGATTCCTGCCACCTTTGACTCAGTATTCTGAGAAGGAGAAGGCAGGATCAGTCCCCCTGGCACAGAACGCAGACAAAAAAATGGGCAGGGAAGAGTTTGGCCAAATTCCATCTAAGATGTCAGAGTAGGAGGTGGCGGGGGGGTGGGGGTGGCAGAGCCTCAGGCTGGAATCTCAACTCAAGGCAACAGAGTGGCTTGGGATGAATCATTCTCTCAAATCTCGCAGGGATGGTGTGAAGGCAACCCACAAAAAGACGCATGTTACATTCTTGAGGTTTCTGTAGGAATTGGTCCTAATCAAACATCCAATTCCCACTGGATCAAGCAATTAAATTGGCCCCGTAGGAAACTCTGCAGCTCTAGGCGGGGCAGCGAATGACCCTGACACCCACAAAAGACACAGGGGTGTGTGTGGCTAGGCATCCCAAGTTATTTCACCACAGCTGCCCCGGTGTGCTGGTAAAATCTGACCTCTTCTCCCCATGACTTGAATCTAAAAAGCAGTCATAACAAGTTGCTATGCAAATGCAGGCCTTTTGTGGCATCCAGAATGATCAGACTTATCCCTCTGCCTCCTGACAGAGCTGGCCCTGCACATCAGAGGCCGTCTTTTCTGCTAAGGCTCATCGAAAGTTTGTGGATGCTCCTTGTTATAGCCTCTGTTTAGGGATTCTGGACAGAGCAAGGTATCCAAAGCATCTCTGCCAGGGAATTCTAAGCCATTTCATCCACTCGCCATGACTGGGGGAGTCCTGAACACTGAAATTGAGGTCTGCTTTGTGTGTGTGTGTGTGTGTGTGTGTGTGTGTGTGTGTGTGTGTGTGTGTGTGTGTGTGTGTGTGTGTGTGTGTGTGTGTGTGTCCAGCTACATGGGCTGGGCCCCCTCAACAACCAGAGCACATAATTCATGACATCTCTCCTTTGAAATGTGATGGGCGTCCTCACCTCCCTAAACCCCCTTGGGAGAACAGTGACTCCGGTTGCCAACGGTGACCACAGAGAATGGTGCCCACCTGCCCCTCTTTTTGTGTGTGTGTGTGCGCGCGCGCAAACGGGTGGGGGAAGGCAGGGACTTACTTTCAAAATCCAGGAAAAAATGAGGACAGTTTTCTAAATCTTTGCCCAGTACCTTTATCAGGTTGCCCATGGCCAGCAGATCTGAGCAGGAGAAACAGAACAGAGTGGAGAAAAGAACCACCAAGGAACTGAGAAAGACTGAGGAAGTGAGAGAGAGAAAAGCTGCAGCCACCCCCGCCCCCGCCCCCACCCCACCCCCTGGTCCACCTCATGCAGGACCAACCCTCCAGCCAGACGGAGCACCACCCCTTGGAGCCACCCAGGGAGGTCTTTCTCCTCTCTGAGGACTACCTGGGAGTTGGGTGTCTTTTTACCTCCTCCGTTTGCAATGCTTCGGAAACTTCTAGAGCAGGATCGGCGCCTCTGTCGGGTGCCTGGAACCCTTCATCCACTGGGAGATTCCGGCAGGCCTGGAGGGAGACAAGAGAAACAAATGCAGGGAAATGTGAGCCTTCCAGACCGATCGATCCGCACGAGCTCAGCAGTTCGACTTCCAGCGGGTGGTTCAAGATGCCTGGGATGAAAAGTGGTCCTTGGTAGAAACCAAGAGTCTGAAAGTCAAACATATGCCATCCGAAGACTGATCAAGAATTGAAACGAGTTTTCCTTGGTTGCCTTGGCATTACTGTATTTTATTTATTATAATATATTCAAATATATTTTTGGGAAGCTCTCTAATAGGAGAAAATTAGAATTAAACACGGATTCCAGGCAAGCCCATAATAAGTCTCTGTTATTCAGCAATGCCCTTCCTTGTGGCCAAGTTCGTTCCCTTATCGCATGCAGCGATAATTCCTGTGCAGCAAAAGCCCCCCCTTCAAACATGGACTGGCATTATCCTTTTTGCACTTTCAGCATCTTAACTCTGCTTCCTCTTCCTCAGCACCCGGGGGAGGGGGGGGAACGAAGCCCCTTAATGGTTAATCCTCCAGCACTGTTGGATGCCCATTTACTTTGAAGAAAATCCCACTGTGTTCCATGGGGTTACTCTCCTATCAGTGTTCACAGGATTGCACCCTTCATTGACCTTAATGTCAGTTTGTGTGCACAGGGAGGGCAACGCACAGGGTGGGGGTTAATTATTTCCCCACCATTTCTCCATTTAATTTTTATATGATGCAGTAAAAGGTTAGAAATTAAAACCTTTCCCTGGGAGGAAAAGACCATCAAATGTAATTAAGAGATTCTGTTTCATGGGATAATTAAGCAGAGATCAGCTTGCTGCTCAACTGAAGGCAGAAAACAGGCAGAATTTGCAAACAGGAAGCTTTTCATTAAAGTCACAGGAGTCCTCCCTCCCCCAAAGCCCTCCCAATGATGCCTGGCTCATCCACAGTGAGCAGACTGGTACTGCTGTTGCGATTTAAATTTTGAAATGCCAGGTTACTGAAATCCGGAAGCTGGGAAGATGGTGGGAGAGGAACATAGAACACGATCCTTCCAGCATTATCCCAAGTCTCCAGAAAAAATGGAAGTCTCCAAGATGACGAAATTCCCGAGTAAGTGTGTGGGGCAAAAGAAACCAGCCGGACCCACCACAGGCCTTCTGCATGGGGAGGTAACTTTTCAGGGTCATCCTAAGCATACTTATTTTGTCACTGAGGACACATACTCTCCTGATTTGAACCTCCAAGAGCCACAATCAACCAGCGGTGTCTCAGGCATGCCTGGCAGGATGCTGCCTCTTCAACACCTGCTCCCCCCCCCCCCCGCCCCCACGTGCACATGTCAAGTGCCATTGCTGAGTCCTGGTGTCGTGGTGACCTCCAGGTTTACCTTCCTCTGCCTCCAACACAAGCCCTCTGACTTACAAAGGTTGCGACAGAAACGGAAGCTTGTGTGGATTTCCGCACGCTTTGCGGTCCCCTTGCTCTCCCAGAGAGCTCCCGCCATGGGTGTCCTTCAATGAACCAACCACAAGGGCAGGCAGGCTTGGGGAGCACCCCTTGTGTCTGACCTTCTCAAGGTCAAACCAAGTCTTTCATAAGAGACATTTGCCTTGCCTTTCACATTTCCTGCATCCATGCAAAAAAAAGGGGGGGGGGAATATACCCGAGGACTGGAACAATTTGTGCTTAAAAGGTAATTGTTTCCCATTCTCAGTTAACTCATCTCTACCTTATTTTTAAAATGGGAGAGGGGGTTACACTCCATCAGCCATTTTGCTCACAAGAAACCCCAATAAGTGGGGTGGACAGTTGAAAGAGAAGGCGAAGAAGGCCAAAGAAGGGCGTCCAAAACAGAGAGGGGCTGGAGCTGCGTGTTGATCTGCATATGCTCAGAGGCACTTGTGCAAAGATAGATTGCAGCCAGGACATGAATAGCTCGGGAAGTCAAAAGCAGCCAGCCCTGAGGTGTTTCGACTCGGTCTTGCCAGGATGATCTGCTGTAGCGGTCGCTTTGCACCTGCCACATCCTGTGGCTCACGGGTCCTTGGGATTCAATGGTCCTCAAAGATCTCTGAGGAAAAGGAAGAGGAGTTGGCCATTCTGAGATGGAGCCAGGGGTGCCAGGAGGACTCTGGACCAGCCTCCCCACCGTGCCATCCTCTCAGAGGTCTCCTCGATCAGTCCATTCATGGGGCCCTTAAGTGCTCTCAGGTGCCACCATGCTGCCCCGTGAACACCTTGCAGTGGATGCCAGGAATCTTGGGGGGGGGTGATAGTGGGGAGGTTGATTGAGCCTTAAAGGAGGCCAGGCGGAGCTTTGGACCTTACAGAATCAACCTCTACCCTCCTGGGGGGTGGGGGTGGGGGTCTCTTGAGGTGTCTTCCAACTTAGGGCGTTTTTACACGACCCCTAAGATCCGCTGGCCATTTAAATTCGGACCATAGATCTTAGGGGTTCGTTGCTCTTCCTCTGTCCCCACCCCACTCTGCACTTCCTGGTTGCTGGCTGCCTGAGAGGGAGAAAAAGAGAAAGAAAAGCAAGCCGCTCACCTCGTTCTGCCTCTTGTCTCTGTAAGGCCATCAAGTCCAACCCCCTCGTCTTTGTAAAAGTAGCTCTTAAAAGGGCGGGAGCCAAAAAGCAGCAAACAGAAGCGAGGAGAGACCCGCACTCACTATTGTTGCACCGCATCAAAGATTTTTCACCTCCAAAGAGAAGGTACAAGAAAAGTGCGCTGGGTCGCGCTAAAGTGGGCGGGGTCGCACTTAATTGTCTGCAAACTCCGGAGCTGGTGGGGAAACATTTTTAAGCTCCGGAGCTTGCAGCCATTTGCAGCGGAGCTTAGGGGTCATGTATAAATGCCCTCTGGTTGAGTCCAGATGCTTGGAAATGGTATCCTTGCACCACTTCTTGCTGCTGGTTTCCAGTGGCCTCAGGCTAGACCTTGCTCAGCATCGGAGCCTGCCTGCCCCCACCCCCACCCCAAGACACCCCCAGGGCTGGAGAGATGCTGGGATCTGGCTTTGGACTGGCAACATCCGGTCATAGAAGGGGAATCCTCAAACCCTCAAAGGCCACAGCCATGACCTTCCCAGTCTCCCTAGGGGGTTCTGAGTTCTTCTTTCACTCTGGATCCTCCCCTCACTTCCCTTGCATCCCTGTGAAACCCAGAGTCATAGTGAAAAGGTCATCATCACCCTGGCCTGCCGCTTTGACCCTTCTGCACCAGGAAGCTTTCCTGTCCTGCCAAGAGGCCCAAAGAGAGGAGAGGTATTCCTCATTTTTTCCTTAATCCTTGCCTGTGCATCTACACTGAGCTAGCACCTGAAAACCCTTTCCACTTCCTGGTAACAGTCCGTGCAGGAGGAAAGAGGGGCCTGACCCTGGCTAGCTAGGTGGCATTTGTGGAAGTATGACAGGGCCCAGCGGGGTGCAAAAGGCAACCCATGCCCAGAGGTACCAGAGGAAGGTGAGCCATGGCTAGTCTGAGTGGGTCACCCACCTGAGAAGGCCTGGCTGCCTGGGGCCACCTCAGAGGCCTCTTTTCGCCACCCTCGGTGAGGGTGTGGGCATGGGTGACATTTCATGATGCAGGGGCCAAACACCCCCTTCCAAGCCGTCACTCTGAGCCTCCACCCTCTGCTTTTGGGCCCACCTGCTGATGGTCCATTTCTCTTGCACCAGGCTGGAGCCAAGGAGGTGGGACACCACCCACCCCACCTGACGGAGAGCATTTTAGGCAATGCCTTGCAGATCAGCCCTCACTCCTAACCCTTCACCCCCCCACCCATCCACTGGGCACTTGAGAGGCGCCCTCTTCCTTTATTCCTTCCCCCAAGGGGCCCACCCTGGTCACCCACCAGCCCCATCAAGATCCTTTGCGTTGGACCCTGTTGGGGCCATTTAGCCATTTAGCAAGTAAAGCAGGTGGGGACATCAGGGGACAATGTGGCCCAAGTAGAGCCTCAAAAAGACATCTTGCCACATGGCCCAGGTCTTTGCCCCCTACCCCCCACCCCTTTGGGACGAGTACCCGGGGGAGGGCAAGCCAAGACACCTGAGTCCAAGGGTCCCCCTTCCCCAAGAAATACAGAGAAAAGAGGAAGGGAGCAAGTGCTTTGTCCGGCCACTCTGTGTGTGTGTGGGGGGGGGCTGCATCCCCCACTAGAACCCCTGCCCACTTCCATGGCAGGAAGGGAGGCTGAGAGCTGGCTGCTCACTGGTGTTCTTGCTCTGTCCAGGGGTGCCCTTAAGGGCTGCTGGGCAGGCCTTGGGCCTGGTAGAGATAGCTGGGTGTTTTGCTTGGTGTTGACACTGTTTCTCAGCCACTTCTGAGGCTTTTTTTTGGGGGGGGGGGCTCCCAGGGTGCCCTTCTCACTGCAGCAGCAGCGGCAGTTGCCCTCCCATTAAGGGAGCCACCCCAACCCTTCTGGAGTCCTGGGGGGGGGGGGAATGGATCCGCTGAGGAAGGCGCTGGGGAGGGTGGCTGAGCGGTGGCGTGGCCTCTTCCTCAGGCAAGGGGCAAGCGCCTGCGGGGCTCTGGGTGCCGCCTCGCCCAGCAGGGACCTGCCTCCAAGCGCAGGCGGCGGCGGCGGCAGCAGCAGCCGCCAAACGGCCACCCTCCACTCTCAGAGGATACGGGCTCTTCTCCCCAGTGGTTTCTCGCCCGCCTGAGCTGGGGGTGAAAGGGAAGGAGGCAGAGGCGAGAAGCCGAGCTGGACGGGGCTCCCCTGGCGATCCCAGGGCGGCAGGAGCGCCGAGGCTGCACGGCTTGCCGGCCCAGGAGGAGACCGTGACCTCCGTGGGAACCGGTGCCCGTGTCTGGTGGGCAACTCAGGGAAGGAACCGTGGGTCGCGGCGGCGCCTTCCCTTCCCAGGCGCGAGGAAATGCTGAGCGCTCCTCTGGCTAGGACGCATCTCTCTCGGTAGCCACTCTCCCTCCGACCGGAGCCCTCCCCGCTCCCGGGACCCCGATTCTGGGCGGCGGCGGCGGCGGCGGGGGCGCAATGGATCGAGGGCGCCTAGTAGGGACCGGAGCCCCGTGGCCTCGAGCCACCTCCGGCTACAGCCCTCTTGTCCGGAGGGAGGAGGAGGGCAAAGCGGAGGCACACACGTGCTTGGCACCTTCTTCGGCACAGAAGCCCCGGGGGAGCTGCTGCCCAGGCGGCGAGAGAGATCCCCCCCCCGGGCACCCCGGGCAGGGCGGCGGCGGGGGCCTTAATGACTGGCGACGTGGTGGCACCTCCTCTCCCGGGTGTGCGGGCGACGTTGTGCAGGGGGTGTTGCTCGGGAGGGGAGCGGTCTAGAAAACCAGAGCCTCCCCCCCCCTTCGGTTTTGCTTGGCACCCAGGAAGGGCAGAACCGGAGGAAGGACCCTGATGGCCGCGGGGCATCCTTGGCGCGGGTTCTGGCCAGCAGCACCCGCAGGAAGGGCAAGCAGGGCGTGGGTTTGGGGAGGGGGACGGAGAGACGAACTCCCCTCCCCGAGCGAGACGACGCCCCGATTCTCCGCGCAGTTCCAAGCAGGGGGAGATCGACCCGCACAGCAGCATCCCAGTACCGACCCCACCCCAGCCCCGAAACCAGCCGGCCCCCTCCCCAAGGGGGGGTAGTGTTTTTCCTCCACCCGGGGGCTCTTTGCCGTGGGAAAAGTACCCAGAGGGACACCCCCAGATACCCCCTTACACGGACCCCTGGAAGCGCTGCGATAATCCGGTGGGATACTACGTGGGGGGGGGGGGGCGGAATATTTGTGCCGCCGCCCCCTTTTTTTCTTTGCCAGATCCGTTTGCCTTCCCCTCCCCCTCCCCTTTGCTGATGCAAGAGACACCCACCTTTCCACCGAAGCAAAGCCACCGATCTCGGGCAGAAGGCACCTTCGGGTGGTGGGCTGACTGGGGGGTAGGGGTGTCTTTTATCGCCGCTGCTCTGCCGAACCGGCTGCAACCCTCCCGAAGAGAGAGATTGTGTGTGTGAGTGAGAGAGAGAGAGAGAGAGAGAGAGAGAGAGAGAGAGAGAGAGAGAGAGAGAGAGAGAGAGCGCCCGATTCCGCGATGCCTGCGCCTGGGTCCCGCTTTGCGGGTGCAGCTGCTTCTCCCAGCACCATATGCCTCACAACGACCACCATAGACCGCGAGCCCCCTCCCCGCCTTCTCAAACATCTGTGACGTCTCCAATCCAAGGAAGCCAGGGCAGATTAACCCTTGCGGGCCCGGGCCCTCCCCTCCTCCTCCTCCTCCTCCTCCTCCTCCTCCTCCTCCTCCGCCCCCCCCCCGCCCGCTCGGAGGACCCCGCCGCTGCCTCTTCTCTCTTCCTCTCCTGCCCGTCCACGCGCCTGGACTAGAGGCAGAGCTGCGCCAGCCCCCCCCCCCTAAAGAAGAGGACGTTGAACATGTGCAGAGTGCATGGAGTTCTCCTCCTTTGCAAGGGCCAAGCAGAGGGAGGGGACCCAAGAGGCTGAGCTCACCTTGGCCAGGAATATTCTCTCCCCAGTAGATTCAAGCTTCCACAGTGCCTGTGTTTCAGTCCTGCAGTGAGCCCACCCATCCCCCCACCAGCGGCAAGGGGGGGGGCTGGTTCTTTAGGGCCAATGGGTCCTGCCTCCCCCCGCCCCCAGCCTCCAGCCAGCCCATTCCTGCAGCTCTCCTTATCATAGGCCCTGGACGCAGGGCTCCTGAGAGAGACAGGGACCATCTCTAAAAGCTTTTAGGGTTCTGTAGGAAGGCTGTCCGAATGAGAAATGGTGAGGATTCTGGCCTCTAAGCTTTAGAGAAGGAGGAGTTAGCGAAGGAGCTCCCAGTGATAACATCTTAACCCAGCATCCTTATTCATTCTTTCAAAGTCCTCTTGATCCAAGGAGCTCAAGAGAGCAGGGAGGGGGTCCCTTCCTATGTTTTCCTCATCACAGCCCTATAAAGTAGCTTAAGTCTGAAAGTTTTCCAAGGCCAAGAGGTGGCTGGGACCTGGGTCTCCCCCTCTTCGCTCCATCTGAACCCCAGAAACCCAGGCTTAGGGCCTGCAGCTCAGAGGAAGCCATAGACCCCACTCCCTGCTGGGAGGAGTTGCATGGGGTCTGGGTGGGTGCAAGGTGATTCTTCTTTAAGGGGACCTTGGGTCTCTACCCCCACCCTCTCACCCACTCCATAGAGAAGCCTCCCCCCCCCCAATCCCTTTCTCAGGATGCCTAGGAGGTCGTGGCATCTTCTGCACAGAAATGTCCCCACTCTCGGATGCATCAGAAATATGACCAGGAATCAAAGAGATGTGACTGCATATGAGAGTCTGACTTTTTTTAAATAAAAAAAATAAAAAAATAAAAATTTGCTGTTATTTATTTATTTATTTATTTATTTATTTATTTATTTATTTTCAAAACAACAACAACAGTGAGTGGAATTCTCCTGCTAGCAAGGCCATGAGGTTCGTTTCCTGGGTGCCTTTTCCAGCCCTGAGTTGCAAGACGGAATGGAAGACACCTCCCAGGATCTCAGTAGGATGCCAATGGCCATCCTGGCTGAAGCAGTGGACTTTGAACAGTGCCTGAGTGAGGAAAGCTGGACGCCCTCTAGTACATGGCTTCTACCACCACCATGTGGCAAGCTACCACGACGCTGATGTTCTTCATGTCCTCTTTGGATCCTGACTTGTGCTCAACATTTCTAGTGGTGCTGAACCCTGAACATCTTGGGTTGCTTGTTTATTAGGTCAGTAGGTCGTCCCCTTTTGTGTCCTCTGAGCTCCAATGGGGCTTGCCTAGCTTTTCTGCTCCCCATTGTCATCTTCACAAGATCCCTGCAGGGCGGCTCAGGCTGGGAGAGAAGGACTCAGCCAAAGGTGGGTTTGGTGGCTGAGCAGAGCACTAGAACCTTGACGCACGCACCTCCCCGTGTCCCAATTAGGCCCAACTTGTGATGTGCACCTGCTTTGACATCTAGAGGTCCAGGTGAGGCTTCCCCCCCACCCCAGGCCTCTTATAAGGGGAAAGAGGTCAAGATGGCCTCCTCCTTCCCCGCAGCTGCTGCCCACATTACTCTCCATGCAATCCAGACCCTCCCCCCTTGCCAATGGAAGAGGCTACCCCCACCACCACCCACCCCCATTACGGTTGTGCCCTAATGGGCCAAGAACAGCTGGTCTTGCAGGCTGCTGGCAAGGCTGGGCTTCTTGAGGGCATTCACCTGGAACGGAGAGCAAGCTGGCTGGAAGGAGCTTTGCATCGCTCTGAATATTGCTGACTCAGCAATCTGGGATGCTCATGCCTCTGCAGAGAGAGTCAGGGGTGGGGGCGCCTCTCTGGGACACCTGGAGCACCTGCTCTGCTTCCCTCCTCCCAGCCCGGAAGGTGAAGCTGGTGGCGGGGAGGGGGGGGAGAGCATTTCCAAAGGAGAATTGCCCTCCTGGAGAAAACAAGGAGGAGAGGAGAGCCCACCCTGCCCGCCCACCTGCCCACCTGCCCTTCCGCTGCTCCCAGGGCCTGGCATGAATGCATTAGCCTCCTGAACCAGATCTTTCATCGCAGGAAAGTGTGGCAACCCACAGGGAGATGCTGAGCATTCTTGACAAGGAACCCAGCTCTCCTCCTCCTGCACACGAGCGGAGCAGGCGAGGCTCAGAAGGCATGAACTGTCCACTTGCAAGCGTGTGTGTGTGTGCGCGGGCATGTGTGTGCAAAGCAGGAAGCCCTTCTGACCAACCCAAAGGTCATATGGAGGGCACTGATGATGCTATTAGGCCAAATCCCCTCTCCCACCCCCCACTGCACCCCAGACCCATGCACAGAATTCCCAAAAGGTGCCCAAAGGATCCTGCCTGAGCCGCCTCCATGCCATGCACAGCCTCACCACCGTCCTGGATCTCCATGGAGATAGCTAACCCTGGACAGACCTTCTATCTCTCCCCCCCCCATTCATCCCTCCTTAGGCTCCCTAGAAGAGACTCAAAAACAACATGCAAATGAGTGACGGTGCAAATGTTGCATCCCATAAGGACATGGAAAAAAGAAGCAGCTGTCTTTGAGGGTCTTACTAAGCCCCCCTCAAGTGCAAATCGCAGTGCAGCAATGACATCATGCAAGGGGTGCGGTGGCCATGGGAGCGGGGTGCTGCTTTGCCAATGGGGTTTCATCCCTTTGCAGAAAACCCCAAAAGAGCAACAGGGCAGCAGGAGGGCAAACCTTCCCCTCCAAAGGTGTGTCCGGGTCCCATGATTTGGAGGGCTGCTCCTACCCTTTCTGCCCCTCCGTGCTGGATTGGCCTGGGTCCCACCCTGTCCTTGCCAGCTGGAGTCTCGGGGGTGGGGTGGGGATATGGAGGGGAGGGGCTGCCCCCCTTTCCCCACTGATAGAGCCAGGTGAGGGGAAAGGTGGTAAGAAAAGGTTTGTTATATCTGCCCCCCCCGATGGGCCAGCCTCTTGGTCCACCTTGCAAGCCGTCTGGGAGCCTTGCTCCACCTGAGTCCTAGTCCTGCTTCCCAGTCCCCTGGCCTTTGCTCTCTCCAAGGGCCCCCTCCAGGGCCCTGGGCCTCCTGGCTGCTCCACCTCCAGGAAGCACCTGCCTGGATTTCCACCAGGGTTTTGCTCTTCCAGACAAGAAACTCTGGCACTCCAGATGTTTTGGACCACAACTCCCAGAATTGCGAGCCTAGATTCCCAATGACAAAGGATGGTGGGAGTTGTGGTTCAAAACATCTGGAGTGCTGAAAGTTCACCACCACTGGAGCATGAAGGAAGGAAGGAAGGAAGGAAGGAAGGAAGGAAGGAAGGAAGGAAGGAAGGAAGGAAGGAAGGAGCTGGTCATCCGAGGGGGATCCAGCGAGGCCCTGGGGAGGCAGGGCTGTTCATGTGGAGACTTTCTCCTCTTGCTTGGGAGGGAGCAGAGGGCATCATTGAATGGAGACACAGAAAGCAACCCCCAGGGGACCATTTATATCCTCTGCTCTCTGCCCTTCCCACTTTCCACTTGCTGCTGCTGCTGCTGCTTCAAACAGCCCCTTCTCTCTCTCTCTCTCTCTCTCTCTCTCTCTCTCTCTCTCTCTCTCTCTCTCTCTCTCTCTCTCTCTCTCTCTCTCTCTCTCTCTCTCTCCCTCCCTTATATGGTCACGCTGTGCTGAGCAGCACCTTGCAAAGAGAGAGAGAGAGAGAGAGAGAGAGAGAGAGAGAGAGAGAGGCGGCTCATCCCTGAGCAACTGGTGCAACCTATCAGAAAGGAGCCTTTTCAGAAAAATCAGGTCAGTTGCTGGCGGGGTCCCTTTCATGTCTCCTGCCTCCACCCCCACCCCATCGCCAGACCACTTCCTCGCCTCACTTCCCTCTGCGTGCCTGACCCTGCTGGGAATGGGCTTGCCATCACCCCCCTAGCCTGGAGGACCCCAGGACTGGGAAGGATGCGCCCGCTGGCCAAGCGGAAGAACCAGGAGAAGGCCCCCGTTTGGGGCTCAAGGCCACTCTTTCCCCCCTCCAGGAACAAAATGCCCAGCTCCTTCAGAAGAAACCCCTGGGAAGAGAACCCAGTGGGTCTGCTAAGGGAGGGGTGTTGTCACCCCCCCCCCCACCATTAAAAACTCTCCATGCTGCCATGCACATATAAAAAGCACAGGTGAGTCCCTTTCCTTCAGTTTGAGGCTGTTGGGAGGGGGGGTCACCTATCTGGAGGGGGAGGTGCCAGGGAAGAAGGAGGGGCCAGAGCTCAGCAGGCTGGGCAAAACACTGAACACACTTTCAACCTTTTTTTTCTTTTGTTGCAGCTGTTTTGACTTCTCTACCACCCCACAGTAATTAAAACATTCTCTGGGCAGTTTACAACTTAATTATGCAAACAACACATTGTGCCCCTGCCTGGCTGCAAGCGGAGTACTCAGTTTGCTGGATGAGGTTGGTGAAAGGCACAGTCGACCTCCATCTGACTTCCTGAGTCTATTGGGATCAAACTCAGTTTGTGAAGCGGAGTCTTAACTGCAGTGGTGCAGTTAAACCATATGTTTCTCTTCACATCAGCAGTTCACAATCCTTCTTCCTTTCCCACCCATTCCTTCCTCACTATCAATTTAATAAATGTATTACTTACTCAATTTATACATTATATGACATTTTTATTTTATTTATTTATTTTAGAGTATTTTACCCCACCTTTCTCCTTGGAAAAGGACCCAAAGCGGCTTACAGTAATGAGGGGCAATATACAGTTCAGTACAATTAAGACATGTTCAAGTACTGAGAAGAGGGAATTGAGGAACATCTTATAGCATTACATGACATTAAGACAAAATTACATTAAAGCTACAAGAGAACGCAAGCAGTTCAAACGAGAGTAAAATGCCATGTAAAGATATGAGTGATGGAAACTAACATTGATAGAGCAGCTCCATGGGAGTGGAGAGATCTTGTAAGAAGGCAGGGACAGATCTGCTGGGTAGATCCTGCAGGGCTCCACCCAGGATTGTCTCGTTCAGAGCCAATCAACATAAGAAAGGAGAGCCTTCTCCACTGGCAACCCCAGCAGCTGCTCTGCCTGCATCTCAAGCCCCCCCTCTTTGTGCATGCTCTGGAACCCAAGACTCTGCTCAGATAGGTCACTAAGCCAGGCGGGTTGTGATTGCTTTCATTGAACTGGTGGGCTGGAAGGGTCACCCAGATCAAACACCCCGCCCCCACACAAAAACAACAACAACACTGGAATTATAAAGCTGAAGAACTATTAATGGGCTTGGACCCCTCACCATAACTAATTGCCAAAGTAATTTGGCTAGTTCTGCTTGATACCTCCTGAATGCCTTTTCTAACTGCATCGCCCACCTGCAGCCCCTGCTGAAGAAAGGGCTGGGGAGTACCCCCCCCCCACACACACACACACCAATCCCTCGCCCAACTCCCACCTGGCCTGTATGTCTAAAAAAGACACCACGCAAGCGTTCTTCCAACTCGTCTTCCCTCGCTGCCTAGAAATTAGTCTTTTCCCCCTCTGGAGCAGGGAGACAGGCAGGGAGAAGCGGTCTCCTCCCCCCTGAAGGTCTGGCCGGCAACAGCAACAAACGCGGCTGCCGCATCCTTGACGGGCATCGCCCGCGCAAGCCCCGCCAGGTGCCTGCGGGACCCGGCCCGTGTTTGGCCTGGGGAAGGGGCGCCGGGGGGGGTGGGGGGGGGTGGGGGCGGGGTGGGGGGGTGGGGGGTGGGGGATACGATCGCCTTCTTCAGATGCCAGGAAGCCATCGGGAGCGGGAAAGAGAGGAAGCTTGTTCTCTGTGCCCCCCCCCCCCCCAGCGAAGGGTCCAAGCCCGGCCTGGCGTCACGAAGCACTTCCAGGCAGGCAGGCAGGCAGGCAGGAAGAGCCGCTTGGAAGATGGCGAGGTCTGCCCGAGGTGGCTGGCCTTGGCCAGAGTGGACCGGACCTCCCTTGAGGATGCGTGTCTCAAGGCCATCGGCGGGGTGCGGTGGGGACCCTGGTGACCTTCGGGGCCCCTCCCAGCCGATGCCCAGGTGATGCGTGGCTGAAGCCCAGCACGGAGGGCGCAGGGGGGGGGGCGGGAGAAGAGATGCTCCCTCTCCCCAGCGGTTGCCATGGAAACACTCCCCCTGGGTTTCTGAAATCTGCTTCTCCCTCTTTGGAAAGATCACGAGGGCATCCTTGTTTCTCGGAGAAGAACGCGCCTTTGGGGATGTCAAGGCAGGGAGGGGGCAGGGAAGACCCCCCCCTCTCCTCCTCCGGCATAAGCAGCGACCTTGGCTGCCCAGCGTCAGGGGACATGGCCCAGACCCCTCCCGGAAGGGCTACTGCCACCCCGACACGGCCTCGGAGCGAAGTCCCCCCGCCCCCAACCCAAGCCCAGCCTGTCTTCGCCTGGTTTCTTTCACCCTTGCCATTGGGGAGGGGAACGAGCAGAAACGGAGACCGCCCGGCGGATCCTGGGGGACGAACGAAGCGTCGGCCCGGTTCCCTTGCCCCTTCCAAATCCTGTCCTCCCCAGAGCGCGGAAAAGGTCTTTTCGCTGGAACCACCGCCTAAACCGGTCTCGCCCGGTGTGGTCTTTCCAGGGACTTCCAGGTTGCCCCCACCACCACCGCTGTCCCCAACCGCCGGCGCAGCCCTTCTGAGCTTGCCACATCCAGCCCGTCTGCCCTGGCCAAGGCTGGCATCCTGGGGTCTCTGAGAGCGGAGTGGTCGCGGGGCTCCTTCCAGGATGGGGAGGGAAGGGGGCCGACACCCGGACAAGGTCTGCGCCCGGCCAGGAGGCTTCCCGAGGTAGGTGAGGTCAACTGGAACCCCCCAGCGAGCCAAGGGTGCCTCTGAGGACGGGCAGAGAGCATGTCAAGGATGAGCGCCCCGAGCAAGGGGGGGGGAGACAAGAGGCGGGGCAGCGGAGGGGGCGCCGGGTTGGGAGCCCAGGGCAGTCCCCCACGTCCCACCTGGAGCGCGGCGGGCAGGGAGGAGGGGGCCGGTGACAGACAGGACTGGCAGCCAATGAGGCGGAGAGCCGAGCCGGGGAGCCGCCGCCTCCTCGCCGAGCGGGGCTCTTCCCGGTACAAAAGGAGGCGGAGGAGCCGCGCCAAAAGCGGCCGTCGGAGCAGGCAGAGGACGCGGCGAGCCAAGCCGGGCAGAAGCCAGCCAGCCCGCCCGCCCGCCAGCGCTCCCGGTGCATGGCTTAGGCGCTCGCTCCCGTCGGCTGCAGCTGCCAGGGCAGGCGGAGACCCCCCACCCCACCCCACCCGCCACCCACCCGCCAGGTAAGCCGCGGGGATCGGGGCCTGGGGAGGAGAGGGGAGGGGGGGACAGCTCTGGCTTTGGGAGGAGGAAGGCAAAGCCGAGGCCAGGCAGCCCCGTTATTCCTCCTCCTCCTCCCCCCGCACCCGCCCTCCGCCAGGTGCGCTCCTGTGGCGTCCTTTGCCTCGTCTGGGAAAGGGTCCCGGGAAAGATGCGTTTCCATCGAACGGATCCTAAGAAACTCCGGCTTCCCAAGGATGCGCCTCACCTGCCACGGCCCAGGGTGGGAGGGCAGGACCACCCCCACCCGCCGTTTGCTCCTGGAATGGGCCGTGGGCAGCAGGCGAGCCCTGGAGAACTCCCGGACTCTCTCCTGTCGGGCCTGGCACGGATGCTTCTGCCCTCCTGCTCCTGGCATGTTCGTGTGCCCATTCCTTCCCGTTCCTTCCTCCTTCTGAATTCACCGTCTGGTATTATAAAAGTCTCCATTGCTGCCATGGGGTGGGAAGGAAGGAAGGAAGGAAGGGAGGGAGGGAGGGAGGGAGGAAGGAAGGAAGGAAGGAAACATAGTAATATAAATAAGCTGAGGAAGGGAGGGAGGGAAAGGGGACCAGTGGATGGACAGATGGAGAGATGGAGGGAAGAGTTGGCTCTTGGGTTCCTCCTGCCTTGGGGAAGGAGCAGATGGAGAGATGGAGGGAGGCAGGAAGGCATGTGGTGCAGCCTCCCTGGAGCAGGAAAAGAGAGCCTCACTAAGCTTCCCAGGAGTCTGACATCTCCCCAAAGCCCTGGAGAGAGCAGAGGCCATCCTGGTCCTCTTCAATTCCAGCGCTGGACATGGTCCTGTACTTTTGGCGGCCCTTCTCTTCACACCAGGCCTCCCTCCCAGAGTACACACACACACACACACACACACACACACACACACACACACACACACACACCATTGCTGAGAACTCTGCACGCTGTATTCCTTCACACTGCCTGCTCGTGCTGAATGGTCATGAGAAACATCGGGTGGATCTCGCTCTCCTCCTCCCCCGAACACCGTCTGTGGCTCATTGGTTCTCGGGTGGTCCCTTGTCACATATGCTCCAGTGTGCCTGGAAAGGCATGCATGCGTGGGGGGTGGGGGGTGGAGCACGCTTTGGCAGAAGCATCCTTTGCCGTGGCCTTTCAGGCACCCAGGTGGCCAAGGGAGCGAATTCACCCTGCTCGGCAGAATCCCACCCTTGTGGGGATTGGGGGAAAGAATGCCGGGTTCCCTTTGGGCCCATTTGTTTTGCACTAAAAGCTCAGGAAGAGAGGAGCAGACGATGGGGTCCACTAGAGAATGGAGGAAGCAAAGGGAGGTGAGTCAGGGTTTACCAGCAATTCCCTCTCACCAGTCTCTCTTGTGAGTAAAGGTGGAGGTGGCTTCTGTTTCCCTTCTCACTTGATTGGGGCCGTCGGGAGTGGAGAGCAGAACCCACACAACATTCGTGGCCTCCCAAGTGCTGTTCTGTACTGTCACATGTTTCCCAAAAGGTCCCTGCTAGGAGCAGTCCTGCTCAGCGATTCCATGTTCTCCCTTCCTCACCTCCTGCTCCTTCCCCCACCATGGTTGCCTTGTCCAGCAGGTCTTGCCCTTTGGACATGCTCAGGGTACAAAGAGCCTCGGTTTGAGTGGGTTTTGCTACTCGAGAAACTTCAGAGCCTCTTTGCTTGCCTTTCTAATGATCTTTGGTCCCCATCTGGCCATGGAAATTCATGCAGCCAAGAGGGGGGTGAAAGTTTGGTAAAAACACCCACCAACTGTTTCACTTTGTCAAACCTACTAGGGTCACTACCTACTAGGGTGACCATCACGCAGATGGTGTCCATAAAAGCTTTCCTGCCAAGGCCATGTTGCCATCAAGTTGGGGGCTCTATTTTGTGTCCACTTTTGTCACAATCTACATCCAGGTACATTGAATACCTTGGTCTCCAGCAACACTTCTTTACCCTTGGGAATCTTGCCTAGTTCCTTCATGGCTGGTCCTTCCAAGTCTGTTTTTTTTCTGATTTCCTGGAGGCACTCTTGTACTGATAACTGAACTAAAATGTAGAAAATTTTCAACTACGTTGACTTCTTCATTGGAAGCACTAAAGCCATGTCATTCTTGTGTTTTTGTGATTTTTGTCTTCTTAATGTTCAACTGTAACCTGCCTTTTGCACTTTCTTCTTTAACTTTAACCAGTGCTCGTTTTAAGTTGTTGCCATTTTCTATCAGTGAGAGAGAGAGAGAGAGAGAGAGAGAGAGATCCTCACAGCCAACGGGATCAGTGTTTCCTCTGCCAATTTGCACCCCTTCTTCATCTAAATCTGATTGAGCTTTTGCACATGTTTCATCTCTAGCTGGAAAAGAGAGGGAGATAAAGCAGACCCTGGTCTGACACCTCTGCCAGAGGACACATGCAGAAGTAAATGTCCTGTTGTGTTGTAATCCTTGCATCTGCTTGGCCAAGTAGAAACATATCCGGATTGTGCTGTGGAGGAGGAGGAGGAGGAGGAGGAGGAGGAGGAGGAGGAGGAGGAGGTGCAGCAGAACAGCTCTTGTGCTGAGACCCCGGCTGACAGTAAATTTGGAGGCTACTGCTGGCCTGGAGAGAACCCTCGTCTGGCTCCTTTCCTCTTTGCAGGAGCAGCCACTCTTGATTCTTGCGCACAAGTTCAGGGCGGTGTTGCTTTTTCTCTGGTTTTTCTTTTTGTTTTATACTCCTGGCTTTGGCTTTTCTTATTTTTTTGTGAGGCCAGTGAGGCTCCGTGGGCTCCGTCTGGTTTTCCTTGTTGCCTTTTCCTTCTCTCAGTCGCTTGGACTGTCTTGGTAGCTTTGTGACAGCAGCGCTTTTAAGGAAAGATCCCTGTCTTGCTGAGACACCTCCTAAGATGCCTCTTCTTTCTGCTGAGTCCCATCAACCCAATGTGACATCATAAGCCTCTTAAAAAGACTCCCCGCTTCCTTTGGGGATTGGGGAATTGATCGCCCTTCCCTTTGCAAGGTGTCTGTTAGACAGCCAAGAGACATTTGCTAGACCTGTAGCCTCTGGTAGGCTTTTAAAAAAATGTTTCTGTCCTTTCTTCATGTCAGTTACTGAGAAAATGATCAGTGATCTATTTCTCAGACAGTAGAGTGTCCTGGGAGGGGAAGGTTTCCCCACAGAAGTGGTGCTAAATGGACCTTGGATTTAACGGTAAGACAAAAAGCCCACTTGGGCTCGTCCAGAGTCTGTGGCTCCTGGGAGTGTCATACAAATAGCTACACCTTGACAGCAGGCTTTCTGTTCTCATATGCAAAGCAGAGAAAACACATTCCCTCTCTCCCTGGGTGAGAGCCGGAAAAGGAGGGATCTCCCAGCACCTCGGAGGTTAGGCAGGTGTTGTCTGAACCGGACAACACCTTCTGCATCCATCTCTCAGCTGCAGCTGGACCTGCTGTTCACAGACAGTGCCCTTTAAGGCCCGACAGACGGGGCCAAGCAGAGGTGAAGCCACCAGCAAGGCAAGCGCTTGCCGGCTCCTCTCACCTTTGGCTTCTTGCCATTTTTTCCTGCCTGATCCATGCTGGCCACGACCTAAGAAAGCCCTGTTAAGCTTGGGTCTGGGCTCCCTGCAGGGCCGTATCTCCCCTTAGGGGCCTTCTCTGTGTTTAAGATCAGCAGCGGAGACACCCCAGCCCAGGCACGGCTCAAGGGGACCTGGGAGAAAGACAGCATATAAAACAAACAGACCAATACAAAAAAGTCATCTTTTATCCCTCCCCAAAGCTTGCATCGAGAATGTTGACCCTTTTTGCTAGGCCTAATGAAGGTTATCATTGCAGCACTATTTATTTATTTATTGGGTTTCTACACTATACATCTGGTTATAAGGCTACTCTGGGCTATTTACAGCAATAAAAGAAAACAACAAAGCAGAAATCATAACTAAATAAAGCAACAAAATATGGAATGACATAATAAGCCAAATGACAAAAAGCAGATGAAGGATACCAAAGAGACCTCGGGCTGCGGCCATGACTTTCTCCCAACCCCCAATTTGAGTGGATGTCCCCTAGTTCTGGTATTTTGTGAGAGGGACAAGAGCATCCTTCTATCCACTTGACTCATGCCCTGCATTATTTTGTACGTCTCAATCATATCCCCCCTCAGGCATCTTTTTTCCAGACGAAAGAGCCCCAAATGTTTTAGCCTTTCCTCATAAGGGAGGTGCCCCAGGCCAGTCATCATTTGAGTTGCTCTCTTCAAATCTTGTTCTGATTGGCTGTGGGTGTGGGTGTCTGTGGAGACCTTACGGCCCAGCCTTTGCTCCTCTTGTTTTGAACCTGCAGCACGAACACATGCACGGTTTTTAAATAATGGGAGGAAGCACGATATTACCATGGCACAAATTCTTATTGGGGCGTCCCTCTGTTTTAGAATCTGGGGGAGAATCCCTTGAAGGACCTACTAAGGTCCCATTAGAATAAAGGTTTTAGAGATGGAGGAGATCTAGAGGATGGGGGTGGGGGTGGGGGTGGGGGTCAGGGAGGTCAGTGTTGAGCTCCATCATGCAAGGTCTGAGGAAGTAAAGGGGGCAGAAGGCACAGGGAGAGACACCAGGATGAAAGAGCCACGGGGAGCTTCAGGGATGCTGCTGCTGCTGCTGCTTCAGCAATTGGAGGAGAGCAGAACTGTTGCCATGGCAGCCGCAGCACCAGTTCCTGCATGTGACTAAGAGCGAGGGACCAAGATGCTCCCCCCTTCCCTTCTCTGTTCCAAAATCTCATCCTGAACATCAACAACTGGTCTTGTTGTGATGAGCCGTTGAGTCATGGCGACCCTATGGTGGCCTAGAGGCCTCTAAAAGGCTGTGGACATTTGCCCCGCTCAGCTCTTGTCAGCAAATGCCTGTGGCTTCCTTTAGGCAGCCAATCCCTCTCATATTTTGGCCTCTCTTCTCTTCCTGCTGCTTTGCTTCCCCAAGCGCTCCTTTCCACCCAGCCGTGCTGCAGACTTTTCTGACCCAGGGACTGAACAAGGGACCTTCTCAGTCAAGGGACTGGGCTTTTCTAGCTGGTATGCCAAAGACCAGAGACAGCCCTTGGGAAACGGGACAAAGCCCTGTAGCTTTTGCCAGGGGCACCACGCCTGCAGCTGGCCCTCAGCCCACCGGAGAGCGAGCCCAGGGGTCTTGTTTGTGAGTCAGCCTGTGCAGGGTGCTGCTGCTGCTGGACTGTCTGTACGTGAGCTAAAAAGCCCTCTCGTGCCCTCTGAGAGATCGCCATGCCTGCTCGCTGGCCATCGGCTGCTCTGCTTTCATCACCGGGAAAACACCATGGTGTGTGGGAGCTCAGGCTGACGAGTGGTGGCAAAGCCAACCCAACACAGCCTCTGAAGTGGCATCGGAGGGGGAGAAACCCAGAACAAAGAGAGAGAGAGCCCACTGGAAGCTTTTTAGGAGAAGAATATGCCAACGCTGTAACATTCAGAAGACAAACATCGCGAGGATGGAAGAACTGCGTGACTCTGTCGTGGTTGAGAGTTTGACGTTGTTGAAGACTTTCTGTCCCTGGGTTCACTCGTTACACAACATGGAGATGGTGGTGGATATGAGTTTGGAAGGGCACCCGCGGAGGAAATAGAACTGTGTCTTAAGACCAAACGCGTGCCACTGAAGACCAAGGTTGGGGGGGAGGGGGAGGGGAGGGACAGCTTCACTCTGTGAGGGAAGCTCCCACCCCATCTTCTGCCAGTATCCAAGCAGGGCTCTTAATGACGGGCCGTTAATTGCTCCAGTCAAGAAAGAAGTCCGGTTGCTACGATTCACCTTCCGGATCCTGGAGTCAACCTAAGTCAGCGTGGACTTGATCGCATATGAGATGTGCATAAAGAGCGTTTTCAGTGTGGCTTCAGTATGAGAAAGTGGATTCGTTTGTCTGGCATTTAACCCCTAGGACAGAAGGGATTGGTGATGCCAAGCGAGGTGGCACCCAGAAGTGTCAAGAAGTTAAGAGCAGACAGGTGGCCGAACGCTGAGTGGGTAGATTTGGGAGTCGGTCTCAGTCCATCCTCTTTCCCCAGGGCAGGCAGCTGTGATTTGCATGGCGACTCCCCTTCCCGTGCCAACATCCTGGCTCAGCTGCTCCTGCCCTGCCCGGGCTGCCTCTGCGCCATAAGCCCTTTCCCAAAAGACCAGCTCCCTTTTCCTCTCCTGGGGCAGAAGTGCCTCTAGAGTTGCAGCGCCAGCCCCTTCCCTCACATGAATCATGATGATGAAACATCATCCTCGGTTGGAAGAGATATTAATATACCTAGGATGTGGGTGAGGAAGAGAAGGCGGGTGTGCTGGCCGTGAGGCTGGGGGGGGGGAGAGAGAAGTGCAGCAGAAGGAGTTCAGCTAGCAGCAATTACACTCAAGCTGAGTGGGATAGGGAACGGTTAACTACAGAGACCATTTGCAAAATACTGCTGAGAAAAATCCAGCTTTGATGGATGTGTATGGAGGGGGAAAGGGGTCCCAGGCTGGGAAAAGGGGGGAGAAGGAGGAATCTCTCGTCTAGCCCCTTCTGTCGCTGCTACTGCTGAAGCTGAAATGGCCCACTTGGGCCCCTATTGTTCCGTTTCCAAATGGCTGCCTTTGCCGTGAAAAATGCAAGCCCATCTCTCCGCTCACCCTACCTTTCCAGCTGTGCCTGTCCCTTGCCCCAGAGGTGGTCAGCTTGAACTGTGCTGACTCAGTGCAGGGGCGGGGGGAATCCCTTTTGCACATGCCCAGAGACCTTGCTGTTTCCATTCTTCCACATGTCCCAGAACCCTGGCTCTTCTGCTCATGGTTCTTAAGCCTCCCTTTGCCAAAGTGTCCCTAGACTGCGTTCTGAGTAGTCAACATACCTGCAGCGATGAGTGAAGTGGGCAATTGGCACCTGTTTCCACAGCAATAAAACAACAGCAGAAAGACTTCAAGCATTTTCAGCCAAATAGGTTTCATGGATCATAATCAGGCACATTAGAAAAACAACATTTCGCCCTCAGATTTGCATGCTGGCAACATGGATGCGTGTCTAAAGACCCAGAGATCAAGAGTTCAATTCCCCTGCTGTGCCTCCTGGGGGGAAGAGCTAACCTTTGAGTAGCCCTGGGCAAGCTGCACAGATCCCAGGATCCCACCCGCCCCCGCCCCCGCTCCCGGTTACCCTTTGAATAAATGGGCTTAGGATGCTGAAAAAGGATGGATGAGAAACCATGCGGTAACATTCGAGAAACCTCCTTTGGGTAAAGGACGTCAAAGGAAACCACACTGAAAAAGAAAACTTGAAAAGAACACTGATTTTAGTGGCTGGTTGTTTACCAGTCACAGAAGCCCATTATGGAACTTTGGAGTTCTAGGTGGACCCCTCTGAGGGGGGCCTGTGTGGATTTCCCTGGTGGGGTAACATAAAAAAAGTTTTTTAATTGATACAACATAGATAGACTGTGGGTCCTCTGATGGCAATGTTAGTGTAATGATTTTAGTGTAAGGTTTTTATTATTGTTTTAATTATTTATTGATATTTGATGTTTTAACTGTTTTAATTCTTTGATTGTAAGCCGCCCAGAGACCTTTGGGTAGTGGGTGACATATAAGTTGTAAAAATAAATAAATAAATAAATAAATAAATAAATAAATAAATAAATAAATAAATAAAATAAACATGTGCATCCCCATCTTAGCACACCTCCCAGCAGGATTCTAAGGAGGAGAAAGGGGTCCATTTGCAGAACATATAACATTGTCCAGCCGGGGAGAGAAGCAAATGGCTGGAGCTTTCAGGAAGAGCAGGCGGTGCTGCTCCTTCTTTGTTTGCTCTTCTTGTTGCTATGGTCCCGCCCTCCCCGTTTTTGCTTCTTCTGCTGCTTTTTTGGGGCGGAGGTCCCCTTGGTGGATCCTCTTCTAGGGTTCTGGGTGGCCAAGACGGCACTGGGCACTCCTTCCTGCCTCTGGCCCACCCGACCCCGGTTTCTGCCACCTGCCCACCTGTTTCCCTGCCACCTAGAACTAAGGAGAGGAGCATGCCACTGTTGCCGCTGGGAACTGTTTTGTTGACTTGCTGGATCCGTCCAGAGGAACCTCCTGGAGGACCAAGACCTCTTCTCATTCCTGTTTCATTTCTGCCACAGATTTTCTTCTGAGAGGGCTGGGCTGTAATTCTGATCGGGTCTGTCTTCAGGCTGGCTGCTCCCTAGGAGAACGAGTGGCTGAGGTGAGTGGTGTTACTGGCCCCCTTGCTGGTTGGCATTCCTCCTTCTCTGGCTCAGTGGCTTTTCACTCCGCTTGGTGTCAGCTACGAGGGAGACCCCTTTTCCTGCCCTAGCTGGGAGTTGTGCTGCATGTGTCTAAGGGAGGAACACTGACGAGTGGTGGATTGCTTAGGGTGCTAGGCGAACAGGTCCCAGGTTCAAATCCACACACACGCACACATGCATACACACACATGCACCAGGTATGAAGCCCTTGCAGCTGAACCTGCATCCCAAGGGTCCTTGTGATGATACAATGGCCTGTTTATCAGAGGGAGCCACAACCCCATAGAATGCAATGCATCCCAGGCAGAACCATATTGATAGCAGTAGGATGTTGACTTTGACACAAACCATGATGAGCTCTCTGGAGCTTTTCTTGCATGCACACAGGGCCACACATTTGGAGGAATGCCCCTTTTAAGACATTGAGGGAACAGCCTGCGTATCGTTTTCTCTGCCTTCTTTGTTCACCATTTCTCTCCTCCACACTTGCTGGTCAGGTCCATTCTGCTGGGTGTCCATTTTAAGATGCCCGTTTGGTCTCTGCTCCTGGGCTGTCCCCTTGCAGGTGTTTGGCATGAAACTATACAGGGCACACACCACTAGAGGGAAGTGGGCGGTGCAGGGGGTGACGGGGCAGCCGCGAGTGTGCCGGGGCCTCCCTCTGCCTGACACCATCCTCTCCGCAGGGTCAGCAATGGGCAAGCACAACAGCAAACTGGCTCCCGAGATGCTGGACGACCTGGTGAGGAACACAGAGTTTAACGAGCAAGAGTTGAAGCAGTGGTACAAAGGGTTCCTGAAGGACTGCCCCACTGGCATTCTCAACCTGGACGAATTCCAGCAGTTGTACATCAAGGTAAATTGGGGGAGGGGGAGTCAGGGCATGTGGGAGGGGGGCAAGGGAAGGGGATAGTGGCTCCACTTATCAGCACCCCAGGCTCATCCTGTGCATTCAGAGAAAAGCAGGGTGGCAGGGGAGGGCGGGGGATGACTCAAACTGCCAAGGGACAACCATCCACTCACTGGCACAAAGGTGCACTGAAGCACAGAAGGGTGAAATTTGTCCTCCTTACTCTGTTTCCGAAGCCTCTGAGGACCTTCCGCTGCTCTGGCGTTCATTCCCCACCCCTGGGCCTCTTCGGGAGGGCTGGTTCTGCTCTTAAATGGCCTTTCCGTGCAGAAGCCACTTGGTGCCTGCACAGAGAGTGGCATTGGCAGGTGCAGCTTCTGCATCCAGGGGTGGGGTGGCGGTCATGGGCAGGAGCCTTAAATGCATGAGATGAGCTGCACCGCTGCAGCCCTCTCTGTTCTTGCAGCCTTCTTTCTCGGCTGATATGGACCCCCTTTTCCCCCTCCCTCCCCTCTGGCAGTTCTTCCCTTATGGCGATGCCTCCAAGTTCGCCCAGCACGCGTTCCGCACCTTTGACAAGAACGGTGACGGCACCATCGACTTCCGGGAGTTCATCTGCGCCCTTTCCGTCACCTCCCGGGGAAGCTTTGAGCAGAAGCTGAACTGGGCTTTTGAGATGTACGACCTGGATGGAGACGGCAAGATCACCCGCCTGGAAATGCTGGAGATCATTGAGGTACTGGGGGGGTGGCGGCAGGTGGGAAGGTGGAGAACACTGGCCTTCTCTGCATGAGGCCGGTCAGATACAACCTCCCTTCAGAAACGGAGTGCCAGGGACAACCTACAAAAGGGGGGGGGCAGGGGGGGTGCTTCCTCAAGGCCAGAGCAGGGTTAGGTTCGATGCCTTCACATTAAAACAATTGCTGTGTCGTTAAACAGGAGGAATGCATCTAATATTTTAAAAAGAACAGTTTGAAAGCTATGTCCAAAGATGCATCCCTTGGCATGTTCCCATGTTAGTGCCAGAGTCACAGCACTGGGACTTGAACAACATCTTCTTTCCAAGAAGCTCGGATTAGGAGGAACTAAAACTAAAACTTCGCCATAATGTGCAAAGAGAGCAGTTACAAACCCTATATTTCCAAAGGGGAACTCTGCAGCCAGAGGCCAACCCACTGAGCTAACCACAGACTTCACGATTTAAACCAATTCTTTGGACTTGGATGCTTCACTTCTCCCCACTCCAATGTCCACCTTGTTCTGGAGACCTTTAAATATTGTGCACAAATGTCATTGTTCCTTAAAAAGATTCTGCCCAGCTATAGATTCCGGACTGTGTTTCATTCTTGGAGATCTGCTCCATGACCTTGTGGGGTGGGGTGGGGGGAGGTTGTAAAAGAAAGGCAGGATACACGGTCCATGAAATAGCTCCACCTGGCCTCCACCGGCCATGTAGCAGAGTAGGCCTTTGCAGACAGTCTAAAAATCCAGAGGTTTTTTTCCCCACCTGCCACCATTGGCTGGGGAGCTATTGAAGGTGGGTGGGTGTGAGATAGAGATGGGGAGGGAAGGAAGGAAGGAAGCCTCCTCTCCTTGTGTTGCAGTCATGCTGGAACCACCTTGAGGGAAGGAGGAAGTACTTCCGTCTCCCCCTTGTGTTTTTCAGGCCATCTACAAGATGGTGGGCACAGTGATCATGATGCGGATGAACCAGGATGGCTTGACCCCCCAGCAGCGCGTGGACAAGATCTTCACCAAGATGGACAAGGACAAAGACGACCAGATCTCCCTGGAAGAGTTCAAGGAGGCAGCCAAGAGTGACCCCTCCATTGTGCTGCTCCTGCAGTGCGACATGCAGAAATAGAGGGGCGGTGGTGGCAGCAGTGGAGGGGGGCACTAGGCCACCCTCTCCCTGCGATGGACCGGCAGTCTAGTTGGCCACCCTCCTCCAACCAGCAGGCCTCCCTCTCCGAGGCAAGGTGGCCTGTTTTGCATGGCTTTCTTGGCCCAGATGTGTGCCCTCAGAGAACCCCACCCGCCCCCAGTCTATGTGATGCTCGCCATGGAAGTACACCACTAGCAGCCAAGAGGAGGTGGGTGGGTGGGTGGGAGGGAGGGAGGGAGGGAGGGTGGTTTTATGTGGAGTCCCCTTAGGCCTGCCAGACTGGATTTCTTGGTCTCCATCCTCTGGTTCCTCCACCATAGGCACGAACCCAAACTCCCTTCTGCCTTTCCTGTTTATCTTCCTGGATCTCTGGTGCCAGAGGCAGATCTACTTTTGGCTCTAATCATCCCATGACCCAAGAAGAGGCAACTGCTGTGAGACTTTGCCCTCCCCCGCCCCCAACCAGCTCCTGCCCTCCTTAGTACCTTCAGGCGTAATTCCATCTAGGGACCCCCAGCATGCTCTCCATCTGCACTTTTTCACAGCAGCTTCAACACATCACCCCTTTTGTTTTCCAGAAACTCCCTAGTATCCACCCCTCCTTGGTGGGGAGGGGGCTGTTCCCCTCCTCCTCCTATTTCACTGCCATGGTTCTCTGGCCACGGGTGTGTGTGTGTGTGTGTGTGTGTGTGTGTGTGTGTGTGTGTGTGTGAACCTGTGGCTTTTGAGAATGTTTAAAAATGCTCAATGCCTTTCCCATTCAGACTCAGGCTTTAAAACAACAGAGCAACCCCGCCAGCAGTCAACGTGAGCAACAGGGCCATTGGTTCAAGGCGTGTGTCTTCGTAATATCATGCTTTGTCCAAAATGCAGGGGGCTTTTGTTCTTGTTTTGGGTGGCCCTCAGACTGCAGTCTTACAAATCTATCAATGGTGCAGCAGGGAAGGACCCCGCGTGCTTCCCAAAAAGACTGAGAGTGGTGGTGAACAATCCATGGGGGGGGGGTCTGTATTTTGGTATCTCATGCCTAGTGGGTCCTTTACTCGCAGGCACTCATTTCCATTGGCTCGCCTACTGTCAAAAGGCAATTCTGTTGCACTGACATGTTTGGAAGAGGGAGCAGTATTGGAAGCCTCGAAGCTGGAAACTGGCCCTTTACTTGGGCCAAAGGTTCACTGAGGGAGGGGGGAAGGGGGGGAGAGAGATATTTCATATACATTTGCCCTGCTACAGAAAAGAGTAGCCTTGCCTTTAATGTCCTCCGTTCATCTTCTGCGCCAGGAGCAAACTGGGCTCCCCAGGGAGAAGGGAGAGCATTACTGTTTTGAAATGGTGGTGGTGGTGGTGGTGGTGGTGGTGGGGAAATGGACATTTAGATGCAGCCGAGTGTTCCAGGGCAGATGTGCCGAGCAGATGTTCACCAACCCTTTGGTCTGCTCGTCATGGTAGGTGGCCCCCTCTCTTCCTTCCCCTTCTTAGCAGGTGTAGGACCCGCTGCCAAGTGACACCACCACTAAAGCCGCCAGCACCGCAGTGTGGGACGCCCCCATGGCTTCTTCCATTTGCAAAGGCTGGGACATGTGCACATGTGCCCTGTGACGAAAGCAAGGTAAAGCCACCATTCCGTGCGTTAAACAAGGACTAGAAGAAAGAAGGCCCCCCCAACCTTGGTCAAGAGGTTTTTTTAAAGTGGGCGGGTTAGCTGGGATGGAGAAGCAACACCCCCAAAAAGGTCGCTTTCTCTTCAAAATCCTTCATGTTTAGGGCCTCCCAGAGGTTTTGAGGCCCGAAGGAATGCCCCTGGGTTGCCCAAACTATTCCACTGAACTCAAATGACAGGTCACAAGGGAGAACGTAAGTGAGACGTGGGCTCACAGGCTTCTGCTGGGCCCCAACCTTGAGAGGACGCCAGAGCCAGAATTCCACTCCCTGGGGATGGGCCCCATTTTATCCATTCCAAACCTGCACACTGTGGTTAAGGTTAACAACGACAGCTCTTGGAAACAAGCCAGCTTTCAACCCTTGTTTATCAATCTTGTTGTCTTCTTTTTAGCCATAGTGATGAGAGTAGGGTCCAGGGTGGTCAACCGAACATGTAATTAACCTAAATAGGGAATTAACTCTTCTCCCCTCACAATTGGGTGGGTGGGGTGCAGGGTTAGCAGCATCCCTGTGCATCTGCTCGGTGGGCATACAACCCAACCCCCTCCCCTCCCCTCCCCTCTGCTGGCCTGTGACCTCTGCCTACCAGTGTTCCCATTCTGGACTCTTCCTGGAAATATACCCTGTCTGGCTGTAGTAGTTTTGAATATTGTAATAATTGTTTAGCAGTTGTGAAGTTAATATATAGATACATAGAGAGACATCACCCTTTTTGTTTTTTGAAAAAATAAACTTTTTTGCGGGGGGGGGATAAATGTGTCTGACATGAGAGGAATTTCCAGCTTGAGTTCTTTACATTTAGATCTGTGGGTTCCGTTTCCACATTTGGGAAGGGATATTATCGACAAACTTCAGATTATGGTGCTTTTAAGCCTTTAATTTCTCTGCTGGAATTTCTTTGTTCTGGGCCTGAAGTTCCACTTAAGGACGTGAGGAGGTGGGTTTCAGAGGGTTCATCTCACGCTCACCCCAGGGAACAGGCGGCCAGTTCTAGCATCCCAAGGCCGTGGCAGTTCAGTCAATGGGTGGCAGAAAAACATAAGGAATAAATAATAAATCTCTCGGTCTTCTGTAGAGAGGAAAGAAATACCCAAAAGAGGTGTTGGCATGGTAACAGAAGGATATATATATATATATATATATATATATATATATATATATATATATATATATATATATATATATATATATAAAAGGAGGTAGCTGTGTTTGCCGCAGCAAAAAAGCAGTGTGCCTTGTTGCCATGTATTTTCAGGCTTCAAGCAGAGGCTGTAACTGTGACTGCTGTTAGGAACTGACAACAGCATAGGCCTGAACATGCAATAAACAGTTTGCACTAAAAAAAGAGAGAGAGAGAGAGAGAGAGAGAGAGAGAGAGAGAGAGAGAGAGAGAGAGAGAGAGAAGGGAACAAATAAAAAACCCCAAGCCAGGTGATTCAGGGGTGGAGGTGGTGCTCCCCTGGGCCGGTAGAGGGCTCTGTCCACCCAAGGACGCTCCAGCCTCCTGAACAAAAGCCACGGGAGGCTCACCTAGATGCTCCGATTGATTGACCACTGATGAGTACAGATCCGTTTAGCAGTTCTAGAGCCTGGAGGAGTCCCAATTTGGGGAGCAACCCCCCCCCAGTGCTCCCCACCCCACCTCACCACTGGAGAGCCTTCCTGGGAAATCCCAAAGACATCTGGAATGGAGAAACGGTGTCTCCCTGGCACCGCTGGGCGAGCTGCCATTCTGTAGAACCAACCAACCCATCCTTGGGAGGTAAACATGCCTGTTGGAATTCTTCTGAGAGTCAGTTTAGGATTAGGATCTGAAATCGGCCTTCCGTTTCCTTTCCTTGGGAGGAGAGAGTTCGAAAAGAGAGAGCAAGGAGGCTTTTTCAAACGGAAGATTTAGAACCGCATAAATGGTGTATGTTTGTCCCATGTGCCCGATGCAGCTCCTCGCTCTGCAGCGCACGTGTGCCGTCTCTTGGTGCATCTCCTCCATGCTTCCATGTTCGGAGTTCCGTCTCATGGCACCAGGAAGCCCACGCAGAGTGGGAGAGGACACTCAGAGCCTTTCTTTACGAGACAGGGAGGGAACATCCACCACACAACTCCAGGGGAAAGGACAAAAGGTTTTTTCTTCCAAGGAAAACAAGCTCATAAAGTCAGCTGCTCTTCATAGCCACGGAGACAGTCCCCAAAAGGAAAAGGAATGCTTTTATTTGTGGTTTTTATTGGAATTCTGCTGGCGGTGAAAGACATCTGCACCAAGAGATGCAACAGGCTGGGATTTCGTGTCCTTTTCTTTCTGGTGCCTCTTTGCCACCTGGGCCTTGTGAGGACCCCCGTAAAGCAAATCGCCTTCGCCATTGGCCACGGAGCCCAGGGGGCCTTGCAGCATCCCTTACAACAAGGTTCCCAGGAGTTGTGATTAAATTGTCCCTGCACGCACGCACACCACACCCTTCCACTGCAGGTGCTCAGTTGCGTTCAGAGCACCTGGAGCCAGGATTGGAGCCGGTCCCTCAAAAGCTTGACATCTGGGGAGTCCTCCTCCTCCTCCTCAAAGCAGGTGGTGTCCCATCCCGCAGAGATGCTCTCCTGCACAGGTGGGCCCTGCCGCCTCACCAAGCAGCTGCCGCCAGAAAACTGGGAGATACGTAAAATGTGCACCTGCCCTTGTGCAGAAGATGGTTTGTTTATATATAACACTCTTCTGCACAAGGCCTTGCTGAAATCCACCCACTTGGCAAGGCAGCAGGGCACACCTGTGCAGGAGAGCATCTCTGCGGGATGACACCGGATCCCTGGAGCTTGCCAAGAGTAACCCCCTGCCTTCTATACCTTGAAAGCTCTGTGGAGGTTTCCATCATCTGGACGGCAACCTTTCCTACTAGCTGGGGAGAAGGTACTTGTCTAGACTTCCGCCCTCCCGGGAACAGAGGGCCATGCCTTGCTCTGAGCTTGGTTGCTCTAGTTTTTAAGGCTCGGCAGCTGCTCAAGCCACAGAGAGGAGGAGAGGTGGCTGCAGACGAAAGCTCTCCCTCCCTGTGTGTGCGTTTCTTGATTTACCCCCTGAGAGCAGAGGGCTAAAATTACCTCCTGGTCTTGGGCCCAACATCCTGCCCGGTTCCTTTCAACTCCTCCCCCGGGATCTCTGAGCAGAGCCAGTCTGCACTCCCCCACCCCCCAGGGTGCGGCAGCAATGATCCTTCCCACCTTGGTCAGCTCTCAATGGCTGCGCTAGAGGTTCTGCAGGGCAGTTTGGGCTGTCCTGGTTGAACCTCTGCCTGCCTCCTTCCGGGGCTTCAAGGTACAGAGATTCTGGGGTTTAACTACAAGACAAAGGTTCTGCTTGGGAACAGTTCACGTGGCCATCGGTGCGAACGCGTTTGTGTGCCATTGCATATATGGGTGAGGCGGCTATTAACGGTAGCACCAAGGGCTTAATTATGGATTTATCTCAATGAGTGTCTCTTGGCCAGGGAAATTAAGCCCTTCTCATATCATAAATGGAATTGCATAACCGTTAAATATCCTCCAGAGATTACTTTTGCCGAGGCCCGCACAGAATAATCTTCAGGGCTGCGCACGCCAGCCTGGACTGCTTCCCGCAGGGATTTGCGGGCAGAGCTGGGGGGGGGGCTGCATCATGAAAATGTTCTCCATGGCAGACCTTCCAACAAGAATTGGTGCTTCCAGGGCCTGTCGGTGAGCTTGGCTGGTCCCTGACACTAGCTGATGGGGTGGGGGGGCTTTGGGACTGGGTGCAAAGAGGCCACAGGACAGGGGGGACCTCACAGCCCAAGAAACACCGGGGTTATCACAGGCAAAGGTGCAGGGGAGGAAACAACCTCCATCCAGGGATGCTGGAAGGGAAGTCCTTCTCAGGCATTTATAGAGGGCATTTCTGGGGCACAGCAAAGCAATGGGGGGGCTTGAAAAGGGATGCAAGTGAGGGGGTTTCTTTTGTTTTGGGCATGGGCATCATTCCTCAGCAGCCGAGGCCCCACTTCGCTTGCCATCCTTCCACTCCAGGGCTCGCCTGGAGTTCTTGTGGGAGACTGTGCCTGGTTGGGGAGCCACCCAGCCTTCCAAATGGCTTGTGAGGGTCTTCCAGCCCTGTCTCTCCTTAGCCAGCAGAAGCGGAGGCATCCAGAGGTAGCTCCCCACCAGCCTCCGGCACAGAAATAACCCAGAGGCAGATGCTCCCAACAGGCTCCCCTGGGCACATCTCACTTCCAGGACTTGCTGCAGAATCTGGCCTCCCAAGAGCACCTCCTGCTAGTTCGGAGACAGGGAGCAGTCAGTGGAGGGCCTTGTTACAGACTGTTGTTCTGGCACAGAATTTAGCTGGGACTCATTTCTCCCAAGCCAAGAGCCAATTCTGTAGCAAAGACGGAGCTATAGAGGAGGCAAGCTTAGTGGAACTTCCAGGTTCAGCAGCAGTCTACCTGGAGACCCAGGCCTTATACAGGTTGTGATTCCCATTCCTCACTTCTTCTGAGCTTTGGAGATGATCCTGGCCAGTGGAAATAGGATCTGGCCTCTCGTGCCTTCCATCTCACGCAGCTGCTGGGTTCCTCTGACACTTAAAGTTTGTGATCACAGTCAGGAGCACTTCTCTTGTGTTTTAAACAACTGCAGCAGCAGACAATGTGCGGTTGGATAAAACAAACAAACAAACAAGCAAAGATCTTTGAAGCTGGTTCAGACCAGAGCCTTGTCTGGTCCAGGACTCTGCTTGCAGCAGGGACTCCGGCCAACTACAGCCTCCACCCGGCATACTCCAGGGCACTGCCTCTACTACAGAGAACATTCTGAAATGGCTACAGCCTGATTTTTGCTGCTTAGAGAGCGCAGTCCATTGAGAACCTGACTATGGAGCTAAGGGTCATCACCAGGCCGATCCCCCCCTCATGCCCCCTGGGAGGAGAGCCAACCTGTGTAGCTTTGAGCAAGTAGCATGGTGGCTGCAGAGTATTCCCAGAAGGAGAAACCCGAGTATTACATAAGCTGTGCCTCCAATACTGTCCGAAAGAATCGACTTGGTTGGCACATCACTGTTTCTCACTATGCCAGCCACTCTCAGCCTTGTCCTCCACCAGGAGTGAAATCTCCTCGGAAGGCTCCTTTCCTGGAAGGGGCTCCCACTGGCCACTCACCTGCATGGGGGGGGGGGGGACAACCCCTCCTTTCTCTCCACCTTAAGCTTCATTGGACAATTGTAGATGGAGGGGGGAGGGGCATCCGCACCTGCTGCTTTCTTTTCTAGGTTTCTACTATACTTTCTTTAGTGACCTGTGGTCAGATGGTGCAGCATATAAATTAAATCCAATAAATAAATAAAATTCTAACATGCTCTGGGCTTTCAGTTTGGAGATGCTGTTTCCCCCTCACCCTCCTTCCACCCCCCCACCCCCAATTAATAAAAAGACTGCCTTTGCTTGAAAAAAACGCGCCCTTATCGGATTTTAGGAATGCCTCCTGGAAAGCTTTGCAGACCTGCAGGGCGGGCGGGCTGGCGGGCTGGCTGGAAAGGTGGGCTTCAGGAGGCGCTCTCCAGACCAGAGGAGGTTAAACGAGCCAGCGGCTTGATTCGGAAACCAGGAGAGTCATGGGATCCCTTATAAAGAGCTTTCTCTGAGCGACAGACGCGCCGGTTCGTGCACCAGGCGCAGCACAGACCCCTTGCTATGTCCTGAGCCGCCGCCGCCGCTGCTGCTGCCGCCGCCGCCGCCTCTAACGCTGCCACCCTCCCTTGAGCGAGGAGGCGGCTCGCTGTTTATCACCGATCCCCACCAGGCTTTCTGGTCGGTCCGTCCGTCCACCCCCCCCCCCACCACACACACAAACACCGCCGCCTCCACCCGCTGGACACTGCAGCCTTGGGCACGCCGCTGCCGGTGCCATCCCGCGCTGCCTTTTGGAGAGGGGCCGACGGAAGGCACGATGGAGCTGGCCGGACCTGGAGCCCCCCCGGATGGGAGAAGCTCCCCCACGCGAGAGGCCAGCGGTCCTAGCAATTTAGGCGCCAACGGCGAAGGACAACCCAAGCCCCAAGCCTGCTGGGAGGACGCGAAGGCCTTCCATGACAACCTGTCTCCCAAAAAGAAACCCAAATCCGTAAGAGCACGATTCCTCTTTCCTTCTTCTTCAGGGCAGCGACGGGAGGGGCGTGGGGTTCCCTGCCTTCCTGGGCCTGGCAGGGGCAGCCTTTATCTGCTTGCTTGCTTGCTTGCTTGCTTGCTTGCTTGCTTGCTTGCTTGCTTGCTTACTTGCTTCTTCTTCTTCTTCTTCTTCTTCTTCTTCTTCTTCTTCTTCTTCTTCTTCTTCTTCTTCTTCTTCTTCTTCTTCTTCTTCTTCTTCTTCTTCTTCATTTGCATGCCAGAGTATTTATATGCATATATATGTCTATCAGGGAGATGATTATTTTAACGGATGAGAAAGGGGGGACTACTGTACCCTTTCCAACAAAAAATGTCAATAAACCTGTTGATTCTGCTGTCCATCAGGATAGCTATTCTCTGCAGATGTGACAGGTGGCTCTCCCTCTGGGCATCTGGGAGGGCAGGAGGGTGCCGATTTAAAAAGATATGCACAAACACTCTCTTCCAATGCAGATTGCTCCTCACCCCATTTGTGAGGCTGGGGAGAGATTTTGGAAGGATCCCAGGCCTTGGAGCTAGGCAGAGTAGCTGGCAAACAGCTCACAGTGGAGAGCCTAATAAGCCAGATGCCCTAATAATATATGGCAGCTTATCGTCCAGATAACTGCTGCTGAACTGTGAATTATATTTGTCTTGGAAGCTCCTGTTCCCTGCCTGCATGACAGAAGCCCAGGCTGCATGCGAGATAAAAGGAGCGGAGGAAGGCTGCTCCCCTACAAAAAAGGAGCGTGCCAAGGTCGTGATCTTTCTCTTAGAGGACTGTAGCTCTGCACAAAAGCCTGGAAGCCCTTCTGTCTCACCTGTACAGGCTGCGCGGCCGGTGGTGTCCAGCAGCTAAAGAGGTACACAAGGCACCTGTGGGTCACGAGGATGCCGTCCCCAGGCCCAGGTGGGCACAGACGCTTTCTCTCCCCCGAGGTCAGAGAACGGTGTGTGGCTGCCTCCGTTATCCCACCACTCCCTGCCAAAAAGCTTAAAGGAAAGCTCATGTCTCAATGGACAACCATTCCTGTTTCCTGTGGCACCGAGTGATCGTTCAGATGATGTCTCTGGGTGTTGAGACGAATGGCTTTTTGTGGCCGGCCCTGCTGTGCGGCGGAGGGAGGCAATGGCCGTAGGCAAGAGGACCTGTGCCACAGTACATGGCTTCTTCTTATAATTGGGAGGATTAATGCGCAAAGCTTGGAGATAGCATCTTAAAATTAAAACCAGTGCATGAAAGACGAGGAGGAGGAGGAGGAGAGGAGGAGGAGTGCTTCTAATCAGCTGGAAACATTCCTTTCTAAACATTGTTTTTAGAATATTGGGTTTGTGAGCTTCCTTGTCCTCCTCTTTCACAGAGAAGCAACAATTTTCAAGGTTGATGAGTTAACACCAACATGTGATTTTCCCCCCTCCAGGAGATCTGTTAATACTATGTATCAACATTATTTTTTTAACAAAATAACAGAAGAGAAATGCCTTTGGCTTCCTCAAGGCTCAATTCAAAACGTTTTGGTGTCTCCTTCTGCAGCTGAAAGAAGTACAGGCTGCTGGGGTGGTACCCAGGCTTCCCTCCCCCGATAGTTCAGGGTCACAGCCCTGGCACCCCCTTGCCAGCCCTGCTGCAAATGGTTAGAGGGCGTCACCCCCATCACTCTCCTTGCCTCACCTCTCCTGCCTGTCTTTTTTGCACACTGGTACTGGAAACGCATGGCAGGTGCCCAGACACTCTTCACCCTGAGCCCTGGGCCTAGGATGTGACGGGCACTCAAACATCACACCTGAAATATCCAACCTTTCTTCTCTGCTGGGGGCTCTTGCCCTGACATGTCTCGGCCTGCCTTGGGGACCAGGAGAAACTCGGGAGACCCACCACCACTTGAACCAAGCTTGTCTGTGGAAACCAGTGGCATGAGTATGGTCTGCACAAGGGAACCCCTCCTTTAGGGGCTGCCCCCACCATCTGCAAGGATCCCTCCTGCCTAACAGTCGCCAGTCCACATGCTCTTCACCGGACATGCTGTGGAACCACTGGAGGGGGCTGCAGGTCAACATGCAAGAGGGCAGCCGTGTAATAAGCCTGCTGGCACCCAGTCTTGTGCCACGACTCAACTCCCCGGTACCTTCAGGGAGAAGAAGCGAGTCCTTTTCCAAAACTGTACATGTACACAGTCCCAGATTGCCATGTTGGCCCCTCTGTCCTTGGAGCACAAGAAGAAGGCAATAGGTGTCTCAATGGGTAATGATCTGAACTGCAGACAGTATTTCAAAGAGCGTCATGGCCTCATCTGTTGGACCAAGAGCAATTCTGCCAGGGGCACTATTCCAGGGGCACAGAACTGCCCACCCTCTACAACCCTGCACTGGACAAGGGCAGCGCCAGCAGGTATATACTTGAAACCATGGATCTTGTGCCCCTGGTGCAGTCATACTCCACAACACTTTGTGCCTTAAGACACGTGTTAGGCTTTTTAAAGGTGTCACAGGATGCTTCCAGCATTCCCAGATGCTCCTTGTAGTTCCAGCCAGGGGACAGAGTGTTCATACATTTCTTCTGTTCCTCTTTAGCAGATGGGCAACAATAAGGGAAAAGATGGAAGAAGTGACCAGCGCGGGAAGGAAGGGTTGGCATGGAAAATCTTGTCATTGAAGGGTCCTACGCACAGTCAGTGGACGTGACACAGCCGTGGTCTTGCCTGCATAAGCTGTTTTCAGTTTTTATCCTGGAAGACAGTCTTATTGAGGCAGACGGCTGCTGGGAAGGGATCCAGCCAGGGATCCAGCCATGCCGGGAGCAGGGTCTGCCCAATGATCCGTGGATCTGGAAGAAGCAGGAGGCAAAAGGAAACCAGACAGGAAAGATGATGAGAGAACACAACACACCATTTGATCCCGAATTGGTCTTGAAATGCAGAATATCTTACTTATGGGAAGTGATGGGGTGGGAGATCCTGCCCCCCCCCCAAACTGGAGGATCTTGCTCTCTAGAGCAGGGAAGGTGTTTGCATGCTTTTTCCAGCCGTAACTATGGCTTCCCACTGTTCTGGTCCATCTTGCCATCTCCCTTCTCTGTAATGCACATTCCCACCCTCATCACCACCACCCAAGACATTCCTTCCTTAGTTGGCGGTTTCTGCACCACATTTCAGCTTCACTTAGGGAACAGCATTTCATGGGGATGGGAGGGTGGGGGGGTTGACATTTGGGATCATGCACATTGTCGATGAGAGCCTGAGTGGACCCCATGGTGCCACTCTCCTCTGTTCTGCTCCCGTGAGTTCTCTGTTGGCCCTAATCCCTCGACCCTCTTCTGGGAAGGAGGAAGGGTCCCAGAGCGCTGACCTCGTTTCATTGTACCCCCAACACCAGAACTGCTGGGCTCCTCCTCCTCCTCCTCCTCTTCTCCTTGCCAGGGGCTTCTTTCAAGATATCTCAGCCTCTCGTTGGCATTTATTGCCCTGACCTTGCACAATCTTGCAGGTTGCCAGGAGAGGAAATGGGAGAGAGGCCCAAGCACAGTGGCAGGGCCCTTTGCAACAGCTGAAGGTCAGTGGAGGGTGCACAGCAAGGTCCCTCTCCGGGCATTCAACAAGGGAGCCGGGGGCGGGGAGCGTCAGGAACATGGCTTCGAGCCCTGTGGCGCAGTGGTTAAATGCCTGAACTTCAGGTAAAACGGTGCTCACGACCTGGGGTTCAATCCCAGGTATCAGGTTCATGGTTGATTCAGCCTTCCATCTCTCTGAGGTTGCTAAAATGAGCACCCAGCTTGCGGGGGGGGGGACGACAATGTGTAGCCTGCATAATTAAGAGACTACTTGAAGTGGCATGGGGCAGTATATAAGCAGAACACATTGCTTTGCTTTCTGTGCATCATCAGCACACAACCAAGACTTGGGTTCTTGCCCACAGCTAGCCCTCTCTTGGATGTATGGCAAGGGCAGGTGAAGAGGCTGGAGTGCAAATCTGGACTCCTTTGGTAGACTTCCCTGTGTGATCTTGGGCCAACTGCATGCACTCCACCTGACCTCCCTCACAGGACTGTTGTGAGGATCATAGCGGGGAAAAGCCACCTTGAACTCATCGGAGGAAAGGCCAAGGGTAAAAGTAACAAATACATAAGAAATACAGTAAAAGATTTGCGCATGACTCTCAGAGGGTGTCAAGCCACCTTGGGTCCCTGCAAGGTTGAGAAAGGTAAGACATTGCACGCGCGCGCGCGCGCACACACACACACACACACACACACACACACACACACACACACACACACACACACACACACACACACACACACACACACACTGCTTCGGAGCCAATCAGCACACCTCCCTTGCTTCTCTTTGAGTGGCGACGGAACCCTGAAATACAAACGCGGAAGGGGATATCCAGAATGAAGGGGCTCTCGGATTGGTCACAAACTAAAGCCCCTGCCCTGCTGCCTTGCAACATTCAGAATCAGATATTGTTGGATCTGCGTTCCTTTCTAACCACAGATCTCACTGGTCTTTTTGCAGCGTGGAAAAACACCAGTTCAACATGGAATTTCACGGATGTTGTGTCGGGATAAAGTGTGCCTCCTTAAGAGGATGAAACATCAAGCGGTATGTCCCAGGTGGGAGCATCGCCCCTCCCTGGTCTGGTTCCCACCCTAGATATCAAGCTTGGAAGGCTGCAGGGTAGCAGTGGGCGTGTTCTATTTTGTGACCAATCGGGACAGAGATGGGCGTGTCACTCCCTTCTGTTACAGTTAGATTCCCCCTTCCGTGGGTTTACGTTTATATTTCCAGGGTCTCTACAGCTCAAAAGGATGCAAGGTGGGTGGGTGGCTGGCTGGGTGGGTGTTCAGCTTAATCCAGAATTGGAACCCTCCAATAAAGAGAAGACCTCTCGTGCAATGTGGGGGATTGTGACAGAATCCAGTGTGCTGTCTGGATTCCCTTGTTGCTTCTGTGCTCCTGGCTTGGTCCTAGGTTCTGCTCATCGATGGCCAACAGAGCTGTGCTGGTTCTCTAGGGAAACTGACAAGGATGAGGGCAACCGAGGGATGAGAAAGGGGTGAAGTTCCCAGATCTACCTTCCAGTAGCAGCTGCTGGAAATCAATTGCTATTAAAAAGATATTTGCAGAGTGCTGGAACTTGTTGGCTTAAAGATGAAATAAATCACCAGAATATCCACAGTTACATGGACAAAAGAGGTCAGCAAGTAATAAAAAAAGAGGAGATAGTAGTAACCCAACTATATCTACTGTAAAGTAGCAAGCACACTCGCACACCCAGTTGCTATGCATGGCTTAAATAAGGAGAACAAAACAGCTTGTATAAGATAATATAACAAAGCTTTACTAAAAAAATATAAGGGCATGAAGAAACAACAATAGTCAAAAGGTACAAAAATAGCTTAGCTTGTGTAGAGAAAGAAAGGCAGCAATAGCAAACTTATTTGCAGGCGGAAAAGTCAGGCTCTGAGCCTCAATTTCACCGCTGCAAGTGGAACAGGTCTTTGCCAGAATAAGAGGCCCTTTAGGACCAGATGACTCACAAGTTATAAATAACGCAGATGGCTCCCATGCTGGCCGGCCGGAGGTGGCATGGGGTTGATGCCATGGCAGATAAAAAACCCTGAAAGGAATGGTCCTGACTCGGACACTGGGATCCGCCCCAGGCTGGGTGCATGTGGAAGTCCATCTTTGTCAACGCCTGTGGGGACAGACCCCAGCCGGGATGAGAGGAGAAGGGCTCTTTTCTCCCAAGGAGAGGGAACTGTAACTTCCATCATCGCTGAGCCTGCTGTTCCCCCACCAGCACCAAACTGGATAGGACCCGTGTCCTGTAAAAGGCAAGTCCTATGTGGGGCCTGGCCTTGGAAGAGAGGGACCCCTCACTTGTGCATCTTGACCTGTGGTGGGAAGAGCCTGCTGCACCAGGATGAAACCCCCAGTCAGATTGGAAACAATTGCCAAGACCTCCACTGCTTGGCCTTTTGAAACTTGTTCTGCCTGCCATTTTGACTTGGAAGAATACTTTTTTAAAAGTTGAAACTTGGCTTGCTCCTAAGCTAGTAACTTAGGGCTGGTGACGTATAGTCCTGTTAACGGTTTCCTCCCCTCGCCCTCCTATGGTGACCTCCTGCTTATTTACGATCTGGAAATCGGTTCTGTTGGTTCTACTAGGAAAAAAAGCTGAAGTGTGGGCAGGCAGTGCAACAATTCCTTCATTAGAGCCATGTGAGGCAGGTGGTGCCATCATTTCTGGAAGGTAAGCGCATACGGTGGTTTCTTTCTCATGCCTGATAAATAATGTGTTATATCCTTCCGTTGGAAAAAAACATAGCACACTTTTTATGGACTTTGGCTTCATCATAAATCTCCCTCTGGGGAAAGTCAGGATCAATTCCCACATGGGACAGGTCAACCAGATGCCACGGGGAGGCACAAAAGCAGTTGATTAAGTTGTCAGACGCCATCTAACTCAGAGGTTTGAGGAACAAACAGCTCTTTGGAATAGACCCGTCCTTCCCCGGGCACAACTAATGGCCATCTCTCTCTCTCTCTCTCTCTCTCTCTCTCTTCCTTCCTCTCCCAGCCCAAGCCACAAAACGCCATCACCATCGCGGTGTCATCCCGAGCTCTCTTCCGCATGGAAGAGGAGCAGAAGATTTACAACGAGCAGGGCGTGGAGGCCTACGTGAAGTACCAGCTGGACCATGAGAATGAGCCCTTCCTGCCAGGAGCCGCCTTCCCATTTGTTAAGGTCCGTTCCTTCTTTTATGCCTTTTTGTGCAGCTCCAGATGAAAGCGTCTGGGTGTGCTTCATCACTGATCAATAATTTAACCCCATTGGAGGGACCTCCTTGAATTATTCAGCGGAATATGCCTCGCTGCCATTTTCTTGGTGTTCTGGGACATCAAGTCACTTATGCATAGAATCATAGAATCATAGAGTTGGAAGAGGGCCATCCAGTCCATCCACCTGCCATGCACGAACCCCCATCACAGTATTTCTGACAGATGCCCATCCAGCCTCTGCTTAAAAACTTCCAAAGGAGGGGACTCCACCACCCTCCTTTGGGGCAGCATCTTCCACTGTTAAACAGCTCTAACCAGGCATGAAGTTCTTCCTAATGTTCAAATGGAATATCTTTTCCTGTAGTTTAGAAATCATTGCTCCAGGTCCTAGTCTCTGAAGCCATGGGAAACAAACCTGTCCCCTCTATGCTAGCTGTAGCAGAGTTTTTGAGGCATCTGCATGTGCACAACTGGAAAAATCACTGAAGATGTCAGAACACCCCCCCCCCAAAAGGAGACTCAGATCATGCAAGTGGCACAAGCAAGGTGTGTGCGTATGGAATGGTGAGGTGCACTTTGCCAATAGTGCTGCAAAAATAATAATAATAATAATAATAAAGGCAAGCCTTATGAGGCAACTGGAGTCACAAACATTGTTCAGTTGCTCTGCACTCTTCACTGGACGGTGCTCTGAGGGCTAAGGGGATGTCACGATGCTGTCTTGGGGAAAGGGTATACAACGACAAAGTTTTTTTTTGCAGGAAATGGCTGCCTCCTGCCGAGGTAGGTGAGGGTCTCTTGGGGTACTTCCCCTCTCTGCTC